>OY282507.1:25948112-27148112 GCA_958295605.1 Ajuga chamaepitys
CGCTGACTTTGCACACTCGGTTTATAGTCCTCTTCCATTAAAATTTTATGCATGCAAATAGCGGGGCTAATCCCCTTAAGATCCGAGATGGACCATCCAATAGCACTCTTATGCTTTTTCAAGATTTCAATCAATTTCGCACATTCACTCTCATTAAGATATGCTGAAATTATAACCGGAAATTTCTTACCTTCATCAAGGTAATCATACCTCAAGTGGTCGGGGAGAGGCTTCAACTCAACATTGGGTCCTTCTTCTTCTTTGCCCTTAGATTCCTTTAGTCCGGTCGACTCCTCATCCTCCAATTTCAACCAAGAAATCTCCTCATTGCGTACCTCCTGCAAAGAATTCAATGCACTAACACTATCCAAAACATCAACACTGTTAGCTTCATGGTTAGCACATGCAAAAATAGAGTCGTGCAAACAAATCTCCAAAGAATCAATTTCACTCGAAGCTGAAAGATTTCTTGTATCATTGGTATCTAGCAAATCCAAAGCATTACTTCTATGACATTAACCTCATCCTCATTGTGAAACCTCATTGCCTTATAAATTGAAAAAGTAACCTTCTCATCATTCACACGTAAGGTGAGTTCCCCTTTTTGAACATCAATGAGGGCTCCACCCGTTGCTAGAAACGGGTGGCCCAAAATCAAGGGGACTTCCTTGTCCTCATTCATGTCCAAAACTACAAAATCCACCGGGATTATAAACTCACCTACCTTGATCAACACATCCTCCACTATACCTTTTGGATAGGTCAAAGACCTATCCGCCATTTGCAAAGCAATAGTGGTAGGTTTGATGGTTCCAATTTCCAATTTATTGAATATAGAAAGTGGCATGAGATTAATGTTTGCCCCAAGATCACATAATGTTTTTTCAAATTTTTTATCCCCAATAATACAAGAAATTGTAAAGCTACCTGGATCCTTCCTCTTTTGAGGGATTCTTCCTTGAGTTACGGCACTACACTCCTCGGTTAAATTAACCGTCTCATAAGCCTCCAACCTCCTCTTCTTCGATATCACCTCCTTCAAGAATTTAGCATAATTAGGCATTTGTTGCAAAGCATCAATAAAAGGAATGGTAATATGCAATTTCTTAAAGATTTCAAAAAACTTAGCAAATTAGTTATCCAACTTTCTCTTTTGATAAGTTTGTGGAAATGGGAGGGGAGGGACATAAGTAAGAGGAGTAGAGTTAGGAGTGGAGTTGGGCTTCACGGCCCCTTTTTCACTTGATTCTCCACAATCCTTGGGTTTGGTTTGCTCCTCTAAATGCTCTTTCTCAATCACTTGGTCACCTTCCACCGGTAGCTTTGGTCCTTCATACTCGGTTCCGCTCCTTAGTCGAATTGCTTGGCATTGTTCCTTTTGATTCTTCACCGTGTCACTCGGAAACTGCCCCTTTTGGTGTTGGGGAATAATGGCTTGGGCTAACTGGCTCATTTGCAATTGCAAGCTTTTAATGTCGGCCCTATTTGTCACAATGCTCTTGTTGACATCAACTTGGAACTTCGCAAAAGAATTGTCCATTTGTGACATTCTTTCGTCCGTCCTTGAGATGAACGATGTCAAGAGTTCCTTTAAGCTTGGTTCCCTTCCTTCGTTTATTACCCCATTGGTGACGGAGAATCCGGGTGGTGGTTGGACCGAATTGTTGGGGTTGCCAAAGGAAAGATTTTGATGCCCCTTTGATCCCGATTGGCATTGGTTGTGATTGAAGTTCGAATGTTGACCTTGCCCCGAATAGGGATATTGGTGTCCCCTTTAGTTTCCATAAATCCTTTGATGAATGAAGTTACAATCCTCGGGGTCTTCTTGTGCAACAACGGCCTTTGCACTTTGTTCCATTTGAACCGAAGAGGCGGCTTTGGTTAGTGACTCCAATTATTTTAACAAAGCCGCTATTTGAGTTGAAAGCGAAGAGCTTGCCTCTTTTTCCGCTACACTTGCAACCACCCTCGGTTTGTTCCTTTCGGTTGGCCATTGATATGAATTTGTGGCCATGTCCTCGATGATTGATGTTGCATCTCTCGCCGTTCTTGCCAACAATGCACCACCGGCGGCTGCATCTATGATTTCTCTTGTAGACCCGAATAATCCGTTATAGAAGTAACAAATTTGCTCCTTATCTTGCAACCCGTGTTGGGGACACTTCCGGAGTAAGTCTTTAAAACGCTCCCAAGCTTCCCACAATGATTCAGAATCGAACTGTCGGAATTGCGTGATTTCTCCTCTCAATCTAATGGTCTTACTCGCCGGGAAGTACTTCTGAAGGAACCTCTGATAGAGATCGTCCCATGTTCGGATATCTTCGTTGGCGAGGGAGTTGTACCACAACTTTGCCCTATCTCTCAATGAGAATGAGAAAAGGCGGAGCTTAATTTGATCATGTGGGACTTGGTTGATTTGAATCATCCCACATACTTCCAAGAACGTTGACAAATGCAAATTCGGGTCTTCACTAGCTTGACCTCCAAACTGGTTCTGTTGAATGATGTTAATGAGTGCCGGTTTTAGTTCGAAATTCACTGCATTCACGGGCACTCTACCCATCCCACCAAAATTCCGATTTGCTACCGGTCATAGGAAATCTTGTATAGTATCTTGTGGTGGCAGGTTAAGCACTTGCTCTCTCCAATTCCGGAGAGCATTCACCTCTTCTTGTTATTTCCGCATCATCTCTATCATTTGATGATAGATGTTTGCTTGATCCGGCGGAATTCCCGGTGCATTCCTCTCAACTTGATTAAAGACTCTTGGGTCATTATCCCCGGCTTCCATGCTTCTTTCTCTACTCCTTCTCCTTTGATTGTGTCTACAAGTTGCCTCGATTTCCGGATCAATAGGTAGCAAGCCTTCTAATCCTTGTGACCTCAAGTGCATCAACACCTTGCACACCAATCAAAAAGACATCATGTAAGCTCAATTAATGATTAATCGACAATTAAAATAAACTAAACTACTACAAAAAGAAATTGTCTAGAGTATCACTAAATGCCTAGAACAACATTTTCCGGCTATTGGTACCGACTCCCCGGCAACGGCGCCAAAAACTTAACACGCACTTAGTTGTTGTAACTAAATCGAACAACCGCAAGTATATGGCGTCAAAGTAGCACTACGTGAGCACAAGGTCGATCCCATGAGGAATCGGCCCAATATCGGAAAGATGAAGTAATCCAAACATTTAAGTGGCTAACTAGACGATCGATAGTTGGTTTTGGTATTTTTAAACTCTAATTTAGATCAACAAGCAATTAAAACTATGACAATTTATAGGGAAGAACCGATTAATAAGGGTAATCTAGGTTTAGATTTCAATTAGGGTAATTAGCAATTATTATCCCGATTAATTCAACCTTTAAACCGAATGCTACGTATTAGGAAAACGATCACAAATTATATGCAAGATCCCCTCTCGGAGAAACATACGTGTTAATTGTATAAGATCAATTGTCGTCTCCGGTCGATTAATCAAATACAACTCTCAATCGGTCCTAAGATCAAAGTTCCCATAATTAACTCAAACCTCTCGGTTTTATTGCCTAATCATGTCGATTAATGTGATCTCGGATCAAATTTCCCCTCTCGGTTTCTATTTAATCCTCAATAATGTTAAACAAGTGATCAAATCATTCAACAAGCATAATAAACCATTAATCAACTAATAGCATAGCACGGGATTAAATTAATCGAGTAAAAGCACTAATCACCCATAATCTACTTTCTAAACCTAGATTAAGAAAATTAGCCAACCATGATCATCATAATAAATAAACACAAATATATAGACATAATCATGTTTATACAAAATTTAGATGAAGATGGAAGGATAAAACCTATTGAAGAAATAAATCTTGATCTTCAAGTAATTCCCCCAAAATCTTGATCTTGTGAAGGCATGCACGGTTGTGACCGTGCACGACCCTATTTTTGGCCCGTTTCTTCATTCCTCTGGTTTTTTCTCGATTTCTTCGACTCCAATCTACTCGTCACCTCTTTGTATACTTTTTTTACCTGCAAAATGCTTGAAACGAGGTTTTCCAACAAGAGAAAGGAAATACGAAGAATATAACAAATGGGTGTTTAAAAACTACAAATATATGTTAAAAACACATAGTAAAAGCTTATTTTTCACTCTAAACATCCCATTTGTCACCCTGTGATAAGAGCTTCATACTCAGCTTCATTGTTTGATGCCTTGAAGTCAAACCTCAATGCATATTCAAGGGTATTTCTCTCAGGACTGGTCAAGGTTAGACCAGCGCCACTTCCGCCAAGGTTGAAGGCACCGTCAACATACAAGATCCATAACTGATCTTCCTTTGGTCTATTTTCTTCTGATACGACCTCTTCCGTGGGAGCTTGGGCTCCCTCCTCAGAGGTGCACTCAACTAGAAAGTCGGCCAAAACCTGAGCTTTAATGGTTGGCCGAGGTTGATAGCGAATGTCAAACTCACTAAGCTCTATAGACCACTTTGCCAACCTTCCCGAGGTCTCTGGCTTCTGTAGTATTTGCTCCAAAGGTTGGTCAGTAAGTACAGCTATAGTGTATGCCCGGAAATGAGGTTTCAACTTATGAGCTGAGACTACTATTATGAAAGCCAATTTTTCTATCTTAGAGTAGCGTATCTCAGCACCTCTAAGGACTCGACTTACATAATAGATTGGTCGTTGAACACCCTCCTCTTCTCTAACCAACACTGAGCTCACTGTTGTATTTGAGACTCCAAGATAGAGGTAGAGCACCTCTGCCAACCGAGGTTTAGTCAAGAGTGGTGGAGAACCCAAGTAGGACTTAAGATCATCAAAAGCTTTCTGGCAATCCTCTGTCCATGAAAAAATCTTCGCATTCCTTAGGATCTTAAAGAATGGCAAGATCTTCTCTGCGGATCTCGACAAAAAACAACTAAGGGCTGCAAGTATCCCAGTGAGCTTTTGTACGTCACGTACAGTCTGAGGAGATTTCATCTCCAAGAGTGCTTTGATTTTGTCTAGATTGGCTTCAATCCCTCGTTGTGTGACCATATAGCCCAAGAACTTTCCAGAGGTCACTCCAAAGGTGCACTTGTGAGGATTTAGCTTCATTCTGAAGTGCCTTAAGACTGTGAACGATTCACTCAGGTCATCTATATGTTGATTTGCATCTGTGCTCTTTACCAACATATCATCGACGTACACCTCCATGTTTCGCCCAATCTGATTTTTTGAAGATTTTATTGACCAATCGTTAGTATGTTGCACCTGCATTCTTTAGACCAAAGGGCATGAACCTGTAACAATATAATCCTCTCTCAGTCACGAACGATGTCTTAGCTTCATCATCAGGGTGCATTCTAATCTGGTGATACCCTTGGAAGGCATCCATGAAACTAAGCAACTGACATCCAGCTGTAGCAACTACTAGTTGGTCAATCCTTCGGAGAGGGAAGCTATCCTTTGGACACGCCTTATTCAGATCCTTGAAATCAACACACATTCTCCACATGTCGTTGGCTTTCAAGACAAGGACAACGTTTGACAAACTGTCTGGATAGTCAATCTCTCTCACATAATCAGCTTCCAAGAGTTTGTTGACCTCTGCGTTCATAGCTTGAATTCTTTCTGGTGCGAAGCTTCTCTTCGTCTGTCTGACGGATCTAAAATCGGGATCCACTGTGAGTCTATGGACAATGACCTTGGGATCAATGCTCGGCATATCCGAAGGATTCCAAGCAAAGACATCGGCGTTTTCTCTTAGGAACCGGACCAAAGCATCCTTTAACTCCTCCGGCAACAATGATCCTATCTTAACAACCTCTCTCCGCAGAGTTGAATAGAGATGAGGTCCTCCATCGGTTCTGCTGATTTCTCCCATTGATCACCGATTTCCATACTATCAATAGCTAACGTCTCTGACATCTGCTGCTTCCGTTAAGAGAAGCAACATAACACTGTCTGGCTACTCCCTGGTCTCCTAGGTATTGTCCAGTTCCATACTCCATTAGAAATTTCATTAGTAGATGATATGTTGAAACAATTGCCTTAAGAGCATTCAACCCTGGTCGTCCCAAAATGACACTGTTCTGCTGAGGTTTATCTCCTGCGACCATAGAGAGGGAGATCATACCCTCTGGCTCTACCGCTCCTCTTGCACAACCAACCAGAGGAGTCTTCACAGGCCTCAATCGATCCTTGCTGATGTTTATTCGTTCAAAGGCATCATAGAACAATATATCGGCAGAGCTTCCATTGTCAATAAGAATCCTATGCACCGTGTAACCAGCTATTCCCAAAGTCACAACCATGGAATCATCATGTGGGGTGAGAATCTCACCCATATCCTCGTCTGTAAAAGTAATCAAATCCTCCAACCGTGGTCTCTTTCCCAATGTTACTCTAGTATGAGGTTGTTAAGCATACTTTTTCCTGGCTGATCGATTCTCTCCACCGAATGGTCCTCCGGCTATGACAGCAATGACTCCTGCCGGCAGAGAGGAATCATCTCTCCTCCAAGGACTCCTACCTCGAGGATTTGGTGGTTTGGACTTTGTCCTCTACGCCTCTGCTGAGGTTATTTGCGTCTGTCGTCCACAAATCTTGCGAGATACCCTCTCCGGATTAGGTCCTCGATTTCGTTCTTGAGAAGTTCGCAGTCCTCATTATCATGACCATGGTTGCGATGGTATTGTCAGTACTTACTACGATTCCTCTTGTTTGAAGGGGTCCGCATTTTCCCAGGCCACTTCACATATTCTTTATCTTGAATGTACACAAGAATTTCATTCTTAGAGGCATTCAATGGTGTATACCTGTTGAAAGTCTGTGGGCTCCTCTGATTCTTAAACAAACTAATGGTCACCGATAATCTATCTCGTACCTTCTTCTTCTTATTTGGACCATCGTTGTTATCATCTTTCTTGCGTTTTTTGTCTGAGGACTCACGCTCACCTTCAATCCCTGCCTTAGACATCTCCTCGGCATTAATGTACTTTTCTGCCCTATTGAAGAGGTCCGCTAAGGTTAGGGGAGGCTTCTTCGCCAGAGAGAAAGCAAATCTAGAAGACTTCCGCACTCCATTCATTAGTGCCGTTAGGGCCACTGATTGATCAAGATCTTCAACCTCAAGAGCTTCTTTGTTGAATCGTTGGATGACTCTTAAGGACTCATCCGGCCTTTGACGAACACCCATTAGGTGTGCCGAGGCCTTCTTATACCTCTTGCTACTAGCAAAGTGACTGAGAAACTCCTGAGCCAGTTGCTTGAAAGAACCGATTGATGCGGCCGGCAATGAAGAAAACCAAACCCTTGCACTCTTCCTTAGGGTGGCGGAGAAGGCTCGAAATTTGATGGCGTCGGTCTCCCCATGAAGTATCATGAGAGCTTGGAAATTCTCAAGATGATCACGGCGGTCCGAGGTTCCATCGTAGTTCTCCATCTGAGGCATCTTAAAGTTCGGTGGGACTTCCTCCTTCATGATGCTTTCAAATAAAAGAAGATTTTGTAGGAGTGAAGAGGTCAGAGCCCAGCCTCTTAACCTCATTCCAGACCGCCCCCAACCTTTGATCCATCTCTGCCAACTTCATTCGCAGGTTGTCTTGGCTATCTCCTTCGATGACGATTGTGGCGACTTTGCCACGGTCCTGATGTAGTCTAACCCTGGCTTCGCCATTCATTGCCCTGGACCCTTGGGCACAACTGACGTCTCTTTCATCGTTGGGCTCGTTGGGTACGTCTTTCTCGACGAGTCCCTTCAACAGAAGTTTTAATTCCTGGAAATCGGCCTCCATCTTATTCATATGTTAAACATCGATGGGCTGGGCAACATTGCCCTAGTTTCTAGGCTTCGCTCCTCCTCCATTGCCTCATCACGCCTTGAAGGATGAGAGTTATGGGTGTTTCCATGACTAGGGTTTAGGGTTAGGGTTTACCCTTCGATCTTCACCACGGGTAGTGCGGGCGACATCGGTATTTTTTTCTCTTCTGTTGGTGCCATTGCTCATATCAGATCACCGGTCCCACGGTAGGCGCCAAACTGATGATGTCAAGAACCGGAACGGTGGGATCCGATGTCTGGCGACGCTTCAGATTTCCGAGGTTGGTCGATCGTCGGTCTCAACCTGCAAAACAGAACCCCCGGGTCGTCCCCAGGGGTAGATCCTCCGATGCTTAAGTTAGTCTCTGATGGCAGTTTAGTGAGGGTGGGGTAAAAAGGATATCACGTCTGCTATTTTTTTATTACCTCTACCTCACCTTAGCCGAGGACTATATATGAGATTCGGATGAATTTCTTGTAGGACGATATGAGCATATTTAAAGTAGTCAACAAGCAACAAAGTGATGACATAATTTGAAGGGTCTAAATAAGGTTTGAAGCCGTGTAAATCTGAAAGATTTGTTGGAGTGTTGAAGATCCTTTTTGGACGAGGATATAAACCTAATGAAGGTGTGAAACCCATGGGTTTTTTGCAATGGCTTACTATTATATATATGACCACTCTTGCCTTCCTTAATCATCGAGCATCTACATTGAGAGGTAGAGTGACAGTAGTATGTTATATGTTATGTATTCAAATGTTTATTGAGTGAGATTGAATTCGCTATTTGATAGTTAGGTCTTGTTGCCCCATTTTAATAACTTCATTCTAGTACAAGTTTCTTAGGAGAAGAGCCTTCAAGGCGGGTTCAAGAGAGCTTGTTCGGTCATCGGTGGATAACTATGCCGACCAAATCGATGGGAGTTGTCGGACGTTGTTGGTAATGTATAGGGTAGGTAGTAGAATCGGGATCTTTACGTAAAACATAATCTAAAGGTTCAAGGGGTTGAGAAATTCGTCCAATTTTTTTTTTTTTTTTATTTTCAATTTTTTTTTTTAATTCGTTCTGTGTTATAGTGATGCCAGGGCAGATTATAAAATTTCACATTTCACTCCAGGTTGTAGCTTACTTTTGCTTTCCTTGCTCAGGTTCAAATAGTTGGATTCATATAGTCTTGTTTATTTCTTGTTGTGGGCCCATTTTTTTATTTGATCATGTTTTAGTTGTTATTTCTAAGCGACGACTATTCGCAACCCACAAAATTTCTGAACGCAACCCATTAATTTAATAAAGGGAAAATTGGTAAAAATATCATTTAAGTTTGGCATAATTAAGAAAATATTCTTTAAGTTTGACACTTTTTAAAATTACCCCGTAAGTTTCAAAATATTGATAAAAATGACATGTCACCGGCTATTGCAAGTTACCCAACCGGTAATAAGCTGATTTGACATTTTCTTCTGACATGACTTTAAACATTTTAATATTATTGCTGATTTGGCTTATTAAACTAATTTTAATATATTTTTAAATAAATTTGTAAAAAACACACACACATACATATATATATATATAAAAACACTAAAGAGATTTAAAAAAAAAGGAAAAAAATGGAGGATCAACTTCACTACAAGAAATCTGCTAAACAACAACGTCCCTATGACAACGATTTTAGTTTAAAACCGTTGTTTATTACAAGTGACCGTTGTTGTCTATAAAACCGTTGTTGTTTCTTACAAAAATTTGCTGAACAACAACGGTGATCCTAAGCCGTTGTTGTTTAGTGCTGAATTTTTTTTTTTTTTCCCTTTAAATCGCTGTAGAGACTTAATTGTTTTTTAACTCGTAATTTCCTATGACAATTCATTTTACATTACCTAAAAAAAAACACAATTCAGGTTACATTTTACACTTTTATATGGTAGGGGCCTTAGTGGTCGCGCGAACCCTAGTCGTCGCGTCCCGTCCTCCCACCGCCACGCCCCCGGCCTACCATCGTCTCGTCCTTGGCGTCAGGTATGGTCTTTCACCAAGAATCTAGACTTAATTTGCGTGTTCATGTGTTTGCATTGATTATTATACTCAGACATGGGATGTTTGAGTGCATTATTGACTACTTTGGTAAGGCACGGTAAGTTGTACAAAGCTATGCAGGCATTTAAAGGATGTTTTGAAAGGGAAATCATTGCATGTAATGCCATATTCGATATTTCTTGAAGTTTAGATGTTAATTATATAGTTAAATTGGATGATAATTGAAGGGATAAACCCAAATTCACGTTTGCTATTGTTCTCACCAACTTTTCCAGGCTAAGTGGTGGCTCAATTAGTTGGTGGTGCATTGCCAAAGCTAATGGTTTGTTCCAAAATCGGCTGCAAAACTTCATTCTCACTGCACAACACCGATGATCTAGCGGTGGCAGGAATCCGTGAAATATTAGTTTCGGTAAGTTCTTTCTTTTTGTTACGGCGCTGATTTTGGAGATTTTCCTTTAAAATTTCCTAATTATTTGCCCGTGCTTCACTTTCAAATATAAGTGACTGTCGAATTAGAGCGAAGATACTGAGCTTGGAGTGATGGGAGAGTACATTGCATCTATCAATTTTGGCAGTAGAGCATTAGGGTTAATTATCCAACATCGGTTCTTAAGATGCCAAAGGAGGGATTCAGGTAGTCTGGTTGGAAGATTTTTGTTTAATTGAAATTAATAGAAGCTAATGCGTGTAAAACTGTGAATTGCTTTTTATTGAGGACTATTACTTTACATTGCAAATTGAACCAGTTCCTATCTATCAGTGCTTGCCTTTCCTTTTAGGGTGAACTATTTCCTCATGAATCCCTTGACATTAGTGCTCTTGAGGTCTGTCATACATATCAAGCGTTCAACGCTACCCTTTTGTTGCATTTTACTTTGGGTTTGTTAATTTTCTTAGTTTTACACTTCATTTTGGTTTTTATGTTTTTTTTTTTCCTTAGTGTTGCATAATGGAAGGAGGAAAATTGAAGGCCGATAGCAGGTGATCACTATTTTGATTTAGCCGTGATAGTTTCGATGTTAATGCTTCATTTTGAGTTTTGTTTTTGTTTCGTTTCTCATTAGAGGTTGTGTCCCATTGATTAGGAGATGTCAATTATGCTCCACTTGATTGAATTCAATTTATGTTCTGACTTTCTCCAAAACATTCTAGTTTTTACCCTGTTCAACATATATTTGTCTCTTATACTGGTTAAGAGCTTGTACTATTTATGGATTCATTTTCTTTCTCGTAATAAGCTTGTTAAAAGTTATGATCGTTTAGACAAGATTATACTGATTGTTTATTGAGAGCTTGTGGTTGATTGGAAAAACAAAGTGAATGTGCCCTCTACTCTGAAGATTCAACTCTTGGGTTAGGATGCATTCTCTACTTATACTGCTAATTTATTTTTCTTTTCTCAACGACTAAATTGATGGGACGATAATGCAGAGAACACAATAAAAAATAATATTTCTAAACTTTTGATTTATGCATGTTTCTGTCGAAGTGGACGATGTGTTATTCTAGTCATGTGTATGTTTCTTTTCTTTGTTTTTTTTTTTATCTCATTCGGTTTAGTACATTAAGATCTCATAGAGCAGTCTGATACCACCTCTCCTCACATAGTGAGTTGGTAATTATTAGCTATATTTGCTGGACATTGATGAAAAATATTGAACAAATATCTATCAAGAATATTCTGAATCTAGAATTTGGTAGTTAGTTATCTTGAACAATTTGTTTCAGTGAAACAAATCAGAGCATATAAAAACCATAAAATTCTAAGAAATGCATATAAACAGAAACAATTTTTCGTGGAAATGCAAATTCAAAGAATACTGTTTATTACCTCAGTATAGTTTGTTGGAAATTTCTTGATAGTGTGATCCACATCGCCAATTTGTTCTCCATAGGAACTAACAGTGAACTGGTTCTGATCCTACCCAACTTCTCTCGATCCATCATTTCCAGGTTTGCATTAATTTCTAAATGAATTTGTTTTTGAAAAACAGAGAAATTGAGAATTGTTGTAAGAAAATCCCTTCTAGAATTGATGGTGTCTATAGATTTCGGGTCTCCATGTTTATGAACGTAGTGATGGTAGTAGGAAAGGACGGATATAGTGGTGGTGCTTGGCTGTTATTGGGTGCATTGTCCCCCCTATATATAGACAGATGTATGAACAAGGCTTTTCATATTGGAAAACTTATGTCATACAACATCCGTCACTCTTGAGGAACGTGACTCCACCTCATTTGATGTACCACTCTTTCTCTTCCTCTCTGCCTTCTAATAGAGCGTCTATCTTAGTATAGATTTCTTAATAAATGATATTATTTGATTAGCTCGAGCACAACTTGGTTACGGAAATACTTTCTTAAATGTTTTGATATGATTTTTATTGTTATCTTTAATGGTGTGTCTGTTCCCTCGTCATTCAGGGACATCCCTACTACTTTCCCCAGTTTTGTGTTTGACATTGAGGTTGAAGATTGAGGTATGCAATGCAGATAATTTCTTAGATCAGATTCTTACTTGAGCTCAGGAATTAATTTTTTTTTTTTTTAAAGCTCAGGTTTTTCTGTAGACTGTTATATGGTCTTCCCTTCTTGGAAACCTGAGCTGAGAAGCTGGATACGTTTGCACCGTAGTTAGCGACTTATCCAACATTATGAAAATGAGGTACAATTGGAAATGAATCCACATATGAATGCATCTTATAAGAAGTTTGAGAATAAATGGAGTTGAGTAATTTCTCCGCCTTAAAT
This sequence comes from Ajuga chamaepitys, assembly GCA_958295605.1. NCBI lineage: Eukaryota > Viridiplantae > Streptophyta > Magnoliopsida > Lamiales > Lamiaceae > Ajuga > Ajuga chamaepitys. The sequence continues at coordinate 25,960,707 of OY282507.1, forward strand.
AGGAAGAAGTATGTCGAAGACGGGAAACTCTGTAGCAATATATAGTAACTGATTGCACTACGACCAAAGATAATATACTGCCAGTAGTAACCTTCTAGGAATTACCAGTAGTTTCTCCAAATTAATACGCCATGTTTAATCAATTTGCAAATGTCCATATAGACATTAATCATGGATTTTGCACTTGGGTTTGCTGTGACAAAACTGTGTTTTGAATCAACTGTTGTTTTTCTACCTTGACCTCAAAATTGTTTCAAATCAATTTGCAGGACTAACTGAGTTGGAAATCAAAGCAACGCAATTAAGTAGTTTGTCATGGGATTTTTACTTCCATTTATTTTACATAGAATATTTTGAAATCATTGGAAATGTTTATTTAATGATATTTTTCATTTGAAGAACAAACAAAAGCTTAAAAGTTCATCCATTTTTTATATGCATATGCTTAAGCTATTTGATTTTATTTTTTTCAACTATATTCTAGAATTTTAGTCACCAATTTTATGTTGTTATGATTATAAATACTGTTATGAATCTTGAAGTTGAGTGTGTGAGGTGGAGGTGGGTGAGCTTTCTCTATCTCCCTCTCTCAAATTTAACTATTATTAGAACATGGAACATGAAAATGACGAAAATGTTTCCCTACCCACGATGGACACATATTACTGGATTTTTTTTCTTTTGTAGAACATGAAAATGTACCCTGATAGGTATGGCCCAGAAACTCCAGGTCGGGTCAACACTCCGGGCCGGATCAACCCGACCCGAAGCAACTGAGCCCAGGAAAGCAAGCTCAACAACCGGCCCAGAAGCGCGCATGAACCTGGAGCAGCCCAATCGCGGCGTATTTGGAAAATAAGATCCCCACGATCTTCTTCCAACTCCCATGCAGAGATGATAGGCGCAATTGTAGGGATTTAGTTAGGGTTTGAGTTGAGTAGTATAAATAGGAGAATTATACTCAGAATTAGGGTTCGCACTTTGTACTCCTAAACTATCACGTGTAAGCTTAAAAAGGATAGTGAAGAAACACCTCGGCAGGTGATATTTTGAGCCCGTGGACGTAGATCTCCGGATCGAACCACGTACATCCTGTGTTCTTTAATTTTCTTGCATTGGTTTACGTTACAAAACGATTTTCGTTCGGAGTTCATTTGATAGCCGGATTGTGCATTATCAATTGGCGCCGTCTGTGGGAACGTTTGGCAAGAAAACCCTAGTTTTTCATCGCAATCGCTATGGTGAATACTCGTAGGTCCGCCAATCCTACTCGGTCCCGTCGTGATCCTCCTGTGGACTAGATTCCGCTGCCCCGTCAACGGAACCAAGATCCGCCCGCGGAGCATGCTAACATGCCGAATCATCCCCCTGTTGATGATCCAGCGCAAGTTAATCCCCCGCCAGCCCCCGAGCTGTCGCAGGTGCAGCGAGCCTTTCTTCAAGAACACGCCGCTTTGTTCCAAGAATGGAACGACCGACGCGCCCACTCCGGTGAACGTGCCAACAATGGCGCGGTGCATATGAGAAACCCACCCCGTGATTTGTCACGTGACCTGGACGAAGATCCCCCTCATCGAGCGAGACTTGAGCGTCGACGACGGAGGACAGCTTCTCCGGTGGATAACCGCAGTTCTAATGGGTCAAGGCCCCGAGACGTCCACGAGGGCGTACATCGCCGAAGACCTGCGGACGTCCCGAAGCGTGCTCGCTTAGACCAATCCCATGTGCTGGATCCCATGGAACAAGAGCAAGCCCAATTTGCCACGGAGCTTGGCAAGGTTTTGGGTCTTGATGCCGACGGGGAGATCATCACCCCATTCTCTGACGAGATTCTTGCTGTCCCACTCCCTGATGGATTCAAGCTTCCCCCAGTGGCCGTATACACCGACACTGGAGATCCAAGTAATTTCTTGAACGCCTTTAAGTATGCTATGTTCAACCGCAACTGCACTCCTCACCACCTGTGCAAGGTGTTTCCTGAGTATCTCCAGGACGAGGCTTGACTTTGGTTCGATTCTCTACCACGGGGTACTTCTTTTCGCGATCTCGCCGAACAGTTTTGGGCGCGTTTTCATACGCGGGCAAAGCCCATGGCCACCTTGGCCGACCTCATGAATATGGAACAGCGGGATGGAGAAACTGTCACCCAATTTCTTGATCGCTTTACGGCGGAGAGTCTTAAAGTGGGGAGTCGGTCAGATGATGTTATCATCAATGCCTTCATGAATGGCCTTCGTCCCGGACCGCTCTACACCGAGCTGGTCCGGAACCCTCCAGCTACAACCCGGGCTTTGTTTAACATTGTATGCAGATATACTAAGGCTGAGGAGCAGACTTGCCGTAAGCGTGAGAAGCATGCTAGCAAACGACAGTCCGATAGAGTACAAGCCGGGCCTAGCACTCGGTCTAGTGCCTTCTCTCGTCTAAACCGAGGACGTCCGGAATCTCGCGGAGATATCCCACAACTTACTCCGCTTACAAAATCACGAGCCGAAATTCTTTCTGTTCACAAGAATGATCTGCGGCCGTGTCCGCGAATGACTGCTCCGGCAAAAAAGTGTAACCGCGACAAGTGGTGCGCGTACCACCATGATCATGGACATGACACAGAGGAGTGTAGAGAGCTCGGCAAAGAAATCGAAGATTGTCTAAAGAAAGGTTTCTTACGGCAGTATGTTGCTCGGACCGACGACAGGCCTCGGTCAAGCCAGAATGGAAGTTCACAACCAAACCGCGAAAGCTATAATGACCGTGGTTCATGTCAAAACAGGCCGCAATGGCATAATAACAGGCCGGGGCATAACAACTATGCGCGGCAGGACCAAGGAAATCGTCAACAACCCCACTTTTTGCAGCCACCGCCTCCTCAGGGAGACCCCGGAGATAACCCACCTACTCATGTCATAAACGTGATTTATGGAGCCATCCCCACCGGGGCTTCCCGGAGTGCCTTGAAGGCGGGAGCACGCCGGCCTCCTCCCCAGGAGCCGCGTCACAAACGACTCCACCAATCTGAAACCGTCAGTTTTACTGACAAAGATCATGTTCCCGAGCTCACCCCACATACCGACGCCATCGTCATTGACATGGCCGTAGCTAATGTTACGATAAAGCGGGTTTTCGTCGACAATGGAGCCGCGATTAGTGTCATATTCACCGATTGTTTCCAAAAAATGGGGATTCCTCGTGAGCAGCTCCGACCGGCCCCCGAGCCGCTACAGACCTTCACCCAGGGCGAAGTCCAACCTGAAGGAGTTATTAACCTCCCCGCATCTCTTGGAACTTATCCGGCCATAAAAATCATCTTCGTGGATTTCTATGTGGTTAATTCCGCGTCCCCATACAACATGATTTTGTGGATGGTGCCTCCGCAGTTCGAGGAAGTGGTGCAGGGGTCCTTCTCATTGGCCCCGAGGGTGTTGAAGTCAAATGCGTCCTGCGGTTTAAATTCAAGGTGACTAATAATGAAGCGGAATATGAGGCAGTCCTTGCTCCGGCTCGCTCAATCCTTTGCAGCCTCCCATCTCCAGCTCTTCACGGATTCCGAGGTTATCTCTAATCAAACCAAAGGCACCTACGTGGCCAAAGATGAAACGTTGAGAAGGTACCTCGCTTTGACACTCAAATTTTTGTCAACTTTTGCTTCGGTTGATATCCAGCAGGTACCTCATAAACAGAATGTTCAAGCTGATGCTCTCAGCAAAATGGCCTCCGCGGTCCTTACCAACATGTCTCCGGACATCATGGTCGAAGATGCCCTTCATCCGGCAATTCATAAGGCCACAGTCTCCGTATTGACTGAAAGCAATCCCAATTGGATGACCCCGATCATCCTTTATCTCCGGGATGGTACGTTCCCGACTGACAAATTGCAAGCTCGGAGGATGGTTCTTAAGGCACCTAAGTATGCACTCCACGACGGGATTTTATACCGCCGGTAGTACTTACAACCAAGTCTTCGGTGCCTTGCTCCTGCCCAGGCTGATCAAGTTCTTCGGGAATTTCACGAGGGGGCCTGTGCCAGCCATATTGGTTCACGGACATTAGCCAAGAAAATTCTTCGATGGGGGTACTATTGGCCCACATTGTTTAACGATGCCCATGATTTGGTGGCCAAGTGCGACAAGTGTCAGCGACACTCTCGCGTAAAGCATCCACCGCAAACTAAGCTCACTGGCATACAAAGCACCTGGCCATTTATCGAATGGGGAATTGATATTGTGGGCCCGTTTCCAGTCGCTCCGGGGGGGACTCAAATTTCTTGTGGTTGCCGTTGTTTACTTCACTAAATGGGTTGAAGCCGAACCTCTCACCGCCATCACTGGTCAGAACATCTTGAAGTTTGTCTGGCATAATATCATATGCCGCTTCGGCATCCCGAGCACCATTATCTCAGACAACGGCAAACAGTTCGCCAATGACCCCTTCCGGTCATGGTGCGAGGAGCTCCACATTAAGCAAATTTTCACCTCGGTCGCTCATCCTCAGGCCAATGGTCAAGTCGAAGTCACCAATCGCACACTCCTTACGGGTCTAAAGAAATGCTTAGCTCAAGCTAAGGGTCTTTGGGCCGAGAATCTTTCGCAGGTTCTTTGGGCATATCGCACCACACCGCACACCTCGACCGGAGAAACCCCTTACAGCCTCACTTACGGTTCCGAGGCCGTCATTCCTGCGAAAATCGGCGTGCCTAGTCCCCGCCTCGTGACTTTGGATTCCGAGGCTAATAATGAAGCCATCCGTGCTAACTTAGACGAGCTCGAATATCGTCGTGATCAATCTTTTCATCCAGCAAGCCAAGTGTAAGCAACGCGCAGCTCAGTATCATCACCTCCGGGTTCGGGGTACTCAATTTAATGTCGGAGACTTGGTACTTCGGCTCAACTCAGCCAGCAAGGCCGCCCCTGAGGGTAAATTGCATGCCGCCTGGGAAGGCCCTTATCACGTCATTGCTGCGCATGACTCCGGGTGCTACCAGTTAGCGCATCTTGATGGAACTCCGATTCTCCGAACCTGGCATGTTACCAACCTAAGGCATTTCTATCTATGAGCACCAAGACACAAGTATTGTTTCTACCTTTACATTCCTTGTCGATTATTTTCTAGTTCCCCTACTGTCGCGTATTCTTGGTTATAAGTTCCCTTGTATTTTTTAGTTGTTCCGACAATTATTTTGAATAAAGTTTATACTTTACGAATCTTACTGTACTTTATTCTACGCTACGGGGACGCCCTAGCTTCGACTTACTATTATTATCCATCTTCGGACGGTTTGATCTCTCGCCCGATCCGTCCAGGGAGATTAACATTTGGTCCCCGGACTTATATTCCCTCTCGCCCGTTTCACCTGAGAGGTCCTTAACTCTCGCCTGATCCGTCCGGGGAGATTCTTTGCCTTGTTTTCCTAACAAGCATCATGTACATATGGTGCTCCCGAGTACCTGTTAAAGTAATTACGCATGCATCTCGTTTAAAAGTTCATTATTTTTCGTTCAAAATACATTTCATTACATACCAAAATGTTTCTACCATTTTTATCCTCCACAAAAATTTCTTTACATTACTGCATACAACGCTACAAAAGTAAACCCTACTTTAGGCCTCCGAGCCAATACTCGGCGCTCCGGCATTGAGACCCGTCTCAGGAACTTCTCCGTGTCCTCCGGGATCCCGAGGCTTCTCGGCTTTGGGCCCCGGCTCTTTCCCTACTACGGCTCCCTCTACGCCTAGGACTCACCCTTGGCACTTGTCTTGGGGCATCGCCCCTCGCCCTGCCCCGAGGACTCGGCTGAGGCGTTGGTCTCGACGCCTTGGCCCATTCCGCGGGATCCCACTCCGCGGGTCCATCACCTCAATCTCCTCAGCCAGCTTCTCGACCTCCTCTTCCGCAACAACTACGGGACTTCCTCGACTGCGGTTACCGGGGCCGGCTCTTGGATTACTATCCCTTTACTTTTTCCCGCCGGTTTCTTTTTACCCTTCCGAGGCGCTTTCGCAATCTCTTGGCCCCGGCTAGAGCTCGCGATATACTCTTCGGTAGTGTGCTGCCACCTGCCGTGTCCTCTCAGTCCTTCGTACATATTCAGGAGTAACTCCAGCACCTCACGCTTTCTTATAAGTTCCGAGGACTCAGCATGACCAGTCGTCATCAGCGATGAAATTTTGCCTTGAATCTCGGTGATCCGCTCCTCAACCTCTTCGAAAGTCAGCAGGCCGTATTCTATTAGTATCCGGTCATACTCCCTTTGATGGATAATGATGCGGTCCAGTTCGGCCATCGTCAACAAGTACTTCAGTTCCTGGTCTCTAGCCTTCTTCGTGGCCTTGGCTCTTGCCTCCTCGGCCTCTTTGGCCCTTCTCTCCGCTATGGCCACCCTTCTTTCCAACCGAGGCACCACTTGCTTTTGCAGGTTATCCTTCTCCCCGCGGAACCAGTCTAAGGACTGCATGAGTTTCTTTATTGTATTATGCAGCTCCGCGGTATCCTCCTGATCGAACAACACAATCCGTGCAAAAGATAAAACTCAAACACATCGCTGGGCAATTATTCCATCATATGGACAAATCAACTTTATATTCAAAAAGACGAGCATACATTGTCAAAGGTTTTTACAACAGAATTACAATTATTTCTATCATCTACTATATTAAGACAGGGCATCAAAATTGTGGGGAACGACTGACCTCTCCCTCTTCGGTTCCTTCGACTGCCTCCGGCACCCCCTCCCCCCCCCCCTCCCCGTCCTCCTCATCCACCTCGTGCTCCACCTCCTACACATCTCCAATCACCCCTACTTCATTCCCCGTGGCCTCCGCGGCGATCTCCATGCGTGGCGGTGGATCTTTCTTTCGGGGTCTCGGGACGAACTCACCACGCCGAAATGCCAAGAACTCTTGATCTTGGTCCACCTCGCAGTTTGAGATCTCCTCGGCACTTAAGATCTTCTTCTTTTCCGCCAGTGCCTTCACAAGGGGCCACTCCGGGACACGAGCCAGGGCCTCGTAATATGCCTCCTCTACCCCTCCCACGACGTTGAAGTCATACCCGAACTCTGGACGGTAGACGTCCACGTTCGGATAGACTTCCTTGATTTTCTCCAGCAGCACTGATCGGGTGGCCACATCTCCAACTCGGACAAAGTTAGTCTGAAAATCGAGGAAGGTGCTCGTCTGGAACAGCTTCTCGGCAAACGCCCTCAGCACCGCCTCTTGCCCGTCCACCACAGCCGCTTCCTGGGCCTTTATCTCTGCCCCCAGTTCGGCCGTTTCACCCCGAAGTGCCCCTGCCTCCACCTCCACTTCGCGCAACCGCGCGACCTCCTTCTCCACCAGGGCGGCCCTCTTGCGCGCCTCGGACAGATCGTGCGTTAATCTGTCGTTGCACGCGCGCAGCTCCCTTGCCACCTCGGTCAGTTCCTCTTTGGCCTCCCTCTCACCCCTTCGGCCAAGCTCCATTATTCCTCGTGCCAAGTGCAGCAGCTCCTCGGCATCCGCCCCCTCCAAGCCCAATACACTTATGGGCCCGTGCTCCTTCAACAAAGCAAATACCAGAATCAACGTTCACAATTTACAGAAAACATTAACTAAGTTTTCACCTCGGCAGAGGATTATGCATGCTTTACCTCGGCGCTCTCCTCCGTGCGGAGTCTTTTGGCCGCCGCCGGAGGTGTCGCGGATGGTTCCGACCTCCTTTTTGTCTCGGGGGTTGACCCCGTTGCCATCCCTCGCTCCTCCGACCCAGCTGATGGCCTTGGACTGGGCGACTCCCTCCCTCTGGGAGACACTTCGGTCGCTATGCCCTTTTTCTTTGCTGCTACGGGCACCGCGGGGCTTCCAGCCGGTTCCTTTCCAAAGCGTCCCACTGCATGCAAAAATTGGAGTTAGTCCTGCACAAAAGGCCAATATTACATAGATATAAGAGTTCCTACCCTCCTCGGCAACCCCGGCTCCCGATTCCTGCCCCTGGACTGATACCCCCTCTGCATCGCCCGAGTAATATGGGCTCAATCCTGCCTCCTCCAGCTCCGCCTCGGTGCAGAGGGTCTTGAATGTCCCCACTGCACGGAATTGCCCCACTTCCTCGGTCTCCGGTTCCACTACCGGGGCATTATCCAACACCTCCTCCCTCCTCCACCCCGGGAGGGCCACGCCTGTCTTCACATAGATAAATTTCTCCTTCCACCCCTGCACCTTGCTCGGGTTTTGTACTTTGAAACCGCCTCGGGCCCGGGGGCTGAAGGAGTACCAGCCTTTTGATTTCCCGAAGGCCTTCAGTTGGAAGAAATACCTAAACAACTCTACATTTGGTTCTACCCCGGCATTCTTACATACCACGGTAAACCCGACTACTTGCCTCACGGCATTGGGCGCTAATTGGCTCAAGGCGATGTTATAATACCTCAGCAGTTGTATAACGATGTCCCAGAGGGGGAATCTTAACCCTATCTTCAGATGATCTATATATACGCTAATGAAGCCCTTCGGCGGGCAACAAGTCCTGTCGCCGGGCTCCGGCACTAAGTACTCTAAGTTAAACGGAAAGTAAAATGAGGGGATCAGGGCTTCTATTTGCACCCGTGTCATCCGCAGTGCTACCACCGACACTTCAAATTCCTTCTCCAGACATTCCCTAAATCCCACTGCCCGGGTACCGGACTCCATAAAGTCGGCCCTATACACCATCCTATTCACTAGTCTTTCTGGAATAATAAAGCGTATGGGTGGTACATTTAGCGGGGCTTTCTCGGTTCCTACTTCCCTAATTGAAAAAGAAGACGATGAAGAAGACATACTTACTTGATCTTGGTTTGAGATGGATCACAAGTGCACAGATGAGTCTCTTTTTTTCCCGCTTTCTGAAACTTGCAATCGCAAATGAGGAAGATGAAGTATACTGTGCACCTATTTCTATATATATACTCTTGAATCAACGGCCTAGATCTGGCCTTTTCAAATTTCACGTCTCAGATTCGTGCGTAATGGTCACGCTCGTTACAGTTACCAAGGCACGTGGGGGACAAGCTCCTTGGAAATCTCCAAACGCGTCACTTCACATCCCTCTCTCTCATGATGGCACCGCCAGTCACATCAACCTCATTCTTGGCCAGGAAGTTTTGGGGCTCACTCCGGTGTCTCCTCCACCTCGGACAAATTACAGTTCGCTTCCGCTAAACCTTATTGCCCTCGGGGTACTCCGGTACGGATCAGGTCGGCTTCCTTCCCCCGGGGTGCTTCACTACGGATCAGGTCGACTCCTTCACATCGGGGTCATTCAGTTCGGTCCGCTTTGGTCCTCGCGGATCCCATCACTCCGGGTGTGGATTAGCTCGGCTCCAGCTAATTCTCGGACCTTAGGGGTACTCCGGCTCGCCATCGACAACATCCCATCTTGCTCGTTGCTTCGTTGCCTCGCTCAAACTCAGCACCTGTTATACCTCACCCTACTTATAACCGCAGCTCCTCCCTCGCTCCGGCTGGTGGGGGGGCATCTGATAGGTATGGCCCAGCAACTCCAGGTCGGGTCAACACTCCGGGCCGGATCAACCCGACCCGAAGCAACTGAGCCCAGGAAAGCAAGCTCAACAACCGGCCCAGAAGCGTATGAACCTAGAGCAGCCCAATCGCGGCGTATTTGGAAAATAAGATCCCCACGATCTTCTTCCAACTCCCATGCAGAGATGATAGGCACAATTGTGGGGATTTAGTTAGGGTTTGAGTTGAGTAGTATAAATAGGAGAATTGTACTCAGAATTAGGGTTCACACTTTGTACTCCTAAACTATTACGTGTAAGCTTGAAAAGGATAGTGAAGAAACACCTCGGCAGGTGATATTTTGAGCCCGTGGGCGTAGATCTCCGGATCGAACCACGTACATCCTGTGTTCTTTAATTTTTTTGCATTAGTTTACGTTACAAACCGATTTTCGTTCGAAGTTCATTTGATAGCCGGATTGCGCATTATCATACCCCTACCAATGGTGGGCACAAGTTAGTGTGCCCACAATTGATGTGTAAAGACTAATTTAGTGCAAGACTAAGACTTCTTCTAATGTTTTCTTCTTACCTGAATTCTTGATTTTATTTTCTTACCAGAATTTCGTAGTTGTTTGTTTCTTCTTCTTGTCATTTATAATTCTGTAAATATTAAGAGATATTTGCGAATCATGAATCTTAATTTGTGAAGAACACCAGAAATCAGGTAGCCCTATTTTTCTTTCCTTTTCCTTTTCCTTTTCTTTTTTCCCTTTTATTTTATCTTACTTGAATGCTCTCTCCGTGTCTAATGAAATGACATGAGTTTCATGCTTGTAAATGCTCAACTTTTGGCAGGATAATGTTTCTTATGTATGTCCATACAGAGTTTGACTTTTGAGGTGTGCGTTTGATATTTTTTTATGTTATTTTAATATTCAACAGTAAATATATTTGCTAGAATTGTCCTGTCAGGTTATTATTATTTTACCATCACTCATTAGTTTTAAAAATTTGGAAAATATACATGATGTATTTTTTCAAGAAGTAGCATCTTATGATATCTGATTGCCATATCCCTAGTCAATTTCTTTCTGCAGTATCTTTTGTCTTGTCCAAGAATTTGTTACATACAACACCAGACTCATTCTTAACCCTAGTCATCTAAGAATTTTTTGTATGCTTCCCTGAAATCTCAACTCTATTTATGAAGTGGAATACTTTCAAACTCTCGATCTAGCGAGGGACATGGGAAATTAGGCAGTGTGTGTAGTATTAAAAGAGGCCTTTAATTTTATTTGGAAGGTATACTCATGGGACTTACCCAAACTGAATTTAATTAGATTAATATCTTGTTCACTTGTCCTTTTTTTCTCCAAAGAGATGAGAATCCCAGGAAAAACACTTCTTTCTTTTTTCCCTCTTTTTTCCCCCTGATCAACAGAGATTCTCAAGGAACTTCCAAGTCAGGTATCTAAATACTTTGCAATTTATATGATAAAAAGTTACAAATGATGAACATTTTGCCTAACGAGTTAAGTTTTAAGTTTTTATATGAGTACGTGACAGATAACTTCAGTAATATTTAGAGGATATATCAATTGCATCTCCATCTCTGCGCTAGAAGTTAACTTTATTATCTAAATCTATTTCTATGCACTCTTGTAGTTGCAGATTGTTTTCCTTTTCCAATGTCTTACTAAACAGTTTCAATAGTTAAAGCATGCTAGATGACTGTTGTAATGATATATCCTCGTGAATATGCTTCGTGATATATATATATATATATGTGTGTGTGTGTGTGTGTGTGCGCGCGCGTGTGTAAGCTACATTGCCGAACTTTATAGATACACACACATATATATAACTATATGCAAATCAGCTCAAACTTGTTTCTTTTATTTGTGATTTTCTGGTGAGGTAATTTATTAGACTTCTAAATGGCATTACGGCTATATGTAATGACATCACTTTTCATCATTGACACCCCTCAAAAGCTAAAGAGCAAATTGTAGATGGTGATTCTTTTTTCTATTCATCAACAATATTCTTTTGTGATACATTCCAGTGATTCCACTAACTTCATGACCTGGAGATACTGGGTGGTTGACCTTTGTTAAACAATTACGTACAACACTCTGCGTGTTCCTAAATGACTTTTTAGCTTCTGCATCATTTTTAAATTGGAGAGTTTATATATTTACTGACTTTAAAAAATGATAGGTTGAAGGACTTTGCGAAATTGAGGTTGCAATGAAGTTGATCGAGGATGATACTGATTCGGAGGTATGACATATCTGTAGCCTAGATGCTTTATATTCAATAAACTTGATGATACAGTTTACCCGAGCAGCTTAATCGCTATTCTAATGGTGACTATGTCAAAGTCAGCATCTCCTCTCTACAACTACTTTTTTGTATCATTGCTTCCATGCACTTGAGGATGTGCTATTGATTTTATCATTAGAGTCTAGTTTCTTATCTATTATCTATAAATTTTCGTTCGTCGAATTCGTTGTTGAGGGAGAGAGAGATAGACTGACAGTGTTCTTGCCCCTGCAAAGTGACATCAAGGTCATGGCCATACCTCTTTGGTCTTGGTCCTATCACCATTCAGTTGGATATACGATTGATATGCAGGCACCCCACATAGTGGCATAAAGTCTTAGTTTCCATATTATTAGATTCTCTCACCAAAGTAAAAAATAAAAATGCCAGGTTTACGCATTGCTCCTCTAGAAGCACCTGTAACGGGTTACATGTTTGGCAAAGGTGTTTATTTTGCTGACATGTTCTCAAAAAGTGCCAACTATTGATGTTCGACTAAAGCTGCCAATGCACGGATTCAATGTCGCTAGTGCTTCATTGTGAGTTCTATAGCTTAGTAGAAAAAATGAAAGAAATGCTTTTCTTTCCTGTTCGAATTTTTTTATTATCTGGGAGAAAATTTGAAGCCCAAATTTTGTGCGAAGACTAAATGCTGATTATCCTAAACCTTTTTTTGCTTTAAAGCTAAATCTCAATATTCTTGGTAATTTTAAAAAATTGGCACTGGGACTTTGTGAAAGAAATTCTTAGTATTTTGAGAGGCAATTCTTATTCTTATCTGCATAATATGAAAGTCTGAAAGCTTTCACTTCATCTCAAGTTGTGGCATTCTATTTATTTTTACCGCAATTTCCTCCATCAACTCGTCATTTTTTCTTTTGATCGGGCGTACATTGTAGTATGTGAATCTTTGTTGTAATTTACAAAGACACTACTACTTGACATGTTAGTAGCACTATGGAGTTGTCTTCAGCAGTAATTATAAATTTTTAAATAATAAACAGTTTTTAAATGATTTAGATTTGGATTAAAATGATGGAATCATTTCCTTTGTGATTAATAGTCTGTGTTGTACCTACGCCATTCCATAATCACTAACTTAATGAACTTCTATGTACAGGTTCTAGAAGGGGTCATTAAGTACAAATGGAATGTATTGCCCACAGATTAATGAGATGGCATGAAAAACTATATTTCTAAAATTATTGTTAAGGTAACTTAATCTGCGTATCCTAGTTATGATATTATTTACTGTTATTTGACTGGAAAAGAATGACTACTTATGTTATTGCCGGATGATTTATTTTAGCTTTCAAGTGATGAAGTCGCTTTTCGGAAGGAGTGGCTTTATGATAATAAATTGAACATAATATTGGTTCAGGTAAAATGATTCTGACTAGTTAATTGCAATTGGTCTTTGTGTAACACTAGTTTATTAATGCACAATATTCTTTTGGTATTATTATCTAGATTGTGATTGTGTTTTTTGTATTTAGATATTGAAACACGAGTGGCCAGCTCGGTGGCGAAGCTTCGTTCCTGACTTGGTTGCAATGCATTGAAGTTCAAGAAGATTTAGTTGTGTAGTTATTTTTTTATATTATTGTTGGAAGTATTTTGGTTGATCTTTTTGCTAAACAATGTACTAGTTAATTTGGATGATTTTTTACAATCAAAATCATTGTTGGTTTATTTAGGTTTTGCTCCTTTATGTGATGTATTTTATTTAATTATTTATTATTTAAAAATATTAAAAAAATTAAAATCGGAAAATAATACCTAATAACCTAAACCACAAATCTCTATTATAAAAGGTTAAACGACAACGGTTAAAAACGTTGTCTTTACGTCGTTGTAAAAATTAAAACCACAACGGTTAAAAACCCTTGTAATGATTGTTGTTGTAAAGGCCCGAACAACAACGGTTAATAACTGTTGTTAAAAATAAGTGTTGTAATACAAACGACAACGGTTAAGTCGCGTTGCAAAGGGTGTTGTTGTAAATGTCAATCACAACGGTTAAAAACCGTGGTGGTATAGGTCTTCAACAACGATAAAAACCGTTGTGTTAGGTAGGGGTAACTACAACGCCAAGGACGACAACGCTCATTTATCGCAAATGACAACGGTTTTCCACCGTTGTCGTTTTGCAGAATTTTTGTAGTGCTTCCTTGTTGAGCTCTACAGCTCTACCCCAAACCCCAACCCCCAAACCCCCCAACCCCCAAAACCCCCAACCCCCACACTCCTCAATCAGCCCAAAACACCGCCACCTCCGCCCCCATTTTCACCCTCAATCGGTAAAAAAATCGAACGACACTAGATGGCGGTGGCGATTTAGAGATCTAGCTTTGAATCTACTCCGCGCAGCGGCGCTTCTGTCGCACGTCCTTACCGGCTTCCAGGTGCTCATTCTCCGCATCATAGCAGGCCTGCGCCATTTCACCGTACCGGATAATTTCCTCCGAATATGAGAATTCATGGGATCTAGAAGGTTCTCGCAATTTCTCCACTACAACAAAAAACGTTTAACACTACGGTCAAAAGTCATAGTTAAAGGCATACAGCGACCGTAGTAGTACATACTGTAGTCGTAGACCCTCTACATATAACCACGGTTCAGAACCGTAGTGGTTAATACTAAAGACCATGGTTGAGAACCGTAGTCGTTCTAGTAGCTTCAACAACTACGGTATATATGACTACGGTTGGGAACTTCCTTTGGCCGGTTTCAACCGTAGTAATTCATATAACGACAACGGTTCACAACCGTTGTATTTCATCACTTTGACAACGGTTAGGAACCGTAGTCGTAGAAGGGAGGCTATGACAACATCACCTACGACTACGGTTACTGACCTACTAGGACAACAGTATTTAACCGTTGTCTTTGGTTTGTGAAAAAAGTTTTTTTTTTTTTTTTTGCATTGGCTAATATAAATATATATACATATATATATTATATTTTCATGTCAAATTAATAAAAATAAAAATAAAAATGGATACCAAATAAGAAAAAATACTCTAAATTTATTAGAGTATTTCACCCAAGTACTCGCACAAAGTAGATGGAAAAGAGTTAAATTCTCAAATCTAATAAAAAAAATATTATATGTGGTTAAAGTTCTAAACTAGTTTCTCTATCTATAGTCCACTTAGTTTCTTCCTACATTGATCATTTGAATGGATACACGAGAATACATGAAAGCTCCCCTTGAAAAGTCGATACTCATATATCCTGAAAACATAAACATATAAAATAGAAAAAGAAAGGATCAGATCAATTGTATTACTATGATGTGAATCATACATAATTTAAAACAACATAATGTAATGAAACCCTTCTAGATAGAAAATAAATCACAACTAAATTTAATTCAGCTACTACATATAATAGCCAAACTAACTTGACTTGCCTTCTAGAGAATTATTTAACAACCAATCTGGCCAAGAACAACAGGCTGAATGATAAAAAATGCATTAGCAAGAATAGTTTTAATTTTGAATATTAAATGACATGAATGATAAAGATACGGAGAAGTTTTTCCTTAATAACAGTAATCCATATCTCCAAAACAAGTAGATATTACAGAGCAAATCATAGAGAATCTCAATACCAAAAGAGCTATACATGTGACACATTGGAACAATAAACACAAACTTTACTTGTCATAGACAACTTTAAACAGCCTTAGATTGCTGGTCCACTAGAAGCAGCCATGAACAATTTAAAGTACATATATGTCAAATACTTTAATGAGTATTCCTAACACAAGAAAATACACAACCAGAAGAAGCATACATCTCAAAGGCTTGGCAATGCCACCAAAGTATTCTGTAACCATGCAAATTCTATTAAAAGGGTTTCACACAAATAATCATGACCGACATTACATCGCACAGTTTTAAGATGACATTGTCAGTCATTCATTAAATCGGTATTGCTCCCATAAAAGGCAACAAGACTATGATGCTGCCATATAGAAAATACAGATGCAGACTAAATCCTACATAAGAACAAATAAAATCATGAATACAAATAATTCAGGGATAAAATTCATAAGAAAACGTTTAGTATGAAACTATTGAATGATAATGAAAGCATTCTTGGCTGACTATACCTGTTGTAGCTTTAGAACTACAAGTGATGGCTTCCCCTAGAGTGTCACTAATGTAGATTGGAATGTCCTGATAAAACCTGGAGAGAAAAGGAACTGCATAAGAAAGACCAAAATTCGAGTTTAAGCAAGGCATAAAGACAGGGGCAGAGTTTGTGATCGGATGAGAGGTGAGAATGATGATTGAATAGAAAATAGTATTATAAAGAAAGTTAAAATACCATATGAAATGAACATACTTAATTTGTTTAATAATACAATAGACATTTACGTGATGGTCAGATCAAATTAGAGAGTAATTTCATGGTGGAACTTATACACGCAGACACAGATACATATTTTTCAGTTTTCCCCGAAAGTGGGAGGTATTGAAAGGAGAAATTACATCAATACAAAATAAAGGCCAATCTAACAAAATCGAGCCTAAGATATATAAACAAATGTAATGATATTTTATATATGTTTGATTTCTATATACATGAGGATCAGTCTGTACGTTGAATTTTAATGTAATAAATGGTATATGTTGTTCATGCCAGATTAATATTTAGCGGCGACTATTTGCAGTTCACTAAACTTCTTAACGCAGCCCACTAATTTTATAAATAAAAATACTATTATAATATGATTTAAATACCCTTAATAATAAAAAAAAACATAAATTATATACGAACATAATATTATTTTTAATAAATAAATATAAATAAAACAACTAAACAAAAGTTACAGTCAATTTTCATGTATGAGTTCTGAGTTATATTATTACAGTTCATTAACATCTTCTTCAACCACCGTTCAATCATTGTTCGCTGCTCCCCCAAAATGTCTTAAATCTTATACCGAACAGTAATATAGAAGACGTAGAACACAACTTGTCAATTAATTTTAAGAAATATCGGCGCCTTTTCTGTCAAATTATTGTTTGAAAATCCGAGAGATTTCAAAAGAATTGAATTACAAATTATGTGGGTATTGGGGGAAGGATGGGATGGGATGGGGTTGGGATGTGGAGGGGATGAGGGTGGTTGGGGGTGTGGATGGGAAGGGGCGATTGTGCTGGGAATTAGAAAAGAAGTGGGGCGGGGTTGCGGTGGGGGAATCGGGTAGAAGAGATGAGGTTCTTTTTCCTTTTTATTAAGTAATATTATTATATAGAATATTATTATTTTTTAATAGTATACTTTTTATAATATTTTATTTTAAATAATTTTAATTACAAAGAAGGGCAATAGTGTAACTAAATGGGTTGTATTAAGAAATGTGTAATCATTTTATAAGCATAAGTGGGTTGCATATAGAAATGGATTGCGTTAAGAAATTTAGTGGGCTGCAAATAGTCGCCGCCATATTAGTATATGTTGTACTTTAATTATTTGGTGCATAAGAGAATTGGTTTTGGATTCATTGAACAAAATATAAAACTAATATATGTTCAAACATATCCAACTTGTTTGAATAAATGACATTTCCCCATATATCCATATAAAAAAATAGAATAATATCAAATATAAACACTACAGTTCCTTAGAATCTAATGTGGTGAACTTAAACAATCTATAAGCTTCATATGAGAAAATGAACAACAGTATTCCTAATCCTACAAAGAAATAGACTAAAGCATAGTTAAAAAACGTTAGGCAAACATTACATAGAATCAGTTTTCCTCCTTCTTCTTCATGGGTTTTCATAATACGCAGAAATGATGCAAGCATTTGATATCATTTTCTAAACACCGTAATAATCAAGTAGTTTCTTTTTTCAGTATCTTTCACTTGTTATTCTATTAGCTAGATAGAGCATCCACTATCTCGCTTGGAACTAAATTTGCTGCAGTTCCATCCTTAAAAAATGAAATCAAACAATACTTTGCCTAGGAAATCAGATCACTTAATTCATTTTCTACCATAAATAAACGTAAGAAATGAAATTTCACATTGTCTCTTATCTTAGCATTAGTCCTTCATTTGTCTCAACTCAACGCACTCTTTAACCAAAGCATGAAATGTGCATTTCCCGTTTTGTCGATTACCCCAACCTAAAGTTTGTACCTAAATCCTAAATCAGATTTTTGGCAATTAAAAATAAAATTCAGAGTAAACCAAAAAACTGGAAAAATATAAAATTATAAACATCATCTATACCTATACAGGTCATTCATTTCCTTTGATTTACACTTGCCACACATGGAGTATTTAATACTACAGAAGCAGTTTTTCTGGACCTTTTGTGCATGTTAAATATCACTGATAAAGCGCAATCCGTTATCAAAAGAATATTTACGAAATATAATAAATCAGAAGATAACCAGACAATAAGACACAAGGTTTACGTGGTTCGATCCGGAGATCTACGTCCACGGGAAAATGATGTCCCTACCGGGCTCCTTTTCTTCTCTCTTTCTTTTTTTTTGTTTACAAGTGATCTCTCTTTGTTTAGAGTTCCAACCCTTTTTCTCTCTCTAATTCTACTATTTATATCATACAAATCACAGCCCTAACTATATTCCTACAATTAAGGCCACAAAACCTGCCTTTGTGATTGAGAGGAAATCGTGGGTCAAATCTTCAATCCCCCTTGCGCTGCCATCGCAACTTAATTACCAAAACTGTATTTGGGCCAATTCTTGGGCCTCCAACTCTAGACAACTTGAGCAACTTGGGCCATACCTACCAGATGCCCCTCCCCCAAAGAAGCCGAAGCAGAAGGATTCGGCTTGTAAAGTAGATAAGGTAGACCAGAAGTGATGTGAAATAGAAAACCAGATTCCAGGAGTTATGGGATTGGAATGAGAAAAAAGGCAAAAACACCAATGTCCTTGAGATGGACTTGGGAAGGAGTGAGAAACCCGGGGTCACGCAACCGGAGTCGAGAAAAGGTAAGCCCCGAGCTCCTTCAACCGGGGTTGAGAAAAGGTAAGCCCCGAGGTCCCTCAACCGGGGTTGAGAACACAACTGAGGCGCGTGACTGACAGATGTACACAGTATTCGAGTAAGCGCGTGTGAAACGGCGCATATTGTTGGTTTCGAGGCGCGTGTATGGCACGTGAAGATCAGGACCGTTGATTTTAAACCATCGAATCTTTACCGTTGCTGAATGTATAAGAAAAGGAGGGAAATCGAAACCCTTCACCTTCTTCTCTTGCAGTTATCTGAATCGCGCATCAGAGACATCCACCATTGTGCCAATTTGTGAAGACAAAACACCACAACAACCAACCAAAGAAAACAAGTAAGTATGTCTATCTCATCTTCGTCGTCATCTAGGGTGGAGGAGGTAGGCAAAGAGGGGGAACCTTTTAGAGCACCTCCTATCCGGGTCATCTTCCCCGTGAATAGCGAAAGTAGACAAATTCATCGGGGTGATCTTAGTGAAATCAGAGTGGAGGCAGTAAGTTTTCCCCACTGTGAGGAGGAAGCAGAAGGGTTCGAAGTGGCCGGGGTAAGACCCACTGTAACTGAGACTCAAATTAGGCGATGGATCCCAAATTTTTTCTTACCCTTTGATCTGGAATTTATTATTCCCGAAGATAAGGACAAAGCTTGTTGCCCTCCCAAAGGATTCATTTCCGTATATATAGATCAGCTGGCTGTAGGATTAAGGTTTCCTTTGTGGGATTTTTTAGTAAAATTGTTGGAGTACTATGGACTAGCTTTGGGGCAGTTGGGGCCCAATGCCATAAGGCAGGTGGTAGGTTTCTTAGTGGAGTGTAGTAAGGGGGGAGTAGTGCCTAGTGTTAGTTTGTTTAGGCATTTCTTTCAGCTGAAAACAATGGGGAGAAATAAAGGTTGGTATTACCTTAACCCTAGACCAGGTAAGAGATTCAAAGTAAAGAATCCGAGTAAGACTGAAGGATGGAGGAGCAAATTTATTTATGTTAGGCAAGTGACAGTTCTGCCGAAGTGGCAGATATTAGAGGTAGTAGATAGTGCCCCTGTAGGGGAACCTAGAGGTGTTGACGTATTAAAAAGAGCCGGTGTTCTGGGGTCCAAATTTTCAGAAGAAGTTCTGGACAGAGCTGGGTTGAGTCCATATTATTCCAGATGGGCTGCTGGGACTTCGGATTCCCAAGAGAAAGATACCCCAACCGGGACTGATTCTGACAGGACACCAAGCATATCTGAGAGAGAGAGGTCGAGAGCCGGGGCAGAATTAGAGGGTAGGGCTTTTATTTCTGTATAAATTGTGTAAGATAAACTTGTCAATTCTCTGAACAAATGGCCTGTCGTGTGCAGTGGGTAAGTTCAAGAGTGCTGCAAGGAAGAGTACAGAAGCCAGCTCCAGGGGGCGAGATGATAGGTCTAAGACCCCGGAGCTACAGAGAACGGCAGCTGGAGGTAGCCACGGAGATGACCACGAGGACAACATTCCACTCTCGGGGTTGACGCCGAGTGCTAAGAGGAGGATCACCTCTCCAATAACACCATCGCCTCCCAAAAAGACGCACATGACCCCGGCTCACGAGGTATTTCCGTGAATAGTGTGTTATTACATATCGCACAAGCCCATCATAATAGTGAGGCAATGCAGGGACAAAGAGCAGAGATAACTGCGGCCGGGGCCGAGCTGGAACAACTGCTGGAGCCAATCCGCGGGCTGGTGGGAAGATTGGAGAAAGAATCTTCTCGAGACAGAATAGCCGAGCTGGAGGCCGAGGTCACCAAATTACGGGCCGAATTCGCGGAGGCCTAGAAGAGTGCCAGAGTAGCCCGAGACAGGGCAGTACTTGCCGAGAGAGAGACAGCAAGGCTACGCGAACAGGCTGTCGAGGTTGCCGTGATTCGGGGTGACTTAATTGTAGCGCGGGAAGAGCTGAACAAGGCGATCGTGGGCCAAGGAGCTGTACTAGAAGCCTTTGCCGAAAAATTGATGCAAACAGAGACATTCTTGAAGTTTCTGAGCACATTCGTGGCTGCAGGTGACACAGCTACAAAAAGCGAGCTGTTGGAAACCATATACGATAAATACCCGGAGGTCAATGTTTATGATGAAGACTTCGGGTATAACTATGATGCAGTAGGGAACGAAGATGGTGTGTATTTTGAGGCGTTGATGAAAGCTCCGAGGTGGCCACTGATCGAGGCTTTAGCTAAGAAGAACACACTCTTAACTCCCGAAGTTATCAAACGGTGTAACGAAGACCAGGATAAGGACTTCTTGGGTTTTCGCAACGGTTTTTATGTACGGGAGTTAAGGAACCGAGCTCCTATTCCCCTTAAAGGAGCTGTAATGCCTACCGACGTGGTTGAAGGCTCTGGCAAGGCAATAGAGGTAGCTAGTGACGTTGCAGAGGCCTCGGGTGGAAAAGGGACCACCCCTACCCCTGGAGAGGTCAGTGACCTTCCAACTCATGAGCAGAATGTAGAGTAGATGATCTGTAAAAAAGATTCCGTTGTATTTTCTTGCTTTGTAATGAACAACTTTGTATTTCCAGAGAAATAAACAATGTTGAAACATTTTTATGGATATCAAATGTTGCCATATTCTTATTCATAACAATGTACACGTATTCGTAAGGTCTAAAAACCGAGGTGTCTCCTTTGCCAGGAAAATATTGAAAACCCATATGAGGTAATAAAGCAGCTTCAATCATCAATAGTCTGGTTACAGAAAGACCGAGATATTTGGATGTTGCACGAAGTCCCACGGTTATCGAAGAATTTAATATCAGTAGAAAAGAGATGCATAGAAGCAGAGAGCTCATGGAAAGAATCCGCACAACAGATGCGGCAGTATAAAGCAAAGTGCGTGTTAAAAGATCTGGAGTTGGAGCAACTCCGTATAAACCAACAAGAGTGTGAGCACTTGCTTGTTGATGGCGGGCGATTATCAATTCAAGAGATTCGAGCCCGGAGAGCAGAAATCCGGGGAGACGTCCAGCAGCGGAGCGAGCAAGGCCAATAATCCTGAAGTCATAAGGAACCAATTAGTATTAGGATTTCTGGTAGAGCTGCAAAAGAAAGTGGAGGCCAGGAACGAAGCTTTAAACATTGCAGAGCAAGAGGAACAGGAACACAGCCGCAGGAAAAAGCATCGGGGCAAGAAAACAAAGGCCGATACTCAAGAGAAGATGTTGTCGGAGGACCAAACTGTAGGTGCAGGGAAAACCAATAACATGCCCGAGGTGATGTCGAGCGTGCCCCAAGAACCGGAAGAAACACGTGTGGGTGAGCCGGAGGCTAGTGGGTCAACAGTTGTAGCTTTGGCCAAGGAGATTGATGAGATGCTTGTTGAGGAGTGGGATGCTATAGAATGGGCGAACACTCCGGGGAGGGGACGGAGAGTAAAACCAGTGTCTCGGAAGACACCAGAGTCTCCTCATCATAAGACCGGGGAATACATAACGCAAACCCCCGAGGTGATGGATCCTTTGGCGCCACTAGAATGGGGCCATGCAGAATGGATCAATATGTCGGGGCCAAGTAGAAGATCCGGACATGCTGCAACAGACCGGGGTCCTCAAGGGACAGGTTATAGGCATGGGACCGGAGTCCGTGACCGAAGCAAAGTAGAGCGTCGTCGGAACGCGCAAGAAACTTCCCGGAGGACTAGGAATGTTCGATCAGAGACAAGGCAACGAGGTTTCGCGTTTTGGTTCGGAGAGGACTCCGAGCAACGTCAGTAGGAAGTAGAATAGCTAATATCCGACCAAAATTAAAATAGTGAGAGAATAATTAGTCTGTTGTAACTTATACATGACTAGTTAAAAAACGTTGTTTGTTTATTCTTTTTTTTTTTTTTTTTTTTTGAAAAACAAAAACACTTAAATAGATTATCAAGAGTGTGTAAAGAAAATGAGTTGAAGTCCGGAGACAAATTAATAACGCCTTGTACTCTTTGATCGAGTGGGATAGAATTTGAACAAAACCCTGAGGTTTAAATATGTAACTTGTCTGAGTTGAGGAAGTGAGTAATGGAGTCCGGAGACATGTTTTATATACGACGGATCGAAAATAAATGTTCGGAAACATGTAATATAAAGATATCGGGGCGTCCCCACGGTATCATAAACACATAATAGATAGACAAGAATAGTATTGTTGACTGAGCAAAACTTATCATAATAGAAACAAATTATGCAAGAGATAGAAGATCGAAGTAAAACTAACAGTGTTTAGAGAAAAAACTTTCGAAGGTTAGTAACATGCCAAGTCCGAGGCACTGGGGTACCATCAACACGTGCAAGCTGATAACTCCCAAGGGGATGGACAGTAACCACACGATATGGTCCTTCCCATGCTGCATGGAGCTTGCCTTCAGGCTGGGCCTTACTGGCAGAGTTGCGCCGGAGCACAAGATCACCGACCTTAAACTGTGTATACCGAACGCGAGCATTGTAATACTTCGCTGTTTGCTGTTTATTTTTGGCTTGTCTGATAAGAGCTTGTTCTCGGCGATATTCTACTTCGTCAAGGTTGGTACGGAGAGCATCCTCGTTCTGTTCTGGGTTGAAATTCAACACCCTAGGACTGGCTACTCCGATTTCCGCCGGGATGACGGCTTCGGAGCCGTAGGTTAGGCTAAAAGGAGTTTCGCCTATAGAAGAATGTGGCGTAGTGCGATAAGCCCATAATACCTGAAGGAGGGCATCAGCCCAAAGTCCTTTAGATTCGCCTAGACGTTTCTTGATGCCTTCAACAAGTGTTCGGTTTGTCACCTCGACTTGGCCATTAGCCTGGGGATGAGCCACCGAAGTGAATGCCTGTTTAATGTGTAACTCCTCGCACCAAGAGCGGAAAGGGTCATTCGCGAACTGTTTCCCATTGTCAGAAACAATGGTGCTAGGGATACCGAATCGGCAAACAATGTTCTTCCAAACAAAATTAAGAATTTTCCTTCCAGTGATAGTAGTGAGTGGTTCGGCCTCGACCCACTTGGTAAAGTAATCCACAGCAACCACTAAGAATTTAAAACCACCTGGAGCTAAAGGGAAAGGGCCCACGATGTCTGTGCCCCATTGAACAAAAGGCCATGCACTCTGTATACCTGTCAGTTCAGTTTGAGGTAAGTGTTTAATCCGTGAGTGCCGCTGACAATTCTCGCATTTTGCCACTAGGTCATGCGCATCATTAAAAAGAGTAGGCCAATAATATCCCCACCGGAGTGCTTTTTTAGCAAGAGTCCGGGAACCAATATGGTTTGCGCATGAGCCTTCGTGTAATTCCTTGAGGATGTAATGAGCCTGAACCGGGCCGAGGCACCGAAGACTGGGCTGGAGATAAGATTGTCTGTACAAGACCCCGTCATGTAAAGTATATTTTGGTGCTTTCAAGATTACCTGTCGAGCTTGTAACTTGTCATCGGGTAGGGTTCCATCCTGTAGGTATTGGACAATGGGTGTCATCCAAGTAGTTTTGGAGTCAGTGATTACCAAGACAGGCTGTTCGTAGATTGACTGATGAGACATCTCTTCTACAAGTACATCAGAAGGTATACTTGAGGGAACCGCGGAGGCCAGTTTGCTGAGAGTGTCAGCTTTTGTGTTCTCTTCTCGGGGAATCTTGTGAATGTGGGCAGAGGCAAATGTGTGTAGGAGACTTTGAGCTAAAGCCAAATACCGTTTCATGGTTTCCTCCTTTGCTGTATATGAGCCATTGATTTGACTAGAAACTACCTCGGAATCAGTGTATACTCGAATATGTGAAGCTCCTAAAGTCTTTGCAAGGCGAAGTCCCGCAAGAATCGCTTCATATTCAGCTTCATTATTCGTGACTTTGAAGTTGAAACGTAGAACATACTTGACTTCGACATTGTCGGGTCCATTGATGATGACCCCGGCACCACTTCCCCGTGTAGCGGAGGCACCATCGACATGAACATGCCATCGTTCAGTTTCAACACTGGGATCAGTAGGGGAAATGTGTTCAAGATGTGAGTTGGAGTCCGGGCACTCAAAGGTAGCTTCGGCTAGAAAATCAGCCAGGGCTTGGCCTTTAATAGCGTGACGAGGAAGAAATTGAATGTCATGCTCTCCCAACTCTATTGCCCATTTGACGAGTTGACCTGAATGATCTAGCTTACTTAGGATTTGACGGATTGGTTGGTTTGTGAGAACGTTTATAACATGCCCCTGAAAATAGGCACGGAGGCGGCGGGCCGCCATAACCAATGCCAATATGGTTTTTTCGATGACTGAGTATCGGGTTTCTGCTCCTTGCAAGGCCCGGCTGGCAAAATACACAACCTTCTGAGTCCCGTGGTCATCGCGGACAAGAGCTGCGATGATGGCTTCATCAGAGGTGGACAAATATAGATACAGGGGTTCTCCAGCAATCGGGGCGGAAATAATGGGAAGTTGACGGATGTGCTGCTTTAAGGCTGTCAAAGCCTCCTCACATTGGGGAGTCCACTCGAATTTCTTAACCTGCCGTAGAACCTTAAAGAAAGGAAGTTGTCGTTCAGTCGCTTTAGATAGGAACCTGTTTAACGCGGCTAATCGTCCAGTAAGGCGTTGAACATCTTTTTCTTTCTGGGGTGTCTTGAGGTCGAGGATATCCCGAATTTTGGAGGGGTTAGCTTGTAGTCCCTGAGGAGAGACCATGTATCCTAAAAATTTGCCTGAACCGACCCCGAAGGTGCATTTCGCTGGATTTAAGCGGAGATTATGGCGTCGAAGTACATCCAGTGTTTCAGCAATATCCCGAACACATGCATCAAAAGTTCGACTCTTGATGACTAGATCATCGACATAGACCTCCACATTTCGACCAACTTGGTCCTGAAAGACATGGTCCATCAACCGTTGATAAGTGGCTCCGGCATTCTTGAGCCCGAAGGGCATCTTTTTGTATGCAAAGATGCCGAAGTCCGTTATAAATGTTGTCTTGATCGCATCCTTCTTATCCATGTGAATTTGGTGGTATCCCTTATATAGGTCCAAGAAACAGAGTGCGGGATGTCCGGTGATGGCTTCAGCCTTTTGGTCGATAGAAGGTAGTGGATAGCAGTCCTTCGGGCAATATTTATTCAGATCAGTAAAATCCACGCATATTCTCCACGTATTATCAAACTTCAGGACTAGAACAGGATTCGTCAACCAGGTCGGATAATGGACTTCGAAAAGGATATCTGCCTTTACCAATGCTTCAACTTCTGCGCGAATAACAGCTTTTCAGTCGGCAGCAAATTGTCTGCGCTTCTGCTGTACCGGTTTGACTGTTGGGTCAATGTTCAATTTGTGAGTAATCAAATCTAGTGAGACACCGGGCATGTCCAAAGGTGACCAGGCAAAGACCTCGGAGTATTCTCGCAATACTTGAAGAATGGCACTGTGAAGTAGAGGTAAATGTATAGCACCGACCTTAACAGTTCGCTCGGGTATGTTTGGATCAAGAGGGACTTCTACTACCTCATCGCCAAGAGGTTGAATTGGAATTGATTCAAGTCCGGGGGTATCTATTTGAAACTGGGGTTGAACCGTCTGTGTAGTTCGTGGTTTGAGTGCAACAAGCATACATTGCTTAGCCATCTTCTGATCGCCACGGATGGCTATGGTTCCGTAAGGTGAAGGACACTTCATCGTTAAATGAAATGTGGAACATATGGCTTGGGCAGGAGTAAGCCAGTCTCGTCCAAGAATCATATTATAAGGAGACATAGATGATACCACGTAAAAGTCGACAAAAACTGTTTTGATTGCAGGATGAGTACCTACCGAGGCTGGTAGATTAATAATCCCTTCTGCGCGAACTTCCCCCTGTGTAAATGTCTGCAAAGGTCCTGGAGCAGGCCGAAGCAGATCCCGAGATATGCCCATTTTTTGGAAACAATCTGAGAAGATAACACTCACAGCTGCACCATTATCAACGTACACCCGTTTGATTATAATATTTGTCACGGTCATATCAATGATTATAGCATCAGTGTGGGGTGTGCATTCGGGTACGGGGTCGTCCTCGGTAAAACTTACTATTTCAGTATTGTGGAAACGCTTGTGACGGGGTTCCTCGGGAGCAGGTCTGCGAGCTTCTGCAATAAGAGCTTTGCGGGACACTCCTGCTGGCTGTGTACCATAGATCATATGGATAACACTATTAACAACACGAGCTGAGGGGTTGGTCCCTTCTTCTTGAGGAGGAGGAGCTGGTAATAAGCGAGGTTGTTGCTGTTGAGTACTGTGTCTGCTTCCCTGATCTTGTTTTGGGTAATGGCTATTCCCGGATCGATTATTCGGCCATTGTGACCGACCTTGTTGGAAGCTACGATTGTTATTGCCAGCTCGGTTCTGGTGCTGGTTTCCACTTCGGTGCTGTTGTCTATTGTCTGATTGAGCAATATACTGGTGAAAATATCCCTGCTTTATGCACTCTTCGATTTCTTTGCTGAGTTCTCGGCATTCTTCAGTATCATGCCCGTGGTCATAGTGGTATTCGCACCACTTGGTGCGGTTTCGTTTGTCAGCCGGGGCTGTCATACGAGGGCAAGATTTTAGATCAGCCTTGTGGATGGCATGTATTTCGGTTCGGGACCGATTTAAAGGTGTTAGTTGGGGCAGATCGTGACGAGTGTCGGGTCGCCCTCTGCCCAGTCGGTTGAAGGCACTGGTATGGGCATTAGACCCAGATGGTCCTTTATTTGATTGTCTCTTGGCAATAGATTTTTCCCTCTTACGCCGGGTTTGCTCATCTGCCTTAGCGAACCGCCCAACCACATGATAGAGAGCTCGGGTGGTAACGGGAGTATTACGGACTAGCTCGGTGTATAGTGGTCCGGCCCGTAATCCGTTCATGAAAGCTGTGACAATGATGCTATCTGGCTGATTGCCTACCTTCAAACTTTCAGTCGTAAAACGTTACAGGAACTGAGAGATGGTTTCTCCTTCTTTTTGTTCCACATTCATCAGGTCGGCCAAAGTGGACATAGGCTTTGCACGTGCTTCGAAACGTGCCCAAAAGTGTTCAGCAAGTTCTCGAAAAGAGGATATGCTATTGCGGGGAAGAGAGTCAAACCAAACTCGTGCCTCATCCTGAAGATACTCAGGGAAGATCTTGCAATAGTGAAGAGATGCGGTATGATCTCGACTGAGCATGTTATGCCTAAAAGCCCCAAGAAAATTGGCCGGATCTCCAGTGCCATCATAAGGTGGGATGGCGGGCCTCTTGAACCCTTCAAGAAGGGGCGTAGCCAAAATTTCTTGGGAGAATGGGGTGATAATGTCTCCATTGGCGTCAAGGCCTAGAATTCTATCTAGTTCAGCATTGCGCTGTACTCTCTCATACTCATGAAGATCTGGAGTATAGGGATTGGCATGACGAGCTTTCTTAGTCGCGTTAAGCGGACGGCGACGATCAACATCGGTAAGTTCGTCATTGCGCTGTTTTGATCCGTTAGAACTCCCATGGTCCTCGGGAGAACCGGGTCGTTCTCGTCGGCGGTCCTGTCGCCCATGATGCACTGGATTTTGTTGGTTGGGCAGATTCCGACGAGGAGGTTGCGCTACGGGGTTGGTGTTATGTCCAGCAGGGCCATCAAGGTTTAATCGGCTGACTGCCCAGTCTTGGAGAACATGAGCATGTTCTTGTAGGAAGGCCTGGAGTAGTTCCGGAGTCATCTAAATATTAACCTGTGGTTGTGTAGTAGCAGGACCAGGATTTTGTATATCTTGTGGAGGTAGAAATAAGAATCCGTCATCCGGATTCACAGCCGGGCCTTGGTTGCCCTGATGGTGAGATGTATCCCGTATCATCGACTACCTTGGTGGCAAGGTTTGATCCACGGGTGGATCTTGATTGATTTGATCACCTTGGCGAGATTGAGTCAAGCGAGTGGTTACCATGGTATTACAAGTACAATATCAATATTAAAAATCCAGTCGACCTCGGTTTCCCACAGACGGCGCCAATTGATAAAGCGCAATCCGTTATCAAAAGAATATTCACGAAAGATAATAAATCAGAAGATAACCAGACAATAAGACACAAGGTTTACGTGGTTCGATCCAGAGATCTACGTCCACGGGAAAATGATGTCCCTACCGGGTTCCTTTTCTTCTCTCTTTCTTTGTTTTTGTTTACAAGTGATCTCTCTTTGATTAAAGTTCCAACCCTCTTTCTCTCTCTAATTCTACTATTTATATCATACAAATCACAGCCCTAACTATATTCCTACAATTAAGGCCACAAAACCTGCCTTTGTGATTGAGAGGAAATCGTGGGTCAAATCTTCAATCCCCCTTGCGCTGCCGTCGCAACTTAATTACCAAATCTGTATTTGGGCCAATTCTTGGGCCTCCAAATCTAGACAACTTGGGCAACTTGGGCCATACCTACCAATCACCAATCTCCTATGTTTTCAACATCTAAAATTGTAGTAGGAAATCAAAAGATTTTGCCTTCAAAAGCATACCTTTTAAGAGATGCACCAATTCGCTCGCACTCGATGTCTCTTACTGCGGCCGGCGCCAAGGATGGATACTCTTTGTCGCATTCCTACAAAATTGGCGTAGGAGAAGGTGGTTTGGAGCAGATCTGAAGGTGCCGGTGACTGAGCGGAGGAAAAGGAGGACTAACGGAATGAGGCGGATGAGAGGAAGGAGGGAACGATGTTGGGGACGTGGAGAGAGAAACTGGATGTGAGAGACTCAGCGTTTTTTTTTTCTTTTTTTTTTATTCAGACGAGATGTCCGCCTGTGCGATGTACGGGATAAAATATCTTATACTCCCTCCGTCTCGACTTATCTTGCACGGGAAGATTGGCACGAGTATTAAGAAAAGTTGTTTTTTCGTTGTTTGTTGACTTTTCAAAGGTGGATTTATGATGGAGATTGGGGGTGGAGATTATGTTATAACTTTCCGTTTTTAGGCTGTGCAAGATAAGATGGGATGACCGTTTAAGGAAAGTGTGCAAGATCAGGTGGGACAGAGGGAGTAATATGTAATTAAATTTTCATATTGGTACCAATCATTATAAAACGTATATAAGTCATTATATATATGTGAGTGTGTATATATATTTTACAATATTTTATGTATTGAAATTAACTAAATATTAACATTTTTTTTTTTTTACATAAACAGTATGAATTATAAATCTAATTTCATAAAAAGTGAATTAACTTATGTGAAACAAATATTCATATTTTTTTCTAATATTTTTTTTTATACAATTGACTAATGTAAATCCAACAAATTTGTTATATGCAATATGGATGTTTAATTAAAGATCGTAAAGTAATTTGATATATAATTTCATCAAGAATGAAGTTGATACGAAGAAGTTATAAACATTAAAAATTTTAAGTTAAGAAAAAAGAAGTGAAGAGGGATAATTTTTTTGATTGGTACGTCCAATTCTTTTTTTTCTTTTTGAAAAAAAAACTTCTAAAATCTATATGACTAACACGTGTTTTTCTTGATAGAGGGCATATATAAATGACACGTGTTTTTCTCTTACTTTAATAGTAACGGAATTTTTTTTTACAATTTTTTGTTGAGAATTATTTTATAGAAATAACCACCTATTAAATTATATTATAATGGAACAATCAATATAATATTTTAATATAAAATTAATAATTTAAATACTTGTAGCTCAAACCCATAAAATTAATTCAATGTGTACATATGGATGTCGAACTAAACATGCTAAAAAAAAGATTAATTTGATATATTATTCGTCGACTATAGATTAGAACGAAAAAGTTATGTGCAATTAGAAATTATAGTAGAAAATATTAAAAAAAATTGAAAAGAAAAGAAAAAGATGAGAGAGAAGATAGATTGCAACCGCCAACATTACATTCCTAAATTTAAATTATTACTTCCTTCTTTTATTTATTTATTTTTTTTTTTTTATATAATTTTACGCTTAGAATTAATGTGGTGAAGACACATCATCCTATACTATACTATTTTTACATTAAGTAGGAATAGGGATAGTGAGTAATTTTCAGTATAGAATTTAGCAGAATTAACATGCAAAATGCTGAAGCCACAAGTGTTTTTCAGAAAATCGAAAAATTAAAATTAAATAGAAGCATGACACTTTTTTTTTTTTTTAGAAGGAACCTGGAGATGACACGTATCCAGAGTTAATATCTAGCCCTCTTCCTTTAATAGTAAAGGGGGATAACTAGTAATGAACATAAAACAAAAATCTATTAATATTGTATATATAGAAAAAAAAAATTGTACAACTAAATTCAAAATACTAGATAGGCCAATAAAAGACATCGAGGAAAGAACAATTTAAAAAATTAATAATAAACAGTTTTTAATTGTAAAACCTTAAAAAGTATTTGAATCTTATAAATACATATTTAAAAAGATAAAGGAAATTAAAAAGGGTAACGACAATGTTCGATTAACAACTATTACCATAACCATTATCGTTGATTACACAAAATAATTCTTTTAAAAATTATCCATTAAAAAATATAATGTAATAGGTATTCGGCTACGACTAGACCACAACGGTTTTGCAAACTGTAGTCGTTTAGCGAAAATATGTATTCGACTGCAGTTAAACAACAACGGCGAAAATAGGCATTCGACTACGGTTAAACCACAACGGTTTTGCGAACCGTAGTCTTTTAGCAAAAAATAAGTATTCGACCACGGTTAAACCACAACGGTTTTGTGAAACCGTAGTCTTTCAGCGAAAAAAAATGTAAAACACTACGGTTTGTATAATGATCACGGTTGAGCGCTAAAAGACTACGGTTATTGCGTAAAATCGTTGTCTTTTCGGCATAGTAATTAACAGTTTTTGTTGTAGCGCTCCCTAGATCTCTCTCTAGATTTTGTTCAAGGGTCTCAAATCTTCGGTTGAGTTCTTCATCTTCGGTTTCTTGAATTTCAACGCTTTGATTCAACTGAGATTAAACGTTTTTTTAATCAAAAAAATGTGGCGGTTCTTATGTAGAGATTTGTCGAGTGTTTGGTGGTGGTGAAAGAGGATGGGGATTGCATCTCATCTTGATGAAGATGCTGAGGCCTCCAACTGATTTTGAATTTATTCAATTTCTTTAAATGATTTTGATTTTTTATTTTCAAATACAGCACTTTTGATTGCCAATTTCTTCAAATATTTCGATGAAGCAGACAAGATGATATCTGGAGAAAATAGCCCACATTAAACCTCCCCATAACCTTCACCAATTTTTCAAAGTTTTGATTGTTGATCTTGTTAATCTTTATCAAATTACTCGTTCTTCACAATAGATTGAGAATGCATTTTAATTTTTTAACAAGTTTATAATTTTATAAAAAAATATTTAATAATATTTATAAAAAATACAATATTAAAAAGAGAGAAATCAATAGTTTTTTATGATTATATAATTTTATAAAAAAAATTAATAATAATAATATTTTTTTATGTATCTTTAATAAATTTATTTAAAAATAAATTGGAATTAGGTTATTAAGCCAAATCAGCAATAAAATTAAAATGTTTAAAGCTATGTCAGAAAAAAAATGCCAAGCCAGGCTATTACCGGTTATGTAACTTGCAACAGTCGGTGACGGGGTATTTTTGTCAATATTTTGAAACTTACGGGGTAATTTTAAAAAATGTCAAACTTAAAGGATATTTTCTTAATTATGTCAAACTTAAAGGATATTTTTACCAATTTTTCCTTTAATAAATTAAAATCTTATAAGTACAAGATTTCAACGTCCTTAATGAAAAAAATAACATACTAAATTTAGAACAGTATATACAGAATTCGAAAAACAAAAAACCATAAAAAATATTATTTATCTTTCTTCCAAGTAGTCTTCAACCATGCCGTACCTTTTTCCCTAGAACTCCATAACCCTTTATTTCTTCAAGGTTTTGTTAATGGTAGGCATAAATAACGACGATAAGTCACTTTATATCAACAAAGTAAACGTTTTTTTACTTTTTTTGTCAATTCTGTGGCTATTATATATTTTTATCATAATATTTTTTGTGGTTTGAATATGCAAAATAATCCCTAGGGCTTGGCTCACCCTGTAAATTTAGGACTCTAGGACTGTAGGTGATATCAGCAATAGATGGCGGCAAGAAAATGAGGTAATCGATGACGACAAGAAAATGAGTGCAGCATCGACGGCAATTAAAGAGCAATTTAAGTGGCTACGTATTCTGGCTCTGGTTTTTTTTATATATATTTTATTATTTTATTTGTAATATTTTAATGTAAATAATTTTGATAAAGAAAGATTATAATTGGTACTCAATTGTATGTATTAAGAAATTTATACTGAATTTTCAGTAAAAGTGGATTGTATTGAGAAGTGGACTGCATTGCGAATAGTCGGCGCCTTATTTTTATCCACTTTATTAAGAAAAGTCATTAGTTACACTTGCTTAGATCATGCTAGATTTTATTCTCAGTTTGTCACTCACTTCTTTATTTCAATCTAAAGAAGATTTTGGACGTGGAAGATTGGTACAACTCACATCTACATCATATAACACAACTCATGTTGGAGTGGGACGAGGGATGTACCCAAGATCGACCGTAATGTTATAGCGATTTGAG
Organism: Ajuga chamaepitys; assembly: GCA_958295605.1. Classification (NCBI taxonomy): domain Eukaryota; kingdom Viridiplantae; phylum Streptophyta; class Magnoliopsida; order Lamiales; family Lamiaceae; genus Ajuga; species Ajuga chamaepitys. Next base: position 25,994,090 of record OY282507.1, read on the forward strand.
TTGAGTTAAAAATTTAAAGCTCCTAATTTTTTCAATATTTTAAAATAAATATAAAATTATAAAACAACACATAATAGTCAAAATCATTTCATATTTGAAATAACATGACAAGTCGTATTAATTCGAATCCATATGTTACCAATCTTAAACGGAATTTCCTGAGACACTCAGACATCTATACGAATAAGATCCCATAAGCAATGATAATGAGCAGAGTGCACGTAGAATTCATACAAAATTGTAATGAGTTTAATGTAAAGTCCACTAGAAAAAGATTGATGATAAAAACAAGAGTCTATTGATGAGTTGAGAGGTGGTTATTTCACCAAACCCTACCATGTAGTTCAACGGTGGATAATTGATTTACAATTATAGACATATTTCATTCATTTCTATTTCTGTGGATATAACTCACCAATCGCAATTCATTTTTCCGATATTTTCTAGGGATTCTTAATCCTACTTCAAATGTTGGAACAAACAGACAACTCAATATTATTTCTTCATATCAACTCTAATATATTTTGATATTTCTAACTCCAAGTAATCAATGTTTTCAAAATTCACGTGGTATGGACGTAACTAGACGAAATTAGGAGAAAGAAGTTAAAAAAATTCTATTTTAACACCTAACTATGTCTAATTTTTATAACAATATTATTCTCTTCGTCCCAGTTAATTTGTCTTATTTTCTATTTCGATCCGTTCCACTTAACTTGTCACACCCATTAATGGCAATTAAAGACAACAATCTCCACCCTCAAAATATCTACACCTTTAAAAAAGTCAAAGATTTCACAAAATCTGTTTTTCTTTAATATCCATGTTCGGTCAACTGTGATAAGTTAACCGGGACTGTGGGAGTAATTAATATTGTATATTTTCTGTGAATAATTTATAAAGTTGGGGAAATTGACCATCTTCCAACCGAAAACTACCTACCACCCTCTCAGACGTGGTGGCTGGCGCATTAATGTCCGAGTGATCCTAGAAATTTCACCAGACTAGGAAAACCCTAAAATCAAAATACACACAATTGCAGTTGAACAGAATTCTCCATCACTACTTGTCGAATATTTGGAGAAGAAAGGGAAGGTGGACTTCCAGTAATCTTTCTTTCTGCTTCTGTTGCTTTTGGGTATTTTTTTCTTTATTTTCTTAATTTTACCTTTTATGTTTGCTTGTTTTGTCATCAACTTATTTGCTGGGAAGACTGAGATGTTATCCATATTCCAGTTTAACTCCGCGTTTTTTCTGGACAAAGTTTCTGAGTGCAATTGATTCTCTACTTGCCTGCTTGATTATTATTTGATTATATTCGTGTTTTCTTTGTAATGAAAAGGGAAACTGGGGTTCATTTTGTTAAATTGACAACCTCATGTAGCTTAAGCTTTTTGAGAAGAGTATCTGATCTTTGATATCTTCGACATGGGCTGTGGGTGATTGTACTTCAGATTTCAAAAGGGGAGTTCTCTAAGTTTGATTAAAGCATTCTTGTGTTTTATCATTTCAAGGGCGACTGCATTTGCCTCACATAGAAGTTCTGATCACTTTAATCTCCATTAAGAAATTCTCTCTTTAATTTGTAAGGATTAAAAGCGATTGCGTTTATGCCTATAGAGTTTGTACACTCACATTGTTGGATTAGCTTCGGTTTTCTATTGTTTTATTGTTGTTTTGTTTTGGGTAGTATATGTGGGTGACATTCTTGGTGCTCATATCCCTTTTTTTTCCCCATTTTACGTGAATAATCAAGGAATTTTAGTGGCTCTATTAGGAGATATGAATCGATAAGTCTTGGTCTCATCACACAACTTTTTGGTAATATCTTGGCTGATTAAGTCCTTATTCTTTCTCTGTTGCTTAATATGGTAATTTGTTCATGGATTCTTCATGCACCACTACTGAACTGTTGCCAATGTAAAGTCCTTAAACAAGTACTCACAGCAGGCTACTTTCTGTTATTATTTTTTCAGTTTTCGTTGCATCCACATACACAATGTCGAGTTTGGAGGAGCCCCTTGGTCTTGATAAGCTGCCGAGTTTGAGTAATATTGATCATTATAGGTTCTCATCCAGTGCATGCAGGCCTATCATAGAAGATATGGGAATGGGAAACCGCTGGATTGAAGGGAGAAGTTGCAGCTCATCTAATAGCTGCGAGTAAGTATACTTTCCTTGTTTTGACTGGAAATTCTAAAGGACTAGTCACTCTCATTTTATACTTCTATATGCGTCTTTGGTCGTTGCCATTTCCTTGTTTTTGTATCACTTTTCCTCACTGATATCTTGGCATTCCAGGTTCTGTTACCACACTAATCAATTAGATTATTGCTAAAATTGTAATTATGCACCAATTAGTTTCCTAACACTTTTAGGGTGTGTTTACTTAACACTTGGCTCAGTAGATTTAGGGGCCCAAATCCCGATAAAGCACACTCATTAACTCCTCCAACCAGGTTTGGCCCAACACTCCCCAGCCTTAAGTAAACATACCCTTAGGCTTTTAGCAGGGATGTTTTCATGTTTACAGTATATTAGAATTATTACTTTTCGGAAACAGCCATCAGCTAATTAAGAAAAAAATTCCTATTAAGGTTGATATTACTTGTATTAAATCGAATGACCAACTGCATCTTTTGCAATATGAATCTCCAAAAGCTATCTTGCTCAACCTATGATCTCAAGATATCAGTCATCTATATGTAAGCATTCCAATTCAAAAATAACAAAGGGCGATAAAAATGTTATATCCTCTTTTTACAATGTAAGGATTTTTACTTGTCCACTGATGTGTATGCTTTTATTTCCAGTGAAGATTTTGAAGAGTATGCAAAAGAGTCTGTTACATGGAAAAGAAAAATGAGAAGCTCGTTGCCGAGGTCTTCAAGCCTGGGTAGAGGTCCAGTGACCTGTGGAACCATGAGTAGTTTGCACTACTTATCTAGTTGTCAGTGTCGAGCCTACAGCAATGACAATGGCATAGGAGAACCAACATTCAAGGTAATCCTCTGAATCCAGCTAGAATCGTTGGCAAGTCCTTAAGTATCCATCAGGTTTGGCAGCTGGATGTTACAGCAGTGAGGACAACATGAATAAGATTTTCAAAACTTTGCTGTCTTAATTACAAAAAGGACTTTCAAGATGTCGCTTCTGATAAAAATCATCTTGTTACATCTCGATTGGATTTTATGGAGTCATTTTGGATATGTACTTTATCATGATGTAACACCTTTGATTGCATCCGATTTGTAAGTATAGCTTTTGAGCTACAATTCTTTTGCCTATTGTAGCTCTTCAAAGACATACCAAGATATGTAAAGATAGTAGAAGTTGGCCCCAGGGATGGGCTACAAAATGAGAAGACAATCGTCCCAACATCCGTGAAGATCAAATTGATCCACAAATTAGTATCTTCTGGATTGCCTGTTGTTGAAGCTACAAGTTTTGTTTCACCAAAGTGGGTACCTCAGGTATTCATTTACTTAACAGTCCATCTCCATTTGGCCTCATGGTCTCACTTTTTGAGGTGTGTGGTTTACAAGTATTAGAGGTTATTTTTCATAAATAGCTGGCAGATGCAAAGGAGGTGATGGATGCAGTTAAGGATTTGGAAGGTGTTAGATTGCCGGTGCTGACTCCCAATCTTAAGGTGGGTACTAATTATGGTTAAATTCGGTGGAGCATTTCTTTAGTATTGAAGAGATATTCTGATATTTCGTAGAATTAACTGCCAGGGCTTTGAAGCGGCTGTTGCAGCTGGTGCAAAAGAAGTAGCTGTGTTTGCATCAGCTTCTGAGTCATTCTCAAAGTCAAATATTAATTGCAGTATTGAAGAGAGCCTTGTTCGCTATCGTGTTGTAACTTCTGCTGCCAAAAACCTTTCAGTTCCTGTGCGTGGGTACGATTTGTTGCTTTATATCTCCACCTCTACCCTCAAAAACTAATTCTTTATAGCGCAAAGGTGCAAATATATCCTTCACGTTTAGGCCAAGGTGTAAATTGACCCCCTACTCTTTTTTAGTGTGTGATGCATACACCCTTAATGTTTAGGTTACGGTGAAATTACATCACTAGCGTTTAAACAGTGGTGCAAATTAGTCGTAAATATTTTGTGGCCAACATTTACTCATTCTTCATACTATTGATTTATTTATTTTAATATATTTTCTGTGTTTTATAAAATTATTAGATATTTGTATTGAAGTGTCAATAGTTTGATCTTGGTTTTTAAAGATGCATTTTATTAATGATTTTGTTTACTTTTTTTTTACTTAGGACAATATTTCGAAAATATGGCACTAACTTTTAAATAGCGGTGCTAATTAGTCATAAATATTTTATGGATATTTTTTTCTTGTTCTCCACACAATCTCTTTTTAAAATAAAAATAATGGTCATTTGTATTGAAGTATTCATAATTTTTTCTTGGGTTTCAAAGACGGTTTTATTTATTATTTTGATTTAGGATAAGATTTCAAGTTATACTCGACTATGGATGTTCTAAATAAGATTATGTTTTCCAGTTTTTTTCCCATTATCATTTTTATTTCTAAACTATTCAAAACTTCAAGCAGTTCTGTATCCTATCCATCTTCATCATAAAGTATATCTATTTGATTCCCACTTTTTCTTGTTTCCCGTAATAAAATCATTTTTTTATCAAGATTGGTATCAATACATATAACTAATATATCATAAAATATAACAAATATTTAGAGGAAGATTGTGAATATGTAATCTAGAAAAAGAAGATTAGGGTCAATTTGCACCTTAACCTCAACATTAATGGTATATATCTGCACCAACAAGACGTTACAGGCCAATTGCACCTTAGCATGTAATGTCAGGGGTGTATTTGCACCTTTGCCCTTATTTAAACAATGACTACTAGTAAAACCTACAGGCAGTGGAAAAGCACACATCAATTCTTCTGATGACGTAATTTGTAAATCACATCTGCTTAACGAACTTGACATGATGAGTGCCAACAAGATTAACTGAAGCGACAGTTTTAGAAAATACTGGCACGGTCACAACTATGTCTTGAGTTGTCTAATGTTGGCTTTATTAACTAAAGTTGTTCCACTTGACCAGTTTGATCCTTAATGCCAAAATAATATATTGATTATTTTGTATATTTTATAAACCTAGCCACTTGTCAGTTGGTTGAAATGGTTACCTCAAGATTAAGTGATATTAAATGACAATCCTGTGGCCCTTTTGCTAGAAAACCATGTGTTCATCATCATAGGTTGAATTCAGTTAACAATATTCATGCAAACATTCAACAGATATGTCTCTTGTGTTGTTGGCTGCCCAGTTGAAGGATATATCTCCCCATCAAAGGTTGCATATGTAGCGAAGGAACTTCATGATATGGGCTGTTTTGAGATCTCACTTGGAGATACAACAGGAGTTGCAACACCTGGTAATGTCTACAAAATTCATTTCTTTCTTAGTTCTTGCTTTTTTTTTCATCAATGAACTTCGATGCATAATCTTTCTTGCCTTTGGTGCAACTTGTGATTGTAAAAAGATTTATGGCTTCTAGACAACTTGTGATCAATCCTCAACTTCTACTACAGTTTGGTTATTCAAATCTACCTTTATTGATCGTAGCAGTTATTCTCATGATATTCGATGTCATCCATGAAAAATTGTTATTATGGAAGAATAGCTGCTTGACCTATCATCATTCGATTTGAGCATCACAATGATGCTAGATACATGTCTTCAAGAATTAACTTTTCAATTCGTGTATTATGCATTGGTTCCAATTTTTCCCTAAATTGGAGCGGTTAGGAGAACTTTCTAATTTTTTTTAATTCGCTGAATGAGAATTTTTTTTTCTAAAAATCTATGTGAACTACTCAACTACTATATTCTAACTCTCTTTTATTGGAAGATTTATTTAGAGTCATAACATTATAAATAAATCTGGTATGTGCCACATCGTATATAAATGTACATGTATATTTCTATTTATAATAATGGATCCTGTATAGAAGTATAATATACTATAAACTGGTATCATTCATATCTATATGACTATTTTGATTATATTTATTATTTATATATAAATATATATGAATATATGTGCGTGTGTGAGTAGTGTATTTATATTAATCAAGTTTCTGCGCAGATACTTAACTTATAACATGTGAACTATAAACATGTATATTTATGTATAACATGTAAAATTTCTATTGAAAAAGTAGTTCATGTTGGTCTTAGTTTATCTAGTGTTAGCTATTGAACAGGGGCAGAATCAGAATCAAGCAAGGATATATATTAAACTTAAGGGTAATTCTTCAGTGCAATCGTTGCACCTATGCAACTTAGGATATTTTTGTCATTTTAAGTGTTGTACTGGGACCTATTATTGTTTTTTAATAATTTGAATCCACCCCATTATTATTTTTTAATCATTTGAATCGAGGACCTCTGAAAAAGAGGACGTCCCGACGGAGGTGGACATGCCTGTCGGGGTCAACGGCGGGAAGGCTGTTGGAGGAGGCCTTGCTCTCGTTCAACATGGTACGTCTATCTGAGGGGGTGAAGACGGATTGGTGTAAAACCGCAATATGTTGCGCATAAGCAAATAGAAAAAATTGTCTAAAAAATTTGGCTAATGGAGGATTATTTTCGATAAAGACGAAGATAGAGTGTTGAACTCAGTTTTCATAAAAAAAAATTTGGGACTTGTAATAACTTATGGGGAAGAGAATAATTCGAATTAAATGAACGTTCAGATCGAAATGGATTTAATCTAACAGTGTAAAAATGAGAATTGCATAGATGCAACGGTTGCGCAGAAATTGGACTCCTTAAGGGTAATCTTTTAATTTTTGAACACTCATTATTATATATCTTAAACTATATCATTATCCTCCTAGCTATTCAACTTGTACTAGCAAATAATAAACAAGAACTATAATTCTTAGGTAAAATCACATGTTATTATCATTCTGTTAAAACTAAAGAATAAATTAACATTTGAAAACAATAAAAATAGCTATTTCTATCATTTCATCAAATATCTACATTAATAGAATATCTTGATGCACAACTTTTTGTTCTAATAACAAAGAGCGATGGTCTTCTGGTCCATCAAATATGGAGAAAATTTGAATATTATCAATAATAACATATTTTGTCCATACGTAGGGAAAAAAAAAAGATTTGGAATTGGGTGATAGGAAGGGAAGCAAAGTCAGAACAGAGGGTGAGGGAATGGGGTGGGTCGATGCTGGGAGGCTGGGTTTGGAGGGTGGGGTTAGGATTCCCCTTGGACACCACTTTGGTCCGCCCTACTATGGACTATCTTTACAATCATGAGGATATTGTGTCCAATTGGAATTCGTCTAGGCTGTAAAAGCAGGGTAGATGGTGCCTTTAACTTATTCTTAAATGTGGAAGTTTCAAAACTGAAACTGCGTTCCCAAAAACTCCACTTCAGCTTAAAGAAGTTAAGAGGTGCAACCTACTTCAGAAGAGCATTTGTAGATGCTCCAGAAGTTTTTATTTTTTAAGAGGGTTGGCTTTTACAACTATCACTTTGCATGAACAGAACTTGTATAATCAGTTTATTTGTGACTGAAAACTTAATCCAGCTTTAATAGTGCTTATCAAGCTATCCAAATGTATATTATTTTGTAATCCGTTTTTCTTTTCTATATATGACGTCTCTATTCTTGAAAACTAACAAAATGAAGGTATAGGTGACTTACTTACAAGATTCTGTATTGTTTGTGCTTTCAATTTCAGTTTCTTGAAAACTAATATATGACGTCTCTATTCTTGAAAACTAATATATGTATGTATGTATTTCATTTAACATTTTATATCTTAATTAATTGGGGATGCCTGAACTTTATCTTGGCGTAGGTTCTGTACTCCCTATGCTTGAAGCTGTGATGGCTGTTGTCCCCATTGAGAAACTCGCAGTTCATTTCCACGACACATATGGGCAGTCTCTACCAAATATTCTGTTATCCCTTCAAGTGAGTTAACTTCCCCCTTGTAGAATGCAATCTCGATCAACTCATAGCCAACAACCATCACAGCGTTGCACATCATTAAGATACAAACCACTGATTTTTGTTTTCATGCACTGAAGGCTGCTGATGGGTTAGAGAGTTACAAAAACTACCACCCTTGAGTTTTAGCTTAATCTGGAAAAAGAAATAAAAAAACTTTAAAAAGTTTTTGGCCCTACAAATTGCAACAATTGAGAAATAGAAGTACTGATGTCAAGTGGCAGTTTGTAGTATTACATGCCTCTTTGTTACATTAATCTTGGTTATATGTGATCTTTACAAGCGGTTTAACTCGAAAACTTCGATTAATAGATGGGCATCAGCACGGTGGATTCATCAGTTTCAGGCCTAGGTGGGTGCCCCTACGCCAAGGGAGCTTCAGGAAACGTTGCCACTGAGGATGTTGTTTACATGCTCAACGGTCTTGGTGTGAGAACCAATGTTGACGTGGACAAGCTCTTGTCTGCTGGAAAATATATCAGCGAATATCTGGGCCGTCCATCTGGCTCCAAGACAGCCGTTGCATTGGGCCGCGTCTCCGCAGATTCCTTGAAAAATTGAGATATCTCATCGATTACATCTTATGTATTTCGTAAACCATCAAATGTCCACTACCATGTATTTATTGGTGAGATACACTACCATTTATCTGTATTATCGTTGCTCAAGGTAGCAAACTGAGTAATGCAGAAGAAATTTATATAGTGAAATCACTTTATAATGAAGAATCAACCAATTAGTATATGTTATAATTAGCATTCGTGCAGAAACTTGAAAAAATTCGTTACAGGTTTGGCCCAAGACGAAAATATTACAATGTGTCACTTGAAGCGTCTAACCCAAGTGAGAGACTACAAACATCATTTCTTTCATGACCTAGTCCATGTGTCAGGTATACGTGTACATACGTGTCTAACTATACGTGATCATTTCTTACAATGTGCCGATTGAAGTCCATGTGTCTATTTCCTTTTCGTTCGTTTAATTATTAATCGGCTTTGTTCAGGGGCCTTTAGGCTACTTTATATTTTGCAATTTTGCCCTAGTGAACGTTTCACAAACTTTGAGAATTTTCATCTTCGGTTTGTGGTAGAGATCATCGTCTATGGGGTCCTCGTTTGAGGAGTTGTTCGTGTTAATTCCGTTTGTTGTCTCGCTCAATATCTTAACTCTGTCAATTTGGTCTGATCTACCGGACCTCTTTCACCATGATAGAAAGTGGGAATCCAACAGATAGAGAAGACATCAACAAATTTTAGGATGGCATAGCAGAGTAATCACCCATGGTCTCAAGGTTGGTAGGGGCTATGGATAACGTTGAGAAAATTTTGTATCGCTATGAGAATTTCTTCAACATCATCCTCTCGAAATTGGACGCTATCAAGTCCGCTAGAGGCGTGCCATCACCCCAGTCCCTCCGTCTGTACTAATCGTCAACACTACTTTCCTTCTTGGCGAGCGCGACGCCCTTCTATCATTGGCGGCGTCCTCTAGAAAGGCGCTTGCGACCTCCACTCAGTCCCCAGATCCCCATCCCCCAACACCGTCAGGGTTTATAGTTGTGCCCACCACAATATCACCAAAGTGGACCTTCATTTGTTTGAGGGTGTTGATGGAATAGTGTGGCTCACACATGCTAAATAGTATTTTCTGGTCCACCAAGCACCACCGGCAAATCGCATCCAACTTGATCTCATCACCATGTCAACTCGGGCAATGTTTTGGACGCTGTTAAAAAATTTATGTCTAGTTTTGATAATACAAAACCACTATGTAAGGTAGGAACTAGTGACCCCGATATTTTGTATTATTTGTAATATAGATAGAGTTATTTCTCCATAAGCAGAAGTCATAGCATGAAGTTACAACAAGGTCATTAACAACTTACAGCAAGAAAATCCATTGTAAGGAGATAGGTTCAGATGTTGTAGGAAGTGACAGTGAAAAGCTCGCTTAAAGATATCGTACAACAAAGTCTGCTATAGCACAATCCAACTCAAATTGGTATTAGGATCGTACAACAGAATATACATCAAAAAATCAATAGGGAATGATTTAAAGTCAAAGTCAACGGTCTAAAAGTTCAAAAATATGAAGACAAAAGGTAATCTTGTACAGATTATGCAATGACGTTAAAAACATGTATCCTAACAAAAGTAAAAGTAAATCTGCAGACTGACTCACTACAAACCACTATAACTGTTGTGTATTTTATTTTCATATAACTGTTGTTGTAACCTACTACTACTACTACTTAACTGGGTTGTACGCAAAACTCATCAGGCATTACTTGCAGTAAGTTTCGAAAAGAACAGGTTGTTGTAAGCAAAATGCTTAGTAGGGACTTACTGTTGTCTGTTGTAAGAACGAGTTTCTTACAACCAACAACTTAATACCTACTATTTAAAAGAAAAATCGCTAAAGGCTAGAGGTTTATTCACACTCTCCCTCCAAACCTCTACCACTTGGGACCAACAATTGGTATTAGAGTGGTTGGTTTCACACCCCATTTGTTTTGGTAACCTAACCAAATCCATCAGAGTTTTAAAAATCGTCTTTGCATAAAACCCTTTTTTTTTAAATGTCACAACAATGGAAAATTTTTCATCAAAAACTCCTATATTTACTTTTGAGGATTATGAGGATTGGGTCATTAGGAAGCAGTCACATCTTTCATCCATGCATGATGAGATATGGATAGTCATTGTTGAAGGTCCACCGGTAGTCATGAAGGTGAATACAAGTGCCTGAGTGGACTCCCATGGTGGAACAAGAACATGTCATGAGTGGACTAATGATGACAGGAAAAGCTCCAACCCGGATAACGTGGCAACGAACGCACTCGTCGCCACGTTGGATAAGAGGAACCTTTTGTAACGTCAAAGCATGCAATATTGCTAAGTTCATTTGGGACTTGCTGAGAGAGATTTGTGTAGGCTCGGATCTACTTCGTGTGAATAGGATAGCAACAACAACTCTGAACTTCGAGCTCTACACGAAAAAATCAGGAGAGTCTCTAAGCAAAGCTACTGAGGTCTCTACACTAGGTTGGAAGTTAAAACCATTCCGATGAGGAGTTCCTATAGGCTTGGTCCATGAACTCTTTTCTGATCTCAATTCTTTGAATACGATATTTATCGAAGGAGAGAAGAAGAGAAAAATGGTACTGTTATCGAATCATATGTAGTCAACAACTCCATATGATTCATGCAACCACCATCGTGCCACAGACGGAGCTTTAGTTACGGTTGTTGAGGAGTTCAAGCTTAATGAGATTGATGTTCTCATGAAAAAATCCACACGATTCACGAATAAGCATCCAAAAGGCAATCCATCCAAGTCCCATTATCCTAGACCTACAGAATCCTTAACAACAAAAGAAGTTGGAAATCTTTGTTTCCACTGCAAGAAACCTGGACACTTTGCTCGAGGATGTCCACATTCTAAGGTGTACAAGTATCATGAAGACATCATAAAACAAAGAAGAGAAAAGAGGATGGTTGGAAAGCTCACCTAAAAGCATTCCTTAGTGGCACATAAGCAATCAAAACTATTTCTCTTGCCTCAAGTGAGCCTACAACTGGTGAAAAATCAGACTTTGATAGTGATTCTTCATACTCCGATACTAAAGGACTTCTCTGCTTTATGGTGATAGAAGTAGATGATCATGTAGAGGTATATTCTCCTCCCACTTCTTGATGAACTGAGAATAGAAACTAAAAGCTAACTCATTTCGCTTAGACAGATTATGGTTGACTTTGGCATAGTTAATCAGTCATATGAAGAACTGAAGGCTGAGAACATGCAACTTCTTGGAGAAAATATAGTGCTTACAACTGAAGATGAAAAACTTACAACTGAAGCTACTGACTGCAGTTATCTCTGTGAGGAAGTAAGCTGAAAGAGTCACTGGTCCTTTTAGAAAAGAAGGAAGCAGAACTGATGTCTATCTGAAGACTTCGATTAGTCATCATGAAATATAGATGAGATACTAAATGTCGAGAGAAATCTATCTGATATCACGGGGATAGGTTTCTTGGATACAGTCCCCAACAATCAAGCAACGAGTACAACTATTGATGTTCCAGTAGCGAGTACAAAGGAGAAATAGGCGGTCCCCTATCAGCAAACAGAGAAACTTGAGAGGATATCAAATGTCTCTAAAGGAACATCTGGTCTGAAGTCAGGAGGGAAACCTGACAAGGGGAAGTCAACTATTGTAGACAAATAGTGTAAATAGTCTGTATGAAGTCAAAGTTTATGGCAAAGCTCAGACTGTTGGAACCAATGACAGCCTACAACAATCTATGTTCATACAACATAAGACAAATGATGATGTTAAAAAAATTCTACAAAAAGTTAAGTGTAACTGTCACATTTCATATAAACTAAGGAATAATCTGCCTACAACACGCCTAAGAATGGGAAACCTTCAAAGAAAGCAAGTTGACCTAGAACCGCAAAGGACCCAAGGTGGTTTCTAAAGATAATGCCAAAGAAATCTCCAAAGGTATTGGAACCTTCACAAAAGGTGAAGTTAGTATTACAGATGTCTGCTGTGTCGAAGGCTTACGGTATGATATCCTGAGCATAAGCTAATTATGTGATAAAGGACACCCTGTAGAGTTCAGTCAAGGAAAATTCTTAATCAAAGGTGCTCGTTCTAACCAAACAAAGCTCACAGGAACTAGAAAAAGTAATATCTATCTAGCTGACTGGGGTCTACTGGTGGCAGCTCACATGCTTCACCACAAAACATACTCCTGAATTCAGCTGGCTTTGGCACATAAGTCATCTAAATTTCAAAACCATCAACAAGCTGGCTCTATAGGATTAGTGGGAGGGCTACCATATGTTGCTTACAGAAAGGAAAGTGTGTGTGATGCATGTCAGAAAGACAAGCAAATTAGGAAGTCTTTCAAAGACAAATCTGTAAGATCATCTCACGGTCTTCTCGACCTGTTACATATGACTCTCTTTCTACCAATAAAACCCGTGAGCTTAAGTGGGATGAAGTACTCACTAGCAGTAGTCGATAAATTCTAGCCAAGAAATCAAATACTCAACAAAAGCTTCCAGACCTGTTGAAATAAATTTAGTCAAGATCTAATAGCTCGAGGTACTAAATTCACCAAGAAGTTCATCAAGAGTTTTTGTAGTAATGATAGAATTCATCACGAGTATTTGACTACAAGAACTCCTTAACAAAATTATGTTGCAGAAAGAAGAAACGGAACATTGAAAGAAGCTGAAGGACCATGATTGTTGAAGCACAACTGCCTAAAATATTTTTCGCAGAGGCAACCAACACATCATGCTATACTCATAATCAGTGTCTTATCAACAAGGATCAAGATAAGACACCATATGAGCTGTGGTATGGAAGAAGTCCTAACATTTCTTATTTCCTATTTCCATATCTTTGGTTGTAGATGTTTTTTTATGAATAATGGAAAGAGCACCTAAGAACACTTTGTTGTAAGCAAGTCATTTAGAGTGTTCAACAAAAGAACACTTGTGGTGGAAGACTCGCCACATGTGGTCTTGATGAACATTATTGTAACCCTAAAGGAATCAATGGGATAACAAGTAGTGTTGAAAAAGATCAAGGTGGATAAAAATAAGGAAGAAGTTCCTTATGTGGAAATCCTACAACCAACTCTAGCATCTAACTGAAGAAGAACTTTCTGTAGAAGATGGAGTAGCTGCTGAAGGAACTGCGAATCCTACAAAGGCTACAGTTCAGAACCTACAGCACAACGAGGGAATCTTCCTACTATTCTGAATTAAGGTTTGCAACCAAACAGAAGATGTCTCAGAGATCACCCGCTAACCTTGGTCATAGGGAGAATTGATGATGGAATAAGGGCTAGAATATCAGCACCTTATGAAGCCATGTTCCCCTGCTTTGTCTCAAACTGAACCTGGAACCATTGAAAATGCTCTAAGTAATCCTAATTAGGTTCAAGCAATGGATGAATAACTTAATGGGATTGAGAGAAATGAAGTATGGAACTTTGTTCCCAAACCTATTTATAAAGGTGTAATAGGGACCAAGTGGTTGTTAAAAAAACAAGCTGGACGAGTCAGGGTTTATTACCAAGGAAAAAAACAATGTTAGTTGCTAAAGATTACTGTTAGTGGAAAGACATATCTGATGAAACATTTGCCCCTGTAGCCAGACTAGAAGCAATTAGAATATTTTTGGCATATACTGCACATATGAACTTCACTTTCTACCAAATGGATGTGAAGAGTGCATCCTGAATGGACTTTTGACTGAGAAAGTCTATGTTGAACAACCTCCAGGTTTTGAAGATTTAATTGAAGCTAAAGCCTACAAGCTAAAAAAAAGACACTATATGGCTTAAAGCAAGCACCTCGAGTTTAATATGATATTTACTCTGAGTATTCGTTCCAAAACGAATTCTAAAAAGGCGTTGTAGACAAAACTTTATTTAGAATTCAAGATGGTGGCATCACATGGCGTGTCCAAATTTATATCAGTTGCATTATCTTTGGACCAACCAACAAAGAAATCATTAGCAGGTCTGATAGTTTACTGTACATTGAAGATACATTTTGCAATATTTTAAAATTTCGCAACAAACTATTATAAAAGTATGAAAAATTTGTTTCGTCAATTTTATATTATGCCTAATCTATCTTCAGACGTACTAAAATTTAAGGATAACTAATTAACCTAGAAAATTTATTTATTTTATATATTTAATTATAAAATCTATATCTAAATCTATATTTATATCAATATCTATATCTATATGAAGATCTATCTACACACACTACACTCAACCACACATATGTGTGTGTGTATATATATATAATATAATATAAATGTATGATTCTTTTGTTTGTTCATTCTATGTTATGTCTAATATATCTTTACTAGAATTAAAATTTAAGGGGCAACTAAGTAAATAAGAAATTTTAGGTGTTAAGTTATTTAATAATAACTTATAAAAGTATGAGTATTTTGTTTCATCTATTTTATGTTATGCCTAATATATCCTTAGTAGTATTAAAATTTAAGGATAACTAAATAATTTAGAAATTTAATTTTTTTTTTATTTATTTGATTTTATAAATCTATATCTATATTTATATGAAGATCTGTCCACCTGTATATCTACACACACACACACATATATATATTATAAAAGTATGATTTTTGATGCTATGCCTAATATATCCGTAATAATATCAAAATTTAAGGGTATTTATGATTCTTATGTTATGCCTAATATATCCATAATAATATCAAAATTTAAGGGTAACTAAGTAAATAAGATTTTTTTTAAATAGTGATTGAGAAATTCTAAGTGTTTATTTATTTAACTATAAAAGATAGAGACTTCTTATATTTCTAAGGGATAATGTACAAATAGACACCTCAATTGTGCTCTCAAGTTCAAATAAACAACTCAATTTGATTATAAAAAGTAAGAGATATTTTATACTCTCAATTTCAAATAAACGTCTCAATTTGATTATAAAAGGTACGAGACATTTTATATTTCTACAGGAGAAGGTACATACATGTGAAAACTAGATATAGGCAAGGACGAAAATATCATTTTTTACAGAAATATCGGCGTAAATATCAGTGCATTTTTTTAAAAATAGTGGAAAATAAATAAAAAATAAAAACTTTTAACATGATATTTTATAGATAGGTATTAACTAACTTAAATACACATTTAACTTATAATTCTATGCAAATTGACATATTTACAACTAATTTATAAATATAAAATAATACTCCCTCCGTCCCGGTTAAAGCTTCCTACTTGCCTTATCGGTCCGTCCCACTTAAAGTTGCCAGCCCAAAAAAGGAAATTATTCCCACAATCCTCACCCTCAAAATCTCAACCACTCAATCTCCACCTTTAAAAAAGTCAAATAACTGCTTTTTCTTAACATCTGTGCCCGGTCAAAGTGGAAGCTTTAACCGGGACGGAGGGAGTATAAACATTGTCAGGAGATATGATAAACTTTGTTGGGCCCCTCCTACTCCTTTATTCCTAAAGTATAAGATCTTTATCTCCAAAATGACCAACATTAGTAAAGTGGATGTCAATACCGTCAATGGCGTCAAAAATTTAGTAGTGTGTTGTTACCGCCATAAATTTAACTTATTCTTAGCCCACAATATTACACAAATTAGTACTCCTTCAGTCCCACCCTAATTTGCATACTTTCCTTATTGGTACGTCCCACCCTAATTTGCACATCTTTAAAAAGGAAATTTCTCTCACAATCTTCATCCTCAAAATCTTCACCCTTAATCTCTACATTTGAAAAAGTCAACTAAAAAAGTAAAAGATAGTGTTTTTTTTAATATATGTGCCTCTTCATATGTGCAAAATAGGGTGGGACAGAGGGAGTATATAGTAAGAAATGATCATTCCCATGAGGAGAGTTTTGCTTACTTATTTATAGAATCAAACTGGATCAATATTCAACGAACTATAAATAACAGAGGAAAAAATATAAGTAGAAATTCACACACACACACACACTCTGAGGGGAGGGGAGGGGAGGGGAGGGGTGTTTAGCAAAAGAATTAGCGCCTAAAAAGAAAAAATAAACAATTCCAAAACTAACCCTTTTCAAGAAAAAATCAAGAAGTAAACAACACATAAAAACTTTAAATTAATAAATTAAAGAGTTTGAATTTTTTATTAATGATACAAAACAAAATTGATAGATTGAAAGTGAGAACTTTAAATAGCTAAAGTTTCACTGTAATCCCTCCCATATAATTGAAATAATTCTAGTACAATTTCAATACTAACTAATCTAATCATGTCAATCTTTACTATTCAATTAACAAGGCTTCAACTAACTGCATAAAGTTTGGGAAGATCAATCCTAGCAAATTAAACAAAAGTTGAACTTACTAGTTCAAATCAAGTATGAACCAAAACCATTTGAATGTTCTTAATTCAAACTAGTTGCTACTTGTCTTTATCCAATTTGGATTAGGCCGATCCAAACAAAATAACTATAGTTCCAATCAACGCACATGAAATGAATCCGAAAATCATGAAAAAGAGGATTAGAATTTAAAATCAATTATCACAATATGACAAGAATATCAACTAAAATTTGTATTTACTTGGGCAAAACATCAAACACCTTGTTTGCATAAACATCAACATAAACATAAACATAAACATATTACAATATAACTTAACTACAAATTTAAGAGTATGAGAAGCATACTACAGACAATATTTTGAAGATATAAAAGAGAAATTTGACAAGAATTAGTACTAG
The DNA here is from genome assembly GCA_958295605.1 of Ajuga chamaepitys. Classification (NCBI taxonomy): domain Eukaryota; kingdom Viridiplantae; phylum Streptophyta; class Magnoliopsida; order Lamiales; family Lamiaceae; genus Ajuga; species Ajuga chamaepitys. The sequence continues at coordinate 26,011,432 of OY282507.1, forward strand.
TAATCTTCCATTTGTTGAGTTGTTTTGACACCTCTCAAAAGCGAAAATTTTTCTTTGTCTATCGTCAAGGGACTAGCACGTTTTCGATAGATTTCTTCCCTTTTTACACCCTTAATGTGACTTTAGTAACTTTCACACCCTCAAAAGATTACAATGAAGAAAATGTGAGTTTTTGAGTTGGTACCTCTACTTTAAAAATTGAATTATTGGGTTGTTGGATAATTTCTTGCTATCACTTTCCTTGTTCTATTTATAGTTGATTTTGGGCATCAAGTTGCATCTTTGATTGCTGCCCTAAAGTTGTCAAGTTGATGAAGAAGGACTGTAAAATTTGTGATTTTGGTTTCAAGTTGTTAGGCAGTTGGTCTTGAGCAAATTGTCTTTGCCCCTGTTCCTCTTTCTGTTGCAAGCTACTGCTACTCATCTAGCGGCTGCAAATTTGTCATAAGTTGTTGAGTTGTTGATGCCGCAGGTTGGTTGAATAAGTCCAAGTTGGTGGCTCCATAAAATGAAGAGAGATGATTAATTGGCAATTTGATTCTGATCAACTGCTCACCATTTTAAATTAAAAAAAGTAAAAAAAAAAAAAAAAAAAAAAAAAAAAAATTAACCACAAAAAATATCAAAATCAACCGATATTTTGCTGATATTTTACCGAAATATGTACCTTATGTCAACCAAAATTGATATTTACAAAAATTTCATCGATATTTTGCTGAGGTTTTTACAGAATTTATTCAGAAATATATTGCATCCTTCATTTTATTCTGGGAGGTAAAAAGAAAACCAAAATTTTGCAACTTTTCAATCTATGACTGTAGTTAAAAAGTTGAGACTTGTGTACTATGTCCTAAATTTGTACTGTATGAGCAAGTTTAATAAATTCTTTTATGAGTGAGTGTAGAATGGACGTAGAAGGATTATCCCATTTTGGACTACTATAAAACTTTTTGCATATTTATTGCTTTATTATTTCTGCAAACTTTTATTATTTCTGCAAACTTACTTGTTGTAACCTATTGCATTGTTTGAACAACTATTCGTATAATATTTCCGCTATGCAATTCCTAAGGCATTGCTTGCTATAAGTTTCGAAGTTAGTTGCACAATCCATAAGACATTGCTTAATTGCTATAAGTTTCGAAGTTAGCAACTAGTTGCAAGCTTACTGTTAAAGATAAACTTGTTGCTGTAAACTCTATCGTAAGAACCAGTTTTCAGTCGACATCTGTACATGCCTACTCTTTTTCGAAGAAAAGTTGAAAAACCAAAGTTTATTCACCCCCTCTAAACCTCTATCATTTGGAAGCAACATCTATAGATAATATAAAAGTAATAAATAATAACTCCATTTTCGTATGGTTTCATGTTTTAATTACTAAATATATTATTATCTTTATTTAAACATGCTTATGAATCTAAGGGTATGTTTGCTTAATGTTTCCCCCAGTGGATTGATGAGACCAAATCTCAATAAAGTATACTCATTAACTCCCTCAGTCAAGTTTGACTCAACATCCTTGAGCCTTAAGCAAACATATTCTAAGAGAAAAAATTATAGTCTCATATAATATGGTACAATTAAAAATGGAAGAAGTATCTTATTCGAAATTACTGATATTTATTTTGGTATTTTATTTGTAGTTGTCTCAATTACGAAAGCAAGATATGTGAAGAAATTGCATAAAGGGTGACTGAAGATGAGAAATTTGGGAGAGGGTTCTTTGCTCATTGATGGAGATGACATAGAGAAGATACGAATGTATATTTTTATTAAATGTTTTCTATTATTATCAAAGACATTTCTTAAAGAATAATATATATATATATATATAACATAATATGATAATAAAATATACTTAAAATTAATTTTTTTACAGGTTGAACCGTTGATCAGTGATAATTTTGGTATAATCACTGATCCGAGTATAACAATACTGATATATTGTATCGGCTCATTTGGTAGACCGTACAAGATGAAGGGGTATTAGATACCATTAGATAGCTCATCCTGTTTAGGTTGTATAATATGAGCAATCACTCATTTGGTAGGTTGTATATGAGGGCAGTATTATTTTTAGTCGGCTGTTTGGTAGGCTGTATAACACGTAAGATTATCTCTTATTAAGAAATTAAAAGTCAATTTTACCCTCATCTGTAAATAAGTTTCAGATAAGATTCAGCACCATAGTCTCTCATTTCTTCTTACGCGAATTAGGGCTTTCCAAGACCAATTTAATTATCAGATTTTCGCCCAGCAGGACGGAGGATCTTCCCCGCCGTAGCTCGTCCTAAGAGCGTCGCTTGCGGTCGAATTTAACATAGGTGATCTAATCCTTTTCCAATTTCATGCTTGTTCAATCTTGAATGAATTAATTTTTGATTAGTCCCTCTCTAAATTTTCGGTACTACGAAGAACACGAGCGAGTTGGGTTTAAGTTCTACGGAGGTGATGGGCATTGTTAGTAGCGCATTTGTAGCGTGACCCGGAATAAAGTGAGTATTCAGCAATTCCTCTTCTCACACCTGCTTCTTCAAATTTCAAATATGTTGTTACTTCTAGGTCCATAAAATGTCGCCGATGTTTTCGGTAGGCTCCATTATTGAGGTGTTTGGTTTAATTTGCACACACTGAAATTCTAACGCTTGTTGTTTACCAAATACTTTTGAAATGTATGATTATTGATTTCGGATGAAAACTCATCTTCAAGAATATGTTGGTAATTTAGAAAAAAAAAAATGTTACTTTCAATAAGCAATGTATATTACTGTCATCTTATTTTAAAAAAAAAAAAAAATAGATGAAATCGGGTTTAATTCTGCATAATGATGGCTCAATAATAAGCTATGATTTGGGCTCATTTTAACTCGGCCGTAAGTAATGTTTATCCTCTTTGTTTCTTGACGTGCTGCCTTTTGCGCAGTGGCCGCATCGAGCTCATCTTCGTGTTCCACTAGCTACTTGGGGAACAGTTACGTGGAGGCATGCGAGTGTGGATTGGGTGTGGCAATTTGTGCTTCAACGGGAGAGCGGTTGCGAGTTCGACATTTCATTCCTTGGGATCATGTTTTGGTAAGTTCCAAAATTCATCTAAAATTTTGATGCGCGTTTTGGTTTAGGTGTGGTCGATTCCATTAGTTTCATTGTGTTTGTTTCGTCTATGCAGTAACCTTTGTCTTCCGATCTTATTTTAGGCAAATCAAAGAGGTTATGTTCACTTGATAGAGAGGCCAACTTGCATCGATTGTTCAGAAACAATCCCCGTACTGAAAAAAGAAATACAAAGGCAAGTTGATATCATCGATGATCTGGAGGTGTCCATAGTTGAGTACGTGAACGAAACAAAGCTACTTCAGATAAAAAATGACATGCAGCTCGCTAGAGAGGTCGAACTTAAGGAACGGGCAACCGAAAGTGAGAAGATCAGTTGCGAACTAGCAAGGAAAAATCGTGATTTGCGTCTACAGCAACGCAAGTTAAAGATAATTTGCACTTTCTATTTTACCGTAATTTTGGTTATATTGTGTTTTAGTTTGTTGTCTATGGCGTCTGGAGACGCAAAACAAATCTGTACGTAGTTGATGTCCAGTAGGGTGAATCAACGTGAATTGCAGGCTGATTTCGGTCCAATTGATTTCAGTCCTTAGGTTGTTGATTTCTATTATTAATTTTTGCTTTCTTGAAATGTTCAGCATGGAAATAAGAATAATAAAGGAATACTTGAGTGCAAATCACCTTAACAATTAATTGACTAGAGCAACAGTTTAGATCCTACGAAATTAATTCAAATATTTCAGCAAAGTTAAAAAAAAACCCCATAGAGTGCTAGGTACTGAAAATAGAAATTTCCTACAACTTAAGACTCGATTATAATTGGAAACATACCTTAAAGGAAGACACATACAACTTTAAACCCTTCGACTTAGACCCCAAAATTAAAAAAACAAGTTAATCCTAAGATGAACGGATAAAACAGCTAGAAGACGATCACAACCAAATCACCAATTTCCCTTCTGAAAGGAAAACCACTTAACAGGGCTGGACGAAGCACATGAGCTTTCGCCACTCGGAATAGAAGGTCCGGTCATGAGAGTAGGCTTTGGTGGAAACGCATTCGCCATTGGAAATCGGGTAGTGTATGGATGGCGAACGTCCACGGGTCCCTGGTGATAATCATCGTCGAACAAGCGCTTGCAAATTTTGGATTTGTCAACCGTGACTAGTGGTGAAACGACCTCTTCCGAGTCATCAGAAACAACAATAGTGTTAGTGGTAGAGTCACTGATGTTGATAATTTCTTGATCACCTGTTTCAATGATAACCCCGTTGGCTCTAAACAGAATTTGGAGGTTGTTCCATTGTGGCTCGCCCACGTAGAAGTACGCGGCAGCAAATGCATCCCTCTGCCACATAAATGCCAACATAATATGAAAACAATTACTGAATTTGCTAAATAACACTTCGGTTCAGGATAGTAAGATTTAAAATAAAAGACTTACTTTAAGGATGCGTTTCCAAGTAGACGATGTCGCATTCAACTTGTTTCGTTCGTGGTCCCAAATCACCTTGTAGTCTTGGACGAGACGCAAGAAGGTCTCGTACCGCTTCTTAAAAAATGCTTGACGAGCAACAATGTCTTCCCATGAACGGCTCCAGATAGCGTCCTCGTTCAGATCGTAAAGAGCCGTAAGGAGGGCATGATAGTTGCCGTGCAACTCCGGGTTCCAATACCCCTTGCCTTTTTGCTCGATAAGCTTGGTAATGACACGCTCATCCATTGCCTCACACCAACCATTTTTGTACAAAAAATGGGTCTGTTGTGGAATACCCCCCAAGTGCATTTTCTGAGTAGTTTAGGTTGCCAAGCTGTGGGTTAATGGAAAAATAAGGATATACTCAATTACTCTGGTACCCCATGTAAGGGGTTTATATGGAATAGTAAATAATGGTCGAATTGAACCTACATCATTTAATTGAACACTCAGGCCACCATTAATGTGGCGCTATCTACCACATTAAACCATCACATACTATTTTAATTAAAGGTCTGTTGTTGCTTGTTTCATAAAAAAATTCAGCTTTTGATTTGTAGCGACATTTTGGTATCATTTAATGTGATTCATATTTACTACAACAATATATTTCAACCACCAAGATAAATGCAGCAGAAATGAATAGTCCTATCATCGAACATTGTGAAGCTTAAAATGACAACATGTGTAGCAATTTTTGAATTATCAGCCGATCATGGTCAGCACTTCACAATCGTTTTTCATTAGTGAATTAGTTGGAGCCAGCTGCATAGTTGATAGAATCATATAATAATTACAAAACGACAATACACAACAAACTATTTAGAGTGTTTGCAGCTTCACTTACCCATACTTAACAAAAAAGATTCAACCCAATGTATAGGTTAAAACAGCCCTTGTCTAAATAAATAACTTCGTCCTAATATGACTTGTGCTTTTCAAGTAGACGACGGACAAACGGGGCACGGGCTGCTTCCGGAACACCAATGAACATCTCAAGGAGATCACTCTTCTCCGCCAAGATCATGGAGGCGTCGAAAGTCTCAATTGTAGATAATCCAGGAACACGACCAATTAAATCAAACAACTGTTTCCTCGTTTCGCCCAATCCGTGCTCATACCTAACTAGCCCCGCAATCTTGTCCATTTTAGCTTCAGAACTTCGACAAATTTGCCCGACGAGATCAAACAAACCGTCTAGCCCGTCCGAGTGTTTCCGCTTCAGTTTCGACACTTTTGGCCTTGGAACACACTTATCATTTTGTTAAACACTTGTGCCTTCTTCTTCACAAATTCCATCATTGTGTTCATCACCCTCAAACTTAGTACCCGATGGCTCTACTTTTTCCTTTCTAGCTTGGTTATCTACATCTTCCTTTGCACTTTTTTCGTCATTCATCAACTCGTTCACAGCTTCCATCACATCCTCTGCTAACGCCCCGGTCGCACGGTCTTTTCCAAAAAACTCGATCCAAGTTTTATACATGGGGAACGCTATGTACCGCTTCCCATCAGCGTTTGGATCGTTCTGCATTAAAAATCCAAGTGGTAGAAAAAGTCACAAGGCTGGTCATAAAACTAATTTTTACATTGAAACCAAATAAGCTACTATGAAGGGTACTTTCTCTTTCACAAAATTTAAATGTAATATAAAACATACTACGTCTCTTCTATAAGGATGTAGCTACATTCAAAAAAACAGTCTAGCAAGATTAAAATTATATTTCAACCAGCAACTAAAAAATATGGAAATTTGACAGCGTAGCTAACCGATTCCTAATTTGTGTCAAACCAGTACAAACCTGCTTCTAGCATGTGCAGCATAAAAAAAACACAAAGTTAAATGACTCTTAATCCCTGTTTACATTCTTAAACGCTAAAAATAATCACATAGTTGGCTCATTAGGCTCTTTTACGTATTTGAATAACAATTTTTCAACATCAAATTTTTCATAAAATTCTCCCAATTCATCACTCAACAGGCTGACCTTTACAGTTTCATCAGTGAGAACGACATTTCTAATGCAAAAAATCTATATAAAGGAATTAGTCTCACCAGGGTCTTTGTCAAGACACTTTCACAATCTTAAAGAAAGACCACATAATGGCTCATCAGGCTCTTTTGCAAAACATACTAAATAATATAAAATATAACTTTTCATGAACAAACCTTCACTATTTGCTGCCACTGTTCATCTGTGCAATCCAGCATTCCAGTCGTTTCATTGTACCCCACTCCCGTGAGGCCCATAGCGCCTGACACAACGACGTACAACCGCTTCCAACCAACGATCTTGGAGTTGATGTGCGGCTGACCTTTGAGATCCGTCCCTGGGAATACTTTCCTCATTGCCGTATCTAGCTTTCCCAAGTAACCAACACGGAACCCATTGTCTGTCTTCCATCCCTCTGCAATCAGTTCTTTTAGGGCGTTAATGAGCACCTCTTCCTCACGGGGCGACCAAACACGCCTGCCCTTTTCTGCCCTATGACCATTCCCATGACCCGCATTGCTGCCCCTACTCTCCATGACTCACTGCCCTGCAAAATAACACACTAAATAATAACATTTAATCACATTTAGATACGCGCAAGAATAATAAAGGGGCTAAATTGTGGGTCAACAAATCACAATAGTTTATTTGATACAAAACAACAAACTAAACAAAAAAGAAATTGAAACACATGGTCTAATACAACAGAATACTATCACTACAACAAACACCCTATCATCTAAAACACCAATCCGACCACATTTCTTGTGCAAGACCATCCCTCCAGGCATTAGATACAGGGGAGGCGTCAGTGTTGTCAACATTGTCCTCTTGGTCCTCATGTGGCTCAATCGGCTGATTGTCTAATAGGGCTTCTAGCGGGTCATCAGGCATTTCATTACGGATGAAATTATGCAGCAAAAAAGAAGCCATAATAAGCCTCGTCTGAATTTTTATAGGGTAGTATGTGCAGCTCCTGAAAATTCCCCACCGCATTTTCATCACACCAAAGGCCCGTTCAATTACATTTCTTGCGTGTGCCTCATATTGAAATGTTCTTGGTAGTTTTGAGGTTGGAACGATGGCTGATCCCGATCATCCAAATGATACCTAAAACCCCGATAAGGTGTTAAGAACCCCTCACTGTTAGCATACCTATTATCACAAACGTAATACTGACCTGCCAGGTAATAATCAAAGGTCATTATCTATCAAAATGAGAAGAAGAATGAGATATTTTATTCAACCTTAAAAAAAATAATGAAAATCTGGTCTCGTACCCTTTGAAACTTTTAATCCGTGAGGCCTATTGATTGCGTTCCTCAAAATCCTAGCATCTGCAGCGGATCCTTCCCATCCTGGGAGAACATAAGTGAATCTCATGTCTCGATCACACGCAGCTAGTACATTCGTACACATTTGGCCTTTTCTTGTCCTATACCGAGGCTTATCTATTTTTCGTACATGCACGGGAATGAATGTACCGTCTAAGGCACCTAGGCAACCCTGATTATCAAATTAGATGATGGTTTAGATTTAGTAATTAAAAGAAGTACCTGAACCTACAAAATCAGACTCTAACCGGAATTGTTTACGATCAAATTACCTTGAACCATTTCCAGCGGGGGTTTGTAGAGTCGTCGGGGACCGGACTGGGTGTAACCAATAGTAGTGGATGCAACTTCAGAATTGCCTTCAGCACGAGGTGGATGTAGTGCGACACGGTTTGTCCCGATCTTATAAAATCAAACTTGACTATGCAATTCTTTTTGTGATGGCCTAATATGGTTAGGAATATCGCAACTTGCTCCTCCACACTAACGTATTTGTTATCACTAAGCCCCCCAAGTTCCCTTAGGAGGAAACATAACCTCGCGAAGGTATTCATATCTATCCGGCAATTATCGATACAACTAGAATCTTTTAGCCTCACCATTCTAGTTAAGTATTTTACTTGGTCTGGAATCTTATCAAGCATGCTATATTTCTCTATATGATCCACTCGACTTCGCCTCCGACCTAATTTTTTCTCTATTAGGGCTAATACAAGAACTAGTGCTAGTAAAGTGTCTTTTAAAGCCTCGTTAAGCAATAAGAAAACAACAACTTTCTTTCGCAATAGGCGTGACATGATACCTTCAAGAAAGAATAACAGTGTCATACTTCATGGTAAAAAAATTGTATCCGGAACCGCACTCAATTTGTCTTTTTGAGATAAAGAACACACAATTTAGAAACAACGTATGCTTGTCCTCTCCCTAATATACTATTTTTCATTCAAGCTGATCCCAAATGACAGAAATCCAAATAGTTTTGTTTTCTTAAGTGAAATCGATGAAACTATCAGGAGCACACAAGGGATTTGCTAAACAATCAACACATTCGCAACCATACATAGCCAATAAAAAACAGCTTTTCAGGAAGCATGTAAGCAAAAAAAATTAATATGAAATCAATCAAGATACGGAAGTCAATCCGCAGCAAGAACAATTCTTAGAAGTCCCACTGTCAAATCATAATTTTTGGTTTACACATTAAAAAGTCCTAGTTTTAGTTAGGACTTTCGTAACTTATACAATTAAGTAGATATATATTCATAATTCCATTTTCATCTAATATGTTAATTAATTATATATTTGTATATACATTTTAATAGTGATTCACTCTGAATTTCCTTTATTTACAATTCCAGAACCTAAACTATCTCCATATCCCATGAATATTTGCTACTCTTACTTTTTAGTTTTTTACTCTTTTTTTTTAGACATTGAAATCTTGACTAGCATATAATATTTTATGATCCAAAATCATGGGGAATAAGAATAATCACTCTGTTTAAATTTCTCTGTTGAATTTTTTACTTATATATGTTTAAATATATATTTACATATTGTTACAGATTCCATGAAAATTCATAGATTAAGACGAATAGAACTCTAATTTTCGTCCTTACAGAAATTGCAATTCAAAGCAACAAAGTTATTAAAACTAAACTAGTTTAACCCCAAAAGAACCTTAATTTTTTTTCCATTTTGTGACAGATACCATGAGTATTCCCAAAATCAAATACACTTGTAAATCGGAACCAACATAACGGAAGAAATTAGGTAACGGATTCAGAAAAAAAGTATCATACAACAAAGTATTTGAAAAATGAGAGATATAGTGTCTTTGCGTTTTACCTCGCTTAGGGTTTCGGTACTGTGTTTCCAATGTCGAGTTCACCTTGTGACGAGCGAGGAGGATGGCCGCCGTCCAGACACGGCGAGAACGAACAACGGAGAAGAGCGGTGCACTATTCTTCCTCTGCGGTCTAGGGTTATGAAAAGAGGACCAGAATGGTTTTGCAAGACTAGGGAAGAGAATTTGTGATTATTTTTATTCAGCATTTAATGACGTGTACACATGAGTAATTGGTTGTATAAGTCATCTCACCAAAATGGTGAGATGCCAAGTATGGGTTAATATGGGATTCGTACAGGGCCCCTTGTATAATGGCATATAAGCAATACAAGTTGGTACCTCTACTTTAAAAATTGAATTATTGGGTTGTTGGATATTCTTGCTATCACTTTCCTTGTTCTATTTATAGTTGATTTTGGGCATCAAGTTGCATCTTTGATTGCTGCCCTAAAGTTGTCAAGTTGATGAAGAAGGACTGTAAAATTTGTGATTTTGGTTTCAAGTTGTTAGGCAGTTGGTCTTGAGCAAATTGTCTTTGCCCCTGTTCCTCTTTCTGTTGCAAGCTGCTGCTACTCATCTAGCGGCTGTAAATTTGTCATAAGTTGTTGAGTTGTTGATGCCGCAGGTTGGTTGAATAAGTCCAAGTTGGTGGCTCCATAAAATGAAGAGAGATGATTAATTGGCAATTTGATTCTGATCAACTGCTCACCATTTTAAATTAAAAAAAGTAAAAAAAAAAAAAAAAAAAAAAAAATTAACCACAAAAAATATCAAAATCAACCGATATTTTGCTGATATTTTACCGAAATATGTACCTTATGTCAACCAAAATTGATATTTACAAAAATTTCATCGATATTTTGCTGAGGTTTTTACAGAATTTATTCAGAAATATATTGCATCCTTCATTTTATTCTGGGAGGTAAAAAGAAAACCAAAATTTTGCAACTTTTCAATCTATGACTGTAGTTAAAAAGTTGAGACTTGTGTACTATGTCCTAAATTTGTACTGTATGAGCAAGTTTAATAAATTCTTTTATGAGTGAGTGTAGAATGGACGTAGAAGGATTATCCCATTTTGGACTACTATAAAACTTTTTGCATATTTATTGCTTTATTATTTCTGCAAACTTTTATTATTTCTGCAAACTTACTTGTTGTAACCTATTGCATTGTTTGAACAACTATTCGTATAATATTTCCGCTATGCAATTCCTAAGGCATTGCTTGCTATAAGTTTCGAAGTTAGTTGGACAATCCATAAGACATTGCTTAATTGCTATAAGTTTCGAAGTTAGCAACTAGTTGCAAGCTTACTGTTAAAGATAAACTTGTTGCTGTAAACTCTATCGTAAGAACCAGTTTTCAGTCGACATCTGTACATGCCTACTCTTTTTCGAAGAAAAGTTGAAAAACCAAAGTTTATTCACCCCCTCTAAACCTCTATCATTTGGAAGCAACATCTATAGATAATATAAAAGTAATAAATAATAACTCCATTTTCGTATGGTTTCATGTTTTAATTACTAAATATATTATTATCTTTATTTAAACATGCTTATGAATCTAAGGGTATGTTTGCTTAATGTTTCCCCCAGTGGATTGATGAGACCAAATCTCAATAAAGTACACTCATTAACTCCCTCAGTCAAGTTTGACTCAACATCCTTGAGCCTTAAGCAAACATATTCTAAGAGAAAAAATTATAGTCTCATATAATATGGTACAATTAAAAATGGAAGAAGTATCTTATTCGAAATTACTGATATTTATTTTGGTATTTTATTTGTAGTTGTCTCAATTACGAAAGCAAGATATGTGAAGAAATTGCATAAAGGGTGACTGAAGATGAGAAATTTGGGAGAGGGTTCTTTGCTCATTGATGGAGATGACATAGAGAAGATACGAATGTATATTTTTATTAAATGTTTTCTATTATTATCAAAGACATTTCTTAAAGAATAATATATATATATATATATATATATAACATAATATGATAATAAAATATACTTAAAATTAATTTTTTTACAGGTTGAACCGTTGATCAGTGATAATTTTGGTATAATCACTGATCCGAGTATAACAATACTGATATATTGTATTAGTATAATATATGTCTTTGGACAGTCTTATTATATGTAATAATGTCTTTTTTTTTTTTTTTTTTGGAAAACTTTATATATTCTGGTGTGGAACATTATTAGAAAAATTAATAAATGTTAAAAAAATTAATATCTAATTTATAGTATATTTACGTAAAATATTTTTATTTAAATAAATTAATATAAAATAAAATAATTAATTACATATTTTAAATTGAATGTGTACTTTGTTTTAATATTATATTTTAAAAAATTTACGAACGACGTACTAATTGCTAGTGTGTATTTATATATATGTGTGTTAAAAAACAAAACTCAATATTAACTCAAATATAAGAAAGGGTGTAAAGCGCGAAAATAGTTAGGGCGCAAATTGTCCTAAGGTCAAAATTTCCCAATTTCTCAGAAAGCAAATCGCAGTGCCTCCAAATTTCTTAAATTTTCTGATTTCGCAATCTGCTTCCACCGGCGAACATGGATGAGAATGAATTTCGACGGCTCCTCGACCTCTTCCCCGTCGTCCGATCGCGCGATTTTCACGTAAACCTGCACACACATCCATTGCGTACTTGCTTATTGTTAACTTTGTTGATTTTCTGAATAGAAAAGGAAAACACAGAGTGGTTATACTTTTTACACTTCCTCCTTCTATTTTCTTCCACTCTTTGAACTATTTCTTCTTGAGGTTTAGTGTTCTAATCTTTTTTACTTTCATGTTAGGTCTAAATTCTGAAGTAAAGATCCTTCTAGTCTGTGGATTGCCATAAAAGTGCAATTCTTATTTTTCATATCAACGAAATAGAAGATTTTGTTGTCATTATCATTTTGTTTAGGTGTTTTAATTGAATTTGTTCTCTCGTTTATGCATATGTTTTGCTGAAGTGTGTGTAAAGCCTGCTGGTAAACTTATTTAAAAGGAACACAGATTTGAATTTCAGTTGGTGATTAATTTAAAAAAAAATGCTGATTGCAAATTTTTGTTGCACTTTAGTTGGTTGGTACTATTGTGATCATGTTTTATAATGCCTCTGTCCTTCCATGTCGACTGTACTTGGGTTTTATTTTAATAAGCATTTTTTTGGGTAGAATTGACTAGAAGACGAGTTTTCTAACCAATTAAACTTATAGGTTTGACAAACAGTAAATATGACATGTAAGAGCTTCGTTGGATGATTGATCCATGGGCACTGGACATTGCATGGCTTGAGCCAATACGTACATTCTACTTGTCTTTCTTATTGTTTGGACGTTTATATTTTACCAAGTTCTTTTCAGGCAGACCTGGATGTTTCTAGACAATCATCAAGATCTGGTCCGAGTAGGGAGGTGATCCATAGTTTCTCTGTACAATACTGTTAATGTTTTTAATCTGCTGGTATATAACACTAAGAGCTTATGTTTTTTATCTGCTGGTAACACTAAGATATCGTCTCAGGCAGAGGAGTGGCAAGATGCATGGAGTACTGAGGAGAAAGGAGGTATGAATGAAATTGTTTAACAACTAATCTGGTTGGCATGAAATGTTGCTTCTATGGTTCTGCTGAAATGAGATACTAGTTTTTGTTTTCCAACCGAACTGTATGCGTTAGAGATATATCAATCTATTCTTATTCTTTCTCTAAATAATCTGCAATGCTCAGAATTTATTTTCTTGCTTTGTAGCAATTGCTCTTTTTTGAGTCTGCTGCTTATATATAAAATAATAGCTTATACCAGTATCAAGCACAATCAGGCTCATAGAACTCGCAGTATAAGGAACTCATCTTTCCGTTTCATCAAGTGAAAGCTAGGGCAAAAGAGTAATATCACAATCGGTCTATAGGACAAAAGCAAAGATTCAATCGGAGAAACTTCAATAGAAACGGTAGCCAACAAGGTAATAAACACAAAGAAGCATGGGCCCGCAATAACTTACACTTCTTGGTAGTAGCAGGAAGAACGATTCATCTTAATCCGACTCATAAAATTCTCCTTCATCATTGGATGGCTCATCAAAGGTCCGCATGTCAAGATGGTAACGGAGAATTCCACCAATGCCCCCAAATCCTCTGCAAAACTGCGACCCTTCTTGGGACCGATTAATGACAAACTTGAGTGAACAGCCAAAGTTTCTGTACTCATTTGCGAACGACTCCAATAATGGCATTTTGTCCTGAACCTCCAATTCTGCCGGCGCGGCTGCATCCTTGAAGTTGCTCTGTCATGCTCCTGATCTTTGTTCAAGGTTTTTATGACAATCTCATCTGTCACGCTGTTTTTCAGCGTGTAACGATTTATATCCAAGTTTTCCCACAATATCAATGTCTCAACAGCTCCCATTTCCAAAGCTTTTATAGTATCATCCACACCAAAGACGTAATTTCCAGTATCTTGACTGATCTCTTCGAAGAATTTCTCTATCAGCCCTTTTCTTGGATAAACTTAACATTGGACAGAATTTCAGCAGATAATTCAATGGCTTGATTGAACCAGTTTCCCCTCCATAAGACACATCCACCACTAATATCTTGGCCTGCAGACGAGGATCGAACATATCAGATTGACTCAGCTCAGTCTTGAAATCAGCAGATCCAGCAAGAATCAGCCCGACATATTAGGCTGACTGGTAGTTGGGTTGATGAAGAATTGAGTAGCAAGCTCTGCTGTCTCCCGTACGTAATTGTGACGCTTCTATATTCGAGGACGAGCAAATTGAAGAGCTGATTGTCCACCTCTCCTGGTTTCTTAGGGAGATCGACTTTGAACTTGTGAAGCACTTCTCTAGTGATCCCACTTAAGGTACTAAGAAGGGTCCCATTTCCATCCATAACAATACACCCAAACTTCTCATCAGACTCTAAAAGTTGAGTTAAAGGTTTGGTGTGAAATTTGTTGTCACAAAGGTCGAGAAGCGTTTATGGCCTTAAAAGGCATAAATCGTAGGTTAATTTTTTTTTTTTTCTTTTCCATCGTCAGTAACTGTAGTACCAGTGTAGAGCACTAGGCCATTTGGTGGAATTTTGTTGTACAATTTAAGCCTCTGCTGAGCAGAAGTAGTTGCACCTAGTACAGATTGACGATTCACCTTAATATTCGAAGCTGTCCCATACTCCTCAGCAAGCATTTTAGTACCATGGGCTATTTGATCACCGGGGGGAATTATAAGAGATAACATACTGGTACCATTTCCTCTAGCAGCTTCTAGAGCTTTGATCAATTTCTTTATTTTCCATATTTCAATATTCTTATCATTTTCGTGAGCATCTGCCATCTTGTTTTGTATTACAAGCTATGCATCAAACCTTTAAACTTTGATGAAGATAGAATTCGCATCGCCTGCTGGCTACGGAGTGATGGCAGCAGCGATTGCTCTTTCTTTAAGACTAAGAAAATAACATGATTTGGATACCTCTCTATAACTTTATCTGTGAGGTTGCATCTGACTAAGCTATAAATTGTAGTTCTTTAACTTTATCTGTGAGGTTGCATCCAGCTAAGCTATCAGTATTTTTACAAAACATCTAGTTGACAAAAATATTCAAGGTAGTTTTCAACCTGCACTGGTACTCAATGTGCCTTTTTATCTCATTGCTGTCCTTTTACTTATGAACTTCATTACATATGAACTCAAGAATCACCTCTTTCTTTCATTCATGATTTTACAAGAACTAAATTAGAGTTGGTTTTCTTGGTTTTCCCCCTTTCTATAAATCCATGTGGTAGAATCCATGTATGTGGAACCGGACCAGACCGTCCGGTTTAACCTGTTCGACCGTGAACCGGGTACTGATCTGGTCCGGTAGGGGGTAGGAAACCGGAAATGGTGTTAAACCGGCCAAAACCGATCAGGACCGGTCAAAACCCCTAAAAACCGGAAAGAACCGGACCGGTTGAACCAGAAAAACCATTTTCTATTTTTAAAAAATTAAAATTTTATTTTGAAATTAATAATTATACTCCCTTCGTCCTGCTTAATTTTGCACTCTTAAAAAGAAAATTTCTCTCACAATTTCCACCCTCATTCTGCATCTTTGAAAAAGTCAACTAAAATGAAAAAAATCAGTTTTTTTCTAATATACGTGCCCCTTCATATGTGCAAAATTAGCTGGGACGGAGGGATTACATATTAAATATTTTGTTTAGTCTCATATCTTTGTTTATTACAAATATATATTTTCTGGTCCTTTCAACCTTTATGTCATTTTCCAAATACCATATATTTTATGTTTTACGAAAATATAATATAAACCGTGAACCAGTAATATGACTGGTTCGTTCACCGGTCTGGTTCCACAAATACTGGGTAGAATGATGTGTGGAACTGTATGAAAACTTATGCAAATGGAGTTGTTAGCATTAAATTAGATGCTTTCGGGCCAAGCTTTCTTGTCGGAGAATATGAAAGATCATGTTTTTGTTGATTTTCAATTACAGAAGCATTCTGGGGAAAACTAAAGTCGGCTGCTGAGCAAAAGGTATTCTTTTCATTTTAGAATCTGACCTTGTAAATAATACCTTACTTATTTTGATGTAGGTATCGACATGTTAATTTATACTTAAAATGTAGCAGTATTCTGATGCAATGCCATTATTTAAGTTGGTGATCTGAACCTATGATATTGTTATTTTCTACTGTAATCGTATGATCAAGCTCGAGCTAAATCCAACTCCTTTCTTGTCAATCTTTGTTTTTACCATTTTGGAGAAACCTAAATGAGTCATGGAATGCTAATTGGTTATTTTGGATGTCCCATCGTTTAGGTGGGAGCAGCTGATGCGGAGAAATTCTGCAAGGCTTTTCAACTAGTTTATAAGAAACTTGTAAGTGTAATTAATTGATTTTCCCTTGCAATCTTCAAATGTCACCAAAACCTTAGATATCTTGGTTCGTTTTTGTTGATATTTGATACATCTTTCAGGTGTATGAGGAATTGACCTCGGATGCTGCTAGGAGAATCGTAAACTCGAGGAATTCGTGAGAGTGAGGAAGCAAAACTAGGATGTTGGGATTTCTTTAATGCTGTTGTAGAAGCCTTGGCTTGAATTTCTGATTATTGGTCATCTTACTGTCATTGTACTTTTAGGTGAACGCGTGCTTCTATGCCCACCAAAACGATTAATGTTTAAGTTTTGGTGCTGTTGACAGCTACTTTTGTTCGAAAGAAAAATAGCGGACATATTTGATATATTGACCCTTACTGTTGGTTCTCGGAAGTAGCTGTTATATCGAACATTGCTTCAAACAATGACAAGCCTCATCTGAGTGTTGTGGAGACTTGTTGGAATAGTACTAGTTTCTGTTAGTGAATGTTTTGTCATGAATTGGAATGAACAAGTTTTGCAAGGTAAACTTGACCATCAGCGCTGATATTCTTCAATTTTCAAATTGATAACACTTGGGTTTCCAGTATCGCAAAAGAAATTTGTGTTTGACCTCTTGTCCGAGTGTTGTATTAGTAAATGTTGTTTAACCAACTCATGGTTGAGCAATTGCTCAAATTAGATATCTACAACTTTTACATGCCTTTTAATTATCTAACCTCTTTTTTCTTTTGCCAAACTCAGATAGCAATTATCTGAGATAGTATGATAACTCGACCGGATGAAATATAAATTATTATTCATTTTCCGTGTTTACTCTAATATATAACATTTGGATAAATATAGTTAGGATATTTACCATCATAATTTACCCATACTAGGTGATACAAGAGTGTTATTACCTAAATGTCTCTTCTAATTCTAAGTTTGTAAAGAAAAGAAGGGTAGAAATAAAATTTCCCCAATGTTATAACAAGTTTTGTTCATTTATCCTAGGATGAAGGGTATGACTCTATTATCTAGAAGACTCTAGATTTTGGCATTTTATCCAGGTCAATAGAATAACCCGAATAAACATTTCTTTTAAAGTAAACTCTGGAAAATGTGAGATAAATACAGTTATCTTATGCAATCTAACAAGGCAAAAGGCATACTAACAAATAATAGACACTAAACAGAAGTCATATTTGATGATAAAAAAATCTATTTTTGAAACACGAGTTAAGGAGCATAATAATAGAACTCGTGGGGTCAAGTGAACAAAACAAACTAGTTGAAGATGAAATATCTCACTACAGCAAAATTTCTCTTCCATTTTCCAAATAACAACCAAACCAGTAGGAAAACAACGACAAAAAAGATAAAAAAAGGAAAAACAAGAGAAATTCACAGAGAACAATGGCCAAATACAATACATGTTACACTAACAACATTTCCCTTCATAAACAAAACATCAAATGAGACCATTAATGAAGAAGGCAAAATTTCTGATGTTAAAACAACAAAAAAACTTCCAAAGGTACAGGTAAAATCAAATTAAACAAAAGTAGAAAGTAGCTCTTTGACATATCACTAAAGGGTGGAATGCTTATATGTTTCTGGTAAGAAAACAATGTCATCAAATAATGCGAGCACACGTAACAATAACAATATCGAGAGTGATATAAACCCAATCAAAATCACAGGCTTCCCTTCTTGCTCAAGAAATAATCACCTACCGTCAAGAACACATGATCGCCCAACACCACGCTTACGGGAGGTTGACCTTCAATGCAGCTGACCTTGATCTTACCCTTTCCAGCTTGGAACTCTACCTTCAAATTATGATGATCCCTCATCAACAAATAAGTCTGCAATCCATGGGCATACTTGGTATTTGCAGCATACAATGCAGCAAGTGCACCCGAGTTGAACACTAGAGCTGGTCTAGCCAGAGTGATGGCAAAAGAGAGATTTGAGATCCCATGGAAACTTTCCTCGGCAAGATCCACAGCATGGGGAGGCATCAAAGCAGACGGCAGCAATGGAAACCCGAGCGCCTCTCTGATATACACTTCCTGTGATTCTAGAATTTCTTGAGCATTTTTTTCATTTTCATCTAATGATTTAAAGAAGACTTCAACCAAGTCAGTGGGTTCAAGGGCAGCTTTCTTCCTTAGTTTCTGAATACGATTCACAATCTCACGAGCGACCCCTGCTTCATACAAAGACTCGTCTCCACGCAAGTCCAATACGACCAAAACATCACCGTCTCCTTTGGCATCAATATCTTCGATCTTTGCATTACCAGGAGGCTTGAATTCCCGAGTAATCTTGATATCACTAAGCTTCAACACATGTCCTGCAATGGTAAGCTCTCCCGCTTTCTCAAAAGCCAAGATATCTTCTGTTGACATTGTCTTTACTTGCTTCGCTACAACTCCCATTGATTTACCGAGTCTTTTTCCAAGTACACTGAAATCAGGCTCTGCACGCAATGTAGCGTACTTTAGAGTATCATTGCATGGGACCAGAGACTTGACGTTAAGCTCCTCAAGCACATACTCCCTCAGCTTACCAGCAATGTCATCTAAGAAATCTGCATCAGGATGTACAATGACCATCTCTTTAAGTGGTGTTTTAAGAGGTTTGTTATGACGCTCACGGATATTGCGGGCAAGATCAATAGTGGTCATCATGCGATTGACACTTTCTTCAATGCGTTCCCCCCTCTTTCCTTCTACTGTAGGGAAACTGCAGTAGTGAATGCTTTCTTCTGATCCATTGCTAACTCTCCTCAAGTTCTGGTAAAGAACTTCTGCGAAGAATGGTGTGAATGGAGCCATGGATTTACATGCTGTTAGAAGCACATAATAGAGAGTCGAAAGAGCAGTCCTACAATCTTCTTCTCCAGTACGGCCTTTTAGTCTCTTCCGGTTGAACCGTACATAGATATTTGTCAAGCTGTCCAAGAACTTCAACAGATAAGGAACCACAGTGTACAGTCTATAAGCATCCATTTCTTGCCTCACAAAATGGACTAAACTCTGAGTCGCTGAGTTGATCCACTGGTCAAGGACATTTGGAGATTTCTGAAGAATGGATTGATCAAGTGGTGTAAATGGTGCAAGTCCCTCAACTTCAAGTCTTTTAGCATTCTGCACAAGGAACCTATAAGCATTATACCACGGCAAGAAAACATCTTTAACAACCCCATATACCCCATCTTTTTTAAAACGTAAGGGCTCTGCACGAACAACTGGAGAGTTGATGATGTACAATCGCAAAGCATCAGCCCCATAATCATTTATGACTTCAGAGGGCGGAGGATAGTTCTTCAGTCTCTTACTCATCTTCTTCCCATCCTCAGCCAGTACAAGGCCATTGCAGATGAGATTTCTGAAAGCAGGTTTCCCGAAAAGAGCTGTTGACAGAACCATGAGAGTATAAAACCATCCACGAGTCTGATCCAGACCCTCAGCCACAAAATGCCCAGGGAAGTTGTTCTCAAATAGCTCAACATTCTCAAATGGATAGTGGATATAAGCATAAGGCATGGATCCACTCTCAAACCAACAATCAAAGACATCCTCCACTCGTCGAAGAACGCCAAATTCTGGCCCACGACTGGAAGGGATAGTAATATGATCAATTTTGTGTCGATGCAAATCTGTTACCTTCTCACCAGAAAGTTTTTCCAGTTTTTCGATAGAATCCATGACCACAATCTCTTCACCATCTTCACTGATCCATAAAGGAAGCGGAGTACCCCAAAACCTACTGCGACTGACAGCCCAATCTCTAGCATTCTCTAGCCAATTATGAAACCGTTTTTCCTTCACAAAATCAGGTACCCAGTATGTCTGTTTGTTGTTCTCTAGCAATTGATCTTTAATTTTCTCCACAGCCACAAACCAGCTGGGCACTGCTCTGTAGATGAGGGGAGTATCAGATCTCCAACAAAACGGATAATTATGTGTAAAACTTCCAGCTTTGACAAGCCTGTCTTTCTCTTTCACAGTCTGAATAATATCTTTATCTGCATCCTTGACATAACGCCCTTTAAATTCAACAACTCTCTCAGTGAAACAACCATCATCATCCACAGCCACAACCAGGTTTTCCCCCTTGCTAATTATGCCATTCTCCATACAAACACGGTAATCATCTTCACCAAATGCCGGTGCACAGTGAACAATTCCAGTACCACTGTCATCTGTCACATAGTCATCCGAGACAACTCTAAATGCGACATCAGAGAAGTCCTTGAAGTAATCAAACAACGGTACATATTTTTTCCCCACGAGGGTTTTCCCTTCGAACTTATCCAAAATTTCATATGTATCGACATTCTTGGTTTTTCCACCAGAAGCTTTGGGCTTTGGATTTTCAGAACCACCAACAGCACCATCAGGTAAGCCTTTCTTTGCCTTCTCAACAGGAAGCTCCGTCAAACGAGATTCAGCAACCACATAAACTTTCCCATTGAACTTATTCCGAACCTTCACGTATGCAAATTTTGCATTGACGCAAAGCGCAAGATTACTGGGCAATGTCCATGGGGTTGTGGTCCATGCCACAAAACTTGCACTGTCTGGATCATCAACAACAGGAAACGCCACCATAATTTCAGGGTCCGGAACCTCTTTGTAGTTGGAATTGGCTTCGAAATTCGACAATGGGGTTTTACAACCTGTACTGTAAGGCATCACCTGAAAAGTAACATATGCAAAATCTATTCAAGACCAGTCCCACAAGTAGTCAGAAAAACTGAAATTCAATATATATACCTTGAAGCCCCGGTAGACAAGACCCTTGTTAAACAGCTGAGCAAAGACCCACCATACAGACTCCATGAAACTCAAATCCATAGTCTTATAATCGTTTCTGAAATCAATCCACCTTCCCATTCTAATAACGGTCTTTTCCCACTCACTGACATACCTCTGCACAATCCCCCTACACTCATCATTGTAATTCCCGATTCCCATGTTGATAACATCCTCTCTTGTCTTAATCCCTAGCTTTTGATCAATTTCGTGCTCGACAGGTAGTCCATGGCAATCCCATCCGAATCTTCGGGTGACGTGATGACCCGTCATGGACTGATAGCGTGTGACGATGTCTTTGATTGTTCCGGCGAGAATGTGGCCGTAGTGAGGGAGGCCGGTGGCGAAGGGAGGGCCGTCGTAGAAGATGTACTCGGGGAAATGTTTGGTGCGCTCTAATTGGGTTTTGAAAGCATCGTTTTGGTCCCACCAAGAGAGGATCTTTTCTTCTTCAGCTGGAAATGAGAAGTCTTTGCCTTCGCAAACATCCTCCATTGATCGATTATCGCCGCCGGCTGCTAGGGTTTTGGTTTTGGTTTTAGAGTCAGCAGAGTGTTCTGTTGCCTTGCTATGGTGTCTCCTTTGCTAAATCAGTTACTTACCCGACCCTACCCTATCACCTTGGGCTCAGGCCCATTTCATTATGTAACCGATTCTCTTTTTGCATCTTAAAACCCTCTACAATATTTAATTTACTCGGGGATTCCATTGTAATTCAGTTTTTAGAGTATCTTGTAATTCAGGTTATGAATAGAAATTGAATTTCATCAACCTCATTCTAATTAGAAATTGTATTTAAGAAAAAAAATTGTTTAATCTAATTAGAATCGAAATTTCATCGTTATTGGAGAAGTAAATATAAGCAAATTAACCATTTATATCAACATGTAGTGTAAGACAAACATGAATATAATGTTTACAAATTCTGAAAACTTCCTTATAGATAACATTTGTCGTAGTCTTTCTTTTTGAATCTTCCTCATCACATGTTAAAATCTTCAAGTCATTTCCAATACTCATTGTTTATTTTAATATGTTAAATAAGTCAAATTAACTTTTTTTATTCCCATTTGCATTGTAGCTTTTTAATATGGGCTATTAATGATATATAGCTAAAATATGGGCCTAAGAATAGATGAATAGTATGGTGAGTTATTAAATGACGATAATTCTAAACACAACTATCATTTTACTCGATACAACCACCATTCTAAAATTTAGATTAAAAAATGTACAAATTCTCCAATTTGTCCCTATCATTCATATTTACATTCCACATCCTAAACAATTATAACACTTTTTCTTTTTCTCTTAACTTCTAATAGGAATTCATTTTACATAAATTCACCATTCAACTAATCAGAAAAGAGATTTTTTTTTTCTTTTTTTCGGAATTTCTAATTTGCTGGGAGAATATGAACAATTCGACGTCTAATAATTCATTGTTATTAATTTCGTTCATTCAATTTTATTCTAGGTAAACCAATAATAATAATAATAATAATAATAGGAGCGGAAATGATATATATTACTTCTGGAATTAAAATTTCTTGGGAAAAAGCATTTGATCACCATTTTGTTCCTAAATTATACATTCCATCAAGTATTTCTTGTGGAACTACATTTAATTTGGAAAGGAATTCCATTTGAATTTGGGCTCAAGAATTAAATGGAGAAGGGTTTGTTGATATGATTTGACTTCGTATTGCCTCTGCTAATATTGTGGAACGTTTTGTTGTTATGGTTTGATAAACATTTTTTTTTTTTAATTCTATCATACCTAAGTGGCTAATATTCAAGTGAGGAATCTACCATACAATTGAGAAGGGTATGATGATTTAATGACTAACGTTTTGATCTCCATACAAATTTTAAAAGTATGGTAAATCCTGCACTTGGGTAGGAATTTTTAGAGAAAAAGAAAAGAGAACAGTTATCATAATAGTCTCCGATCCATTTATGGTGGTGGTGATAGGATCTTGGGTTTTGAATTAGAAAAACAGGGATTAAAATAGGAAATTTATATAATTTATTCTATTATATTTTTAATGGGAGTGACTTTAACAGTGTATGTTTGGTTGGGGTTGGCCCAACCCCTAATAGGTTGATCCAACCCCTCCCTATGTTTGTTTAGACAGGTATGTCAACCATTACAAATCACCACAAATTTCAATACCACTTTAATCATTAAATTAATCATTATTAACAAACTATTACACACATCATATCATATTTTACAATTAAAAATTACATCCTACACTATAACCACTATCCCAACCACTCAAACAAACATTACTTTTTACTCTCCCAGCCACTATCCCCAGCCAACAGTACCCCAGCCACCCCCAACACCAACCAAACATGCACTAAAAGAAGAAATATTTCTGCAAGTTGAAGAGTACAATTTGCGTCTCTTTCTCTCTTCTTCAACATCACTTTCCCCATTTCTCTTTTTCCTCTAGAAGTCTTGTTTCTCTCTCTAGAAAAATTAGAGTCTTGTCATCTCCCCCTCTTCTAACATTTTCCATCACAATATGCATCAGGGACAATTATTCTCTGAAGCTCCAAAGAGCGAACGGCTACCGAAAAGAAGGACATCTCACAAGCTCGACTTCACACATTCGTTTCCATGGTGCCAGATCTATTTTTAGATCTACATCTCAGAGTAAGTAAAATCTGCTCTTACTTATTTCTCTTTTTAAATTAGGGTTTGCGAGTTTTGGGGTGTTTTGGGTTTCACAGTTATGTTTTGTTCGTTCTTGCAAGGATCTATTTGGAAATCGAAGGAAGACGAAGATTCGCTCCTAGAAGTGTTACTACTGATGTCGTGGATGACATTAATGTCACGCTTTTGAAGGCTGGTTAGAGGATCCATAAGGGAAATTTGAGGCACAACTTAGGGAGATATGGTTGTGAGCTTTTTTTCGGGGCTTTCAACCAATAATCGAATTCTTCCATGGTAATAGCAGTAATGAAATTTATACTGAAATTTTTTATTTGGGGTTCTATACACACCTGAACTGAGTTAGCTATCGAATCCCCTAATTATCATATAGATCACTATTTTCCATCCATTTGCTTGAGTTTCAGAATATGCAACAGAAATAGGCATGAAAATCAAGGGCGGATCTTTGGTCCCCAAAACGTTAGTGCTAGGTTCTAAGGTCATTAGATGCATTGTTTTTTTCTTGTTGGTGTGAATAAGATATTTAATCATAAGTTCAAGAAACACTTTTGATGAATTTTATTTCAACTTGGTCGAATATATTCTTCCTGGCTGTATCATAAATAGTTTTGCTCAAATTTAGCATTTTGTACTTGTTCTCTTCTTGATTGTTGGATTTTATTTACTGGAATTATGTTTTCATTGGAACTCATATGTGGTTCTCTTCATTGGCACTCCTGTGAGATCATCATCATAATCTAATTTCTTGAACGAATTGCTCAGTTGTTTGAACTTCAACGCCGTTGTTTCTAATTTATAAATCAAGAGCCTCTGGTGTTTTAAACTATAAGTACTTATTTTATACTCACATTTTTCTTAACTTTCTGACTAGTTATTTCTTAATATGAATTATTATATTATGAATTTAAACATATTATTGGAAGGGTAACAATTTGAAATATGTGAGATAAGTAACTTACACACTCACAATATTGGATGGAAATAGAAAAGAAAGCATTTAAAAATTAAAAAACTGGTTTTGGAGGTAGCTGGAAAAGACAACATAATAGTTAGTTATAACCGCCAAGTACAATGATTGTGCAACGGTTCTAAAACTGTTGTCTTGGCCGCATTCAAATGCAGTTAGAATCTGAGCTAATTTTTTGAGTCGTTTTCATCTAGTTTTCTTGCCTCTTCTTAAGCCAATTAAAAAGGGATATCTCACACACATCATCAAGTACTGATAGAGTGTTAGAGAGAGAGAGATCAGAGGGAGAATTATACTAGAAGATTAGAGCTTGTTTTCATAAGTTGTTGAGTGTATGTTTGATTGTTTTGCATATGTTGTGATTGCATATGTTTTCTGATCTTGTTGTATACATCTGATCATTAATAAAATAGCTAGGCCGACTCCGTGGACGTAGATCTTTATTGGATCGAACCACGTAAATACTTGTCTCGTTATTTTCTTTTAAATCGATTGAGAGAGTTGGTGATTCTTGGAGAGGTTTGAATTGGTTGTTTATCTAACAATTGGTGCCATCTGTAGGAAGCACATAAGAGGAGAACGAACCAGGTTGAATCCGCCATGGCTGCCATGAAGTTCGAGACAGAGAAGTTCACAGGAAGAAAAGACTTTGGACTTTGATAGATAAAAATAAAGGCATTACTTGTGCAGCAAGAGTTATCTATTACATTGAAAGGCACGAAGGGTTTTCCACAAAGATGGAGGAATCCCAGAAGAATGAGTTGATGGAAAAAGCACATTCAACCATAATCCTTTCACTTGGTGACAAGATCTTGTGGAGATTTCAAAGGAGAAGACAACTCAAGCAGTTTGGGAGAAACTTGAAGAGTTGTACAAGAAAAAGACCATGGTTAATCGATTATACATCAAAGATAAGTTATACTCTTTCAAGATTTCTGACGAGAAAGGTGTGGATGATCAACTTGATGAATTTAAAAAATATTTAAATGATTTAGGAGGGGTTGAGGAAGATCGAAGATGAGGATAAAGCCATAATTCTTCTAAAATCGTTACCAAACAGTTATGAGCATTTGAAAGATGCCATGTTATATGACAGGGAGTTTAAGATCAGTCTTGCAGAGGTTCAAACTGCTCTAAGGGCTAAGGAAATACAAAAATCAAATGACTCTAGGAATGATACTAATGGTGAAGGTTTAAAGGTCAAAACACTTCGAGGCAAAGAAGGCATCAACTGGTGACCAAAACAAGAAGCAATTTCAGAATACACCAAAAGCAACTGATGAGAAAGAAACAAGGAGATGTTACCACTGCAAAAGGGTAGGACATCTAAAAAAGAATTGTTTTGAATGGAAGAAAAAACAATTGGAAAAGAATGAGAAAATGAACACAACTGATGTTGCAGAAGCTAAGGAAGAAGATGATGTGCTTAATGTGACAAATGAGAAACAATAGGATAAATGGATCTTGAATTCTGGCTGCAGTTTCCATATGTGTCCTCACTATAGTTGGTTTACTGAATTCAAGAGTGAAGCAGCTGGATCAGTGGTGTTACACAATGGCCAAATGTGCCCTATGGAAGGCATTGGATGCATCAAGATCAGAATTCACGATGGCTCTGTTAAAGTGCTCACTGATGTAAGGTACATTTCCCAACTTAGGAGGAACTTAATTAGTCTAGGAACTATAGAGAATAAAGGATATAATTTCAAATCTGCTAAATGTTTCCTGTATGTTATGAAAGAAAATAAGGTAGTAATGAAAGGAGTAAGAAAATCCAGCTTGTACTATCTTATAGCAGAAACTTTAGTTGGAAATGTTGACACTCCTGTGAAAGATGAGTCCATAAAATGGCACAATATATGGGACACATAAGTGAAGCAGGCTTAAATGAATTGTTAAAACACAATCTGATCAAGAATCCTTGAATATTTAGTTTACAGACATGTGAGCATTGCATACCTGGTAAAAGCAAGAAGAAATCCTATCATGTTGGTAAGCACACTTCAAAAGCTCCACTTGATTATGCTCACTTAGATATGTGGGGTCCTTTAAGAACAGAAACACTTGGAGGTGGTAGATTATCTTGAGTATCAATGATGATTTTTCAAGAAAACTATGGATCTACATTTTGAAAAATAAGTCAGATGCTTTTGGAAAGTTTCAAGAGTGGTGGTGCAAGGAAGTTGAAGTTGAAAAAGGCACCACACTGAAGTGTCTTAGGACAGACAATGGATTGGAATTCTTGTTAGAAGAATTTCAGCAATTCTGCAGGCAAAAGAGGATTAAAAGACATAAGACTGTCCCAGGTAATCCTCAGCAGAATGGGTTGCTGAGAGAGATGAACAAGATACCTTTCTCAAATGTTGTGGGAGTATGTATGTGATGGTGTGTACCAGGCCTGACATCTCACATGCTGTGAGTGTTGTCAGCAGATACATGGCAAACCCTGTTAAGCACTGAAATGGGTGATGAGATATTTGAAAGGTTCCATAGATTATGGGATTTTTTTCAAGAAACCTGATAATTTAAGTGATTTTATGAAAGGCTATGTAGACTGAGACTATGCAGCAAATTTGGATAGTAGAAGGTCTCAATCCAGTTAAGAATTAAATTCTAAACATAAGAGGAACATGGTAAAGGCAGAAGATACTAACAGTGAGTTTTTTAGAAGAACGTCTCCCAGTAAAAACAGATGGGTCTTTTTGGAAAACAAAAAATTCTGAGCAAATGCAGTATAGTGTGTTTGACTCAACACATATAGTGAAACCAATTGGAAAGGCACTTAATAGTGCTAATCCAAAGTAAATTTCTTAATTCTTGACACACCTGCCATATGAGTCGACAATGAGGGTTACGCATAAAACATTATTCATTAAGTGTGGTATTAGATACCTGAACACTTCTTGAGAAGCACTTGATAGTGTACACTCGACTTGAATGATTGCAAATGCTAGACAGTGTCAGACTTGTCAATTAATTCCTTTACTTCAGGTAAAAGGACTTAGGCAGTGAATGTCAGAACTGGAAATTTTGTGGATATTTTTTGTCTATGTCAATAGGATTATGAGGATGAACACATGAATTTATGCCATAATTGATAATTTAGGCATTTATCAATGGAAATTTGATTTGCAGCATGCTGAAGTTATCATTAGACTTGATCCCTTGCAATTAGGGATTGCATGATGATCTAAATTTCTGTTTGTTATCCTCAAGAATCTTGAAATAGGATGAATTTTGGTTTCGGTTGGAGTTCTTCTAAAGATCTGGACTCGGATTGAGATAATGATAGATTGATTGGTTGATAAACATTAAGACAACATTGTAGATGGACATGCCGAGAATGTTTCGTGTTGTTTGGATGAAGTAAACATATGTGTATGCTTTGAAAGTGGACTAATTAGTGCAAAGGTGCAATAGACTAGTTTACATTAGCCATAACATAATGCTTTAATTAACTGGAAATGCATTCGAGGAGTAATTTTTCCAAAATTGATAATTCCAGGGGGGATTTTTCACTTCATCATCAAATACTTGAAACATTTTCTGAGACAATTATGACAATTTTTCTATTGCGATTAATCCACAATGATGTTTTGTGACTCAACGATGTAATGGTTGATCATGGAGCCTAATCTCCCGATACATATGAGGATCACTCACACGAATTAGTCAAATTCATTTGATTCACTGAAAGTCTAGACATTGGAGTGCTTAAGATAATGATTAAATGGATAAGGCATAAGTGCTCTTAGACTAATTACTGGTGTGAAAAGTCTCATGATCATCTTATGATCAATGTAACGGAGATATTATCAAGCAATCATCGGTCTTCACATACATTTTCAACAGAAAATTGTGAGGTGAAGAGGGGGGAAAGAAATGTTGCTAGATAAATATTTAGGTCCATGAGGGTGCAAGTCAAGTAGTTTATTCATTTGAAAAGAACATTGATTGCGACCCATACCTTGAATCAAGGTATTCATTGAATCAGTAACTTAAATATCTCGTAAACTTTTGGACTTATAGATAGTCAGACTTGAGCAAGTGAAGGTTCTAGGGGTCAATGGGGATCCTAGGGATCAATTACTTAGGCGACTGATATTTTCCAATTAAGTTTGGAAAGCTGAAAACCTCAGTAGAGGAAATGTATCCTTAAGGAATACTCTGTCAGTCCAAAGGTTATATGTTCAAAGATGAACAATTGATAAATTTGGTACTAAAGTAGAATCACAGAACCTAGTATTTTGGAGATATTTCTCTGAAATGTTCAAATGAAGATCTGCATCCAACTAAACTATGAGTAGTTCAAAAGGATATCCTGAAATAAAATTCCAGTGTGGGTCAACATTCAGTGAAACTAGAATCTGTTTGAATTTTTCGTTGGAACAAAACCGGGAAAATGCATGCTTGAATCTATGAGATTGCAAGGCATGTTTTAACTAGGAATCTCCAGAATTTGAGAAAGAGTTGGACTCTGTATTGTCTTTGGATGGATGAATGGATGAAAGCAAAGAGATAGTTATCTAATTGGTGTGGTTGAAACCAAGTCCAGGAACTAGTTGATATCTATTGGACACAGAGAGATTGTGAACTAATGGTTCTCAAAAGACTGTTAGAACTGCTGGAGGTAAAAATCTCAAATTGGTTAGAAAGTTATACTTTGAGTGTAAAGGCTTGTCCAGAGGGACATTTCCTACCAATGTTGAGTTTTACCATGATCTGTCCTTAATTAGCCGACTTAGAATTTGATTTGCAAATTTTTAAAGTGGTTGAGTGACTGTATTTCTCAGTGGAGAACTTGACCAATAAACAAATTGGTTTACCAAGGAGGTTTATAGTCCGAGGCCAAGAAATCAATTTCATGACCTGGTACATTACTCAAGTCAATGGTATATGAGATTTTACGAAAGTATTAATCTCAAGTAACACCAAAAGGAAACTTGCAATCTTATTTCAACTCCGAGTTGTAAGACAGCCCATGTATCCACTAATACTCTTATTGGCTATAGACGAAGTTTTGAAGCCGCTTAATGTGTCCAGTAAATTATATAGAGAAGTTTACAATGCCCATCGTACAATATTCTAGTACTGCTAAGAGCTGCAAATAACTTTGAGATGTGTGTGCCTTAGTATAGGCTTTGCCATGGGTCTAGTAATTGAGCATTAATCAAATCCTAGTCAAATTGTAGGAGTACACTTGAAAGGATTTTTGTGATGTCTAGGATGCATTGTATCATTCTCCTTAGTGGAGGAACTATGATCTAGTTGGAATAATACATTACTGATACTCAGTACGGTGATGCAGACCAGAGACTGCATCTAAGTAGTTACTATTGCAAAGTGGCAGGATCATCTCGGGGAGATGAAAGTATTGGATAAATGTATAGATTCTACAATCAGAGCAAAGTTTGGAGATTCCAGCCGATACAATGCGAAGTTGTTTTTGGTTGAGTGATTTTGGAGTGATAAGCAGTTCAATGGGGGCATTGACAACCCACAACCCATAAATGGGGCATAGCTTATAGGAGACTCCAAACACTGACCAAGTACATCACAACTTGACTTTATCTGGGATATTATCACATAATGCGAGGTGATTATGATACTTATGTACACTTACGAATTGATGGTATATTAAAAAGTATGTCAGACAAGTTGAAATTGATTGGCTCTCTCACACGAGCAATCACTTCCAATGTCGAATGACATAGGAGATGAGACCAGTATAGAATTCTTTCAGTTGATTCTATGAGTGTCGTCTTAGTACGCTAATATGAGATCGATGTTCAGTAACATGTGATCAAATTGGATATTTGATTATCCAATTATAACTTGTCGTATAGCCAGATGTGAGTTCTCTCGAGTTAGACATTAAATTGAGGACATCTATGGAGAAAGCTCAGGTTAGCTGCCGAAAGGCATCTAGACAAAGATTTGTACAATGTGTTCAGTAAATAACATACGCTTCCTTTAGGGAAATGACACATTGTAACGTGCATTTCATACTGCATGTGCTTGTGACCAAGTGGATAGTGAGAAATGAGTCTCTATTCTCTCATCCAGAGGTTTGGATTACCTCATGGTATATCCTTAAGACTTTTCCTGTGTCTTTAGTCTTCTTCTCAGTTTTGGTACTTTAGCATACTCCCAATAACCACGAAATTATTCGGCTATGCGGGACATGTCTAGGAAAGCAGCTAGATGAAAGACTAGGAGGTATAAGGAAAAAGGAAGACCGTTACTGCCATCACAGTTAAAGACTCACTGGCGCCAATTATGTTCAAGGAATGTAATAGTGAATGTAAAGCGGAGTGATGAATCTGGTATACTCCTTCATTTATGAAGGGACAAGGAGGCATACTGATTCTTGGCATTGGGTAACGAGTCCGGGATATAGCGAGTTCGTTGTCCTCAAATTCTTGATGTCGAGCTGTTATACACCTTAACCAGTGTATAACTATATGCTCTTCAGATACTCATGGGTCACACGATCCATTAGCTAGTATGATCTCGGTGAGTTGGAAAGATCACAAAGGGTTTAGGTCTCAGCCCTCATGGGCAAGTGGGGGATGTTGGTTTGACCCGGGCCATGGGCCCGGTTCACCCGGGCCATTAGGCTCAGTCGAAGGCAGCCCAAGTGGGCTGTCCCAATTATAGGAAGTGGGCTATTATGGTAGGCCCATCTCCCATAATTAGAAGCCCACCTATTCCCCTATATAAATCCCATCAAGTGTACCGGGTACATTTAATGGAGAAAAGTGAGAACAGTAATTCACTTACGTGAGAAACAGAAAAGGGAGAAATCAAAAGTGATTTCTTCCACATCCAAAAGCACTTTTCCAAAAGCCACCGGAGTTGCTAATGGATTGTGGATCGTGGTGGACTTCTGTTCGAGATTTCCACCCCGATCGAGAGTACAAATCATCGTGGTGAGGCCGTGGTTCGACCCGTATACGATCCGGGGTTCAAATCCGCTGCAATCAAAGGCACCCCAACCTAAATCCAACAATGATGTATTTTCATAACCAAGATGAAAGACGAACTTACATTCTGAACGGATGACGGTGACGATTGACTTTTCAGGATGAAATCGATGTTTCTGTAATATGTTGTAGAAATATTTATAGATCAAAGCCTAGGGTATGATTTTGCCCACAAGATTCCTTTTGTTGTGGCTATCAAATATATTCAGATATTTTTTTTTCTTTTTTCACCATTGACTTGATCAACAATTTTTATTAATGTAGACAAATTGACTATATTGTAGTGTAAATTGATATTTTTCGGTTTTAAAAATAGAGTGAATATCTCCACAGATTTGTTTATGGAATAAGAGAGATTATTTTTCAGTCTGAATCCATATAAAGTCATTAAATTTCAGAAATTATATCATAAATTCGGATCTGCCAAGCATGTGACCAGATACTGTGGATCATTCTGTTTCGCCATTTCTTCTTTCCCAAATTAGTGATGGGCGGGAAAAAAGCTCTTTTTCTAGTAGCATAAATCCATTTTGTTATTATATATAGATTAAAAGACAACTGGTTTTGTGTATTTAAGTTTTTCTTTTATTTAATATTAAACTCATTTCTTTAAAGAATAAAAATAAAAGAGTAGGTCTCTTCTACACTAGTTGCACGAATCTTAGATCCATGCAATCCAGTTCAATGTTACATGGTTAGGATAAAAATATCATGGTGGGAATGAATCAATATTTATGCTTAAAGCTATTAACTGTTCTGGATAAAATATATAATATGTGGTTAGAAATGTTCCCTAAGTCTGAATGTTCTAATGTTGAGTGAGATATAACATCAATAGTAATTCAAACGTAATATATATATATATATATATATATATATATATATATATATATATATATATATATATATATATATATATATATATTTCTAGTTGGCAATTGGGTTGACTCGTTATGTTATCATTTTTTTCATGCTTTATCGGTTTGCTCTATTAGCAGCTCGCATCCATTAAGTCCCAACACAACCTAGGATTGCGCACGAAATTTGAAGATTTACTGAAATTGAATTAAAACCTAAATTAAATAAGTTTCGAGCTCAAAAAAATCATTGACCATTTGATTTTTTTCTTAACCGAATTGAATCAATTATTTTTTTTATACGGATTCAGATATTTCTCAATTTTCCGAACGAAAAATCGTACTTAACCGGATCGAACCATACCAAACTGTATTGAACTGAATAACCGAATAAAATAACAAATTAAAAATTAAAAAAAAATATATTATCTCTAAAAGATTAATTTAAATAAGAATAAAAATTAAATTATTCATAATTTTGAAGTTACTTATATTTAATATAAATCATTAAAGAACCTTATATTTAATTATTATATCATTTTCAAAATACAAGTTAGTGAGTTGGAAACAAATTTAATATAATAAAATTATTTGTTTTCAAGTTTGTAGATTTTGCTAGGCTCTAGTTAGGTGGTGGTGTAAAGCCTAGCAAATAGTCGGGGCCTAGGCGAGGTTGATTGAGGCGTAAGCATGGTTAGGCAATGAGTAATTGGGAAATAAACATAGGCGGCCAATGGGAGCCTAACACCTATGCGAGGATCAATCGGAGCTAGTTAGGATTTTTGCAACATAATTTATTTTAGTTAGATGTTAATATATTTTGCTCAAATTGAATTTGTTATTTAAAAGATAAAAAAAGATCTCCAGTTATCCGAACTTACTTGAACCATTCCTTTATATCTGAAATTTTGGACCTAGTTGTCTAGAAAACATAACTGTATTGTCCCGAATTTTTGGATTCGATTTAGATATCGGTATTATCAGTTGTGATAGTTACTGTGATTATGCTCTAATCAAATTAAATTGTTGGGTCTTTAGACTTGACCAAAAAGTGGTTGGCAAAGACAAATAATAGTCAGTCATGTCTCAGGGCATGCAGAAGTTTGAAGAGCTTCAGATAAAATAAGTCAATTGAAAAATTGAGCTTAAGTCAAGTTTGAGGGCCTAATTAATTTTGGGACTCATATTACTATGTCTTGATAAAGTGAGATGCAAATAGACACCCAATTTAACATATTTGTGTGAGGCTATTTGAGGCAAGCCCGAATTGCAAAATAGTACGGCTTCGGAGAAGCCCAAAAGAGGATAAATACCATCCTTGAATAAATGGATGTCCACATGGATACAAGGTGTCCGAAAGTGTTATTGTCCTGAAGAGGACATGAGCCCAAGTAGATGGATACAAGTCCATTGAGCTAAATTGAACTGGTTTAAAGGATTTGAGCCCCAAAAAAATGGATACGAGTCCAATAGGCTAAATCATTGGTAGCTGAAGAAATAGCTACGTAGTTTCCAGGCTACCATTTAAGTAGTTCAATCTATGGATTTACTACTTAAGATATGGCCTAGATACCCCAATATGGGAATTAAGTTTCCATTTAAATGTCAAACTGTGAAGAAATTAAGTCTTTTCATAAGTGTTTAATTGTGGGAGGGTACGGTCTTCCCACATAAGTGTTCGAATGTGGGGGGTGTTCAGGTAAGGTAAAAACGTACCTAAAGCCAGAAATTGAGGCCATAAGGCAGCTCATCTCTAATATAATACGGATCCATGAATAATAATTTTGAAGGGAGATCAACTATGTTGCATATCTAACGGGGAATGAGTTCAGAAACCCACACACCAAGGCCGAGCATAGCGGTAACTCAACCATGATGAGTGGAGATCCCACGAACTTGGTTCAATGAGACAACTAAGTTATGAACGGGTCATTCGAGCACTTGGGACTCGAATGTGTTCAGTCTAAAACTTGGAATTCATTCAAACTCATTCCCAGAGACACCAAGTGCCATTCTGATGACGTGTGGTAAGGTTAAGCGTAATCTTTTAATGACTGTTGTATCAAATATGGTGGCATATTTCGGGTTACCCCTGGATTAAGTCCTAAAAGGAGGTCACCTATATAAATGAGAAGTGAGATTGCTTCAAGTTAAACACTTATGAATCCAAGATATGGTCCATGACCCATAAGAGACACAACGTGAGAATTAAAAGATATCAGAATTTTCATTGTGTGAATGTTATTGTCTTGGTGTACACAAAAAAACCGTCAGTTCAAGACATTGCATTCACTGAGCAGCAAATACACCTGATAGCATCTCACTAGGGAAGGTTCAAAGGCAAAAGCTACCTATCTCAATACAATTGCAGTTCGTCAGGACTTTCCTCTGTGTGTTAGTCTAGAGTACATGCATTAGTTGTCATTCATGTTGGGGTTGTGTTAAAAGTTTTCTTTGGAAGGTTGGTGTTGACGAATCTTTGAGCAATTCTAACATTGAAACAACTTCTTCCATTCATGTTGGGGGAGGAAGAGGGAGGAGGAGATTGATTGTTGGAATTTCGGAGTGTGAATGGAAATGTGTCTTTTAGATAAAAAGATGCCTTAAAAAGTTGCATCTTCAAGTGGAACAGGTGCTAGCGAAAGGACGTGAATGTTTGAAAAATGATGCAATCTACCCATAAGATCGTACCTCTTGATGAAAGGATGCAACAGTTCACGAAAGACTCCTAGAAGTCAATACTAGGCCTTAACATTTGCATCTCCAATCACCGATTAACTCGAATCACGCACCAATACAACGATAATCACTACAATATGCATTTATCATATTTTTAAAAATTGTAGGCTTTGAGTTGATAAGAAGGTCCTAAGTATCGAGTAGTTCACCAAAAAAATTAGTTTCGGGGTGTTGAGATCCTAAAGTTAAAAGTCGTGTATCTTGGGGACGATTGCCGAAGATCGCAAATACTTGGATGCGAGGCAATATCGTCTTACGAACAACGAGTCAAACTTGTACCTCGACTATACCAGTCTTGTATTTTATAGAGTCATTTTCAAATACACCTAATTGTTAATTTTTTTTTCCAACAATCTACTATGGTGTACAAGTAGGAAAATTTCAGATAATGCTTGAATATAGTGTTTTATATTATTTGTGATAATTGGATTGGAATACATGCAACTGTATTTTTTTGTATAAAGTGTTTTCTTCCGTTGATAAAAGTGAACGTGTTCTACTTATGAGCATATCAATCATGAGCATTAGCATCTGAAAGGATTTGCATGTGTACATGAAAGAATTCAAAGTAGCATAACTTTGGAAATTGAAAAATACTTTGGGGTTGGTTACCACTAGCACATCGAGAGTTTATATATTATGTATATATAATGTCTGTGGGAAGGCTTCGTGACAGGTGTAACACGGGAGAGAATCCCATGTCAGCACATTTATGATAATGGGTGTGACAAGAGGTAGACTTTTTGGAGGACAATAGGGGTAGGTAGGAAGCAGACCCCTGGTGGTCTCGGGAGGATAGCCACTTGATCATACCAACCTTTAATTATGTCTTGGGACTAGAAGGGAGAAATAGGTGTCCTTGGTAGTCATGAATATCTTCAATGAGTGAGGTTTGTGCCAGTGACAAAAGTCAATTTCCACCGAAAGAAGTTTAAAGAGTTAAAAAAAGATGATTTATGCATAATTTTGCATCTCACAAGCAGGTCTTAATATGCATGATTTCTACTTACTGAGTTTTAAACTCAAGTAGTTCTCGCCAGTGTTTGTGGGACCGGACCGGTGAACGAATCGGACAAGTCACCGGTTCAATCGGTCAAAGACAACTTGTTGACTTTTGGATTTCAGTAGTTGCTTATGTGTAATATAATCTAATTACCTTCATCCTGCTCTAAATTTCCTACTTTCCTTTTCAGTTTGTCCCAACTTAATTTTCCAGCCCATAAATGACAAATTTCTCTCGCAATCTCCACCCTCAATCTCCACATTTAAAAAAGTCAAAGATTCCACAAAATTTATTTTTTCTTAACCTCTGTGCCCGATCAAAGTAGGAAAGTTAAGCCGGAATGGAGGGACGATTAGAGTTTAACTTGTAAAGAAAAGTTCAACATATATCAATATCAATTAATCCAAAGATACTTGTAACTCTATTTTTTTAATAAAATCCAAGTGCCAAATTTAAAATTAGATGGTACAAAAAAATTCAAGATAAAGATGAAAATCCCGTTTTATACTTAATACATGTTCAAACACAACTTTATTTAAAAAAATTTTGAATATAATGCCGGTTTAACCGGTCCCACGGTTCGGCGGTCGAACCGATTTTCACCGGTTTTGACCGATTTTCAACGGTTTAATGGCATTTTCAGTTATTTAATGCTACCAGACCGGTTCCAGACCCGGTTCTCGGTTGAGCCAACCGGTCAGGTCTGGTCCCACAAACCATGGTTCTCGCATTGCAAGCAAACTTGTGGAAGATGTATTGAGTTGGAGGTTGGAGTTCCTTCAAATTCTGGGAGCTGTGTACATGGATGATAACATTTCGGGATCATAGTCTAGGTATTCTAATTGAGTCAGTCTAGTATGTCCCGAGGCCTGTATTGTGTTTTGAAAAGGATGTACTTGTTTATTTTGCAAATTCACAATATAAAATATGGGAAATAAGTTTAGGATACATGAAAAATGATAATAAACATTATGATTTTTTTTATCAGTTTAGGAAAATATTATGAGAAATAAACAGTATGTAAACTTTGTATTGAGAACTTTTTAATAACTAGACTTTGGCACGTGCGACACTTACATTATAAGAAAAAATTAAATTAGAGACAGAAAAATTCGTCTCTAATCACATGGTATCCATCCTAGACTAAAGTAGTGACTGACTTGAAACAAAATGTTTGATTTCTATAATATTTTTCTCTAAAATTTAGAGAGGGATTAGTTTCCTCTCTAAATTTTGGGAAGAAATTTTAATTTCTATTATAAAATTAAAGACCAAATTATCTATAGAAAACAGACCAATCAGTCTCTAATATCCGATTGTTATTTCTTCACTAACCTGATACTAATGATCTCTTGTCACTTTTCGTCACTATTCTATTTTTATTTCGTTTTTATTTAGTGACCGATATTATCTGTTACTAATTAATTTTTCCATCTCTAATTTGAACTTTTCTTGTAGTGTTAGTATATTAATTTTAAAAATTATATTTTGGCACTTGTTTTTATATTTATTTTTATATTTGTTTAGCAATTTCTAATCAACGGAAAGTATTCAGAGAATAAATCATTTCCAGAGAATTGTATAAGAAATCATAATATTATCGTATCCCTACTTCTTTTATGTATAATTAAGTAAAACTGGAGATATCTCAACAGTACCCTATTTAAAAAAAAAAAATATTCTATAAATTTTGTCCGAAAATAGTGTAGTTGTTAAAATGTTAATTTGAGTAAAAGTCTAAACATAGTATGTAAAATAAGATATACAACATTTTTACTAAATTAACTAATAATAAATAATATACGTAACCTGAGGAAAATTGTGACATCACAACTTTGTCCTAGTACCTATAGATGAATTGCTTCAAATTGATTTATATGAAACTATATTCATCTATGTTATTTAAAATTAAAAAGAAAATTAAAAAGGAGGAAAAAAAAAAAAATAAACCTTATTTGTCTTGGAAGTTCTTTTGAAATGGCATAATTCTTTCTTTTTACGGATGCACTTGTTTCTAATTTTTCTCCTTCTTGATCTTCCTAGTTATCGATACCTTTTTTTTATTCAAAATTGTTTGAGTGTTTGCTCATCATCGCTCTATTTGACTGTTGTCCTCTATTTTTCTCTTTGTATTTCTTCATTTCTTCTTCTCTTCTGTTGTTGCAGTTTCTTCATGTTGTTTTTCTTGGATTTTGTTCTTTGTTTTCTTCCCTTCAACTTCTATAGTTTTATCCTCCAAAACTAAAGTTGTTGTTTTGTTCCTCTTTATTTTTCTTTTGTGATTTCTATCACCTTATCATCGCTTTCAATCTGAATGCAGTCTTCTACTATTGTTTTGGTGTTACGTCACTTCTTCTTCTCTTCCATTCTTCTAGTTTCT
This sequence comes from Ajuga chamaepitys, assembly GCA_958295605.1. Classification (NCBI taxonomy): domain Eukaryota; kingdom Viridiplantae; phylum Streptophyta; class Magnoliopsida; order Lamiales; family Lamiaceae; genus Ajuga; species Ajuga chamaepitys. The sequence continues at coordinate 26,050,473 of OY282507.1, forward strand.
TCATCCTCTTAATTTTTCTTTGTTGTTCGCCTCGTTTTCTTTCCTTCCACTTTTGTAGTTTATCTTATGTATTACTGTAGTTGTATATTTCTCGTTACCTTCTTTTTGCTCTGTGGGTTCTATCATTTCGGTTGCCTCTATTATTGTGTTCAATCTTCCTTCGACAACTTTAATTAGTATTTTGATCTTGTGCGGCAAAGAACCACACATCATTTGCATTCAGTAAGATTAATTTTTTATAGTATTTGGATTCATTTTTTCCATGTATTAGATTTATCTTAGTAAGATTACATTTTTTAATGTATGAATTTATTAGTGTTGGTTATTACAAAGTAAGTTATTACCTTTTCTATGGACTCAGTGCATTCATGCGCTGAGCATCCAAGATATAATGTTGTTATATCATCGATCATACATGGTTATTGTTGCGTTATAGATTCATTGATGAACGTTTAGGTTTATTATGTACCTGTAGAGGTGGCAATTAGGGCAACCTAGCTCGGTTCGGACCTAGCTCCTCGGGTCGGGTCGAGTCTGACCGAGCCAACGCCATACGCCTGACCGAGCCAAATTTTGATTAGACTTAAAATTAGTCAGCCCGACCCAACTTAGCCCCCTATAGATACTAAGATTATCGGGTCGACTCACGGCTCTTCGGTCTTTTCGTCCATCGAGTCAAGTTTGTCGGGCCAAGAGATCTATGACCCAACCTATTATAAAAGTATCACGAAGATTATATTATAGACATTTATATCTTGGTATTGCTTCCATTGGCTCATCTTAGCACTTGTTGCATATAGTAGTAGTCTCACTTTTGCGCACCGATCTAGTTCAAATTTTGCAGGAGTCATATCATATTTTTGCCTCATTTTCAACACCTTCAACCATTCCGGTATTATAGTAATAGCCTAGTAGGTATTCGCTGAACATACCACTGTTAAGTTAATTGATTTTTTTGTTTAGTTGAATGATTGTTTTTAGCAGATTTCTTAGCATATGTTTTTGACCAACTTTAAAATACATGGTTATGTATATTTCGATTTTATTTTCTTGTTATATTTTATCGTTTACTTATATTTTTTGTTATTTTTACCTTTGTCAAACTTTTCTTTTGTTTTATGAAATGTTCAAGTGTTTTCTCCTTTTGCATTTTTTATCCTTTGGACCATTGATAGTTTGCACGTATCTAAAGCATCATGAATGGTGCATGACAAAATTTAATATATTAACTATTCATATAGAATTTTTTAAAATAATTTATTCATACTATTTTTGTTTTCAAATTAAATATAGAGTTCTTATCATTGTTTCATACCCTTAAGCTCTTTAGAAGGTGGATTAATTTGTATAGTTGAAGTTGGTGTTTTTTGCAATTGAATCTCGCCTAACATGAAAATATATTTCAGCTTAATTGCGGTTTCCTAATATTTTTATATTTTATTGTTTTAATTGATTACCTTTGAATTCATTTGGTGTAATCTTTGCGAGGCAATTATTGACTTTTGATTGACTATTTCCTCTAATATTTTGTCCTTTATGTTTTGTCATATTTTTCCATAACTTTACTATTATGAATTGATACTTGTAAAATAATAAGTTAACTACATTGGTTAGATAATATAGTAGGACAATAATTTTATAATATTATCAATAAGCGATTTAATTCGTTTCTTGATTCTCCGTGATTAGCCAAAGATCAAGACTGTTCTCCAAGAAATCTCATTCAATAACCGATTCAAGATTGGATTCGTTTCTTGATTTGTCCATAATACTTTTGTGTTGAACCTCTCTGCACGATACTTCTGTACATAATTAGGATGCGTAGAATTAGGCTTGGAATACAAATTGAATTTCGTATTAATCACATTAATATTTGAATATACCCATTCTATTATTAGAATAAAAATAAATCGCGAACGTGTGCAAGTGTAAATAATTTTGTCAAACGAAAGTCACAAACATATAACTATTCAATCATGAACATACCACTGTTAACTTAATTGATTTCTTAGTTTGCTACACATATGAAGTGAAATTACTTCATGAGGTTAAAATATTACTGAATCTTGGTATGTAATTAGGATATTAGAATACTATTAGAATTAGAATTAGAATCCGAATAAAATGATTAGAATATATTAAAAATTTACAATATTGTCCCTAGAATATTTAAACTTTAAGAGGGTAAAATAGGCAAAACATATCTTGAACATTATAAGATTAAATTATTGATCAAATCTAATTCCACTACACATATGAAGCGAAATAAGTGATTCAATTCGTTTCTTAATTCTCTGTGATTAGCTAAAGATCGAGACTGCTCTTCAAGAAATATCGTTCAATAAGAGATCGAGATTGGATTCGTTTATTCATTTGTCCAGAATACTTTTGTGTTGAACCTCTCTGCTCGATACGTTGGTAGATTTCAGGATGCGTTGAATTAGACTTGAAATACAATTAGGATCTGTATTAATCACATTAATATCCGAACAAACTCATTCTATTATTCGAATAAAGACATATGCTAACGTGTGCAAGTGTAAATTTTGTCAAACAAAAGTCATAAACACATAAGTATTCAATCCTATTGAACTTTCATTTAGTTATTTAAACTTAATTAATTCTCAAATACGTCGATGCTAGTGTATTTAATGAGTATACATGATTATAATACAATTAGAATTAGAATTAAGGTTGGAATATTATAATTAGGATATGTAAGGTAGAAAATTACAATATTATCCTTAAAATATTTACTTAAATTTGAACTTTCATTATTCTATTTAAACTTAATTAATTCTCAAGTAAGTGAATGCTTGTGTAAATAATTATAATATGTAATTATAATACAATTAAGATTGGAATTAGGATTAGAATATAATAATTAGGATATGTATGGTAGGAAATTACAATATTATGCTTAGAATATTTAAATTAAAAGAGGGTAAGATAGGCCAATCGTAGGATTACAATATATTAATTAGGATATGTATGGTAGGAAATTACAACATTGTCCTTAAAATATTTAAACTTAGATGGGGTAAAATAGACCAAACGTAAATTGGCTGAAACTTAAGGCACTTTTATATTAGTGTATAGATTATTGTTGATCTCATTATCATAATATTGAATGTTTCACAAATTTTAATTTTAAAAAAATAAAAAAAGACGAATTCTATTGTGATTTTGGAACATGAGATTTGATGAATTTCTTTGTTACTTTTGAAAGAAAAACCCTAATTATGGGTTTTACTTAGATTATATATTCTTTCTCCACGCAATATGCTTACTCGAAATATTTTCTCCACGTCTTTCGTTGTTGTTGTTGTTGTTATCATCAAATTATGTATATTATTATTAATTAGTTAGGATTGTTTATTACAATCAAATTTTATTTACTAATATTAATTAATTATGATTTCCAGAATTAGTAATTCGTTTAGGGGGGAAAATCAACACTATATATATATATATATATATATAATGTAAACAATTATCATAAATAATATATGCACACACACACGTGTTATTAATCAATCACAATTCCCAACAAAAATTAGTTAAATCATCCAATAACTACTTACATCACACTTCCCTCAATTTCTTACAATAAATCAATATAAATCAATCGACAACCTACATGCCAAAACAAAGTTTTACTTACTAGAGGTTGTCAGAGCACGAGTTGTCACAATCAACTTTTAATACAACATCCTGCACCCCAGTTCAAACACAACCTTTGATTCTGTAGGCTGACTTCAAAATCCTCCGAGTGATGTTATTCATTAATTTTTGGGGACTCAATGTTATTTTATTATGGCGTGGAATTCAAGAATGAATAGTTTGTATAATGGTTCCACGTAGAGAATATAGTCCTCATGAAATAACATGGTAATTTCTATTCACGCCACAAAAAACTCTCTTCACAACACAATTATCTTTCACACCACAATGAAGTTACAATTTTTTTTTTTAAAACTTTGTACACCACATTATGGACCTCTATACACTTATTTTTTTAAAGATAAACATGTAGGTATCAACCAGAATAATTTATTGATATCGATGTATAAAAGCCGAATTGTTAAAGTAGGAACGATATGTATCCAACGGATTGATCAAAGGCCAAACCGTACGTATTCATTGAACTTGTTAAAGGCAAAACAATATGTATCTATCAAATTGATAAGTAGTCTATAATTAAAAAGAATTACCATAATTTTAGTGTAATAAAACATGAGTTCACCCAATCTAGAGAGTTCGATTTTCTTGAACAAATACAAAATTATATATATATGAATATCCTAGAGAAATGAGAGTAACTTTTAATTTAAAATCCTACGAAAATACTAGAGAATTACATAAGTCAATACAAATAAAGACAGAGTCCCTAATCAAATACAATAATACTATGCGAATTATTTCTGTTCGCTCAAATAACTTTTGCACACTTCAAATTGTGGCTTATATAAAATTCCCAACCTAAAACGCTATCACTCTAGTGTTGATGCTAGTTAGTAGCAATAAGTGACAGAGCATTCTAGAGTAAGCTCCGTCTACACAAATTAGTAGCACAGTTAATATATAAATAGAATTGACTACACAATTATAAATTGAAATTTACACGTACCAGACAAAAATGAGAGTTGTCGTCCACCAATATAATACATAAAATAGGTTGTGTTCACGCACTTTCAAATTCTGACGACCACAACCATGCCAGGTGAAATAACTCTATCAAGTATCCAAGTAATCATTTTTTTTACGTTAATCAAATGTAATTGTTCCATTGAACACATCTTGATAATACGCGACTAACTAAAATACTACATTTTGCAGACTCTTACCAATAACATGATGAACAGATAAAAATCAGATATAGTGGCCTTCTTGATAAACCAATTAAAGATCCAACAAGCTGACATAGTCCGACAAGTAACGATCAAAATATTATTAAAATTCTTACCATTACATGCCGAATATGTGTATGCAACATGATCGTTACTCACCATTTTTTTTAGTAATGGTTTGTTTGCTAGCCATGAAACAAGTGCAACATATGTATGTCCACTAGGAACTTTTTTGCAACAAATTGTGAAGCTGAAAGAGATTAATTATGACTTAATAATGTTCCTTTATTTTGATTGCTATCATTTATTGTGAGGTTGTAAGTGAATTTGATGAAATTTGTTGGTGAACTAGGATTCCAAGATTCAATATTTTTTTGAAGTGAAATTGTGGGAAAGAGACTTAATTAGGATATTTTAGTATATTCCTCAACATTTATTTTTGTCGAAAATACATTGTGGTGGGAACATTTGGATGTAGTTTATGAAAATTAAGTCAATACAAATGTGGTATGTATTCCCATGAAAGAAAACCTTGTATTTCTTATGATTGAAGTGAGTACATGAAAACAATTACATCTAAATTTTGGCCAACCTATGAAGAAGAAGAAGAGGTCAGGATTCCATGTCTGGTTTGAGGGTTGATAGGATGTGGATGCATTTCTTCAAGAGAGACTTGGCCTCTTCATTTTTTTCGAGTTCGCATAGATCAAGAAGCTCACTCATGAAACCCAACTTTGTCCAATGCACTGCTGGAGCAGCCTTGTACTCATTCGTTAACTCCACCAGACATTCTGATGCTGCTATATGAACCTGACAAGAATCCAGAGAGAGCCCAAATCAAATAAAAATGAAAACTAACTCTGCAAGCAATAAGAGGCATCAAAGAGTACCAACATTTTAGCTTTTATCAGGTAAAAACTTCTAAAGACCATGAATTTTCACGTGCATAAATTAACTTGTTTGTGAATTTAGGTATTTCGACGTTGACTGTTTGACATGACCCTTATTTTGGACATAAAGAGTATGATTTTCCATATCTCCAGTTACAATTTGTCCCATTTTGCTACATAATCGAACCCCGGTGATTAATTTCGCAAATGCATTACTCATAAAATGACAAGTAAAAAGAGAGAAGTACGCAGTAGAGATTAAAATGAAATTGAGAACCAGAAATAGACATACCTGTCCAATTTTTACTGTGCGCAGGGATTTAAGCAATTCGGGCGACAGAGTATAAAATAGCTGAAATATTTAGATAGCCACATTAGAGTCCATAAAAGTGTTTTCTGATGCAATTAAACAACCAGGGGATCTGATACTACCTCATGAATAAAAGCAGTTGTGCTGGTATGGGTGGAGCCACCTTCCACATTGTTTATATAACTATGCAACTTTAGGCAAAGCTCTTTAATAGAAGAAAAAGCTTCCATTTTGACTGTCCAAAACATGAAAGTAAAGCATAAGTATGAGATAAGATTTTGATTAAGAGGTGCAAGACAGTGGAATTTATGCACCTGTCCACGTGAAATTAGGGGAGAGAGACAACAAATACATATCAATGAAGTTTTTCTGCTGCTCAATAATATCACCAATGCGAGCTACATGGATGCAGGCAGTTATACATTTCAATAGTTTTTCGTGTAAAGCAGCTGGGGAAGCATCTGGCTCTTCTGCATCTGCAAAAAGGAACGATGCTTAAGTGACCCACCTGATGCATCACAATCACAGAGTCGACTTGCTTGAACATAGCTATGTCCTGGAAAAGGAAAATTCTCCTTTGATCTCTTTATTTAGATGACATTAGTTGGTAACCAACGGTAGAGAACAAATTCGGTGAGCATGACTGCAGGTAATGACTGTATTCTGATGCCAAAAGAACTATGCTTGACGTTGCCATTACTGACTGGGAAAGGAAGAGAAGGACAATGCCTCTAAAAGATTGACAAGTTATAGTGACATCCAAACATCTCCTTAGGAGATTGAGAAGTTATATTGACATCTAAGGTTCATACATAGACCAATGGCTAAAGTAAGGCTCATAGCATGAATATCAAGGAAACCACTGATAAACGCTTACTAATTTAGTAGCTCTATAGAGAAAACTGCCGGTTAGCCTTTTTTATATTTTGGTAGATCTTGTGAGATGTAACATCAACAAGTGAGAAATTATCAAGAAAACTCAGCCAACAGAATAGGGAACACTATGGTAGCTCAACTTTTGGAGCCCAACAACATGATAAAACTAACTCTCGCTGTGAGGGGTCAAATATCTCGCCATTGTATTCAGTTGATACACATGCTCTTGTTAATATTATAAATCATGTTCTTTGTTATAGTTTCTTTCTAAGTCGCCTTAGGCCTTCCCCTTTTTCCATTGAGTTAATGATTCTCTAGCCATCGTACTGGAGCATCTAAAAGTCTCCTCCGCACGTACTCGTACAATCTTTAGTGTATTCTCCAATTTTTCATTTACCAAGGCCTCCCTTTGAGACATGTATTTCTTTTTTTTTAAATCTTATCTAGAGAATACAAAGATCCATCTTAACATTCTCATTCTGCTATAATATCCCACATCGATACCACATGAAAGGGTCGAAGTATATATAAGTGTAGGCCCATTCATGCAATAGTGTAGGCCCATTCCGTAACACATTCATGCACCCTGATTATTTGTCATGTTCATATTTAGTTGCCCAACTCTTTAATCCATAAAGAATCACTTATCTTATGGTTGTTTTATAAATATCCCTTTAAATCTACCATTTATAGAAAAAATTGCTTCAGATTTCAGAAAAAAATAGTCTACAATAATACAACCTAAAAAATTTCAGAAAGAAGAGAAAATACTGCAAATATAGAAGAATGGTAACAATGTTTCTGTGAGCTCATATCACTAAAATCTGATGTTCACTTATATTTTTAAGATGGATTATCATGGGACACTAGAAATAAGTTATTCAGTACCTGCTTTAACATCTCCTGCCAAAGATATTTGACCTGATTTTTTATGGGCAAGCGATTTACTCATCTCCAATAGAGATGGGATAACCATGTTGAAAAATTCTGGATCGTTGAATGCTTTGATGACCTAAACATGGAATAAACAAGACAATGAAGAGATTTAAGATTCATGTCATAACAAATTAATATAACATACAAAGACAAATTTGACAAGAAGTAATCCGGAGAAGAACACTCCCTCACGACTTACAGCTACTATCTCCGCCTCACAAAGATAAGCATATAGCTATTTTTACAGAGATTAAGAAATGGTAGCTAATTTAGCTAAAGCATTTAATTTTAGCTCTATTTTACTTATATACCCCCTATGTATCATTTATTTTTGAACATTTATAGAGAATAGAAAGACACGTTAACTAGAGGCAAACATGGAAATGAAATATTAATGATATGCTTAATATTGTAAGTGGCCTATCTTCGTGGAGCGGACGCAAATGAAAAGCAAGTCTATCTTCGTAGAACGAAGGGAGTGTAATTTTCTAGGATGCTTTACAAAATTTGCCTAACATCTTTCTTGTCAGGTACCCATTTTTCTTAGCCTTTTGCCGAATTGTTTACTGAAATACCGTTTGCATTCCTTCATACTCACAGAGAGGTTCATCTCTCTCTATCTGTATAACAAACATCATCACAACCGATACACGGCTGTTTTTTTTTTCACTAAGTTGTGTTTCGTGGCCACAAGGCCAGTGGCATGCACGCTGCTAATAGCATTTATTCATGCAACAAAAAGAAAGTAAGTTTTGACTGCCCAACTCTGCCCAACTGAAGGCATATATGAAACAATTTATCCTTGTCCAACATGCAGGAAATAAAATGTTATTGAACAGCCATATTACAAGCTGAAGAGCAATTTATTCGGGATTGCAGATCGCAACGAGCACAGTAAGTACCATCATACCTTCTCAAGACTGCAAAAAGCTGCTTCACGATATTTTTGTGCTTTCTTCGTGCAAGCAGAAGATACTAGGCTCAATATAGCAGTAGGAGCATCAGGATTGGAAGCAGAAATTGCTTTGTGGCATGAAGTACAAAGGGCAGATAATGCATTTAACAACACATCCTTCCCCTGTCATAAAGAGAAACAGAGACCATATTATATGAATGATATATTACAGACAGGCAATCAGCTAGGATATTAGTCTGTAGCTACAACATAAAAGACAGAAGTCAAGAAAACTAGGATGGGAAGAAGCAGAAACTGCATATTCGCTATCCGTCCCTTGGCTTTCAGTAAGACCAGAGAAAAGTCGAGTGCCTTAGATGGATCTTTGTTGCCTTCACTCTCTACAAACGATTGTATTTCAGGATTTAAAATATCAGCAATAGCACTACTCTCTTGATCCTTTACCCATCCTTCAAATTGCATCATGTTCCTCTTGGGTTTACCTACGGAGATTATTTCGAGAACTAATTGCTCGCTAGGGAGGGTGCTTTTGTTCTAATTAAGTTACAGAACCTTGCCAATAATAAGCTTTTTCTTTTATTTTCTGCATCAGATAACCTATGTGTTGAGTTAGCAATTACATATTGCAAGCATAACTGTGTTATCCAATTGGGGGGGGGGGGGGGGGTAGAATTCTGTGAACAGGTAAGTACACTCATTTGCTGATTATGCCTGTCACCTAATCTTCCTACAAGGCAGTCCAAAAGAAGTGGGTTTAAAATTTACACGCAGTTTACAGGCAGCCAGCAGAGTGAGTGTATGTTATTGGCAAATAAAAACATGCTTCATAATTCGTGTGAGATCGATTAACTACCATTTCAAAATATCCCTACCTCCCATAAACGCCCAGGAATTTCCTTCATGAGACAGTTTAGCAGAACATTATGATGCGAAGACAATGATTCACCGAGTACTTCACTGAGCTTACTTATTGCTTGTGATGCCTGCATATTCATAAAAATATAAATTATTTCAAGCCAATTCTCAGTCTAAGTGATTCATCAGGAAGAATGGTGTGACAGCATATGCAGCTTCCATTATGATGGTTAAGAGAAAAGAATAATCAGTAATTGAAAGTAAACATTAAACATGCCTTCTTTTTACTTGACCATGAGGATGACAAGATTTCTTCGTTGATAAGACTAACAATTTCTGCCAGGTATAGTTGAAGAGTTATCCTTTCACTGCTCATGTTTTCCTCCCATAATTCCTCATATAGACTAGAAATAGTCTTGTCATCTTCAAACCTGCATAAAATTAAATAGGTCTCTCTTTAGTGTTGTTAACAGCAACCGCGATGAAAAGGAAAGAAGCTTTAAAAATGAATAACTAAATGACTGAAAATATGTTTTCCTGGTCTTTCAGAATTTACAATTTGACGTGATCTTAACAGGGTTCACATTTGGGATGGCATCGTTGCAGAATATTGAAGCCTAGAAATCATATATTTCTATTTTACCTCTTCCTTGAACTCAACCATTCTTTTAAGAAAAACTAATTACGTTAAAAACTCTAACCTAGGAAGAGATGCCATGAATACATCAACTGGTGATTAAAAATCGCTATTTAGCAAGACATGCAAAATACACACACACACATATTAGGTAAGAGAAGAAATTGAATGAGAACCAGAAATACAAAAGAAACGAAACAATGTTCTATTCAAATAGTTTATTACTATTGAACTGTATCAGATTTTTCTCACTTATTTTATGAGTCCTTACTATGGTTGAAAATATTACACTGATAAAAAATTGAGCAAGAACAGTTACTACAAAGCAACGAAACAATTTTCTATGTATACAGTTTATTACTATTGAACTGTTTCAGATTTTCCCCACTTATTTTATGAGTCCTTACTATAGTTGAAAATATAACACTGCCCATTTCTCAGGGATTGGTAAAGAGCGGAAAAAGGGATAGTTTGAAGGATAGGTCTCAGTCGAATATCAGAAACATTCAACTTTCTTGATCAAACGACATGGGAAGTGGAACTTAAATCCAGAATATTACATGGTACACATTCCATGTTCAATATGTCTACCAGAAACAGCCATGGACCCCTCAGTAAGTCAACTTGTTTTCCTTCTCAAAATTTCAAGCTGTGGATTGCACAGAATAAGTAAAAACAACTTTGCCCCCAGTTTCCATCTTTAATCCCTATTTCAAAGCTCAGTCTTTCAATTTAACATCCCAGCCAGGAGAACTTTTCTAACTGAATGTGTACCAACTGTTCCTTGTTAGCCATCTAACCATTCATCTTGATCTAACTATAGTCTATTAGACATTAAATTCATTACAGCATATTTTCAGGCATGCTTTAGTTTTATTTTCTATAAGAAAATGTAAATTCTGTTTTGTTAATCTATTTTAGCATTTAACTACTTAAATACCCAAATATCTTTACTGTACCCCAGAACTTTCCACGTAATTGTATGACTAAGTATTAAGATGCATTATTTATAAAGATAAAACAAATCATGATAACAGGGAGACCTTGGATAATGCAGGAAAAGTTAAGTGAAATAATTAGTCCTGTAGCTTTACTTTCAAAACGAAAAAGATCTCATACATAATAGCAATGGAAACATATAAGAACATTACTTAACCTTGAAACAAAAATAACTGGAACTATAATAGCGTGATAGCCATTTAATGTATCAGCGGCCGTGGATGCATAGCTTTTCAATAGAATTGCACATGCAATCTGATCATTCCTATCACCAGAGTGCAAAGAAGCTGTATCCTCAATCAATTTCTGGGCCTGAGATGGAGCTGCATACTTCAAAACCACTGCACAAGCATTTGCAAAGGCACGTCTTGACGACGCACTTCTTTCATCCTTGACAACTGGAAGTAAAAGCCTCAGTAGCATACTCGTGAATGGCTTAATGTCAACACCAACCTTTTGAACTAGCAGGCTGATAAAGTTTGATACACCAACCCTGTGTAATGGAAGTATGATAATAGTACTCATAAGATATATGGAAATAAGAAGGCCTCACATGGTAGTCCCTAGTTTAAAGTTTAATAATCCATAAGACAGTCTAAATTTCTTAATTACAATCTCTGATTCTCTCTCTGTCTCTGTGGATGGTGCTATAATATAAGAGACATGTGAACAGAAAATCCACAACTACGCATGTGCATGGCATTCATTGCGCTTATATAATTATAACACCAGATGAATGTTGTATAAAAAGTTATACTCAATGATTTATATGATATACATTCATGGTAACATAGAGGAACATCAGATGTTCAACAAATAAAAATTTCAGCTACCTTAAGGGTCCATTTGGATGGAGCGACTTGAGGGGTAAATTTAGAAATCCATCATCAAATCCACCCAACTTGTTTGGCAAAAAAAATCAAATCAAAGGATTTTAAATCCCTCCTAAATTTCTAAGTTCATTTTGGATGGATTTCAAATCCATCCAACAACCTAGTCATTTATAAATCCATACTTCCTATCATATATGTATAGCCACATTATCACACACATTTCACACACTATGCTCAACACAAAGACCACATACCACACACACACTTCACACACTTCACATACACTTCACACGCAACACTACTACACGCACACACACACACTACACACACATACTACACACACTACACGCACACAGTACACACACACTTCACACACACCACACGCACTTTCATTATCATCATCCTTTCAAAAATGTTAGGAAAGAACTGAAAAAAGAAAAATTTAAACAATTCAAATCCACTCATTTGAATTTAAACATGCAAATAAGGGATTTGAAATGGATTTAAAATGAGTGGATCCAAATACAAAGAATTGAAAATAAAATCATTTGATTTCCGAATCCTTTCATCCAAAAACAACCTAAATCATGTAACACCATATATGTTATGAAGCACAAACACGAGAATCAAGAGTACCACTAAGTTTAGAAATAGTGCTTCTTGTCCATGTTTTACTTAATAGCAGATCAAATTGACAAAGGTCACCATGTCTCTGGTTTCCCTCAGCATATTGAATTGAAAACCTATAACCGAAACATCCAGGCATCACATCTTGACTAAACACAATGCATGCCCTCAACAGAAGACCAGCCATATCTCAACATCATAATTTTTCTACATTAGAAGGTTCCATAAGAAATTTGTTCAAAAAAAAGATCAGATGGGAGATTCTAAAAAATGTAAGGACTGGACCTTACGGTTAATAAGCCAGAATAAGATATGAGTGAATGATGCACACAAGTGTTGGTCAAATCATCAATAAAGAAATACAACTCGACATATATTACTAGTCCACAATTTTATTGGTAATATTTGCAACAAGATTTAAACATTTACAGTTTTTCACTATCCAAATGTAACCATATTCCACATAAATTCTATTAAACTGTGTTCCACCAAACAATGTGAAATCGTTTCTTCAAGCAATATAAAGCCATTAGCCTTAGATTCACAACAAAAGGAGTAAAAGGAGAACTTAATAACAAGTGCTCAAAGCATCTGGAGTATGAGACTTTTATCTTATAAAAATGGGTAGTAATCATTTACAAACACTGCACATACTAAAGTTTTATGTGGTCAATATCTCAAACCTTCGACATATGTAGATACAAACTGCTGGATAATTTCTTTCACATCTCATATTCAAAAAAACTAAGTGCAATTGGATTTTCCATGCCAGATGTAAGGCAGTGGAACTTTATTTATATGATTTCTAAAAGGTATACGTGTTTGTCGAAATACCTGGTGTTCAAACCAACGCCAGATCGGACCAGCTGAGCAAGGCGAGGAACCAATACTTCTAGCGAATGGGAGTCGACAACATCTATGCAGAACTCAAGAGTTTCCCACATTGGAGATCCTCTGGCAATAGAAATTCTCAAATTCTCTAGTTTTTCAGTTTGTATGCCCACATTTTCTGCATGCAACTAGTTGAAAGAGAATTTATAATTACATGGTATGAAGTATAAGCAAAGAAAATTACCAAATTTTCGATTTAATAACTTCTTATGTATGATCAGTAAACTCATAAGCAAATTGGGGCAAAAATGATTGGAGATAAGTTTCACGTTATGATACAATAAGACTTCTCATAAATTAAGCACACCTCAACATAATTCATTCCTTGATCCTCCAGGCTTGACAGGCTTTCCAGCATGCAGCATACAAGATCACTTAAATACGGACGAATTGCAATTCCTGCACCCTATAAAATTGGGAAATTGCTTGAAAACGTAAGCTAGGAATGCATCCACAGAAAATTTAAATTAATAGTGGGCAAGAATAAGGCGAGGAAAATATATCCATCCAAAATTTCTGGATCCTAAACATATTAATAAATTTTTCAATAAAATGGAAGAAAGTTTACAGTAATTGTGAGGAGAAGAGGCCGATTAACAACGTTACAAGGATCTTCCAGAAAAAAGGTATGATTTACGCCTAACTATGTGTAAAGACTAACATGTATTGAGCAAAAAACATTATGATATCTAGGCCGTCAATTGAAAACCAAATTGTAGTTCCCTTAAAGCATATAGGAATTTCATGTAATAATTATAAACATAAGGTAACAAATTTTCGATGATAAAAACTTGAACAAGGTAGCTGGGAGAAGGCGTGATATACACTATACAGTCCATGCACCTCATATACATGAGTAAGCTGAAGAGATGACTCAAATTTATGCTATTAACAAATTTAAGTGAACTGAGAACCACATTTTGTATGCCAACAAACTGCTTCTAAAAGCCACACATTTTACCTTTGCTAGCTTCGTAACCATCGCAATGGATGCCTTGCGTATATTTTCAACTTTACTCATTATGCCTTCTGTTAATAGCAAAGGCAAAACTATAGCCATTGTTTGTCTCGCCTCTGATACTGGTGTAAGAGAAATATCACACAACCTCCCAGTTAATGATGCAACAGCACGGCATAATCTATCACCCGCATTTCTGACAGTTTCTTTTATGTCATCCACAGCTCGAAAAGCAGCTATCCATATGCTTTTTAAATGTTTCTCAACCTATGACAAGTGTCGGATTGTGTATGAAGAAATAAGAAAATTTTCAAGAATGAATATAGAAAAATTGACACAAAAAGATGCACAAAAGTCACCAACTGCTCGTTTGCAAATACAGATACATGATTAATATGATGGAATCATGGAACACAGTGTCGATAATGATTTTCTTTTAATAAGAAATGAATGATGAATATAATGGATAAATAAGAAATGAATGATGAATATAATGGATAAATAACTTACATGTACATATGTACATTCAAAATGCAACAAAAACAAAAAAAAAGAAAAAAAAGAAAAACAAACAAACAACAAAACAAAAACAAAACTGACATACAGATTATGTATGGCAAACCCAAGGGCTACCGGTGGTTAAACTGTACACGAATTACATTATAACAGGCACATAAATCTATCTTCAGGAGGATGAGCGCTCTGTACAGAACACCAATGTTTTTTGTTCAAGTTCTGATAAGTGGGAACTGAACGAAGGGACAAAAACAAGATAGAGAATCCCATAACTAGGCGTTTAGGAGACGTCATATAGTAATTTAACATCTAAAACCTAGCTGCCATAAGAAAAACTGAACCAGGAGGGATTAGCTTTGAAAAATTAAATCACGAAGGACTTTTAGTTTCATCTACTAATAGCGTAAAAGTCACTCTTTGGAGCAGACGTGTTCACTGAAATATCTATACCCAGAACCAAAAAAAGAAAAAGGATAAAGTCAAGAGTAGTGACCTGGTCAAATTTGCGTCCATGAAGAATATCTGCAAGAGCAAGACAAGAAGCCTCCCTGGACCGCCAAAGCCTAGATCCACATTGGATCAAAAGATCATCGAAAATAAGGTCCAAATGTTCATCAATGGCTCTCTTTGAATCTGCTATTAAAGATTTCCAGATGTGTGCCATTGCATCCTGGTAAAGTTTGCAAATCAAATAGAGCTCTGGAACAGGAAGAAGCCGAAATAATTCTAGAAGAGGAGTTCATGTTTCCATTCATCCACCAAAATGGAAAAGAAAGAAAATTAGAAGCAAAGATTCCATGGGAAACACAGAGAGAAGAATTCAAAGAACGTAGACGTGGCAAGTGGAAGCTGTTGATTAAATTACAAGAATTGTATAATCAAAGATGAAACTGGACAATATTCAGCACTTTGAAAGGCCTAGGTATCGGCTACCTGGAGCACCGAGTGATCAGTACCTGAACATTTTTATCAGGGTCATACTGATATCGAACAAGCCTTGGAATCAGTGCACGGAGATAAGGTTTTAGGGCATCCCCTGCAAGCTTGGCTATTTTAGAAAACCCAAAAGCAGCACCTCTTTTTGAATTAAGAGAAGCTTGGTAATTGGCTAAATCCATGAATTTGTAAATCAAATCAGGTTGTCCCATCTCATTAGCTAGGTTGCAGAGCTCCTTGTAAGTGCTCAGTTTTCCTCCAGTAGGACTTTCACCAAAGGCACCCTCTTGGAAGACTTCAGTGTCCTCGACCAGCTGAAGATTATACAAAATAAGAATCAAGGGAAAACGTACAGCAAAAGAATGTAAACTGAACAACATCTAGATAACGAATCGCAAAATCATATTTCCTGACCTTAACAGCTCTTTTCCTCTTCCCTGAGCCAGTTAAAGTTCCAACAAGTGCATTAACCAAATTTTTCTTCATAGAATCATCACCAAGTTCATAAACAATACTAAGGCCCTGAGATGCCAACTCTTGTGTAAGTTCGTTTTGCTCGCCAATAAGGTGTGAGAATGCTTCCTGTGTTACAGCGACATCTTTAGAGACTATGAGCTAATAAAGGGGGTGTCTTCGGCTGAGACTTCTGAGCATGCCATATACTATTATAAATAAATTATATGCAGACTGAGATGGTCAAAAGCAAACATTTTCTATACGAAGTTCATAGATATTTCGAAGACTCTGATGAAACTTATCAGCAGAAAGAGAAAATGGATGATACAGATATGAATAACTGAAATTCCCTTGACTTGGTGGCAGAGGTACAGACAGGAATGTTCGAGTATAACAAACACATCGTGAAACTTAAAACTCTGCACCAACTCAGGTACAATGAAGTATTAATAACCTAAGAACAATCGATGTAAAAATACCAAAAGCCTTGAAGAATCAACTCTATATAACAAACTAATAAAACACATAGGCATCCATTCTGGTGCTGAATATGGTAAACACTAGAGCTTTCTAGAAGTGATCAAGTCCAGCAACTCAATATAATATGCAGCATGGCATGCCAATACAGGATACGAGTATAAGAATATAAGACAATTTATATCCAAGCAGAAAAAGGCAACTTAAATTATAGTATTTTATACCATTTATTTTTCTAATCATTTAGCGACTCATGTATCTTCCATTTCTTAAATTATAGTATGTTTAGAAACTTTGTCCAACAGATGATGCATACTTTATAAAGCACTTCTTCTAATACCTTGGAAAACAACAAAAATTAGATGCGACAACCCTCAGAAACCAGATAATGCAAAATAATTAATCTACCAAAATTTTTTCAGTTGTCCAGTCCCACCCTCTAACAGAAGATGTCACATGAACTGTAGACTTAAGGAAAAATATACTTCAAAGACTCTTCACAAATTCAAATGCAACTCACATGAGAAACCCAACTCCCAATTCAATCAACCTATTTGAATTGCAATATTTGACATAATAAAATGTGCAAGGACAGACCTGGATATCTGGAAGCAATTGCTGGATGCTCGTATGATGGCCACAATACATTAGAAGTGATAGTAACCAGACAGTTCCAGCACAGCGTTCCTCTTTTCTGTTACTGTACAGAAGGGCATCAAATAGTTTTTTAGTAACAGCATCTCTAACTGTAACATGATAATCTTCATCATTTTGGAACTCCTTTGAAGGGAGCTTTCGCAGAGATATGGATGTGTCTCCCATTAAAAAATTAGAACTCATAGATAGTGAAGAATAATTAGTTCTGAGAATCACATCGGTAGTTACAGGAACACCTCCCCACAAAAATGCAAGGGCTTCTCCAGCAGCAAATAAGATGTCCTCAACCTGTTAAAATTTTTGAAGTAGCCAAAGCATGTCTTAATTTCCAGAACTAAAACCAAGTGAAATGTTATACATAAGGTTCAATTCATATGGAACCGGGAAAGGAGACTAGGATGCAAGGAAAATACTGATTCTGGATCATCAGAAGACTTCACCCACCTTAGATCGGGAAAGGCTGAAAATTAGATCAAGAGCAATATTTAGATGTGAAGGAGAAGATTCCTTTACACACATATGCCCCAATGAAACAACAGTTTTTTGGACTGCTTTGATATCATCACCAGAGAGAAGCTTCTTCACTTTTTCATGTAACATGGTCCATATGGATTCTGCAGGTTAATAAAAGAAGGGTACTAGTTATGTCTAAACAAATTTGCATCACTCCAGAAGTCACAATATCTAACTAATACATATACTTCACCTCCAGTGGAGTCAAAAAGCAGTAGAGGCAATGGGATGCAGATTCCAATATGGCCCAGGGCTTGCATTGCCACAGAAGCTAATGTAGAAGTCTCTCTATTAGTTACATCAACCAAACATTTCAATACACTTTGAAGCACCGACTCTGGGATCTGGTTGAACAATAAAGGCAAAGACACAGATTAATGGTGTACGCAATGCAACTTTTCCATGACCAAAGTCTTCATTTTGATACATGATGTGAGCATAAATGAAGACAGAACACACCACGAAGCTAATAAATTATCACAAATACAACTTTACAGTCAACGCCAAAGGATAAAGACCAATTCATTTTCTTCACATCACACTGAACAAATCAAATAACTGTGTCAGATCTGAATCTGCTTCTTTTCAAGAACTCGTAAACTAAGGTAGATTCCATATTAACTCACTGAATCAATGCCAAAGAGCATGACCCAAGAAAAAACTCTTTTTTTTGTGGGTCATAGCCAGCAATCTGCAATAAAATTGTAAGGAACACATAGGAAATTCTTTGGAGACGTTTTTAATCTGAATACGTCAATGTATTAGACTATTATAAGTTATTAGATCTCAGTCATCTTCCATCTGGAAGAAACAGGATTATAAACAAACTTAGGAATGAAGCAAAGCACTTGACTGGAAAAAATCGAGGAGCAAGATGACATGAAAAATTTCAACCATGGCAACATATTTGGAGGAAGTACTCAGTTCACCTAATTCATAGACAACTGTCTTAGAAAATGAGGACATTCTTCGTCGAGCGTAATAATCATTAATACCTCACTCTTGGGTAGTTAAGATCCTATCTTGGTCGATGTTAAAGCCTAGCAAGCAATTCTTATCCATATTAATTTCAGACTAGCCATACTACAAAACAAATTGAGAACCTTTAACAACCATCATACATTACTTTCTCCAAGCTTAAGAAAGAATATCGTATCATAAGCAAATTGAAGGTCTGATACCATAATCTTAATCTTGCCGACTTCAGCCCTCTAATCACATAAATCGATTGGCCCTTTCAAGGATTCTGCTTAAGGTGTCCAGCACTAGACTGAAGAAAAATAGGGGGATAACAGATCGCCTGACCTCAGGCCCCTCGAACCACGATTTTTTTCCTCTTGGCCGCCCATTTATGAAAATAGAGAAGTTGGGGAAGGACAATCATCCTTTCATCCACCTCTGCCATCTCTCACCAAAGCCCTTCTACAAAGCGACAGTCCAAAAAATCTCAATCTACATGATCATAAGCGTTAGCAAAGTCTATCTTAAAGACCATGCCTCTTTACCCAACCCTATGTATTCTTCGACCTCTTCATTAGGAATAAGGACCGAATCAAGAATCTGTGTCCCCTCTATGAAAGCAAATGATCATCAATTGTATGTGGCAAGGCTTCCTCCGACCAACTGGATAACACCTTTGTTTTAATCTTATAAAGGGGTGTGATTAGACTTACTATCCCAAAATCCTTGAATTTGTGGGGATTCTATTTTATCAGGATCAGGCAAATGTAAGTCTCATTAGTGATGGCATTGATGATCCCATTTGTCGAAGAACTACTCTAAGACCTTTAACATATCCCCTTTCATAAAATTCAGCATTCCTGAATGGCCGTCATAGTGAAGACGTCGGGCCTAGGAGCCGTCATAGTGAAGACGTCGGGCCTAGGAGCTTTGTGACCATTGCTAAGAAAGACAGCTTGCTAATATCTTGTGCAGAAAATGGTTGTTTCAAATTCAATTTGAGTATCTCACTAATAGGAGACCACTCTAAACCCTCAATTGCCAACCATGTCCTTCCTTAGATACAATTTCCTACAGAAATTGACCACATCATTTTCAATCATGCTGACAGATGTCGTTATATCTCCACTATCTAATTTACGCTTAGTTATGATATTTTTCTTTATTCTATAGCTCAAAACTTTGAATGGAAGTATTGCGTATTAGCATTTCTTAACATCACTATTTTTCTTGAAACACAACTCTTCTAATAAGGCCTTGCACACTTTCCTTTCATTAAGAAGATTCACACACCACTCATCTTCTGTCCTTTGAGTCCAAGTGGAGGATTTTATTCTGTAGTTCCTCTCGCTTAGAGTCAATATTTTAAAAAATCTCCTTAATTCCATATTTTGATCTTGTGCTTGACTCAAGCCAGCCTCTTCATACACCTGTTATGTAGCTCTTTATTCCACCAATTTGCAAAGGCCCTCGTGATGTCTTTATGATTAGCCAAGCATTTTTCAAATCTAAACAACGATGATCCCTATTTTAGAGAACTTGTGATCAGGTGTAATTGGCGAGTGATCGGATATGAGTCCACGCAGAGTCTCATGTATGTACTTCGGAAAAAGTTCCAGCCATCCTGTTAAGCACATAAAACAATCCAATCTACAACAAATCGAATTGGCTCCGAGATTGGACCAAGTGTAACAAGCATTCTAAAGTGGAGGCTCTCTGAGCTCTAAGTTTGATATTAAAGAGTCAAAGCATCTCAATACTATTCGTGATTCTTGGGCAGGTTTTTTTTTCATTGATTGCACAGAGGACATTAAAGTCACCTCTTAGGCACCAAATCTATCCGTAGATCGAGTTGAGACCAGCAGGTTCATCACAGAAAACATTTCTCAATCTTGATCTGTCTGGTCCATAAACCATTATGAACCACCACTCTTTACCATCTTCTTTGTTAAATCTTTATTGATATCGAATACTCTCCCAATAAACTACCGCTAACATTTACGTGTTTTTAGTCCCACATAACAAGAATACCTAATGCTCTGCCATTAGCAGAGAGAAGCACCCAGTCAACAGTTCTTGCTTTCCATAAGTTCCCACTAAGTTGTGTGTCCATTGACTCTTTTAACTTCCTATAATGTGACTATCCAACTCCTCTTTTTTATTAGAGTTTTGATTAAGCATCTCTTCCTACCATCCCCTAAACCTCCCATCAAAGGTAAATAAACAAATATCTAGAAAGGGATGCGTTGTGGAGCAAAGTACCTAATAGCAAATATGGGATCCAAGAAAATGGTTGCGATGTGGGGGTTGCTGAAAAACCCACATTCAGAGCACCAGGAAGTTCATTTCCAGGGTATTCACCTCATTTGCTAGCTCGGTTGAGGTTCAGACAGGCAAGGGGAATATTGCGAGATTTCGGGAAGATGCTTGGTTGGGGGATCAACCTCTTAGCACTCAATTTCCAGCTCTTTATCGCATATCCCAACTGCATAACAAATCTGTCTCGTTTTTCTATTCTGAAAGTTCTGACCTCCACTCTCTGAATAAATCTGAATTGGAACTTTCACTTTAATAGAAACCCCAGAAAACATGAATCTGAGCCTCTCTGTAGTCCGTTGGATAGGTTAAAGGGAGCTAACTTACACCTAGATAGAGAAGATGACAGGATTTGGCTGCTAGAACCTTCCGAAACATTCTCCTGCCGATCCTTTTTTTATTATTTCTACAATCAGGCTAGCCTTCCCCCTCTTTAATCAAATCTGGAAAACACCGATACCCAAGAAGATTCAGTTTTTTTCGTGGCTGTTGGTGCAGGGTAAAGTCCTTACTTGTGATGTTGTGCAAAAACGGTTTCCTAATGTGTTTTTATCTCCTAATTGGTGTATTCTTGGTAAAAGCAATTCTGAAAATTCGGGTCACACTTTTGTGCAGTGTATCTTTTCTTTTTCTTTATGGAGTAGGGCGCTAGAAGCACTTAATCTTTGTTGGGTGACCCCTCAGAATTTCAGTGACTACTTTATGAGCAACACGGGCAGCTTAGTCAGCAGGAAAGCAAAGAATTTCTAGAGGGTGACAGTACATGCAATAGCATGGACTATTTGTTGGAGAGAAATAAGAGAATTTTCGAGAAACTTGAAGAATCTATAGACTACAGAGGAAGTGTGGGACATAATTTAGTAATAGCTAATTGGATTTCAGTCCACAAAGATTGTAGGGGCTTTTATATTTCGGATGTGCTTAGGGATTTAAGTATTGTACTATTGTAGTGTGATTGATTTTGTACCGTTCCATATGGGAAACCTCTTCCCATTGTAACTTTCACATTTTATTTATTAAAGTTTTGTTTCTTATAAGAAAACATTTAATAATAAATGTTGGAAAGTACAAAGGGATGAGGAATCCCCATGGATATATAGAAATTTAGAAAAGAAAAAAGGACAATCTGAAGTGCAATACACCAGTCACGATTTATATCAGATACAAGGAACATTTGAAATCATTGTGGGTCCTTAGCGAGTGATTTGCGTAACTTGAAAAACTTACAGGAGGAGTTCTTAACAAGCAATTTGCTGTAATATATCCTAAAGCATTTACGAGCCCATGTTGCGCTTCAAACCTGTATATAATACAATAAATTAATCAACAATGAGGTGTTCGTAGAAATAATGCAAGTACTGAACACCTAAAAGTTATAGACAGTGAGAAGAACCTTAATTTTTGTGTTCCACCAATTGAAGATATAATGTCACTAATCAGTTCAGTTGAAGCAGCAACAGGAAGGGCAGAGGATGCAATTCCAAGTAGACGTGCTATAGATTCACGTGTATCATAGTCCAAATGACCCAGGAATGGTTTCAGCCATAAAACTTTTTCAGCATAGCGAGAGGCCATCATCTATAATCCAGAAAAGGCAATTAGAAACAGATTTCCAGTTAATTCTTGAGCAAAAACTTCATTAAATCTACCTGCGGGAAATGAGATCCCAAAGTAATTAGTGCCTTAGAAGCTGATGCATGCAATTCAATAGAACCTTCATATGTCATAGCATGTTCCAACAATATACACAATTTTTCCACTGAGTGTGAAATCCCAGAGCCTCCAGCCAAGTTAGTTTGAGCAGCTTCTGTCTCAAAGCACTTCAACAAAAACTTGACCATAGCCACGTAAGTCTTAGATGGAAAGAGAAGTTTTAGATCTCCAAGCCCAGTGGAATCTGAGATAGCTGGCTGCTGCTCCATAATATAAGTCATCATCTCTGAAAGCTTGGGATACGCAATAGGGATGCTTTGTGGCGGGGAATTCCTCTGCTCAGGAAACAACCCTTCCAATGCCATCTCCCTAGCCAATTGTAAAGTTGGATATGTTTCAAGAGCACGCTTTACTTCATATTAAAAAGAACATTGAAAGTTGTGTGCAGATAGATGCAGTGCAGAGTTACTTCTATTTATATGAGTTTGTCGGTTGCAATATAGGCATGCTATAAGTATTTCTTTAAACAGCTTTCTGGTGCACATTGGGTGCAGGAGAAAGGGCCAAGGCCAAAGACACGTAAGATAGCATCCAAAAATTCCGTAACACTTGGACATTACATTTTTTTTCCAATATACAAAGCGCAAATTCCACCATTTTGAATTTTGTGTTAAACGCTCAGCATTTTGTGAAAGACAATGACAAAGTTATTTGTAGTTACACAAACTCTCCAGTCTCAAGAACTCTCTTAGTATTGTCACACACTCGGGAAATATGTGGACACTCAGGAAATATGTAGATGGCTTTGTGTGTTTTAGGAAAAGATTTAGGGAAAAGAAATTGAAAATGAGTTCATTGGAAAATGTGCCCTATATTACGAAGAAAGTGCAATAACAAATGTGGATGTGTTTGGTCTTGTTTTAGGAGAAGACATTGGGAAGAAAAAGCTCTTGACGATCTAGATAATCTCTTGGAAATCGTGACAAATTATAACGGTTGATTAATTTGTGAGTAAAACAAATGAACGGCTGCTCAAACACTAATTTAGAGGATGAAAAGTTACCTTATGTCCAACTTTGCATCTGCTGCTCCAAGCATACAAATAAACCTGCTTGGACAATGCTTCAAATCAAATAATGATGTTGCCCATCTCACAGCACAAAAGCGTACTTCACTTTGTTCCTTGTGGGAAAAAGGCGATGACAATGTTATCATTACAAGATTTGGAGAAGTTCAATCAAATTCAACGAGGCAAAACCAAAAGACGAAGAAGATTGAATAATCCCTCTATGCATTTCAACTAGCTTAATAATGCACATACCACTTGAGAATTTTGCAACAACAGCAACTCCACATCTTTTAACACTTTAGAGGGTGCATCCTGAGAGTCAAGGCATGTCACCATCAAAACAACAGCTGAAAACAGGGTAAACAATGAATAAAAGAATAAGTGGTCACAAAACCTTATATGCAACAGCAAGAGAAGCCGTTGCTTCCTGAACAATCATGCGGAGATACTGTGCCTCAAGCTTTAGAGCATCAAAGAGTCGAACAGCCACATCAATTTTATCCCTATCAATGATAATGGATAAAACATCATTAAAATACACAATTCGAATAACTAGCATCAGATGGACAATTCAGAAAAAGATGAGACCTAAAGAGTTGAGGCATGCGTTGTGCAAGTAACCCAATTGCTTGATAACAAAAACTTTTAGTCTCCCTAGCAATAGCATCTGAATTCATGAGATGTTGAAAATCAGGAACGATGAAATCATGACAATCAAAATGTAACTCTAAGTCATCTTGAGTACTGAAAGACGCCACCATTTGGCGAAAAGCATAAGATAGCAACCTGAATCTAGTGATGAGAAATTATCAAGTGTTTTAAGAATGCCAGTAAGTATAACAGGGCCCATAAGCTTTAATTGATCCATTCTGGCCTGCACAGAAAATAAAGCTTACATGGTGGAAAAAGCAAACCAATATGCATCCAGTGGACTCTACAAACATTACTATTATAGACACTTACACCAACGTAGCAATTTGTCTAGATTCAGCATATATCGTCAATACGGAAGACGAGATCAAATAATTCATCTATTAATTGTAATCACTTAGTTAAAGGTGGAAAGCAGTCAATGAGTAAATCAGTTTCAAAACAGCACATAGAATCATATAAATGTTGTCAGACTACTCTTCCAAGTGCGGTGGTGGTGGTGGTGGCAGCAATAGTAGTTACCGAAACACAATTGCGTCCGAGAGCTTGAGCTGTTAGAGAGGACTATCATCGAAATTTTAATTGACATCATAAGACCACTCAAGTCCATGGGTTACTTTGTATTGAAGACTTGGACGTGGGAAACCTTAAATATGGGTGGCTGCGAAATCTAAAAACAGGACCTTACATTTGGCCTAGCACTTTGAATTACCACATCAGGTAAGCCGTAAGCGCAAAGATGTTAGAGAGAGGAGCATCATTAACATCTAATTGATTATCTTCAGCAGTACGCCATTCAACAAATGACACTTAAAACCACACATACCAAATTACATAAAAAGAAAAGCAGTTTTTTTTTTTTATATCATGTTCATGGGACATGAAGTGCTACAATGGAACATTAGGATTCCTAGTTAAACTTCAGCAATAGATCCTTTACTATAAAAATATCTACTCTTGATCTAATCAGGAAGACCAAAATCAACAACTTACATGTTTGAAGACCCAAACTGTAAACTCCATGCCCAACTGCTTCAACCTGGAAGATGCATCACTTCCTGAATAAAGCAACAGTGTATTTCTTTTCATTAGAGATGTGAATTTTCTTAATAAAGAGGAGAATAACAAAGGGGTGGGAAATCCCCGAATGAAGGTAAGATCTACAGCTAAAGTACAATATATAAATCATGATAGACATCTCATACATGAAACCCCCTAAAGTGGACTGATTCTTAGGGACTTTCATCTATCAGAGTATAGAGTCAAAGCAGCAGCAAAATACATTTCAAGGAAAAATATGCCTCGATAATAGAGATTCTGAGTATATTAATTTACAAGTAATACATTTTCCAAGATTTTGCTATTTCTTTCTTATTAACAACAAAAAAGTTAGTAGATTCAAGCCCTTCCTGAGACTAGGCAATAAGATTCCCAAACTAAATCTCTGGTTAATAATTTCTACACCAAGAGTTGCAAAAAGATTTACTCCTCCAATGATGGCCAATAAGCATGCTGAGTTAAGGTAAAACCACCCTCTTGGTTCTGGAGACCAGTTAAAGGCTGATTATCTATCTCACAGATTCATCTACTGGCAACTAAAGCTGATTGAACCACTTCCATACATAAAGTAAAGATCCTCTAGTGAAATGTTGTTGGGAGTTCCTGTCTCATCATACCAATATAACTGCGTGAGGGATTGGTCGATCGTTCATCCTATACTTGAATTAATATATATCACCAAAAAAATACTACACTGAACAAAAGCAGATAATGATGTTTTAGTATTCATATTTTACTGGCCAAGACGAAAACATCTTACTTTTTTTATTGGAAACAAAGACTTTTATTGATAGCTTAAAAAGTTACAGCCATGGGAACAGGTTTCCCATCTATATATTTACAGCAATCATAACAATCTAAGCTAGTGCAATGTTTAAATTTCAATTTATCAGAAATGGAAAAATGTCCAAACTCCTTGTGAATGGAAATCCAGCAAGCCACCCTATATGTTATTATATCCCAAACTTCCTCTATTGAGTCCTCTGCGTCTTTGAATATCCTCTTATTCTTTCAAGCCAAATGGACCAGCAGATCGTTTGAAATTATCTTACTAAATGCATATCCCAGTGTCATAACAGAAGTAACTGCAAACTTATCATCTTGCTGGACGTTAAGAAAGGAAAAATTAAGAGAAACGGTTATAAACAAGAGAATTAGGTAAAGAAGCCCGTCGTGCCTCATTATTTAATCATCAATAACATCAAACCTCTCTTCGAAATAAACAGAAGCTGATACCAAACTATCTTGTAGATCAGTTGATAAAAATGGAATGTCTGCAGTGTAAGCAACAAACAAAAAACACACCAGTGTATGTAATGTCTACCTAAATAATCTGATAGTTCAGTTACTAGTGCAAAGACAATGCATTAAGCGGTCAACAAACTCAGTCATTTAGTCTCAGATGCATACATGTGTTAGTAATACATTCAATATATTTGATTATACCAATCTGCCCTACTCGTGTTAAAGAAACACTTTTATTTTCTTCAATCAGCTTGAAGTGCTAAGAGCCCTAGGGTTCCATATTTTCATCTGTTCTTTGAACGCTCTAGGAAACATTTAATATTCATAGATCTTACTTTAAAATTAAAAGAAATTAGTGATAAAAGAACTTTTTTCCATATTCATCCCAGAACTTAATTTCATGTCAATTTAATAGAGAAGTGAATTCATAAAGCCATAAAATGTATATTCAGAAAAATAAGCAACATGAATATGTTTAAGAGAATCTATGAAGTTTTGGCATGTAAAGACGTCACGGCGCAATCCACCACAGATTATCCGAGATTGCAGCATTCCTCCGTGTCAGAAAAATGAAATCAGAATAGTCTTGGTACTGGAATTTTGAGGACAGCTGTATTGCAGGAAAAAATCTCGAGGCTAAATTACAACAAAGATAAAGAGTTTCCAGCTTACCAAATATGCAACCAAATATGCACTGCAAAGTTGATGGGAAACTGTTTGCAGCCGTAATTGATCGGCAGAAAATTGATATTAGTCTCACTCTCAGAGCTAGATTTGCCGGATTAACTTTGGAATCGGGAGGAATGTTTTCAGAGCCAGTGGTACCTAAGTGTCATGAAACAAAGCCTCAGTTCTATAAGTGTGACATTTGCAAATTGAAGGACAAAATCAGACACCACTTCACAAGTTAAAGGGCTCTATGTCACTTCACGAATTAAAGGGGCTCATTAAAAATATGCCACTTCAACAAACTTCCAGAAGCTGATAAACCTCTCTCTCAGACACTGAATCCAATTGAAAAATAGAACATCTACTCAACTACAAAAAAATTAGGCAAAAAATAGCATCATATTAACAAAGATCTAAAAGATGAATATGTGTTACTTACCATTAAATAGTAGAAACAGTCTACTCATCAGGTTCTGGTCATCTAAATTCACACCAGATGCATTTTTCTTCAACAGCTCCTCCCCCTTTTTAAGAACAGGTTCTTGGCTAGTGTGTGGTGGGAGGAGCGGAGGGGGGGGGGGGGGGGGATGCACCATGTAAAAATCAGAAAGATACTAAAATAAACTAGGTGTATATAAGATTATACAAGTGAAGCAAAACCTGTCTGCACAAGCAGCTATATAGATGGGATAAACGAGTTCAGGAGGAAGCTCCAAGGCTTCAATTATGTTCAGCATCCCTGTCTACAGAAGATAAATAATGGACAGCCATTTCCCATAAAATGGGGTGATCACATTAAACATTCTGAGTGCAGTCAAAGTAAATGTAACACAATAGTTTGAATTTAGTTTGAATTAATCATAGAAAACTAGTGAATACTTTGTGCTTCTACTTTCATACCTTCCTATTGCAAAGCATGTCAACTTTCACTGGATCTTTTCCAGTAACACGTCCACATTGAACCGTTGAAAGCCCAGCTGGGCGTCCTCCACTGCAAAGGGCAAAGACAGCCCTCAACTTTACTTTTTAGGTTGAATCCATGATCAATTCATCATTTATAAAGAAAAAAACAAATCTAACCTCTGAGAAGGTGGCTGATACAAAATTGTATGAAGACAAAATTCAAGAAATATATCACAGTCATTTGAACCAACTAATGTTTTATATTTTCCCAGAACCTCATCACTGACTTGAGATGTATGGCACTCACCAATAACCTAAATTCAAGAAAGTCAAAGAAGTCAGTCCATGCAATAACCAAGGAATACCAACTGAAAGAAATATTGGTCGCCAAAATAGTTCTCCAGAAGGCATACATGGATCCCATCCCCGATAAAAGTAAAGATGTAGGCTGATTTGTCTAAAACTTATTTTCTAAAAGATCTATAGGAGTAACAGTATTTTTTTTGAAAAGGATAAAATTCTACTTCCGCAAAAATGGACAGAAGTGCTTTACAACTACCGCAAAACATGGTTGATACTAGGGAAACAAAATAGTAATAAAGGAGCAGGCATGAAGTCTGTGTGGCACCTACAAGCCACTCCGTTCTTTATTACCCTCAAATGAACCTTTAAGTGCATTCTTTCATTTTTCATTATAAGAAATGAAAAGTTCACTGAGAAAAGGCAGTACAAAAGGACGAGCCGTCAAAACAAATAAGGAGACAAGAAAAAAAAAAGGAAAAGAGAATCAAAGAAAATAAAACAAATTATCCAGGATAATGACCTAACAAGTGCTAAAGACTGGTGCCATCAAATTAATGAAAAAAGTAAAACTTTTCAATCACTAAGAGATATAATTACTGTACAGTATTACTACATCTAGATTAAAGTAACTTCCTTGAGATAATAGCTAAGAAGTCCATACGAGAATTTAGAAAATCTACAGATAGACAAATCGTATCACCCAAGAAGAGCATAATGTTTCTCATTTTATTGTGAAGCTCAATAACCCTATTGATTCCTTCTTTAGTTCTTTATTAAAGTAAGTTTCTGATTTCGGTAATCTAAGCATAATAGCTCATAAGCTTCTCCCTTTGCTCTTAAGACTATCACATTTCTAGTGTTTGTCATAAAGAAGCTTTTAGCAAGTAAAAGGATCTTGGAGATCTATTTAGTCACAAAAAGATATACTCATAGTAATCCTAAGTTTATATACATGCTACAAAAGTGGGACATACACTGACAAGAACAAATGTAATTTTACAAGGAGGCCATATTGGCTTATTCGCTACCAAAAAGAAGACACATCATTGTGTAAGTTTGTAGAAGAATGTACAAATCGTACTCACTCATTCTGAAAGGAATATCACAAAAGAAGAAGCTGAGAATTACCTTTGCGGTGATCCTGAGCAATATATCCTGATGTTGGGGAGGCAGCTTTGAGATGTTGGCTAAGAATACAGGAGCCAATAATTGTTTTTCCTACAGTTTCAAGCCTAAGCCAAGTAAATTTTTGTATCCTTACGTGAAGAGGCATACTAACCGCTCATAGCAAATACTTACCTCCTTCTGCACACGGTCAATTGACATCTCTATGTACACAATGCAAAAGTTTCTAACCATAGAGGCAGAACTGGATTCCACATACAATTTCCATAGATCAGGTAGAGGTAGACCAATCATT
Organism: Ajuga chamaepitys; assembly: GCA_958295605.1. Lineage (NCBI taxonomy): Eukaryota > Viridiplantae > Streptophyta > Magnoliopsida > Lamiales > Lamiaceae > Ajuga > Ajuga chamaepitys. The sequence goes on from OY282507.1 coordinate 26,080,854, forward strand.
GGCTGGTGCTTTACTCTCTTGTTCACGTGACTGAGGATCTCAACAACCTAATAAAGATACGATGAAATCATGCTTGATGTATAGATGCCAACAGTTATTCCAGGAGAATAAAAAACAAGACTGGAACTCTTATTGAGAATAGAAGTATAGCACAAATGGATGGCTTATCCCTCAACGTAGTACAAAGAAACTTGGCGGCACAACTCCAATCTATGATCAAATCATATACTTCCTTAAAACTCCTTATGACTTGAAACTAACATGACACTAAAAGTTAACCCTATACCACACTTCTTCTAAAGATCCCACTCAATCTACAAAAAATCTTCTAATCCTTTCTAACAAAAGGCTGGAACAATCATACCCCATAGCACCTGAAACCTGTAACTAATAAAACCCACAAGATCATGCAAAAATAGATCAGTAAGTGATTGTGGTTAGATCTAGTGTAAGTCCAACAGCCACCTCTTCTATAAACTAAGAATGCAGAACTCGGGGAACATCTGACCAACTGAGTAAGTAAAAGAGACCCCAGCTTCTTCTGTCAACGAAAAGACAATGATCAAAGACCACAAGGCAAAACCCAATGAGCTTCACGGTTATAACTCGCTCCAGGTGTGTGTATATACACACACACACAATCACACATGCATATATATATATATATATATATATATAGAGAGAGAGAGAGAGAGAGAGAGATCGATAGGAAACATGAAGTTTTATTGATTAAATGATAAAAGTAAGGGAAGAGGGATCTCCTAAACGGGAGTACAAATAATCAACGAACATGACTCCCGTGCCTAAGCATATTTGATACACAAAATGTATAAGGTCATTTGTGGTCGGAAACCCGCCAAACTACCCCAAACCCAAACTTATCCCACACCTCACGTAGAGATTCTACCACATCCCCAAAGATTCTCTTATTCTTTTCCAAGCGAAGTGAACAACATAATGCTAGAGCAATCACCTACGTACTTTTATTTATGAAACCCCCAAATTTGACAGAAACAAGTCTATGATAAAGTGAGATGTGACCCAAATAAACTCAACTCATTAGCACCCTTTTGTATAGGGAAGAGAGAAAAGAACAACGCACTAAACATGTCCCAGATCTACAGGATTACAACTGCCAAGACACACCAGTTTGGAGCCTAAAAGATGTACATGAATTATTTCTAAAATGTATCATAGTCGGGCAAATTTCCCAAGACCACCAATCATGAAAATAACTAAACCATCTTCCGTAAAATACCTTCCATGCTGCTGCTTCAATCCAAGGTAAAGGAGTAGAAATATTACAGTGGACAAAAGACAAATTGAAGGATTTACAAGAAAACAATCTAGATATATCATTACATACTTAATATAACAAAAAGATACTTTATATAATTGTTAATCACGGAAAAAGAAGCATTTTTCTTCAAGGATAGTTTTTTGGTGCATGTTAATACAAGAAAGTTTTCTTCAAGGATAGTTTGGTTTTTGGTGCATGTTAATACAAGAACGATAGGAATCCAATTGCAAATATGAATGTTGAAGCCACAAAAAGATGAATAAAAATGAGGCTCCACCATACTCCTAATTACTAATCCCAAATATCGGATGCAAGCAGTCATATAGCAGTACAACCATTCATTCACCAGTAGGTGAAAAAGATAACAAACAATTGCCTATTTCTGTGTGACATTAATTCTTCCAGAAAACAGTTAGCAGCATACTACAAAATTTCTCTTCAATAACGATAGTGGCCTGTCAGATTGATGCAATAACCTACACTAGACAATTTCTGAAATATCTATCCGTCCAAGCTTTCATCCAAACTTGAGTTGATATGATAGTTGAAGCCCTACTCACAACCAAATCCCAATCCAGAGAATGGGAGGACTTCAATGTTTTTAATCATTTTTTTGAAATTCATTACACTTGCACACTGCCAAGACATAATTAAGAATCTTGGGTTAGAAGTTTGTATAGAATAAATCAATTTCATAACAAGACCGATAGCAATTTCAATTCACAAAGTCTTGAACAGAACGAAGTTGTAGTTCTTCATAGCGGCAATAGAAACATTGAAAACTAAACGAAGAATTAAGTACCAAAAAGAAAAAAAATGAGCAAGTACTTTATTGCGGAGAGAGGTTGAAGCAGAGGAGAGGGCGGCGATGGAGAGAGGAAGAATCTTGGCCAGCAAGTCTTGGAGCTTAGAGTCGTCACATAGTGCCAAACGTGTCAGCATTCTGTCGAGAAGCTCCTCTTTCTCTTCATCGGACTTTCCTGAGAGCGCTGAGGACCACGCGCCACCGCCGGCGATGGAGGATTCCGCCATGTGCCTGGTCCAATAAAATGTTCTGCTGTTTCTTTGAGGAAAAGGTACCAAAGTTGAAATTTGGTTCCAACTTCCAAACTAATAGCGGGGAGGCTCAGCCAATTCACAATTTATATCGTCTTGCTTAATGCACACTTTCGTTAATAATATTTTTTCTATTTACTTTTACTATGTAATAAACTTTAGGGGATTCTATTCACACCACTAAATCCTCTCTTCATACCACTTTTTTTTTCTGGACAAAAATAACCATTAATAAATAGACTAAAATGTCCTTTTTTATCTCAAATTTTTTATTAAAAATAATTTATGTAGAAAAATAAGTTAAACTTCTCCCCATACAATTTAAATCTTAAATAAATAATAAATAATGTTTATTGAAACCCTAATTCATCAATTAATTACACCAAATCACATACAAACTCATAATTCCAAGAAGAAATCAATCATGGATGAAGAGAAACATAATGATATGACCGAGGTAAGTCGTAACTATATTTTCATCTTCTTTAGTTCACGATTGTTTGTAAAACGCAGCGTTTTTCGAGATGAAAATTATGACTTGCGTCCATCATGATATATAAATGCATACGGTGGGTTATGACCAAACGATTGGAAGAATTCTGGCTGATTACTTGCCGAACCATATTACCTTATTCGGTCAGTAATGACTGAACGGTTGTAAAAATTTAAGTTTACTTTGTAAAAAGCAATTTTTTTTCAAGATTTGAATTCTGAATTGCGTGATCATGATGTATAAATTTATACGGCGGGTTGTGACCGAATGGTTGTAAGAATTATGTCTGCTATTTGCCGATCTATATTATCTTGTTTGGTCATTACTGGTCGAACTATTGTAAAAAATTTAGTTAGTACTCATCATGTAATAAACGAGAGGTCGGAATTATCGTTAGGTTTCGTACCTCCTTACGCGTTAATTCGGTGGATACATGCCGAACCATCGTAACAATTTCGCTCAGTAGTGACCATAGTTTAAAAACTAACACTGCAGATTATGACCGAACGGTTGTAAGCAGTTTGGTCATTACTTGCCAAATTAAATTAACTTGTTTGGTCATTGCTGACCGACCTATTATAAAAAAAATGTTAGAATTTTCAGTGATTTTCGTACATGAGTCACGTATTAATTCGTAGGATATCCGCCGAACCATTGTAACAATTTCGGCCAGTTACGATCATTGTACGACGCTTATATGGTGGCTTATGACCGAATGCTTGTAAGAAGTTTGGTCATTATCTGCCGAACTATATTATCTTGTTCAGCCATTGCTAGACGAATTGTTATAAAAAATTTGTTAGAATTGTGCGCGGTTTTCGTACGTTAGCAGCGTGTTAATTCGGTGTTTATCCATTGAACCATTGTAATAATTTCGGTCAGTAACGACCATAGTGTATAGTAAACTTATACGGCGGCTTATGACCAAACTATAGTAAAAAGTTTGTCCATTACCTGCCGAACTATATTATCTTGTTTGGCCATTGCTGACCGAACTATTATAAAAAAAAATTGCTAGAATTATCGGCGGTTTTCGTATATGAGTCACGTGTTAATTCGGTGGATATCTGTTGAACCATTGTAATAATTTTAGTTAGTAACGACAATAGTTTATAATAAAATTACGATGACTTATAAGCGAATGATTGTAAGAATTCTGAAATGGACTTTTGAAGACTGAAATGGGAGATGAAAAGCTCATAAGAATTCTGAGAAGTGAGAGAGTAAACGTTGTTGTGCTGAATTCTGAGAAATGAGAGAGTAAACGTTGATGTGCTGCTTTTTGTCTTTCAACATGTTTTTATTTAATTGATTTTAGTTTTTAATTACTAAGGGTACAAATGTCTCAAAATGTGGTATAGAAAGTAAAAAATATAAAAAATGAATATGTGATGTGGTGTAAAAAGAAATAGTGGTGTGGAGAGAGGATTTTGTGGTGTCAATAGAATTGGCCTAAACTTTATTTGTCTTCTCTCATTTTTCCCTTCACTCTCAAAACTCCAAACTTGTTTCATGTTTTCCCTCCTCTTCCATTGTCCGACAAAGCATTACCTTTAAAAACTTAAGATAAATTGCTTCAACGAAAATTCTAATTGTCGATGTCGGATGAAAGATAATAAAACACCGATCAAAATGTACAGAAACAAATAGTAACACTTGTATTAGTTTTCATCTAGCTTGCTACGAAATTTGTTTTGATTGGAAGACTAGGTAATAGGTGTTACTGCATATTTTGATGGATTACGAATTAGTGTATGTGGTAGTATTAGATGAAAACATATAATGTAATGAGTTATGTCCTAGAGAAAAAATTATTACAATCAAACAAAACGAAGATGGAATCTTAGAGCACCATCTGATGCTTGCTAGTTGAATGAGGTTAAGGCTTTTGAACAGCTTTAATCCAACGCAGTTTAATACATCTAACGAGTGATTATCAAACATAGTTAAGTGTAACCAATGTTAGTCGAACATACTTTAGTGCATCCAGTGAATGTTTATGGAACATATACGTGTATCTCCGACTAGTAATTGTCGTTGGCTACTTGATGGTTCACACAAACCTGATCAGTTGCCTTGCTTGAGGAAGAGTCTTCAATGATGTTTGATCAATGTTCATTGAATGGTATCGGCTTTGTTTGACCACTTATGTCAAATAGTTGTTAAACAATTGTCCAATGAGCAAAAGTGTTTACAACAAAATATTATAAAGGTGTTATAGTCGATAAATGTGGAAAAATACCTGTATTATTTATATTCATTGATCTTAGTTATCCATTCTTAATCTCACAAATTGAGTAGGACTTTGTAAAGAAGAGTAGATCTAGCTAAATATATAAGCTAAGCAATATCCTTCGTGTAGAAGAAAAAATGTGTTTATTGATTTATAGAAATGGTTACAGAGAGAAATGTTGCAAATGGCAGCTACGAGCTACTACTCACATGTCCTTGTTCCTATTTATAGACTTTTGATAAAAAGAAGCACAATCCGTGTAACAGTAAAACAACATATGATACTATGACACATGTAAATATTTTAAATAATGCTAATAACCGATGATAACTAACTCTTCATGCATGCGTAAGTTGGTCAAGTGTTCTTCTTCGCTGAAGCTTGTAGAACCAGCTAGATGCTGCTGTAGCATCTTCTGTTCTATCATCCCCCCTCAAGCTGGAGTAAATGGATCAAGGAGGCCCAGCTTGGAAAGAAGAGTAGCAAACTATGAAGTATCCAAAGATTTTGTAAGCATATCATCCAGTTGAGAGGCAGAGGAAACATGAGCTAAGTGAACAAAACCAAACCTGTAAAGAGTTCGAACAAGATGACGGTCTATCTCGAGATGTTCTTTCCTTTCATGAAATACAAGGTTTCTACTATATGAAGTGAAGCATGATTGTCACACCATAAGGTTATAGGTGTAGGAATTTGAAGCCCGCGTTTAGTAGCAATATAAGAAACCCAAAGTAATTCACATATTGTTGAGGCAAGTGCTCTATACTCTGTTTTCAGCAGAAGAAAGAGAGATTGTGTTTTGTTTTTTATTTTCCAGGAAATTAACAATCCCCAAGATAGACACATCTAGTGAGAGAACGTCTTGTATCAAGACAAGAACCCGAATCAGAAGTATCCTTTTATCTATAAGTCAGTAGAACTAGGATAGAGAAATTCTAAAAGTGGGAGTTCCTTTTAAGGTATCTAACAACATGTATGGATGCATCCCAGTATGTGGAGTAAGGATCAGTAACATATAGGATTAATTGTTTAATTGCAAAAATGATGTGGCTTATAAAAATTTAGGTACAATAATCTACCAACAAGCCTTTTGTAAACCTCAGGGTCAGTGAGTGGTGTACCTAATTTGTTTTGAAGCTTTAAGCCAAGTGCCATGGGAGTAGGAGCTGGTTTACTATCTAGATAGTTAATATCCTTAAGAATGCCCAACATATATTTTCTTTTATTGATATAGGTACCTATAGTGCTTCTGGAAATTTCCAATCCAAGAAAGTATTTTGCTGACCAAGATCTTTGATTGTGAATCCTTTGTCCAGATATGTCTTCAATTGATCTAGTAGAGTGGTTTATGTGCCTGTGATTAGTACGTCGTCAACATAAACTAATAGAGCCATAAAATCAATCTCGATTTTCTATGTGAAAAGACAGTGATCATGAGCAGACTAAGAAAAACCATAGGCAAGTCACTTACTACAAAATTTTGTGTTCCATTGTCTAGATGCTTGCTTCAACCCATAGAGGCTTCTTAGGAGTTTTCAGACCATTCCTAGTTGAGCGTTGTCAATACCCTTCAGGAGGCTGCATATACACTTCTTCATTAAGAAACCGTGGTATATATCAAATATGACTGGATAACCCGGCTTATAATAAAAAATGGTCTTCCTCGTGGTTGACTTAATTTAAAAAAAGAAAAATAATATTTTCAGATTTTGAAAATTTAAACTTGAAAGAAAATTGATTTCCCCCTCTTTCTTCCTCCTATATATTCTCTCTTTTCTTTTCTCTTCTTACTTTTTTCTCATTTTTTTCTCTCAACTCTCTCAATTCTCCATTTATCTTCTTCTTTTCTTTCATAGCTCCATCATTATTCATGTTCGGATTATTTTTGCAGGTGTGTGTTATTCTTATTTGCTTTCATAGCATACTTTATTTTGTTTCTCAATCTATAAACATTATGTGTTTTTTATGATTTAAGGTTGTGATTTTATACTTATATGATCGTTTTCTTTTTCATTCTTCAAGTTGTGCAAACAATATGGTAGATTTGTATAGAAAATGACTGAGTTGTTTAAAACAACATGGTTGTTGTGTGTTTAAACAACTGGGTTGTTTAAAACACTAGAGTTGTTTTTAATCAAATAACCTAGTTGTTTAAACAACTCCGTAAACAACTCGGTAGTTGTTTATACAATTTGGTAAACAACTTGGTAGTTGTTTACACAACTGGGTTGTTTAATATGTCAAAATATGAGTTGTGTAAAAAATATGCTATTTTTTTATTGTTTAGAATAAGTAAGATCATTCTTGATAAGTCATACTTTGACTAGGTCATTTATGAAAATACCCCTTAAGAAACCCATGGAGAAAGGCATTACTAATGTCTAGTTGGTATAAGGGCCATCGATATTTAGCAGCTCTAGCAATAAGAAAACTGAATGTGACTGGATTTGCCACTAGTGAAAAACTGTCTATGTAGTCAATGTCATGCACCTGATGATAACTTTTGGCAACAAGTCTGGCTTTGTGCTTCTCAATACCTCCATCTAACAGTAACTTAGTTTTGTTCACCCACTTGCATCTAAAGATTGTTTTCCATGTGGTAATGTGTTTATTGACCCGGGCCATGGGCCCGGTTCACCCGGGCCATTGGGCTCGGTTGAAGACCGCCAAAGTGGGGCTGGCCCAATTACAAGAAGTGGGCTATTATGGGAGGCACATCTCCCATAATTGGAAGCCCACCTCTTCCCCTATATAAACTCTATCAAGTGTACTGGGTACACTTGATGGAGAAAGTGAGAACAGTTTCTCACTTACGTGAGAAACAAAAAGGGAAGAAATCAAAAGTGATTTTTCCCACACCTAAAAGCACTTTTTCAAAAGCCACCGGAGATGCTAATGGATTGTGGATCGTGGTGGACTTTCGTTCGTGATTTTCATCCCGATCGAGAGTACAAATCATCGAGGTGAGGCCATGGTTCGACTCATATACGATCTGGGGTTCAAATCCGCTGTAATCAAAGGTATCCCGATCTAAATCCAACATTGGTATCAAAGCCAAAAGGTTAGAATTCGGCTCTCGATGACTTTATGTTTCAATTTATTATGATTGAAAAACGTGCAGTACAAATCTACAAATTTCGTGATTTTTATTTTTGAGATTCTGCTTGCTATTGATTTAATTTTATAGTACTCGTCAATAGCTACGTTCTCCAACTTGAATCACTTGATTCCATTAAGAAACAAATTTTATATGATTTTTTGAAGTTGGACCTGTGAATCTGAAAAATATTGCGAAAATGATTTTTTAATCTGTTCGGGTGCGATTTTCATCCCATAATTATTCTGATGTTTGCGAGTAATTGATATTATCATGTTCTATATTGAATGATTTTTCTATAGACGTATTATGCGCTTAATTTCGTTGAGAAACGAATGAGATATGGACCTTTAAAGATTGGACGAAAATCATATGTTTCTGAAAATTTTCCGGAAAACTTGAATATGTTCTTGTTTCTGTAAAGACCTGATTTGAGCATGTTAATGTTTGATTTAATGCATGTATGTGGTATGTATGTGTAGTATATCAAATGAGCTTCGATTTGATATATTATTTGTGATACTCGGACCTGTATATTGTTAGATAACATGCTTTGAAAATGAAAAACGGATCTAATGTGTTCTTGAATTGTTCTTGATGAAGAACATGAAGAACAATGTTCTTCACTCTCCAAGAACACATTTTCTGATCTGAATACATAGTTAGGTTGTCGGATCGAGAAATTGATGCACCGTTGGACTCGGAATGACTGAGAACGAAGGAGTAGCTGGAGCGCCGCCGGCCAAAAACGCCGGGAAGGTGCGCGTGGATCCCACTCTCCGGTTAGTGAGAGTGGGCCTCACTTCGTCAAAGGGTGACACACCAGTGCCCAGTCAACACACGTGAACGATTGAAATCGTGCCATGTGTGCCAAATCATCGCATATTCAGCATCACGGTCATCAACCACGTAAGAGTCATGTCAGTACAAGTGGACGAATCACATCGCGCCACGTGTGTGAGACATGGCCGCATCAACAGCCACGTGATGGGCCACGTGGTGACACATCATACACATATCACCAATGGCAGGACGACACGTGGCATAGGTGCCATGTCGCCTAGCCGGTTCGATCCGGTTCACTGACGGTCCAAACCGAACCGTAACCGGTTCACCGTCGCGAACCGTTCACCAGACCGCCAGACCGTCGTCGTGGCCGCCGCTGAATCACCGCTTCGCCGCTGCCACTCCACCGCCGATCACCAGCGGCACACCGCCGGCGCATGGTAGCGCGTCGGACGCACCTAGGGCGCGTGACGATGCTTGGTGTAATTATTTCGCGCGTGTAAAGTGTGCGGGGCTCGTCTGTACAATGTATTAGTGCGTATGTTCATGTTTTGACGCGTACGAGGCGCATGAGGCACGTGTTTTTTGCTTATGTATATGTGTATGCATGTGTACAGGTGCGTATGCGTGCATGTGATCGTTTGATAGATGCAACGGAAGCATGGTGATGCGTGACAGAACGTGTACTGGTTATGAACATGCGTCAGGGGCCATGTTCATGGAATTTTTCACCTGAAAACCTCTGTGACGTTTTTATTCACACCCTATTTTCTGAGTTCAATTATCCTCCATGGATTTCAAATTTTGGAAATTTGAATCCATCTAAGAGTTTAATCAAAATCTAGAAATTGGAAACTGGGTTGGGTTGTGAAAATGATACAGAATTTTTTCGAGAGAAATTGTAGAAGTGTCTCTATGACCTTAAACTTGTAAGTACATTCAACTGGAACTAATGAGCAATGAATCATATACGATTATTGGTTATGTTCCTTAGTGAGAATTCTAAATAAGTTTACAATGACCTTTTTGATTGGATATGTCTAATCTAATCCTACCCTTATCATTCGATTTTTCGAGCTAGTTGACTTGCCTCTAAGCTGATAACGTGTTAGGCTTAGATCAAAGGTGATCACAGGGCTAAGTCAACATTCGGATAGATGTTACATCTGCCGATGAATGAAGATGGACTTTATTATGTTGCTAATACGAGCATCTTCACAGATGCTTCGTAAGCATGTAATGGGAAAGTCATCTATCATAAATGGGATATAGTTAATAGCATTAACTTGCTTTCAAACTTAATTCCTAATCATATGGTGCATATTTCATGATCCTTGACATTCAACTGTGTGTTGAACCCCATGTTATGTGTGATCAACTTGTTGTTTATACAACTTGAGTGTGATCAACATAGTAAAATCGTGTTGAGAACATGATTGATTATTTGAGTAGGGGTTATGGGTTGGAAGAATCCTTGCATTCTCACCTATAACAGTTGTAGGTTTTTTTTTCCTTTCAGGATTGAGTCATGGTAATACGACGGTTAGATATGGGTGATGATTGGGAACGTAGTGAACTTTTGAGGTCATACTTTCCGTTAAGTTACCACAATGTCAATTCTAAGAACAAAATCTTATGTACATTTAGTTTTAGTAAGCACATACGTGTGCATTCACCTTCCCTAAACCTAGACCATGGCGGTGAACACAATTAGTTAGTTGCTTCTTAGTTTACCTTGTCTTTATTGATAAGTAGATTATGACTGTGAGGTCATAATAATCAGATGTTTACTAGACTTAGAGATAGTCCTGGATGGTTTCAACCGAATCATATGAACCCTAGGAGGGTGTTAGTGTTGAAATAGAGAAGAAACCGAAAATGGCTCTAGTAGTATGGAATTGAAGGCGATTCCTCTACTGACGAAACCTTGGATAATCAACAGACTCTGGACTTAGTAGTAATTCTCATTTAATGAGAAAATACTTTAACTCAAGATATCAGGGTATATTAGAGTAAAAGTTTGGTATCTCTACCGCCATCAGTCAGAGGTTGTTACTCCAAGTATTCTCATTGAACAATAGATTAAGACTTAAGTTAGAGTCTAGTATCTTCCTCTTGAGTGGGGGCATCTAAAAATTGATCATGCCCACTTGGACAACTCGGGTTTTTAGGAATGCTGCTCATAATAGTGATTATAAGTGGCTAGAGGCTACTAATTAGTCAGTTACAAGTTCCCAGTTAAGAATTGGATTCTAAACATAAGAGGAACATGGTAAAGGCAGAAGATACTAACAGTGAGTTTTTTAGAAGAACGTCTCCCAGTAAAGACAGATGGTCTTTTTTGGGAAACACAAAATTCTGAGCAAATGCAGTATAGTGTGTTCGACTCAACACATGTACTGAAACCAATTGGAAAGGCAATTAATCGTGCTAATCAAAAGTAAATTTCTTAGTTCTTGACACACCTGCCATATGAGTCGACAATGAGGATTAAACATATAACATTATTCATTAAATGTGGTAGTAGATACCTGAACATTTCTTGAGAAGCACTTGATAATGCACACTCAACTTGAATGATTGCAAATGCTAGACAGTGTTAGACTTGTAATTAATTCCTTTACTTCGGGTAAAAGGACTTAACGTAGTGAATGTCAGAATTAGAAATTTCGTGGACATTTTTTGTCTATTTCAATAGGATTATGAGGATGAACACGAGTATTTATGTCATAATTGATAACTTAGGCATTTGTCACTGCAAATTGGATTTGCAACATGTTGAAGTTAATGATTAGGCATAATCCCTTGCAATTCCGAATTGCATGATGCTCTAAAATTTTCTATCTGTTATCTTCAAGAATCTTGTAATGGAACGAGTTTTGGTTTCAGTTGGAGTTCTTCTAAAGAGCTGGACTCGTCTTGAGATAATGAGAGATTGATTGGTTGATAAACATTAAGACAACATTGTAGATGGACATGACGATAATGTTTCGTGTTTTTGGATGAAGTAAACATATGTGTATGCCTTGAAAGTGGACTGATTAGTGCAAATGTGCACTAGACTAGTTTACGTTAGGCATGACATGATGCTTTAATTAACAGGAAATGCACTCGAGGAGTAATTTGACAGAATTGATAATTCCAGGTGGGATTTTTCCACTTCATCATCAAACACTTGAAACATCTTTTAAGACAATTAGGATAATTTCTCTATTGCGATTAATCCACTGTAATGTTCTGTGAATCAACGATGTAATGATTGATCATGGATCATAATCTTGCGATACAAATGAGGATCATTCACACGAATTGGTCAAATTTATTTGATTCACTGAAAGTCTAGACATTGGAGTATTTAAGACAACGATCAAATGAATAAAGCATAAGTGCTCTTAGACTAATTACAGGTGTGGAAAGTCTCATAATCATCTTATGATCAATGTAACGAATATATTATCAAACAATCATCTGGTCTTCACACACATTTTTAATAAAAAATTGTATGGTGAAGAGGGGGGAAAGAGATATTGCTAGATAAATATTGAGGTCCATGAGGGTGAAAATCAAGTAGTTCATTTCATTGGAAAAGAACATTAATTGCCACCCATACCTTGTGTCAAGGTATTCATTGAATCAGTAACTCTAATATCTCGTAAACTTTTGGACTTATAGATAGTCAGACCTGAGCAAATGAAGGTTCTAGGGGTCAATGGAGATCCTAGGGATCAATTGCTTAGGCGAGTGACATTTTCCAATTAAGTTTGGAAAGCTAAAAACCTCAGTAGAGGAAATGTATCCTTAAGGGATACTCTATCAGTCCAAAGGTTATATGTCCAAAGATGAACAGTTGATAAGTTTGTTACTGAAGTAGAATCACAAAACCTAGTATTTTGAAGATATTTCTATGAAATGTTCAAATGAAGATCTGCATCCAACCGAACTATATGTAGTTCAAAAGGATATCCTGAAATAAGATTCTAGTGGGGATCTACATTCAGTGAAACTAGAATCTGTTTGAATTTTTCGTAGAAACAAAATCTGGAAAATGCATGCTTGAATCTATGAGATTGCAAGGCATGTTTTGACTAGAAATCTCTAGAATTTGAGAAAGAGTTGGACTCAGTATCATCCTTGGATAGATGAATGGATGAAAGCAAAGGGATAGTTATCTAATTGGTGTAGTTGAAACCAAGTCCGGGAACTGGTTGATATCTATTGGACACAGAGAGATTGTGAACTAACGGTTCTCAAAAGGCTATTAGAACTGCTAGAGGTAAAAATCTCAAATTAGTTGAAAAGTTACACTTTGAGTGTAAGGCTTCTCTAGAGGGACATTTCCTACCAATGTTGAGTTTTACCATGATTCGTCCTTAGTTAGCCAACTTAGAATTTGATTTGCAAATTTTTGAAGTGGTTGAGTGACTGTATTTCTCAGTGGAGAACTTGACCGATAAACACATTGGTTTACCAAGGAGGTCTATGGTTAGAGGCCAAGAAATCAATTTCATGGCTTGGTACAGTACTCAAGTCAATGATATATGAGATTTTACGAAAGTATTAATCTCATGTAACACCAAAAGGAAACTTGCAATCTCATTTTGACAGTGAGCAAAGATATTGAGTATTATGACCATTGATAAATGGGCTATCTTACAACTCAGAGTTGAAGGATATGGATAGGTTTACTTATAGGATTAGTGAAGGTTCCAAGGGATTATCTAGATGTCTACTTGTGATTGTATGAGCATCACTTGTAAAAATCTTAAAGTGATTCCACAAGGGCACCATGTATCCAATAATACTCTTATTGGCTATAGTCGAAGTTTTGAAGCCACTTGATGTATCTAATAACTTCTATAGAGAAGTTTACAATGCCCATCGTACAATATTCTAGTACTGCTAAAAGCTGCAAATAACTTTGAGATGTGTGTACCTTAGAGTAGGCTTTGTCATGGGTCTAGTAATTGAGCATTAATCAAATCCTAGTCAAATTGTAGGAGTACACTTGAAAGGGTTTTTGTGATGTCTAGGATGCATTGTATCATTCTCCTTAGTGGAGGAACTATGATCTAGGTGGAATAATACATTACTAATACTCAGTATGGTAATGCAGATCAGAGACTACACCTAAGTAGTTACTCTTGCAAAGTGGCAGGATCATCTCGGGGAGATGAGAGTATTGGATAAATATATAGATTTTTACAATCAGAGTAAAGCTTGGAGCTTCCACCTATACAATGCAAAGTTGTTTTTAGTTGAGTGATTTTGGAGTGATAAGCAGTTCAGTGGGGGCATTGGCAACCCACAACCCATTAATAGGGCGTAGCTTATGAGAGACTCCAAACACTGACCAAGTACATCACAACTTGACTTTATCTGGGATATTGTCACATAATGCGAGGTGATTATGATACTTATGTACACTTACAAATTGACGGTATATTAAAAAGTATGTTGGACAAGTTGATATTGATTGGCTCTCTCACACGAACAATCACCTCCAATGTTGAATGACATAGGAGATGAGACCAATATAGAATTCATTCAATTGATTCTATGAGTGTCATCTTAGTACGCTAAGATGAGATCGATGTTCCGTAACATGTGATCGAATTGGATATTTTATTATCCAATTATAACTTGTCGTATAGCCAGATGTAAGTTCTCTCGAGTTAGACGTTAAATTGAGGACATCTATGGATAAAGCTCATGTTAGCTGCTGAAAGGCATCTAGACCAAGATCTGTACAATATGTTCAGTAAATTCCTTTAGGGAAATGACACATTGTAACGTGCGTTTCATACTGCATGTGCTTGTGACCAAGTGGATTGTGAGAATTGAGTCTCTATTCTCTCACTGTGTGAGATCCAGAGGTTTGGATTACCTCATAGTATATCCTTAAGACTTTTTCCTGTGCCTTTAGTCTTCTTCTCAGTGTTGCTACTTTAGCATGCTCCCAATAAACCACGAAATTATTCAGCTATGCGAGACATATCTAGGAAAGAAGTTAGATGAAAGATTAGGAGGTATAAGGAAAAAGGAAGACTGTTACTACCATCACAGTTTAAAGATTCACTGGCACCAATTATGTTCAAGGAACGTAATAATGAATGTAAAACGGAGTGGTGAATCTGGTATGCTCTTTTATTAATGAAGGGACAAGGAGGCATACTGATTCTTGGCATTGAGTAACGAGTCTGAGATCTAGCGAGTTCGTTGTCCTCAAATTTTTTATGTCGAGCTGTTATACACCTTAACCAGTGTATAACTATATGCTCTTGAGATACTCGTGGGTAACACGATCCATTAGCTAGTATGATCTCGGTGAGTTGGAAAGATCACGAAGGGTTAGGTCTCAGCCGTCATGGGCGAGTGGGGGATGTTGGTTTGACCCGGGCCATTGGGCCCGGTCGAAGGCCTCCCAAGTGGGCTGGCCCAATTATAGGGAGTGGGCTATTATGGGAGGCCCATCTCCCATAATTGGAAGCCCACTTCTTCCCCTATATAAACTCTATCAAGTGTACTGGGTACACTTCATGGAGAAAGTGAGAACAGTTTCTCACTTACGTGAGAAAACAGAAAGGGGATAAATCGAAAGTGATTTATCCCACACCCAAAGTACTTTTCAAAAGCTACCGGAGATGCTAATGGATTGTGGATCGTGGTGGACTTCCGTTCGTGATTTCCACCCCAATCGAGAGTACAAATCCTCGAGGTGAGGCCGTGGTTTGACCCATATACGATCCGGGGTCCAAATCCGCTGCAATCAAAGGTATCCCGTTCTAAGTCCAACATAATGGAACTAGCTCCCATGCTTTATTTAGTTCTAAAGAGTTGGTTTCCTTTTTCATTGCCTCCTCCCGCTGTGGATGTTTTATATTGAAATCTCAAACACTATTATAGTGGGTGATGGATTTGTATAGGTTAGACACATCTCAAAATATGTTATCTTTAAAGGTATAAATTCTTCTCACTATGGTGCAAATGGTTTTGAGGAATTCACCTTCCAGGAAACAAAGCCTCTTTCACTTGCAACTCGAAAGTTACACTATCTCGAATTACATAGGGTAAGAATCATAAGATCTATTTAAAAATAATAAATAATATAAAAGAATAGAGAGAACTCAATTTGATGTGGAGGAATTAACTCTCATTCGGTGCATCATTTGATTAATCTCGTGGTGTATATATATAGATTTTGTAGGGTGGTCTTGAATAGACATGCCCAAACCCAAGAGATGTGTCTTTATGAAGGTTGCCATGACTTTGCACCTATTCACTCATACCCCTAGAGATTGTCTCTTCCTCATATCTCTTCAATTTAATTTATTTATTTCTCTCTATCTCTCTAATATATATAACCACAAATTAATATGCGATGCAGTGCGATGAAAATACATGATGTACTCTAAATTGACACATATTGTATGTAAATACTAGATATACAACAACCCCCGCTTATTTATATATAATAGGAAAGTAATATATAGACATTGCTTTACATAGTGAATAGCCACGAAGTGGACTTAGCCTTTAACTTATTGTTGAGTATGAAACACCAAGGATACATACTCTCATGTATATGAGTCTTGCTCCTACATAAATACATCACCAATCTTATGGGCCTAGTGTTGATCTTTGTTTCATAAGTACTCTAAGATTTTACCGGGTAATCCATAAGGATCGACCACTTATTCCTATACTTGCATCAGTAGACCTATCAGGAATGTCCACCAACATCATCCCCACAGCTATAGGTTTATTAAGGATTAAAAATCCAACTTACCTTGTTGTGGTAATAGAAAGTGCATAGGTTAGATATAAAGCTTTCGAAATAACGACGCCTCCATTATTTTCAAGTTATGCACTAAGAGATGTATCCAAGTTTCCAAATAGTCAATGTCAAGTATTGAATTGTGTTTTTAACTCTAATACATGAGGTGACAAATATATGACTTGTACCCCAAGATAGAGTTGATTTCAATTGAGACATCGATTTCCAGTATCCTTACATGCCAACATGACCTTTAAAACTAATTTGTTAGTGCACGTAGCAACATTACACTTGTACTCCAATGCTCGTGCAAGTCTTTACTCTCGGACTCATAACTCAATTATGATCTCACTTCATAGCATTTATTTGCTCTGGTTTAACACCTCTTTATTTTGCTATATTTTATTTTTACTTGTAAATCATAACTCCTAAATGATCACACTTCACAACATTTATTATGGTTTCACATTTTTCAAGTGTCTCTCTTTTTTTAGTTTTACAATCATATCTCTAATATGATTACACTTCATAGCAATTTGTGTGCCATGGATTGCACACACGTTTCTTTGTTTTATTTTTTATTTTTTATTTTTGCAATTATATCTCTTATATGATCACACTTTGTAGCTATTTGATTACTACAATTCATTCCATTTTAAATATTGTCTTATAAACATTTGTCTGCATAGTCACCTCTCATAAATATTAGGCACCACAATCTTGCCTTTCAACCACAATCAATTAGCCACAAAATGATTTCAAAAACTACCTTAACAATTTTTTCTGTAAAAGACCTGAAATTGTTAGCTGACAAGACGGTTCTTCCTATCGCTTCACTACCAATCTTTCCTTTTTTATTTATTTATTTATTATTATTAGTTTGTGTTCCCTTCTCTCTTAACTGCATGGCAACCAAACTTCCAATTTAGCAAATGTATACCACCGCAAATAACTACCAAATACGCCAATTCACAGAAAGTCGCCATTATTTATCTTTTCTCAACCACCGTCATTCTATCAAATGTGATTTCTTTTGTATAAGCATGAAGGTGGTGAGAAGACTACACAATTCGATCGCGAATTACACTCTTCCTATACCGGTTCAATTCGAAAATGTACAAAGGAATTTTTTTCATTGAGCCGCTGATATTCTAATGGCAATGGTGTTGGAATTTTGGCAACAATGGTAAAGTGGTGTTTGGATTTTATATTAAAGCATTGTCGCTCATTTATAAAATCTATTTTTATAATAAGATTTTGAAAGAATCCTCATAAGTATAAACTTTGGTTACATATACATCATAGATTCTAACAGATATATGATATGCACAATTGATTACAAAATCTGCACCTTAAAAGGAATATTTAATTTCTTTTCATTTATAGAGACTTTTTTCCATGACACATTTGTTAGATTTCAATAAACACTTAATAATGCTTTCTCGATTTATTGTATAAATATAGAACATAATTAATATTAAAAGTTATCACACAAGTATATTCTCCGAACTTATTTTTTTCATGCTACACCTCATTTTCACATCGTATTGACCCAAAGATTATATGTAGTAACTTCAAAGAAAACGGGACCTTACATCATCCAATTTTTATTTCTTATCTGTTTTGTTGTATATTTTAACCAAGTAGTCAAGCAACCAGTTGCACCTTATATTGTGAAATTCCTCCAGTTACCACGTCTGCGCCTCAACTAACACAATGCACTAGCGGAATGTGTTATACCTTTAAAACTATTTTACGTTGAAATCTCAAACGCTATTATAGTAGGTGATGGATTTGTATAGGTTATGCACATTATAGAAGATGCTATATGTAAAGGTATAAATTCTTCCCCGTTACATTATAAATGATTCTGAGAAATTCATCTTCCAGGATGAAAACATATTTCACTCGTAACTTGAAAGTTGCTCTCTCTCGAATTACATGGAGCAAGTATCACAACCTCTATTTGAAAGACAAATAATATGAAAGAACAGAGAGAATTCATTTGATCTGGAGGAATTTAACTCTCATTCCACACATCATTTGATCAATCTTATGGGGTATATACATAGATTTTGTAGGGTTGTCTTTAATAGACACACACAAAGCAAATAGATGTCTCATTATGAAAGCTTGCAATGACTTTGCACCTATTCACTCATACCCCTAGAGATTGTATCTCTTCCTCGCACCACTTCAATTTAATTTATTTATTTCTCTCTATCTCTCTAATATATATGACCACTTAATATATAATAATATGTGATGCAATGCAAATGCATGATGGGCTCGAATAGGACACATACTATATGTAAATACTATATATACAACAACGGATGCCCTTTAGCTTGAGCATATATATATGGGTCCTGGTATGCACTAAGATTTGCCAAGAAACAGGCATAGGAGGTAGATATAGTGGTATTATCACATAAAGGATAAATATGAATGGGATAGGAGAAACCTGTGTTATCTCTGCAAGAGTGAACAATCTCTAATGTTGTTGGCAAGTTAATGTTATCTATGTTTGTGATGTTAATCTGAAAGCCAGGCCGGAGGTTTAGTGATTCTTTAACTTCTTCTTTGATAAAATAGGAATCTCAGAAGAGTGTGTGTTATGTTTTGTAGTATGTATGGTGCATCTATGTCAGGGGTAGACAATTTATCAAGGAAAAAGGTAGCTGGTAAATGAGTATGAGTAGGGAGAGTGGTAGGTGTCGTTAGACCGTACCAAATTGATTATATTTTGTAAATTTTTCGAACTTCTCACCTTACAAGGTAAAGTGGTAAGTGCGGGTCCAATCCACAGGGAACATAGGAATAGCATTAAATATGTATCAAGCACTAAGGACCTCGAAATAGGAAAAGTAAATAAGAAACAAAACCAATAGGAAAAGGGGGGGGGGGAGGTGGTTTGATTGTGATTATCCAACTATAAACTACTAGCGATTACCAAGAACAACTATTAAACTAATGATCAAGTAAACTCTAAGATTCAATTAACAAAAGATGACAAGATAAGTAGATTGATTTTTGGTTTTTTAAAATATGATTAAGGTATCTACCCTTGATCTAGTATCCCTTTGGTTCCAATGAATTATACAACTATTGTTGATGCCCAATTGAAAGCATTTCAAGTCCCTATTTCACAACTACTAACAAGCTCTAGCAACTGTGTTATCTCTTAATTCTAGCTAATCGAAATAAGCTCTTCGACTAATCCTATCTAATTAAACCAAAATGTCGAATAAGCTCTCTTCAATTTGGCAATCGAATGATAAAAGCTCCAAGATAACGAAATAGGTTCGACATAAATCTCGAAAGCTCGGTGATAAAGCGCAATCCGGTAACGAAGCACTATAACAATAATCTATGCAAACATAATGTAAAAACACACAAGAATTACGTGGTTCGATCCGGAGATCTACGTCCACGGGCAGAAAACGGCAATCGCCGGAGTGTTTCTTTTACTAGAATGTTGAGTTTACACGGAGTAATTTAGAATACGGAATTCGAACCCTTAATCAGAGTTCTTTCCTCCTATTTATACTGTCAAATCAAAACCCTAATTGACCCTGCTGGGCCTCCGCGTGTTGGGCCGGTCGGTGGGCTCAGGCATTAACCCGACCCGAGCTGATCCCGCTATCCCTATCAGATGCCCCCCCCCCCCAGCCGGAGCGAGGTAGGAGCTTCGGTAGTCACCGGGGTGGAAGAAGGACCGGGGTCGCTGGCGGGCCGAAGTGTTTACGGAGGACCGAGTTTAGCCGCGTCGCTGGGACTCTGCGGAGTCGTTAGCGGACGCAGTGCCGAGCTAGGCCGAGGTGCACGGGGCATGTAGTGAGACACCGAACTTCTCAAAAGCGAAAAACGCGATGTGACAACGTGGCCGAGGTGGAGGGTACACCGGGGTGATTACTCTGGCCAAAATGGAAAGGACACCGGAGTGTAGTAGTTTAATCGTCCGGAGACGAGATGCAAATCTCCCCGGACGGATCGGGGGAGAGATTTAATTGTCCGGAGACGAGATGCAAATCTCCCCGGACGGATCGGGGGAGAGATTTAATTGTCCAGAGACGAGATGCAAATCTCCCCGGACGGATCGGGGGAGAGATTTAATTGTCCGGAGACGAGATGCAAATCTCCCCGGACGGATCGGGGGAGAGATTTAATTGTCCGGAGACGAGATGCAAATCTCCCCGGACGGATCGGGGGAGAGATTTAATTATCCGGAGACGAGACGCGAATCTCCCCGAACGGATCGGGGGAGAGAATTGATTGTCCGAAGACGCGAATAACCTCTTCAATTGGTGTTTGGGAAATGATTATGACACGGCCGTGTTCTAAGGCTGACACGGCCGTGTTCTAAGGCTGACACGGCCGCGTTGCTGTTGAACCAAAAATTGGTTCCTCAGCATGATTTTGACGCGGCCGTGTCGTTTGTGTGACACGGCCGTGTTGCAATCCAGCATGGTTTCTCGTTTTGAGAAACTTATTGACGCGGCCGTGTCGTTTGTGTGACACGGCCGTGTTGCTGTTGAACCAAAAATTGGTTCCTAAGCACGATTTTGACACGGCCGTGTCGTTTGTGTGACATGGCCGTGTTGCAATCCAGTGTGGTTTCTCGTTTTGAGAAACTTATTGACGCGGCCGTGTCGTTTGTGTGACACGGCCGTGTTGCTGTTGAACCAAAAATTGGTTCCTAAGCACGATTTTGACACGGCCGTGTCGTTTGTGTGACACGGCCGTGTTGCAATCCAGTGTGGTTTCTCGTTTTGAGAAACTTATTGACGCGGCCGTGTCGTTTGTGTGACACGGCCGTGTTGTTGTTTGAACCAAAAACTTACATGGCGGTGATGATGCCGAGGCAGCGGAGTGCGGCCTGGCGGCGGCGGTTATGATGCTGAGACGGCGGAGGGCGGCCTGGCGGCGGCGGTTAGGATGCCGAGACGGCGGAGGGCGGCCTGGCGGCGGCGGTTATGATGCCGAGACGGCGGAGGGCGGCCTGGCGGCGGCGGTTAGGATGCCGAGACGGCGGAGGGCGGCCTGGCGGCGGCGGTTATGATGCCGAGACGGCGGAGGGCGGCCTGGCGGCTGCCTTGTCGTTCCCACAGACGGCGCCATTTGATAAAGCGCAATCCGGTAACGAAGCACTATAACAATAATCTATGCAAACATAATGTAAAAACACACAAGAATTACGTGGTTCGATCTGGAGATCTACGTCCACGGGCAGAAAACGGCAATCGCCGGAGTGTTTCTTTTACTAGAATGTTGAGTTTACACGGAGTAATTTAGAATACGGAATTCGAACCCTTAATCAGAGTTCTTTCCTCCTATTTATACTATCAAATCAAAACCCTAATTGACCCTGCTGTGCCGTGTCGTTTGTGTGACACGGCCGTGTTGCAATCCAGTGTGGTTTCTCGTTTTGAGAAACTTATTGACGCGGCCGTGTCGTTTGTGTGACACGGCCGTGTTGTTGTTTGAACCAAAAACTTACATGGCGGTGATGATGCCGAGGCAGCGGAGTGCGGCCTGGCGGCGGCGGTGATGATGCCGAGTCAGCGGAGGACGGCCTGGCGGCGGCGGTTATGATGCCGAGACGGCGGAGGGCGGCCTGGCGGCGGCGGTTAGGATGCCGAGACGGCGGAGGGCGGCCTGGCGGCGGCGGTTATGATGCCGAAACGGCGGAGGGCGGCCTGGCGGCTGCCTTGTCGTTCCCACAGACGGCGCCATTTGATAAAGCGCAATCCGGTAACGAAGCACTATAACAATAATCTATGCAAACATAATGTAAAAACACACAAGAATTACGTGGTTCGATTCGGAGATCTACGTCCACGGGCAGAAAACGGCAATCGCCGGAGTGTTTCTTTTACTAGAATGTTGAGTTTACACGGAGTAATTTAGAATACGGAATTCGAACCCTTAATCAGAGTTCTTTCCTCCTATTTATACTATCAAATCAAAACCCTAATTGACCCTGCTGGGCCTACGCGTGTTGGGCCGGTCGGTGGGCTCAGGCATTAACCCGACCCGAGCTGATCCCGCTATCCCTATCACTCGGGTTTAGAGGTCGAACTCTACACTATCACCAACGAAATCACTCGTTGTTTGCTACTAGGGGAATCGAAAATCCTACAATTATGGATAGTAATTTCCGATTCTAGCAACATATTCATACACTTCTTAGAGGGTGATCAAACCAAGAAAAAACATATAAATATGAGTTAATAACAACAATTAGTGTAGAACACTTGAAATTGCAATCAAAAGGTAACATCAACTAAAATAAAGGTGCTACTCACCCATGGAAGCTAAAGCAAACAGAAAATAAATAGAAAAGGAAGAAAACATGATACTAAGATGGATGAAACCAAAGATGTCAATTGGAGAAGATGATCCTTCAATCTCTTGCCCAATATCCCTCCTTGATGGCTTTGGTGGCTAAAAAATGGCTGGAAATGTGTTCTAGGATAGGTCATTTTTTAATTGGAGGTTATATATATAGAGGAGAAAGTGCTTGTACCAAGTTAGGCAAATACATGTTTAGGTTTTTAAAACAGGGGGCCCCGTCGCGGCCGTGGCACACAATTGGCCGGGGGCGTGGTGAAAACAAGGGTTTGGGCTCAATTTGGGGCCACGACCGCGGTCCAATCATCACCTCGGCCGTGGTCTTGGTTGGGTTGGCCCCTTCTTCTGGATCTTTAGCCATGGCCGAGGCTAATCCTGACCACGGCCGTGCGCCTTAGCTCGCCACGGGCGTGACGTGAGATTGCCTCGACCGAGGCAGATAAGGCAGAAAACTGGCCATCTTCTGGAGGATTTACCACGGCCGTGGGCTAGTCAGCCTTGGCCGTGGCTTGTGCCACTGGCGTGGCATCAGCAACTCGGGCATGGTCCCCTGTTTTTCCTTGTTTTCTTTTCCCTTTGAGCTCGAATTGTCAATTTGAAATCTTTGAACCTATTTTTCGGCCTTAATTCCCTTGTTTTGACATGGAAACGAACTGAACACGTCAAATTGCCAATGAGAAATAAATGCACAAAACACATGTGAATATGCACACAAAAGCCCGTAAAAAGACACCTAAATTCACCTAAAAGTGTGTGCACTACCACTTGTACCAAATCTCCCCAAACTTAGACCTTTGTTGTTCGTCTCGAACAAATAAAGAAAAAGAAGAAAGGACACGTGTTAGGGCAGATTTAAGTGATAATTTGGTTTCAGAAGATTTTCTCAAAAGCTTAGGCAATCATGATAATAACGAGCATGTGTGATTGACTAATTCAACTACTTTCAAGACTTGACATTCTCGACTTGTGATCCTCACCGGGTGAGTGTATCTCTCAACTCTCAAGTGTATCAAGTGGGTAGTATATGCGCTCATATTGAAATGCATGCAATGACTCCCATATGCTTGCCAATCTTCTAAATTCTAATTTGTACTCGACACGTGTGACAAAGAATAGAAAATGTCTTTTTTTTGTTGTAATGTTGGTTTGAGGTAAGGTGGGATAAATATGGATAAAAGTGGCTAATTCTTGGACTAATTGAGTTAGCTACTCTCAATCACCCCTCGAACAACATTCACTCTTTCCTCACTCTCTCACTTCCATAGTAAACCAATTCCAAAATTGATTTCTTCACCCTACTACAAACTCACAACCTAAATGTTTTTTCTCAGTTCTCCTTTGGATGTGTTTTTCTTTGAGATCATTGGTCAAAAGACATTTATATTACTAGTCTCTCCCAAAAGAAAACAGTGAACTAAATATATACAACCGACTTTTTCTTTCTTTTTCTGAGATTTGAATTTTTTCGATTTTTTTTATATTCTATTTTCAAACACCAGGAAAGACTAGTTTTCCCAATTCGTTGCCTATTGTTTCAGTTCTCTTCACCCTTCAATATTCTCAATAGTTTAACCCTTTTAATCCCAAATTTTACCCGACTACCTTCCAACCGCCTCCCTCGTACTCAAATAGTCCAATTAGGGTCAAAGGCTAAATCGAAAGGTACTTGGCTTGTAGAGTTGGGCTATCAAATGAAAAGCTAAAAGCTCAAGGGTCTAACTAAGGGAAATTTTCCAATTTTTGGTGAAAAGGTGTGACATTTTCAAGTTTACAAATAGGCTAAAAATCAAGAATTGCCTAAGATCATTTCCTAAGTCACACAATGTACCGACTTATTCAAAATAGAGAATCAAGGCAAGTTCTAGAGCCAATCATATGCAATCAATGAATTTTCACACCAAAAGGAGATTTGAATTACTCCTAAAATGGGAGTATCTTTTTAAGACTCAAAAACTCACTTTGGCAAAAATTTGATCACAAGTTTTGAATGCAAGCTCAATTTTGCTTAAAAAGCCTATCATGCTCTACCATGCCCCATTTTCAAAAAAAATTGACCGGAAATTTCATCATTAACCATTTGCCACATTTTTTTCATTCTTACATGGTCCATTCAACTATTTCATGCGGCCAAGTCCGTACACTCACCACCCCCTCCCCAAACTTGGTTGAAAAACCAAAGTTTGTGGAAAGAAGGGGTACGGAGTGGTGCTTAACAAATTCAACCATTTATTCAACACCATCCATCCTAATTCTACTAAAAATACCAAAATTATTATTCCTATGCGTGTAAGTACAAAAAAATTAACATATATAAATGACAAATCTCAAAATAACTTAACCAAGCAAATACGATAGTAGAAAGGCACACAGGCTAATCAATAAACAACATCCTACAGATTATCCAATAAAATAATACAAGCAAAAGTCACAACAGCAAAAGTCACAATCAAACGGCACACACGCCGTGAATCCAAAGTATAGACAAATCAGAAGGGGCACATAGGCCTAAGTACTCTCGCAGTATGAAGATTGGCTGCGAAGTCTCTCTGCAGGACTTGAAGGATCTTGGTAAGTATCAAATCTCACTAAGGAGAATCCATCACCTGAGAAGATTGATAAATAGAGATTGATTGAAAATTTTAGATATTTTGAGTACCTACTGGACGAAGGGAAGTAAAAAAATGTCGAAGGTAGTACTGGACAAGAGCTGCAAGCATACTCGAAAGATCTACATGCTGGTAGACTTCCATTTCAGATTAAGCTTGGTGGAGCGAAGTGGAATCATTACAAGTTTTTCTCTTCCGATGAATGGTGGCTGATGGAAGATCTAACACCAGAAGTGCAACACAGTTACAAAAACTACGAATAAAAAATATGCACTGAATGGTGGAGGTACACTGAGAATGATCCTGGCAAATCCAGAAGGAGTAGGGATCTGAAAGAGGAAGATAGAGCAAGAGGAAGAGGAAAAAAGTATGCCAAGTAGCAGTTCATCAAGCATCACTGGAGAAAAAGGACAAACTGATGTTAGGTAAATATTATGTACAACTCTTAGTGCTCCTGATGTAAGGTTGTTTGTGTTTGGCACGGACTGATTATAAATTGTAATAGATAGAATATCCAATGAAAAATTATCATATTGGCAAATGATTACAGCTTGTAATCTTGTATAATACCTACTGCATATATGTAACTTTTGATGATTAACTATTTTTTAACTAATAGTTCTTTGTTGTATGACTTAGGTATTGTATTTGCTTAGAGTTTTGACATCAACAAAAAGGGAGAAATTGTTAGAAAAATTATATTTAGTTTTGTTGATGACAAAATCTTAATCTAAGGTAGGAACTAGTGCCCCCATGATTTGTGTAATCATTGTAATAGATAAGTTCTAGTACTACTTAGGTTAAGTGACAGCAAGTACACAACAAAGAACGTCAATGCTACATGGAGGAAGGAAGGCCAAAGAAGCAGTAAGGAAAGAGAATTGCAGTGAGTGTGCAATAAGACTCCTTATGCTATTCATAGCATACACATTGCTTGCAGCAAGGAGGACACAATCATCAAGCAATCAACAACTATATCAACAGTGTGAAAAGTCAAAAGTCAGAGGTTCGATATTCAAAGATATTGCCAGTAGAGATAAGATCTAAATCTTGTACTGAATATCCAATCACGTAGGGACAAGTTACCTGACTAAAAGCAAAAGCTACGCGGGACACTAACATCAAGCCGCAACTACTCTGTCTGAATCTCTGCAAAAAGGACAAACTGCTCAAAAGCCGTACAAGGAGCATTTAATGTCAACTGGAACATTTCTCTTACTCTTCAACAAGAAGAAATCTCAACTGCTATATATAGAAGGAGATGGAGGACGAAGCAAGACTACAATTTATTGAGAAGCTGGAATTACTTTGCACCTAGTACTCAAGCATTCCGATTCAAAGCTTCAACGCATACAACACCCTGGTATTCTTACTAGTGTTTGTGCAAAGTATACAAGGGCGAATAGCAAGCAACAAAACATTCAAGTGAAGATTCAAGTTGCATCAAGATTCCCAAGTCAAGCTAGCTCTCAAGCTTTGCCTCGGTCCTAATCTTTTTCAAACAAGGAAGCTTGCCCACATCTCAACTGATATTCAATTTTAGAGACAACTACCAGAAGCTGAATAAGAATTTTCGGTAAACCAATCTAACGAGTGGTTTTTGAATGGGAAGTATTTGTTTGAATATGGGATTCAAAGTAGACTAGGTGTTCCAAGGAACATGTGTATAATAGAGGGGTAGCCTACCGAGAATAGACAAAAACTACTATAAGGAGCTAAGTTGGGCTTAGACTTCAGTGTAGCTAAGTTGTACTGTGTGAACTTCTTAGTGAATTTTTCCTATGCGAGGAAAGAGTGGACGTAGAAGGATTACCCCCAATTTTGAACCACTATAATCTATATGTCTACTTTTATATTATCTTTTGTTGGTTTTGTATACTGAAAGCAAGAATTTTATGTTGTATACAATGTTTCCAGTTATTTTTTTAAATAGGTAGTATTATAAATAAAGAAAAGAAAACAAAGGGAACAAGAAATGTGGAGACCACAAGTTGGTCACTCACAAGGGTCAAACGAAAATCCTTTCCATGCCACAAGCCGGCAGATAAAGGTATTCAGAATAAACTAAAAATGGCTAATTAAAATAAAGCAATTACGAGACAAAGCCAATTTAGTGTAAATAAAACTGGAAATGACCGGTTTGGTTGGAGAGGAGAACCAAAATAGAACTGTCGCCAAGCAAACTGCAGAGGTCGAGCTCCCAATCATTTTGCTCTATGTCACGAAACCCGAGCGTGGGGGATTAGCAACGCTCCTCACATCGGTGTGAGTCTAAAAGTCCCTCTGAGGATTTCAATGCCTTAGCTCAGAGCCGTAAAATCTGTAATTGTGGCCCAACAACAAATCCCAAGACGCGTACAAATTTCCAAAACTAACCTAATAAAGTCCAGCTGAACAAATCAAAATCCCGAAGAAGCAGTAGAAAATCCTACTAAAAACAATGGAGGGACTGCCTCCAAACAAAACTCGGGATTACCGAGTCAAAGCGTTGGTGCTAAAAACAATGGGGGGACTGCCTCCAAACAAAACCCGGGATTGCCGAGCCAAAGCACCAAATCCAAAATCCAGTAAAAAGGTTTCGATAATTGAAAGAGAAGAGCCACGTAAAGACTACTGCAGCCTAGGCACGGCTTGACAACCCAGCAACAGTACCAACATGTGAGCTCAATGAACAATAACACTGCCTGAAATTTCTCACCATAGACCAAAATCCCGGCAACAATATCCAAATAAAGCAACCAAAGTGCCTTTGAGTATGAATAAATGCAAGCGTCTCATGGGAGACGTTAATCCATAATAATAAACCCCCCAAGTGAAAGAAAAGATTGTCTCCACTAACAATCTGCAATCTCCCAAAATTGAAGAGGGCTCCCTGACTTCGGTTCCACTGCAGAAAATCAAGCTCGAGTCATAAACAGAATCTGGGAAATCAAGCTTGAGCTCGGGAAGTAACCAGGCAAGGAAATGGCTTCCCCAGGTAGCAACATCCTTGGTGAAGGGCGCCGGAGCACACCTGGAAGAAACCCCAAACATATTATAGTCAGAATCGCGACCTCTCTAGAGTCGCGAAGGAATCGCCATCATCAAGAGCAGCCCTGCTGTGGGTGACTCGGAAGCACGAGTCAACTCGGGTCTGTGAGTACTGAGTTAACTCAGTAACAATGGCAGCTCTGAATCTCCTTCAAGATCGCGAGTCGGTGAGTGAGCACCCTTCAATGGCGGTTTCCACAGCCTAGAAACAAATCCAGGAGATCTCGTCCCAGATTCGAAGAGCAGCAAAGTCGAATCCAGTCCAGAAAAAAGGAGAACCCAGGAGCAAGCATAGGCCTTCAATGGCAGTGATACTTCAGGCTCGTAATGGTCGCGACCATCAAGTCACAGCACCCAAACGACCCAGGGAAGCAATCCCAGTAATAAATCTTCAAAATCGAAACCAGACGCGCACCTAGAAGCTCTGGTTCCTTTTGGCTTACCCCTGACGAAGGGGTGTCAGGCGAAGATGGGGCTGCGCAGTCCCAGGACGAAGCCCTATGTACGAAGATCTGAAGACTTGGAATCTATCAGATCTGGAGATTCCGTCATGGTCCGCCGCGAGAAGATGGCGACGGCTTCTTCGGGAGGAACAGATCGAAAATGAGATCCCGTTAATAGTGGTAGTGCAAAACTGGGTCTCGGCAAAGGGCTTAATAGATAGTATTATAAAAAAGAAAAAGAAAACAAAGGAAAGAGCAAAGTCGTGGAGACCACAGGATGGTCACTCACGAAAGACAAACAAAGAACCTTTTCATGCCACAAGTTGGCAGATAAAGGTGTCTAGTAATAACAAAAATTGGCTAAACTGAATATAGTCAAATACAAAACATAGCCAATTAATGCAAAAAAAGAACCAGAACTTGGCGTTCGGCAAGGGAAAATATCCGGTTTGGAACGATCGTCGAGCATAC
The DNA here is from genome assembly GCA_958295605.1 of Ajuga chamaepitys. Lineage (NCBI taxonomy): Eukaryota > Viridiplantae > Streptophyta > Magnoliopsida > Lamiales > Lamiaceae > Ajuga > Ajuga chamaepitys. The sequence goes on from OY282507.1 coordinate 26,110,497, forward strand.
TACAGAAGTCTAGCTCCCAATCAAGGTGCCCTTTGTCATGAAACTCGAGCGTGGGGGAGAACCAATGCTCCTCACATCGGCGTGAGTCCAAAAATCCCTGGGGAAGATTTCAATGCCGTGGCTCAGAACTGTCAAAACTATGAGTATGACTCGATGACATATTACAAAACGAGTAAATTCCTCACCTAAAACCAAAGTCCTAGAGACCAAGAGACATATCACTATACAAAAACAATAAGCGTTACATAACAGGATAGTAACTATGAATCTGGAGAAAACTTCTGAGACTGCCGGAACAAAACCAAAGTCGGAGGGAATGCCCCCGGCTAAAATAGCACGATAACTTGGATCGTCAAGATTGAATCGTAACCACAAGCTATCAGACCATTAATGAAGAACACATCCAATACCAATCGGTTCAAGGCCCCTGAGTGGAAGCCCGAGGCAGAGCTCCTCAACGAAATTATAAAAATCATGGGATTTAAACATGGCGCACAGGCCTGCAGAATTCCCTGAAGCTACGCACCTGAAAATGGGAAGAAAGAAGGCAGGAATGAAATCCTGCTAAAGGCAGGAATGAAATCCTGCTATGATGATAGGCATGTCACGACAGCCGCATAGGTGACCCCTTCAATATCCAAGGTGCAAACCGGGTGCACCATCTTCACCAAACTCCTCGACTGAACCTGTTCGCATACCGGGTCAAGTCGAGAACCCGGTGATAAACAGGTGCCTGACTCAGTGAATCAAAGAAAAAGAACCGTCGTCGACTCAGTGAGTCAGGGCGGCTGACTCAGCGACAGAAACCTTGAATCTGCTCCACCCAGATGAACCGAGCTCGCACACCTGAGACTCACGCCTGAAATCGCGACCAAGGGAAGACCAACTTGGTTGCTGCGCCGTCGCGAGCCGCCATACTCAGATCGGAGAAGACGACTCGCTGTGATCTGAGCCTCGATCGACGAGAGCCATGTGGTTGTGGCTGCTCGGAACCCAAAAGCCGAGTTCAAGCATCTTCTGGCATTTCAGATCTGGAGAACCCGGCCTGGTCCGCAATCGCCGGCGAAGAGAGCCGATTCGCCTGAGGGTTTGGAACTCCAAAGTCGCCGCAAGTGAGCTCGTTGGACTCCTAAAAGAGAGATGAGAATGAAAAGCGAAGTAGTCAAGACAGTGAATCCTCAAATAATAATGATTCGCTTATACCGATGTGTCCAAAAACACAAAGAACAAGAACAGTTCTGCCAATATAAATGTAAAACGAAACCAAGAGAACTGAAAAATAAATCCGTAGATATGAAAAAACAAGAGGAAAAAAGCAAGAGATAAAACAAAAACGAAGGTTTGGCCGGCGACTGCCAGGCGGCCGCCGCCGGCCAAGGAGGAGGAAGACTAGGGTTTACTATGTTTTAGAGAGAGGAGAGAGCGTCGTTAAAAAAGACCGATACACCCTAGAAGTGGGGTCTCGGCAAAGGGCCCTGATGACTGCAGCAGTTGGGACGACCGCAAGACTCCATTAACGCAAACAAATAAACAAAACGATTCACCCTTGATCATGTTTCACCGAGGTTTTGGACGATTTATGTAACTATTGTCAATGCCCTATTCAATTGTGATTCTAGCCCTTATCTCAAGACTATTAACAAGCTCTAATAGCCTTGTTATCCCTTAATCTTAGTTAATCAAAACAAGCTCTTCGACTAACCCTATTCAGTTTAACCGAATCCTCGAAAAAGCTCTCTTAGATTCAATCACCAAATGCATTAAACACTAGGACAACGAGATAAATTCAACATAAAACTCGCAAGCTCGGTTTTAGAGGTTAAACTTTGTGTTATCACCAATAAATAATTATTGTTTGCTACTCGGGAATCGGAAATCCTACAATTACGGATAGTGACCTCCTATTCTAGCAACACATTCACAAATCCCTTAAAGGGTGATCAATCCAATAATAAATTCATAAATGTGAGTCAATAACAGCAAATAACACAAAACACTTGAATACACAATATTTTCGGTAACATTAACCGTAATAATCACATAAATGTCTTGAACTCAAGGTTCCACAATAATCAAGAGTGAACTAAGGGTGCTAGCCACCCATTTTACCTAATACAAAGATAAACTAACAGAAAATTAAAGAAAAACATGAACATAGGATAGAAAGAACCAAAGGTTAGGGGTTGAAGATCAAGATCTTCAACCCCCTTCCATTTCCTTGCTTCCAATGGAGAAAAGTGGCTGATTATGTGTGGGGATGGGTTCTAGGTTGTTCTAAGTTATTAGGGTTAGGTTAAATTCGAATGGGATGATATATATATAAGGAGAGAAAGTGCTAGTCGAAAATAGGCAAAATCGCATTCAGGATTTTAAAACAGGGTACTTAATCTCGGCCGAGACGGGAGTGTGTCTCGGCCGAGACGTGAAAAGGGGTTTTCAAGGGTTTATGGGTCGAAAGGCTATCTCGGCCGAGATTAAGTATCATCTCGGCCGAGATCTGGGTCATTGAAAAACTTTGAAATTCTCTGGCAACATTTCTCGGCCGAGATCTGTTGTGTGTCTCGGCCGAGATCTTCTTTCTGCCCAACTCTTCATAAATGCCCTGGAGACTCATCTCGGCCGAGATTTGAGTCCTGTCTCGGCCGAGATCTTCAATTAACCCTTCTTTTTGTTGCCTCGATCGATCCCTCGACTCCGCGGTCGTTTGAGGCTCTTTTTCGACCCGTTTTCACCTGTTTTAACACAAAAATCGCACAAACGTATTATTTTGCCCATGAGAGTATAAAAGCACTAAATACACGTGATTATGCACATTATTGATACTAAACTGACACTAAAAGTGCCCTAAAGTGCGTGCACGAAACACGTGTACCACGGGGTCTCGGCAAAGGGCCCTGATGACTGCAGCAGTTGGGACGACCGCAAGACTCCATTAACGCATATTGACAAGAAATTCTTGAATAATATACCCAAGAACTGGACAAAAAACTGGAAAAAATCTTGAATAACAAACCCAAGAACTGGACAAAAAACTGAAAAATAAATCAAAAAGCAAGAAAAACAGAAAATGAAAGCACAATAGAATAAAGATATGGCCGGCGGCTGCCGGCGGCAACAGCCGCCGGCCAAGAAGGAGAGGCTTGTTTTTCCTAGTTTTTAGAGAGAGGAGAGAGCTTTTTTTTTTTTTTTAGGGTTTAGGGTTTTGTGTTACCCATACCTGGTGGAAATCTGGGCCGAACTCATCACAATGTTTCCAGTTATTCACTGTTAATCTCCTATCTGACTCTGTTTACACTAATCACTATTTATGTCCTTATATATTTTACTATAAATAAATCACACGTTGTGTTGTAGATGACAGAGGATCATATGAATGGTTAACCTTAATGAGATATAAAATATAAATCACAACCGAGACGACTTGTGGTTGAGTTGTTGGTATAGGCTGCAGTATTAAGTAGAAATAGTTTATCTTAGACTATTTACTTATACTGGTACGTCTTTACGTATTGATAGGATCACGGTGAGATAACTTCTACCTAACCTTAGTGAAGAACAAGAGATCTCGGTGACTTATTGTAATCTAAACCCTAATAAGATTACAGTTGTGTATGTGTGTCTGTGTGTCATTTTGACTTACCATGAGTGAGAGTAAAGTGATAACTCAATATACTCTGTATCTTGGGTGACAGCAGTTTGCATATAATAACTGATAATTTGTATTAAGGTAACCGTATCCGTTTAGGATGATGATATCCCCTTAAGGAGCTCAAAAGGTTTGTTGTACTAAACCCTGCAGGTTGATTAAGTTCAGGTACAATAATGAAGTTGAGTAGTACTACTTAAGGAATTCATAAGCAATTAGTTAATTTAAGCTGTGCGAGGCTTTAATTAATTAATGGATTTTCGATATCTTAAATATGGGGATTAATTAAGACTAATTCAAGCCCCGACTCGATTCGAAAATAAAGGGGTAAGTCAATATTAATTCTCTAGTGGAATGAATTAATATTTATGAATTAATTATGTTCTGGGTTGAACATAGAAAAATTAATTCATAGTTAGACCCATCTTTCCTTGTATTTGATCCCTGGGCTGGCCCATCTAGCTCCTAGCCCAAGAGGGAATTAATCTATCAGGCCCGGCCCAGACTCAATGTATTAAGTTTAAATACACAACTCTTGATCTGTGATTTTAATTAACCTACAGTAAAATCACAGAAAAGAGAGAAATAGAGAGGGGGGGAGGGGGGGGGGGTGCGGTGCCTGTAGAAAATTTCCCAGGCTTGGGATTTCTCAAAGTTTATCGTCGATCCGGCATTGGGAATTGAGCAGGACACAGCCTAGAAGATCAAAGCTGGAGTCGACCATCAGTTCATTGTGTACCCAATTCTCAAGTTAATTCTAAACATTAACGTGTTGCAATTAAATTAAATAGATGCATTTTAGGATTAATCAATGTGATGAATTATGATAATCCAAGAAGAACCTAGAAAATTCAAAATTCCTACATCTTTTACTTACTGTTGCTGGCATACTACTTAAGCACTGCATTGATTTGTAAGAAAACGGATTTGCATATTCCGCTATACTTAAAATTCTACCTAAGCATTGATTACTATAAGTTACCTAAGACTAGTATGTTTCTTGCTTACTACCTTAAGTTAGCTTACTATATCAGCTTTGCTGTAAGAACAAGTTTCTTGCAGTAAGCAGCAAACTAGTGCTTAAATTATTTAAAAACAAAATCGAATTAGAGGTTTATCCCCTCCCACCCCAAACCTCTACCACTTGGGACCAACACTATGAATATAAACAAACAAAATTTCCTTTTTTTTTATGTTCATGAAATTAATAATGAACATTGACTAAGTTTATTCATTGAACACTCTATTTGGTTTGACGACCTAGAGGCGGTCTAAAATTTTATTTTGTTTCTTAAGTATCTTGATTTACTTTTCACTCGTTGCACCACATCAACCATAGGTTAATAATAAAAAAAGCATTTCTATATATGTACAGGTGGGTTAAAATTATGTGCCTAAACCACACAAAACTTGACACTCAGTTCGTTTCAAAAATAAAAATATAAAACAAAAGATAAAAAATGTGTTACTTTAGACAATATGTAATTGTTAAAAAAAAAATGTCATTTTAGCAAAAGAATCACAATTCTTCCAATGTTACCAACATACGCCAGCAAATTTTCTTCAAAATCTCTTAATTTTGGCAAGAATCCTCTATAACTCAACCTACTCAATTTAGTTGACTATACTTTCCTTACTCCACAAAAAATATCCCAATTAAATAGATTGAGTAGTGATATATTTGTTATTTCTACTCATTCTTAATTTTTTTTCAAAAAAATGTAAAGCGATACTTTTTTTAACCGAAGGGAGTACTATATATGTATGTTGGAATGATCACAGCCACAGGAACTAAATATATTAAAAACGAAATAGTAAAATACTCCAACTTGATACGTCCAAGGCTAAGATCAAGCCTATAAAACATAGGGATATTGGGGCCAAGAGGTTCTTGGGTCCCCCATAAATTTTAGTAATTTTTGTAGGGTATTTTGATCATTTCAAAAATATGTTTAATTAGATAAAAATATAAAAAAAAAAAAAAGTCATCGCAAAAGAAATAACTATGTTTTTATTGATTATCTTTCACCATATGTATCAGTTTAAATTAATGTATTTTGTTTGAATATGGCTACTTCAATATTTATATACAACTTACACAACGATCAAATCAATAAACACATAGCTTCACAAACCAGAATTAATTATTTATAAGTAATTGTTTAGGATTATTTTTATGTGGTGACACTAAATGTGATATATTAAGATTAGGGGGAAATCCCCCTTTAAACTTAAAGCATATTTATGAAAATTGACTTAATATTCCATTGACTATCTTCTAATATTGGTTTTCTTATACCTTTGTCATTTAATTGTTAATAGCCCTATTTAAAATGATGGAGTAAATATTTCTTATTTTTAGCTGAAAGATGTGGCTAACAGTTATTCATCTTAATCTCTCTATTATATAATAGATTTTCTAGTCACGTGAATTTAGTCATATATATTTGAAGAGATTATATAAATCGTATTATTTTATATTTTTAATATAAAATTAATAAATATTATTTTATTTTAACACTATAGTTGGACCCCCTAACCAAATTCCTGGCTCGGCCCTCTCCCAGCCCATTGGCCGCAAAGAATACATCTCTAAGCCCAAGCTTGTTTCCATTAGGAAATGAGAATTCCCATGAGCTCAGATGAGGAGGCATCATAAAATAGAAAATTGGTGGCTCTTTTGTTGTATGGGATCGTATTAATTGGTGCATTTCATTGAGAGGATTTGCTTTCTGATATCACGAGAAAATTATCAGAAATTGTTCAGGCTGCTACTCTTGCACAACACTATTTGAAGTTTGATCATGTCTCCTTCAGAGCAATTGTGGGTTTGTATGTTCACTATTGAACTTAAGCTAGACATATACCTCACGATATTATATACTTGGCATTCGTCATTAGAACATGTGTATTTAGCTCAAGAACACAAAATATGATTCAGGATCCAAATGTTGCGAAAAGTGGCTATGCTCTAATGTGGGCAGACTAGGGCCAACACATGGTTAGGCGGAGAGAAATCAATACAAAAGTACAAGCAGCTAATAGAAACAAAGTACTTAGGGGAGACTAATTGAAGTTAGTTAGGAATTTTCGCATCAAAGGAGATACCACATCAATTCGGCCGCCTACAATAGATAGCCACAAAGAACCACCACTAGTGTTGATTCTACGGACAAAATGTATTACAAAAAATTGTGAATTTTTTGTCAACTCAACCTTGAACAACTTCAGTTCCCACTTCTGATTTATTGGTGTTGAAATCACCACCGTCAATTGATGACTCGTGGATAGATTAAAATTCATTTTTTTGTTTAATATAATAAACAAAGAAGTAATCAATGAAGAACAAGATTTGTCAATGGAAGAAAGTAAATGAATTTTTGGAGGAAGAGAGAAGATTTAGCAGACAAGTTAGAGGAGTTGCAAAGACCTCAATGATCAAACTGGGGAAGAAATGCAATAACTTTGATAATGAAGCTTCTTTTATACAGCTTCAATTGGAAAAAATATCCCATGAAAATTGCACCGAGGATTTAGAACAAGTTAGATCCAAATATGTAAGAACAAAGTTTTCCTTCCCTAGGATATTAGGGTTTAATTTGGGAAGAGTTTCTGATAGATTGAAGGAGAAATGAAACGGGCTTAGTAAGTAAAAATCTAAGGTGTTAACTGTTTTTTTTTCTTTTTTTGGTTGCATAGTCATTTAATGATGTGGCCATTTGGATAATTTTTTGCCTTATAGACAACATTGTTGGCAAGCCCCAAATTTCTTCATCAAGTGTGTGCCACGTGACTAATTCCAGTCAAATTAGTCTTCGGCGATGGACATTGTCCTTAATTGGATAAATTTTGGAATTTACTGGACTAAAATTGGAATTGTCTTACATACATAAATTTTTCTAGACAATATTAACATACATGGCTAATAATGAATTGTTCCAACACTACATGGACCCTTCAGAGCTGTGCAACAGGATTGTGCAGAACTAGCGCATAGGTTTTTAAAGTCCATATTGTTCTCAAATTCATCCTTCTTTTATCCTGAATGTCCCCCAATATATATGACTTCTCAGAGGTTGGGAATTACAATTATAGAAACATACAAAATAGCTAGAGCTTGGAAATTATACATTGATCAACTGGAGGAGCAAAGAAGAGGCATCAAGAGCATGACCATGACACAATTGATTTGATTTATTATTGTTTTCATTTGAAAGATTATGATTCTTTTTAGAATAGTTGCTATATTATATAATATATGTCTGGTTAGACTTATTTATTCTAGGGAATGATGTTTGACAAACTTCGTACGATAATTTTGTTTAAATTTAAGTTTCTTTCTTTTATTCATGTATAATGACTTGCACTTACAATCTCATGTGTGGTTACTTGATGAATAATTATGCATGCTAATTAATCAATCTAAAATCGAGAGATAATGATTAATTAATTAAACTGAGGAATTAATGACATAAATAAATACTAGATTGAGAGATTGTATTTATTTGTGAAGAGATACAATTTCATGGTGTTATTAGTTGTAAGCCTTTGTCCTTTTCTTGTTCATCACTATCTATTAACCACACCACCATTGCCCAAGCACTGTGATCAGAATATTTGGTACTCGTGTTCATGCATGCATTTTAGGTTGAATGTAGTGTCGTTTTAATGACATTTGTATGCATTTTCGACCGTGTGTTGTTCATAATTGTTTTATTGAGAAAATTGATGTGTTTGGACTCGTTTCAGGACAATACAGGTAAATTAAAATCAAAAGTCAAGTCTCGAAGAAGTCCGAAGTGAAGAGTGAGCCAAGGATGAAAAAGAGGCTAATGAAGAATAAATTTCGTGCAAGTCGTCGCGCCTGCGACTCGAGATCGCACGCGCGACCAACCTGAAGAGAAAAACGAGCCAAAAAGCCTCAACAATGGCTCGCGGCCGCGACCCATTCGACGAGACAAATAGTTGACGGCCGCGATCTAATACCCCGTTTTCATCCTGAAACACGTTTTTAGGCTCATTTTCAGCCCAAACCCCTTACCTCTATATATATGAGGTCCATAATTCAAATTTAGGGCATCTTGTACTGATTCTTAAACTACATTCTTCATCGGAGCAAGAGTTTGGAAGAGGAGTGAAGATCAAGATCAAGAGATCATCATCTTTTGGTTCATTCTATTTAGGTTTTGTTTCTCATTATGATTTCTATTAGTTTTATCTTTGTTTTAGATGTCATGAGTGGCTAGTACTCGTTTATTCAGCCCTTTATCAATTGTTGAACTTTAAGCTAGGATGATTATGTAATGTTTACGGTTATTATCCGATTAGATTGTGTTTTGGGATCTTCTATATTGTTTGTTGTTATTGATTCACATTTATGAGTTGATTTATGGTTTGATCACCCATTTTGAGGTTCATTTGTGTGTTGCTAGAATTGAATTTGTAATCCGTAATTGTTGTAGATTTAATCCCATGTAGCAAATAGGAGATCATTCTTCTAGGACAACATAGTTTACGACCAATGAAATCGAGCTTGTGAATTTTACATTGTATCTACTCTGTTATCTTAATTCATAATGCATTTAACTTTTGAAGAGTAGAGAGCTTTTTCTAGGAGTCAATAAGTTGGGTAGATTAATCGGGGAGCTTATTTCTGTTAATTACAATTAAGAGACAACAAGGTTAATAGAGCTTGTTATTAATCTTGGAGTAGGGATTTTAGGACTAATCTATCAGGTAATAGCATCAATTACATAGTTAATTTGAGCTAAGGGGATACTAGATTGAGGGTTGGATTCTTTTTAATATTTTAAAACAAAAAAAATTATGTAATTGCTTTTATTCATTTGAGTTGCTAGTTTATTAAGTGCTTTTGTAGTGGTTAGTTGTTTGATATCATCTAACCTAACACCCCCCCCCCCCCAAATCTTTATTATTTTCTTGTTTTGTTTACATTTTTGTCAATTAAGTTGTTCAAATACGTGAGACAATATCTGTTCAATCATTCCTCGTAGGATCGAGCCTTTACTTACCACTCTACTAGCTAGAGTTGTGGGTTTAGGAAAGTGTAAATCATATACATTAATTTGGTGGTTTGACACACACCAATATCCGCTACTGAAAATGGTATGCGGTAGCTGGCTACGTGGTGATTGTAGAGTGGGAGAGGTGGAAATTTACGTATAAGGGTGGATATTTAGATTTGGGATTTAGAGGGTATTATGATGATAAAAATTGATTAACTTTGTAAAAAAATATTGAAGTGAGTTTAGAAGAATATTCCACTCTTAACAAAATATCATGTCATACGTGTAATTACTTTTTATTTCTATGAGTACATTGAATTATCGATGTATGACCCTTCTATTATACATAGTATATAATAAAAAAAAACTAGAAACAAAGAAATCCAACCACTACAAACAATCCAATTAATTCAACCCTTGATAAACTGGAAAATAGTGACAATAATGAAACAGACTGGGAAGGTTCAACTCCATCATCGCTAACATCCTTAGGATCATCGAAATTGGAAGGAACTAATGTCTCTGGAGCAGACTGATCATCACCAGATACCGAGCTGATGGGCGCCGGGGAATCATCGGAAGGGTTGCGGAGGCTTGGGGGCAGCCCGTGGCCATATGTCACATTGATCTTGAAGTTCTGTCCATTCTTGCATTGCTCGCCATCATAGTCACTCGAAAAAAAATATGTCATTCCAGTTTTGACTAGAGGTACTGCTATGGAGACAGGGTGTGTGGCAGTGAATGAAGGATTTGCATCCGCCCACTGCATCGTTTCATTGTCTAGTGCATTATCATAGTCACATAGCTTGTATGTGGTGAAATTGTATGTCTCGATGACTGAGTGATTGTTGTCTGTGTTGAAGACTGCTTATCCACGAAAGTCGGAGAGTGAGAAATATTAAAATTACAAATATGTAAATAACTTAAGATGCGATTGGTATCATAATTAAAAAATAATAATAGTGCTATTAATCAATACAAAAGCAAGAGAACAATAGACCTAATGATTAATATTCAATTCTTTACTTTGGAAAAATACCCAACTCTACTTTTCCCACTGCATGCACCTACTCTAAGAAAAATATCAAATCTCCGAAGCAGAAGTTGACTCTACTCTCCATCATACATATGTTACACGTTGAAATTTCATTTTTTTAAGTACAAATTTGATTGTGGAGTGTTTGGTAGGAATTAATCTCTGGTCTATGATATGGGTTACAAAGTGTTCTACCAACTGATAATATATATATATATATATATATATATATATATCTAATTACATTTTATACCCATCTAATATATTATCGCCTTTAATAAATTGTCAAATGTCAATTATTGATGATACTTTTGTACACATTATATAGTAAAATCTCTCTAAATTAATAATATCGGCGCCATGGAATTTCATTAATTTATAGAGGTATTAATTAATTGATAAAATATTAATTTATTAATTAATAGAGGTATTTATATTCAGTGAACTTAAACTTAATTTCATAGGAAATACATGAATATTGAATATTTTTTGAACAAACATGAACCCTAATTATATATATACACTTGAATTAATCTAGTTATTTGATGTATATAAATTAAATACTAGGAACTTTTTTTGTGAATAAACATGAATCTTAAATATACCATGAACTTGGATCCATTTATTCAATATACTTGAACTAAATATTAGGAACATGAATCTAGTTATTTGATATACTAAAATGATGAAGCTGAGGATGATGCAATGACATTAGAACTGGTTATGCAAAAGGAAGCAATAATAGCATCAACAACCTTTCATAAGTTTTGTTGCAGTTAGAGAACACCACACCAGAGCTTTTGGATGCTGTGGGGAAATTTAGAGATGAAATTTATTTCGATATATATTTCAATAAAAACAAATAACAATAAATTCATGTTTCACTAAGTTATCCTAGTTATCTTTGTAATTTATGGAAATTATTTATTAATGGAGATTTTACAGTATGTAGTGGTTATCTTAAACTATAAAATAGACCATAATTTATATAAGATACTTTCATGTACAACTTGACCATGAGCATAAATAGGCCCATCCCTAAATAAGTCAAGCCATACACCGACATGATATGTACACCTCAAAAGTTTGACAATCCAGTACTAAATTATTCGAACCCTTTACTATTACTTATAAGGAAATATTTTATTGGAAGGCCTTAATTTAAAAAAAAAAAATTCAATTAAGACTTGAACTTTAAGTTTTCTTTAAATTTAATTAGGAATTTAAATTTTAGATTTTATTCTCAATTCAGGAGTTACTTTTGAAAGAATAAGAAATATTGTCAGATGTACGAACTGTTTTATATTGTTCCAACACTTTCAATGTACATTGTTTCTCTATCTCAAGTGAGGTTTTCGATATAGAATAGACGTAGTATGTTGACAATATAAATTTTTACACATGGTATTATGGACTGCTAATCCCTCAAGTTTGAATAAAGTGAATAACTTTTTTAGGATTAAATATAAAAAAAATTACGATCTTTGGTTTAATATTTAATTATAACTAGTATAGTACCCATGAATTTTTTTTATGAGTTTGTTAAATTTAATTTTTTATCAATAGAAACGTGAACAAGTTACTAATATATACAATTATTTTTTTTATAAGAAGCATATTGTTAGTTTTAAGCATATATATAATAATATTGAACAGTTGTAAGAAGTTTTTTAATGATGAGACTTAAATCAACGTTATTAGTAGGGTAAAAAGTGGAATAAAAATCAATAATTACATATTATATAAGAAAAATGACTATAATGACAATGTGTACAGTCTTTCGCTCAAACACTATTTTAAATTTTGAAATACTTCTTTGTAAATCACATTATCTTAAAAACCTGTTGTATAGAATGCATCTAGATATCGCGTCAATATAAAGGCTCTTGAATACTAATATATATTTTATAAAATAATATAAAATATATCATAAATAAATAATTTAGAATGTCTCTATACATGATGTCAGTTTCATAGACTTAAATATAAATGTATGTTATAATATAATATAAATAAATTATAAATAAAGGAAATAAATTATAAAAAAATTATTGTAATACAATACAGGACTTTATATATTGTGCATTTAATAGGAACTACTTAATATTATATACACTATATTATATTATTGGAAACAATACTTATACATTATGTTATAAAACATCTATGCCTCTTTTATAGAAAAAAGGAGATTGCATTAAGAAAATAGAATAAAAAACTAATATGTGAATTTTAATAATCTTAAGGGTTAATTACAACAACCTCACCAAACTATCAACATTTTTGCATATAAATCACTGAACTTTTTTTTGTAGCACTCATACATATAAACTGTATGGGTTTTGGCAGATAAACCACTAGACTTATTTTCCAATCATTTTTTGCCGGAATTCCACATGTGACTTGCACGTTATAATTTTTTAAGGACTTTTCTTGTCCAAACATGCTTTTTAGTAGGTAGAGGAGCCGCTCATCTTCAACAATGGAGATTTTAAATATCGGGAGAGAGAACTACTGATGATTCAAAGAAATTGATGTGGAAAGGAAAGACATGAAATAATTTTACGCATTTGACATACTAAAAAGGTTACTTATCCAAAAAAAGTCATTAAAAGTTTATCACACGCAAGTAACGTGCGGAATTCAGACAGAAAATGTTCGAAAAATAAGTTTGATGGTTTATCTGTCAATCGAAAAATAAGTTTGGTGGTTTATCTATCAAATCTGTATAGTTTGTATGTATCGATGACACAAAAAAAGTTTAATGGTTTATGTGCAAAAACGCTGATAGTTTGGTGGGATTGCTGCAATTAACCCTAATCTTAATGAAACGCCAGAAATTTGAAATTCGATTTCCCTGTGATTTTTTTTTTCCAGAATTTTTATAGATGATTAGAATGCTTATACACACACACACACATATATATCATAATTTAAAAGCACATACACTTGATATCTAATAACACTACGAACCGAGTATTAGAAATTAACCCACACACGATCACGAAACTGAAAGAAAGAAAGAAAGACGTGAAAAACACAATAATTTGGTTACCCAGTTCGTTACGATGTGTAACTACGTCTGGGGACGATACCAAGCCAGGGATTTCACTATTTTCAGTCAACACCAATTGCAATGAGAGAACAACTATTTATAATATTCTATGGGCCAAAATTCGACCTCAAACTTGAGGCCCAAGAAAATTGCCGCGTCTAATCGACGCGGCCGCGCAACACCCTTCACGCGGTTGCGTTACGTTAAGCTCAATGTAAGCTTAACGATGCATATATGTCGCAGCCGCGTCCAATGATTGACGCGACAATGCGGCTCCCACAGTGCCAATACACAATCTAGAGCACTTTTGACGCGGCCGCGACACCATTAAACTAACTAGCTCTTTTTTAGTGTGGCCGCGAGCCTTAACGTGAGCAGACTCCATCACAACAATCTCCCACTTGGAGACTGATCACTCTCAAATCATCATGTCTTCTTCTTCTCCTCTTCCCCAGTATCTGCTTAGTATCACCTAGCCTCTTCGTCAAGTTCCAAGGCCAATTGAAGTTATGCATAACTTCAATTTCTCTGAGGTCATCACCATAGTAACCATGTCAGCTAGATTCTCACTTTCGAGAATTTTCACAAGTTGCAAGATCCTCTTCTCCAACATGTGCCTTATGTAGTGATATTTCAAGTCAATGTGCTTAGTCCTCGAATGAAAGGCCGGATGGCTAGCCAAGAAAATTGCACTCTGACTATCGCTGTAGAGTACACTATTTTCATGCTTCCTCCCAAGTTCATCCAAGAAATTCTGCAACCATACCATCTCTTTGCTTGCCTCCGTCACAACTATATATTCAGCTTCTGTGGTGGATAGAACAACAACCTTCTGCAACTTCGGTGTCCAAGAAATTGTTGTACCACCATAAGTAAAGGCATACCCGATAGTACTCCTTCTCCCATCAAGATTATTTGATGACAAGTCTACATCAACCTAACCAACCAGCTTGGAATTTCTCCCATCAAAGCACAATGCTTTGTCCATGGTACCTCTCAAGTATCGTAGTAACAACAATGATCGGCGTGACACTTGTGATGACCAATTTCCTCCATGACACTGTCAAACTTCTTGTACCACTTTTTCAGAGCTTGCTTCAACCCATACAAGCTCTTCCCCAACTTGCACACAAGTTCTTCCTTTCCCTTGGCCATGAATCCCTTTGGCTGAACCATATACAATTCCTCCACCAGATCACTGTGAAGGAATGTCGTCTTTACATACATCTGATGTAATAACAAGTTCTCTGCAGCAACCATACTCAACACCATACGAATAGTCATCAGTTTCACAACAGCAGTATACCGAATCGCTGCTCAAACTCTTTCACAACCAACCTAGCTTTGTAGCGCTTTCTACCATCTGCTTCAATTTTTATTCTGTAGACCACTTGTTGTGCAAAGCATTCATACCCTTAGGAAGTTCACTCATTTCCTAAGTGTCATTCACACAAAGTGATGTCAATTTATCTTCCATGATAGCTCTCCACTTTCGTCTGTCAACAACCTGTTCTGCTTCTGCAAAGCTCTTAGGTTCACCACCATCAGTAAATAACAAGTAATAGTTAGAGGGCGAATACATAGCAGGTGCACATCACTCTCTAGCCGGTCTGTGCAGCGGAACAATCTCCTGAGGTGGTGGAGTTCTTGGTTCATCCTCAAGAACCTCCTCTTCATCTTGACCCTCCTTACTCCCACCCAAGTTTGAGATGTCTAACTCGACTAGCTTGGAATTAGAGCTATCAGAGCTCGATGCCTTCAACATGTCCTTGTACATCACCTGTTCATTAAACACTACATCTCTACTTCGAATCACCTTTCGGTTCTCCTCATCCCAGAGCCTATAATCAAACTCATCGCCACCATAACCAATGAACGTACATTTGACAAACTTAGCATCCAATTTACTTATATCAACAGAGCTAACATGGACATAAGCTACATAACCAAAAATACGTAGAAAGGACATATTTACCTCCTTTCTCGTCCATACCTTCTCCGATATTCGATTCTCCAGTGCAACCGATGGACCTCTGTTGATAAAAAACGCAATTGTGTTAACAGCCTCACCCCAAAAAACATCTTTTGCATCCCACTTTTCAGCCTCATGCATCTAGCCGCTCATTCAACGTTCTGTTCATCCGTTCTGCTACTCCATTCTGCTGAGGAGTTCCATGCACTGTCTTCTCCATGCGAATTCCCTTATCAGCACAGTAGTCTTTGAACTCCTTGAGGTCATACTCACCTCCATTGTTATACTCGAAGTAGATCCTGATTCTTTCCTGCGAATCTCCTCGCTAATCATCAGATCCCTTACTTTGTCAAACTTCAGCTAGCGTCTGCGGCGCTAACTACTGTCGCTGTACCGGCCTAACTGTCTGGCAGAGACGATAGCATGATCAAGCCTCATGGCTCATCGTCAAATTTAATCTCTACTGAGCTCAACTATGAGGTAATTATGTTGAGCTCATACAGGTGGTGCTGCACCAGTGTACCCTCCGACATCCTTAGATTGAACAGTCTCCTGATCAGATGTACCTTGTTCACCGTCGATGGTTTCTGATACATCTCCTCTAAAATCGCAAGCATCTCCCTCGTGGACTTTGTTGTAGTCGTGTGATAAAGCGATCTCCTAGTACAACAATAAACGTATCGCGCTCATCGCTTTCCTGTCCAATAACACCCACTCCGCTGCCTCCATCTTTTTGGGCTTCACTATTAGAGGCAAGTGAAGATCTTTACCGTAGAGGTAATCTTCCATCTGCATCTTTCAGAATCCATAGTCAGAACCATCAAACTTCTCGATCGACACATTTTCTTCCATCGTGATACTTCCTTCGCACCCGGAGCTCTTGATACCAGTTATTAGGAATTAACCCACACACGATCACGAAATTGAAAGAAAGAAAGAAAGACGAGAAAAATATAATAATTTGATTACCTAGTTCGTTACGATGTGTAGCTACGTCTGGGGGCGATACCAAGCCAGAGATTTTACTATTTTCAGTCAACACCAATTACAATGAGAGAACAACTATTTATAATAGTCTATGGGCCAAAATCCGACCTCAAACTTGAGGCCCAAGAAAACTGCCGCGTCTAACCGACGCGACCACGCAACACCCTTCACGCGGTCGTGTTACGTTAAGCTCAGTGTAAGCTTAACCACACATAATATGTCGCGGCCGCGTTCAATGGTTGACGTGGACGCGTTGCTCCTATAGTGCTGATACACAATCTAAAGCACTTTTGACGCGGTCACGATGTATGTCTGTCATGGCCGCGTTGCCTTCAGAGCTTCCGTTACACTAACTAACTCGTTTTTGGTGTGACCGCACGGAAGGATGAGGCGCAGCAACGAGCCTTAGCGTGAATCTGGCCCCATCACAACACCGAGAACCATAATTATAGTTATAACAATTATTTAATGAACTTATCCAGGGAAAATAACAATACTAAAATATTTTAAAATTTTAAATCACAACTATACATAACCGAGAGACGGATCATTAGTTGCAATAGTTATATCAATCTTATTGAGGAAAAATAAAAAACTAAAATTCTTAAATATTGACATATTAAAATATATTGTTATACTACCAAAACTGTAAGAGAATGACATTTGACACAGTGGTCTCTCTTTTAGTCTATAATGTATAAGGGATATGACTATTGAAATTTGGACATGGATCCCCTATAGTTGAGGTTGTGCATTTCAGTGGAATTCTCTCACGTTCTCTCTTTACAGTGTGGATAACTTTGTAGAAATAGAATGTGAATAACTACATTATAGAGAGAGCATGAGAGGGAATTCCACTGAAATGCACAACCTCAAGTAGAGAGGATCTAGGTCCTTGAAATTTATCAATTTTAGTTTCCAGCTATAGTTTTTCTTTCATTTATAACATTGGCCATATGAATTGATAAGACCTTCATATATCCTAAATTATTTCCACAATTTGTAGAATTAAGACAAAAAATTCATAACTTAAATTCTCAAGTCGCCAATTCTAATAATGAATAGCAAAATAGATAGCGGATCTCAGTAAGGTACATTTAATGAAGATGGAGACATCACATTAGATGTTCGAAAATATGTTTAAACTTGTAATTGAGAAAAAATCACAGTCAATGATGAATATAAAAGTCGTGTTGGATTTTAAAATTGCACCAAATATCGTAATTTTGGTAATTTAGCTTTTTTTACTTTGTTAGACTTTGACATGTTAATTAATGATCATATTAATATGTATCATGAATAAATTTAAGAGCAGTTAGTTGAATATCTTGTAAATTAACTAAAAAAATGAATTAAAAGGTGAGTGATGAATCAAACTTGATTAAAAAAATTAATAAACGTGGTTTATTGAGATTTGATCCCCTAGATCCATCAAGGAGAATCATGAGGAAAGACGTTGAAGCAAAGTGACTCCATCCATTTACTGCTAAATATGCAAGGCAGGGCCACACGATAAAGTGAAGATGAAATTCGTATAGTGACATCTGTCATAAGCTGCAGTGGTTGTAGGATTCGTCTGCCTCTGATCATCATATCTTACTTTTTGTTTTTGGCAGATTTGTAAGAATCAAATCGTGTTTATTTTGTTTTAAATTATATAATGGTGAACTTTTCATTTCTAATACTATTGATGCAGAAGCAGCAGGTAAGATATGTAATCTGGGAAGCAATGAACACTAGTATATAGAAATAATGTTGAATTATTTGACTTACTAAGGAAATCACCGAGGGTGAAGTTTGTGGCGGAGGCCCATTTCTGGTAATCCATTCTGCCAGGGTTGTCGTACCACCCAAAAGACTCCCCAACTGTGTAATTCTTGTACCCATTAACAAACCCTGCTGCTGCTGCTGCTGCAACACTCAGCAACAACAGCCTAATCTCTACCCCACCCATTACTCTCTCTCTCTCTCTCTCTCCCTCTCTCTCTCGCTGATTGATATTTTCTTTCTTTTCTCAAAGTAAACGGAATAATTGCTTATCCTTTACACAGAACGAACATGGACTGTCTGTTTATAATACCTACCCTCTAAACTACTTTTCAAAATAAACATTTAATCAAACTACTCCCTTTAATTCTCCTTCCCTCCCTCCCCAATCAACTTACACCCGTCCCAATTACATTTTTATATTCTTCAAAATAAAAATTATATCACAATCTTCATCCTCAATCCATCTTTTAAAACTCAACATAAAAAAAAAAAAAAACAACTTTTCTTAATTGCACGTGACTAATAAATTGTTCGTAGCATAAGCCGCCACAAACCATCGAGGTTTCTTTGGACCTTTAGGATATGTTTGTTTATGTATTGAGTGGGACGTGATAAATTCAGACGTGTAAATCTAAATGATAATCTAAATCTTGTGTTTATTCTATGATAAAATATGGTTGAATTTTAAAATATGCAATCATTATGCTGGAAAAATAATAAAAAATATTAAATAATTATTTTGTAACGAGTGCATGAAAGGGGGGAGAGAGAGTAAAATAACCTTGGATTTAAGTGGACTATATAATCATAATTTTAAGTCCCGGAACAAATGCAGCTTTGAATCGGTCCGTCCTCCATCCAGACGGATAAATCCAAAAACAAACATACCATTAGGGTATTAACAATTTAGTGGCAATTATCTATTTTCGAGAGTGTGAGACGTGGCTAGGGACCTAATGCTATAGCATATTCTTTGATGAATTTTGTTTTTTTCAGCTCTTAATCTCACGTTTGGGTCGATCGATTCAAGTTGGTTAAAAAAATTTGTATTGGTCAGTGTTACATGTACATTGCTCTTTGACCCTCAACAATTAAGGATAAATAATCGTCTTTTCTTGAACTATCCATATTTATTTTATCCTTATTCTATTAGATCGATGCATGACATATGAAACACTATTATAAATTAATACTTAACTTTTTTCAATAGTTTTCATATGACATGTATCTAATAGTATGCGGGTAATATCTATGTAGGTTGGATAGGATCAATCCAAATAATCTTAGCCGAATGAGTTCTTTTTTTTCTTTGAAAAACTAGGGATATAAAATAGTTCCAGAAGTTATGATCTCTTAATTATAATTTACATGCAAAAAGTAATACCATTAAATTGGAGTTGTTGGTTGAAGTCAATTTGGATAAATTCACGTCATTATGTGAATTTAGTAGGATGAATGTGAAGATATTTGTGGAAAATATTAGTTACACCACTTTTGTTGATTGAATTCAACGGTCTTGCCAGATATGTTCTTTACATCATATTCCTATTCATGTTAGCATAGACACGTACATTGTATATCCATTTGGCCACGTGCCCCCATTACATTTATCCTTTTTTTACTACTCAACATTTAATATTTAAAATATTATATATAGAAATAAAGTCAAATTATATATTTATTCCACTTCATCAAATTTGCCTACGGTATTGCTGGATCGTTCCTAAAGACATGTGGTTCTAGAAAAAAGTACTCCCTCCGTCTCGCTCTAATTTGTTTACTTTTCTTTTTTGTTTGTCCCAATTCACAATCTCCACCCTTAAAATCTTCACATTCAATCTCCACCTTTGAAAAAGTCAAAGATTTCACAAAATCTGTTTTTTCTTAACCTTTGTGCTCGACCAAGGTAGACAAATTGGGCCGGAACGAAGGGAGTACTTTATTTCGAAAAATAAGTCAATTTAACAAAAAAAAAAAAAAATAGATTTCTTTCGATAATATCCTTATCTTTGAATATATATAAAAAAAAAAATCTGAAAATCTTCAACAAGTCTCCCTCCTAAACTCCTGCTTATGATATGGAAGGAGAGAAGAAGAAAAGTCATTGGTAAAGAAAAAAAGTTGGACTGAAAAAAATGAAAATGAAAATCGTAGGGATAGATTATATGGATGTATATTTATTCATTTCATTAATCCTTAATTTCTCCTAACAAGTTTAAAATGACTAGTATTTAGGAATGACTAAAGTATTAGTTAACTTTTCCGCATTAATGTTTTCCTCACCTCCACAAATAATTATTGAGTAAGACTTACGTGCCTCATATGTACGGATCTTATATCATGACAAGATTGTAGAGAAAAATGTTACAATAGAAGAAATTACAAGTAAAAATTCTGCTAGATTCATCACTGTTACACTAAAAGGGGACAATTTTTAAAAGCCGAATAGCTCATACAATCTTCACTTTTCGATCTACCATTTTTCCACCAAACATGTGTAGCTCTCTAAAACGAAACACTGAATCGCCTATTTGTTTTGTGATTTCGCTGAAAATGAGGGTAATTTTCATTTTGTGCCAGAAAATGTTAACGATCATGAACTACCGAGCTATTAATTTGCTAGATAGTAATAAACTATTGTTACATCAATGTTAGGTACCTTGTTAGACAATCCCTCTACCACCCTAATCCTAATCTATTACTAACAAAATAAACACACAAGTTAAAAGAGCATTTCATAAAAAGAAAGAAACATGGATTGTATTTCAATAGCCACTCGAAGCCAAGGCAAGCAAGATCAACTAATCAGCATGGGAAAATCAGAGACAATAAACTATAGAGGGATTGTACGGCCGCAAGGCACCGCTAAAGAATACCAATTCCGTCTCTATCAGAAACATAACACTCTAAAACTATGTAAATGTTACAATGCTACACATCTAGGGGAATTGACTTACGCCTCCACTCAAAGGGTGGAGGCACCCCATCTAGATGCACGCACTACTTTAATGAAGTACATTACAGAGAACCACAACAACAAAACCGAACAAGGCAGAACATAGGCTGCCTCATAACATGAACTAATATGTTCTGAAACATTACAAAAAAATTAAGTAAGAATCAACAATTTAATCAACACAAATAAACAAATGCACACAAAAAACGAAAGAAAAACATACCAAATCAGATTATAGAACATGCAATACAAGAAAGTTACCCATTTCCTCAATGGTAACAAAAAACTAATTTTTAATTTCACTTGGAATTAAAAGGCTTGAAAAGGGAATAAATGCAACTTTTTTCCAAATATGAACAATAGATTGCTACTTCCGACCAATTTCG
This sequence comes from Ajuga chamaepitys, assembly GCA_958295605.1. Taxonomy (NCBI): domain Eukaryota; kingdom Viridiplantae; phylum Streptophyta; class Magnoliopsida; order Lamiales; family Lamiaceae; genus Ajuga; species Ajuga chamaepitys. The sequence continues at coordinate 26,132,331 of OY282507.1, forward strand.
ACTGTGAGCAATTAGAGCAGCAGCAGATTTTTTGGATACAACGGGATCTCAAATAATAAGAATGGGAAGGGCGTTTCGCACAGTGGGTGGGTTGTGTAGGGTAAAATAGTGGTCTCCTTCGCAGATTGAAGGTTGTAGGTTAGGACAGTGTGTGTGTGTGCTTAGTGCTAGATAGAAGGGTACCCATGGCGGGCCCAAATGGTGCTTATAAATACACTTGCAAATGAACAATACAGTATAACAACACAAGTACAATAAATAAAGTAAACATAACAAATAGTGGATAGATCACGGGTTTAGATCCACTACCAGAAATGAAATTAAAAACTCTAAAAATTGGGATAACTTTCCAGCCTTTCTTTAGAGAATCTCTCTATCAAAAGGGAGAATATGAGGGCATGAGGGCATTTACTGTAGGCATTATATCTATTATAATACTCTTGTAGAAAGTAATATAATAAATCCCTTTCCCTAGGACCCTTCTTGATTGTCATAATTTGTATCCTTATTGATTAACCCTAGAGGTGGATCTATAAATTTATATAAACCCTAACATGCGCCTACAACACATAGGAGTTAAGGGATTCGACCTAATAGTTGTTTACACAAAAGGTCGATTTTCTGATTGAATGATTTCTGACTCCCGTCTTGACCTTCTGGACTGTATCCCCTACTCAATTCTCAACGCCGGATGGACGACGAACTTTGAATAATTCCAAGTGGGAAGGAACACCTTAAATCATCGCCGCCTACTCTCTCTTTCTCTCTATTCAGTGATCTTTTTTTTTTAGTGTTAATTATTCTATCTTCACAGAATGAGAGACCATGTATTTATAATACATGATTGAGTGTGGGCCAAGTCTGGTAGTTTAATTCCTTCTAGCATTAGGAATTTAATTCCTTGTTAGGAATTTAATTCTCTATTCCTACTTGGACTAGGAGTCTATATGGGCCAGTCCAGGGATCAAAAACAAGAAATAAAGATGGACCTAACTATGAATTAATTCTTCCTTGTTCAGCCCAGAACATAATTAATTCATAAATATTAATTCATTCCACTAGAGAATTAATACTAACTTACCCCTTTATTCCCGAGTTGAGTCGGGGCTTGAATTAGACTTAATTAATCCATGTATTTAAGATATTGAATATGCACTAATTAATTAAAGCCTCTGACAGCTTAAATTAATTCATTTCTTATTTATTCCTTAAGTAGTACCACCCAACCTTATTATTGTACATGAACTTAATCAACCTGCAGGGTTTAGTTGAGCTCCTTAAGGGGATATCATCATCCTAAATGGATACGGTTACCTAAATACAAATTACCAATTATTACATGCAAGTTGTTGTCATCCAAAATACATAGTATAAAAGTTATAACTTAACTCTTGTCCATGATAAATCAAAGTGACACACAAACAAGCATTCATAACTATAATCTTACTTGGACTTTAGATTATTATAAGTCATCGAGATCTCTAGTTCTTCACATAGGTCAGACAGAAGAACTTATCTCACTGTGATCCTATCAATACGTAAATACGTACCACTATAAGTAAATAGTCAAGATAAACTATTCCTACTTAATACTGCCGCCTTAACCATCAACTCGTCATCAAGTTGTCTGAGTTGTGATTTACATTTTATATCTCGTTAAGTTTAACCAATCATATGATCTTCTGTGATTTACAACACACCATATGATCTACTTATTTGCAAGAGATATGGGGACACATACATAGTGAAAGTGCATATAGAATTAGACAGGAGATAAACAGTGAATAACTGGAAACATTGTATATAAAAGGTTTTGCTTTCAGTATACAAATCCAACAATCTCCCACTTATACTAAAGCAAACTTTTAGTATACTTGGTGTCTAACTATCTAGCTATTACATTCTCCCACTTATACTGAAAGTTTCCTTAGTGGGTGCCATGAATCGCAGTCCTAGTCCCTGAACTTGCTTGTCATAGACTTTATGCGATAAGCTCTTCGTGAATGGACCAGCTAAATTCTCCGTCGTACAAATCTTCTCTATCTGCACATCTCCTCGTTTTACGATTTTTTGTATTATGTGGTACTTTCTCTCTAAGTGTTTTGTCGCCTTGTGGGTCCTGGGTTCCTTGGAGTTTGCCACTGCACCTGAGTTGTCACAATAGATTGTGATACTCTTAGGCAAACTAGGTACCACGCCTAGATCCAAGAGGTAATCACTACAACAAAAACTGTTAATCACGACACCTAAAAGACAACGGTTTTATGCAATAACAATAGTCTTTTAGCGCTCAACCGTGGTCATTGTACAAACCGTAGTGTTTTACATTTTTTTTCGCTAAAAGACTACGGTTCTGCAAAACCGTTGTGGTTTAACCGTAGTCGAATACCTATTTTTCGCTAAAAGACTACGGTTCTCAAACCGTTATGGTTTAACTGTAGTCGAATGCCTATTTTCGCTAAAAGACTACGGTTCAAAAAATCGTTGTGGTTTAACCGTAGTCGAATACCTATTTTCGCTAAAAGACTACGGTTCGCAAAATCGTTGTGGTTTAACCGTAGTCGAATAGCTATTTTTAAGGTAAAACAATATTAATTATATGAATAAGTATAACAGTATGTGTAAATATTGAAAACTCCTCTCTCATTCATATTTATTATTTTCTGGGCTTATTCACTACTTCTACTTGTTCTAATTTAATAACCTGATTCATTCATATTTCATGTTTTACTTTTGAATACGACAATATAAAGATTAAATATTATATAAAAGATAATACACCTAAATTTTTACATTTTCATGTTACATAAAATGACTAGGAATACTACAAGATATATGCAAAATATCGACGGATTTTAGCGACATAAAATTGTCCATCGTCAAGTAACGACAAAATTACGACTATATATCGATAAAGATTAAAAAAAATAGAAAAATAAAGTTACTGACGAATTACTGACAGACTAGCCACATTATTTTAAGGATCGATTTTTTTTTTTCTATTGATAATTAGTAGTAAATTTGTATGCTAATTTTTTATATGATAACATAGCGGCTGCTTTTCGATCGGTGATATTAATTAAAAAATGAAATTTAACTATTTACCTTGCCGACATAAAGTATCAGTCGGTAAATAACGACAGAATGAACGATAACATACTTACACACCTATAATAAAAGATAAAAATAAAAACATATATCGACGGATAAAATAGTTGCTATATAGCGATGGAATTTCAATCAGTAGCACTAATAAAAAAAATTACTCATATGATGTTATTAGGGTTTTAAATCTTATGAATCAATTTAAAAAAGGGAATTACCCATTTTATTAGAGTTTATCTTCGGTATCAATTTACCAGAGAACCAGACCAAGTAATTTCTCACTCGTCGTTTTAATCTCGGAATCTCCGCTCTTTCGCTTCTCCTCCTCGCCATTAATTTCGAACTCGTTCTTAGGCTTTCCATTTCCACTACTCTTTCTATACAATTTTTGGTAGATTATACATTTTTCTAAAATTTCAAAATAGACGTCGTTTTTGCCTTATTGCAGACTAGGGCTTTCCTTTGGGTTTGATTTTCCATGGATATAGTTTGTTTTATGGAGGAGCATTTATATTTATGATCTGAGATTTGTTCGTCTCTAGGTGCACGAATTGGAGAGTGATCCCCTATTCAATTCTGGTTGTGGATCTGCGCTAACAGAGAGAGAAATGGTGGACATTGAGGCGAGCATCATGGATGGTCGTGGACAAGTGCCCTCATGCCTTGTCTGGCGCTGAACAATTTGCCAAACAACAGGTCAAACACTTGATTAATTTTTGTGATAATGACTACTTCATCACCGTGGACAACATTGGCATGTTCAAATAATTAGATAAAGAAGCATACTCCTACTGTTGGTTCCAGCTAATACACTTGATTCTCTCAAATTTTTACCAAGTTTTTGACATTACAAAACTGAACTGACAGACAAATGAAGTTATGTCGTTCTACTGTTTCTTAATTGAGTTCCATACCTGTATGTTTTGTTTGTAAAGACATGGTAGAAATATTGATTGATATATTTGAGACTCTTAGAATGGGCTCCACAATGATTTACACCAACTAGAAGAAGAGGGCTGAAGTTAAGAAAAATGACATATTTAGATTTTGATTTTATCTATAGAATTACAGTAGACTCTTCTTTTTCCTTCGTATATGTGGTTCTTTCCATGACTTGATTGTCATTGTGTTGATTAGGACCTTCATGTTCCTGTATTGAGTTTGAATAGTGTGATTAAAATAAATTAGTTTCTATTATGCTCTGGGGTAATTGATTCTGTTGTATGAGAATTATGTGTTTGATGAAATGCCCTTTGTTGCTTCATTGTTGTATGAGGTGGAAAATGGTTAATTTAGAAGCCTGCATGTGTTCGTTGGGCTTTAAGGTTTAATGTCAATTTTTCAAAAAAGAGATTTAGTTAAGAGTATGCTACTTAAATGAGAATACCAAAAACTTCATAATATATAATAGAAATGGTCCATGTAATTGGCAGTTTTACTGATCTTTGTTCAATTTTGTGCATATCTTCTTTTTAGAGTCAATAGTCTCTTTGCTTTTCCTTTAGTTCATTAACAACTGAAAAAGATCTGTTTTGATCCCACAACTAGGTACAAAGAATTACGGGTTTTATTCTTTTAATTTTACTGCCAATGATTTTATTAGACTTAGATAACCTATCATAAATATTTGTTTTATTTTTGTTGGTTGACGAGTAGTTGGAAATGGCAAATTCATCTTGATTCCAAGGAATTTATCAAGTAGTTTTACATCCTTATCTATACACTTGAGCCAGACTCGACGTTAATTGTTTTCCTTCTAAACCTGAATGCCCAATTTTGTTATTTATCAAGAATTATTCAGTTTTCTTTTTCCTTTTTTTTAGTATATTTTGATGTCTTTCTATCACGTGTAGGTATCTTCATGCTAACAAGTTAACATGATCCATTCATCCTGAGCTTGGCAACATGCCAAAGCTTCACTATTTGTATAAGTCCTCTCTATTATTCTTGCCTTCTGTACTAATTTTCACATAGAATGATATTATTAATTTGAGTTATATTTCTTTTACTAAGGGAATTGAACGATAGTATGCTGACTGGATGTATCCACCAGAACTTGGGAAGCTCACTGATTTGTTTTATCTGTAAGTTTTACTTTTAAACACTTTCATATTGTTCTTAAATGATCATCAAAGTAATTTTTTTATTTTTTTTCCTCAACTTACAAAAATTTAGCAAGCAACCACTTAAAGGGGCCGATACCAGACAACCTCAGCTCGTGTAAAAACCTGAATAGCTTGTGAATATTGTAGTATGAATTGAATTTATATTAAAACAAAACACATGCTTGAGATTGGTTTTTACTTGTCAACTCTGAGATCTACCCTATTTATCCTGGAGAGAAGTTCATGATAGCATTGACTCTGAATTTGGACGGAACACCTGCTAGTGGTTTTTACACCCAGTAAAATTATCATCACATTTATTTTATTGTTATTTTCTGCAGTACATGAATCAATTTGTAGATTTGGCCATAGCAATGTCCAACTAGACCTTGTCTTGTAAGTTTTGAGTGGGACAAATTTAGAGATATAAGCTGATTTACACATGTTTACTTATAGCTTGATCACAATATCTGCTTGTTATTTGTTAATATTTTCATTGACATCAAAGTTGAAGTTGTGGTGTTGCTACAGACCTTGGTCTGACTTCTATGTGATTGATGGTAATATTGATACTATCCTTGAAAAAAGAAGTAAAGCATCTTGTGTTTATAGTTGGAAATTAGACTACACCAATTTGTTGTGCACTACCAAACTGTGATAGAAATTCTATTATGGTAATAAAGTTAATAAAGCTCTTAATTTTCCAGCATCATTATGTCTTTCAGGGAACATCCACTATATGACTTAATATTGTTAGCATTCAAGTGATTTTTGTCTTATTTTAATTTTACACCTAAAATACTTTTTGTCGGAATGGTCATTTTCTCAGTTTCACTTGCCGGGATGGACCCACTTTATTGCAACATTTGGTTCTCAAAATACCGTCGTTGTCGGCATGGATGGGAGGTGAGATTCTCTCTGTCTCTCTCTCTCTCTCTCTCTCTCTATAACACACACACATATATTAGAGTGAAAATGAAAAGAATGGCTCTAGGAAGAACATTGATAGAATTATGTGAAGTATCTTCTCTGAATTTTTAAAATAATTAGTTCTGTTGGTTAATGGTTAGTCTTATTCTCAACACATAGAATTAAAATGCTCTTGGAATATGACCCTTACTCAATGTGAATTTTTCACCATGTTGTAATGTGTAAACATTCTGTGGCTTATACATATTTTTGTTTTTCAAATTTTTGTGTATGAATTTTTCCAATGTACAACTTCTGGAAGGACTTAACATTAGAGGTGGCAATTCGGGCGGCCCGACCGGGCCCGGCCCCAAGGGAAAGTTCGGGCGGGGTCGGGCCGGGCCCGATTTATTTCGGGCCTAGAAATGCTAGGCCCGGCTCGGAGGACCTCGGGCCATCGGGCCAGAAAAGCCCACCAATGAGTTTTTTTCTTTTCTTTTTTATTACTTTAACCATGAAGTAGAATTATATATTGAGGCGAACTTCAGATTAATTCTCTTAAGAAAAAACTTGATCGGAAGATAATATATTACTATTCGTTGCAATATGGAATGATATCTATTAATCTATAGGCATGTCTCAAACCCCAGATATAACAATAATAATAATAATAATAATAATAATAATAATAATAATAATAATAATAATAATAATAATAATAATAATAATAATAATAATAATAATAATAATAATCATAATAATAATAATAATAATAATAATAATAATAATAAAAAGAAGGAATGGATGATGATATATAGTTATATACTACACGTCACAAGTTATTTAATTTTTGTGTGCGTACTATACTACATGTTAATCAATTTTTCACTTTTCGACACATAATTATTAATGAGCATGCTTGGATCCAATTCATTTTCCATCTTCGGCTAATAAAACTAAAGAAATAGAGTATTAAATTAGTCAAATATTTTAATTTCTCGGTAAATAGATTATGCTCTGCTAGAAAAAGAAAAAAGAAAAACATGTTTCAAATAGTACACAAGATATTACCTAATTCCTAAATTTTTCTTATTCGATTAGTGAGGGAAAAAAATTCAATTCCATCGGGCCGGGCTTGGCCCGCCAAAAGAAAAGCTCGTTCGGGTCGGGCCAAAAAAGCCCGAATTTTTTCGGGCCTCTAATATTCCGGCCCAGCCCGCTTTATATTTCGGGCTAAACGGGCCGACCCATCGGGCCGGGCCAGTTTTGCCAACTCTACTTAACATGGGAGCATTATGGATTGTTATACATAATTCAGTTTTCTACTTTTTGCAGACTGTGGACTTAGAGCGGACAAGTAAATGTAAAGAGGGGGACTTGAGTACCATATACTCTCTTAACTGTCGAAGTCTGCATACTATGTTTTTTTTTTTTTCCATAAATTAGCTCTTGTGTAGTGCTTTGATCTTTTTTTTTTGGGTTGTAAATTAACACTTTGTTGTAATTATACTTTTATTGAAATGAAGAACTAAATTTGGAGTATTTTTCATTTTCGTTGTCCAATTGTAGCTTAAATATTTGATTTATAAACTATAAATTATAATAAAATTGATTGTTACAAAAAAAAAAAAAAAAGAATTATAAAAGATAACGATTGGCCATATTGAAAAACATAAAGACAACAGTTGAAAACCGTTATTGTAGGAGGTCACTTATCGTGAATCACTACGGTTTAAATCGTAGTCAAAGAAAGTCACCAACCGTGGTCATATGTACCGTAGTAATAGATGTTAAATCTATGACTACGGTTTTCAACTGTAGTCTTTATGGTGAATTACTACAGTTCAGACCGTAGTAAAAAAAGTCACCAACCGTGGTCATACATACCGTTGTCGTAGATGCTACTAGTACGACAACGGTTCACAACCGTAGTCTTTATAGTTAACCACTACAGTTCTGAACCATAGTTATTGGTGGTAGGTCTACGACTATGGTATGTACTACTACGGTCGCTGTATGCCTTTAACTACGGATTTTGACCTTAGTGTTAAACGTTCTTTTGTTGTAGTGAATTCTGGAGCCATACTGCGTCCTTAGCAGCCTCCGATGCGGCTACATATTCTGCTTCCATAGTGGAGTCTGCAATGCATCTCTGCTTTGCACTCCTCCATGAAACGGCTCCTCCTCCTAAGGTAAACACATAGCCTGAGGTAGATCTCTTCTCATCCCGGTCTGCCTGGAAATCCGAATCCGTATAACCCAAGGGATTTAGACTGTATACCTGGTAAACTAGCCTGTAATCTCTATTCCTTTTCAGGTACTTGAGTACATGTTTTACCGCAGTCCAATGCGCCTGTCCAGGGTTAGACTGATATCTTGCCACTATGCCGACTGCATAGCTGATATCGGGTCTCGTGCATAGCATTGCATACATAAGACGTCCCACTGCGGAAGCGTAGGGTACTTGTCTCATTTCCTCTTTCTCCTTTGGTGTCTTAAGACACATCTCCTTAGAAAGTGGAACGCCATGTCTGAATGGTAGAAATCCTTTCTTGGCGGTTTGCATGCTAAAACGAGCAATCACAGTATCAATGTAGGCCGCTTGAGATAAGCTCAACATCCTTTTCTTGCGATCCCTTATAACTTTGATCCCAAGGGTGTAAGCTGCCTCTCCTAAGTCCTTCATTTAAAACTGTTTGGATAACCATCTCTTTATGTCTGATAATACCTCCACATTGTTACCAACTAGGAGAATATCATCTACATAAAGTGCAAGATACTTTATCTCCGTTGACATCTATGCGATACACACAACTTTCGTTTTCACTTTGAGTAAATCCTTAGGATTTAATCACCTCGTCAAAACGTAAGTTCCATGACCTAGAAGCTTGCTTGAGTCCATACATGGACTTCTTGAGCTTCCAGACCAGATGCTCTTCGCCTTGCCTCACATAACCTTCTGGTTGCTGCACATAGATGCCCCTACCTTCTTCAAGGTAACCGTTTAAGAAAGCGGTCTATCCATTTGCCAAACCTCAAGATCTAAGTGAGCTGCTATGGCGAGAAGGATCCGAATAGACTTGAGCATGGCTACTGGCGAAAAGGTTTCGTCATAATCTTTACCCTCCACCTGGGTATACCCTTTTGCCACTAGCCTGGCCTTAAAGGCTGTAACCTCTCCATCCCCTCCTCTCTTTCTCTTGTATACCCACTTACTGCCTATAGCTTTAGAGCCATCTGACAGTTCAGTTTTCTCGTATACATCCATAGCAGTTATGGACTCATATTCTGAATCCATAGCGCGACGCCGTTCTTTCGCATCTTCGTCATTTACTGCCTCGGCGTAAGTCCAGGGATCTACAAATCCGAAGATTCTCCCACAAACATGAACCGATCGGGCTGATGAACAACCCTCTCACTATGTCGAGGCTGTGTAGGCATTATGTCAACGGGTTGTGCAGTACTTGGTATTATTGCCTTTTGCACTTGTGGTTGTGGAATTGGAATCGTACTGACATTTCCATTCGAGTTTTTGAAGGACAATATCGGTTATGGACTTGTGATTAATCATGTAGTCCTCTTCTAAGAATCAGGCGTTAGTGCCAATAACGACCTTCTGATCCTTAGGACTATAGAACTAACCACCTTTCGTTCCCTTTGGATACCCTATAAACATTCTTACCTCTGACCTAGATTCCAACTTATCAGCATCCTTGTTCAGTACGTATGCTAGACTACTCCAAATCCTTATATGGTTCAAGCTAGGCTTGCGCCCTGGTCATTAATCGACAGGGGTCTTGGGTACCGATTTGGATGGTATTAGGTTTAACTGATAAGAAGCCGTTTCTAAAGCATATCCCCATAACAAAATGAGCAAAGATGCATAACTTATCATAGATTTGACCATCTCAAGTAAAATTTGATTTCTTCTCTCTGCTACACCATTCTGTTGGGGAGTACCTGGTGTAGTCAATTGGGATGTTATCCCAACTTCTGACAAGTACCGTTGGAACTCGTTGCTGAGGTATTCGCCACCGCGATCAGACCGCAACGACTTGATACTTTTACCTAGCTTCTTCTCCACTTCTGCCTGAAACTCTTTGAATTTCTCAAGACATTCAGACTTGCGGCGAAGTAGATAAATGTACCCGTATCTTGAGTAATCATCAATGAATGTGATGAAGTACTCATACCCTCCATGAGCTTTGGTGGACATTGGTCCACACAAGTCAGAATGGATCATTTCTAACACCTCTTTGGCCCTATTCCCCTTTGCCTTGAAAGTCCTTGTCGACATCTTTCCCTCTAGACAGGATTCGCTAACTCTAGTCTGAATTGGTTGGAACGAATCCAACACTCCATCAGACACTAGTCTTTGGATCTGGTTTAGACTGATATGACCTAGTCTTAGGTGCCAAAGATGTGTTTGATCCTCTTGAGAAGATAATTTCCTTTTCCTTGGGTTCGATCAATGCAACGAAGTTTTGGGTATTTTACAGACAAGTTATAGTATAAAGAGAATTGTTCAAAACACCAGTGCAGATAACTATGTTATTTCTCATGATAGAAACATTACTACCAAAAACAACTGAATATCCATCACAATAAAGTTTCGAAACAGAAATTAAATTGCACGGAAAACTCGGCACAAACAAAACATCTCTTAAAACTAAACAGTGTTATTAAAGCATAAAGAATAATCTCCAACTGCAACTGCTGCGACTCTTGCTGCATTGCCCATGGAGATGATGATCTCGCCATCCCTAAGCTGCCTTGTTGGCTGGAAGCCTTGCAAGGTGTAACAAACATGATCATTCGCACCCGTATCCACTACCCACGAATGGGCAGAAACAGCGGCTAAGCATATTTTAGTTACTAAAGCTAATGGCGTACCTTGGTCCTTTGTCTTTAGCCCTAGACAATCTTTCTTCCAATGCCCAATCTTACCGCGTTTGAAGCACTTTCCCTTAGGTTTCTTTACTCCACCACTAGGGCCCGCTTCGTTACTCCCACTGTTTGCCTTGGCCTTGTCCTTTCGCCTCTTTTTCTTGGTCTTACCTTTTGGTGGAACAGTCGGTCCATTGGCAGTGATCAAAGCCTGTGCATGATTTCCCATCACCCCCTCTGTTGTAACTAGGTCATTTGGCAACTCATTAAGAGTATAGTCTTTCTTGGCCATAACAGCATTGAGACGGCAATTCTCAAAGGATTTGGGAAGAGTGTTGAGAATGATATCGATCTTGGCTTCGCCGTCGATACCTCCTCCTATCAAGTCAAGCTTGTCCATGAGATTAATCATGTGCATGACATGATTATGCACTGAGTTGTCCTAAGTTATTTGACTTTACATGATTTGCCTCATTAAATCAAACCGAGCAGCTCTGTTCGACTCCCCATACACCTCTTGAAGGTTCAACATGATGTTGGCAGCATCGTCCATGTCCTGATGCTGGAGCTGCAAAGCAGACGACATAGTGTTCATAATGTAGCACTTGGCCACATTATTAGACTTGTGCCACCTGTCATGCTTTGCCCGCTCCTCATCAATGGGTTGTGCAGTAAGGGGATTCGGACGAGGAGTAACTAACGCGAAATAGTGTTCCTCAGCGATAAGAATATACTCCATATTACGTTTCCATTCTTTATAATTAGGACTGGTTAAGGGGTGTTGTGCGAGAATATTTATAACGAACGATAACGACATATCTGAAAATATTAAACAATAAACATGTAAGAGCACAATCACATTTAATTTGAATCAACAATATTGTAACCTTTTGATAAAACAATATTGATTGAATCCTCCAATAGCCCAAGAGATTTACATATAAGCCACACAGGTGGACATTTATATGTAAATCCCTCAACCAAACTAAAATACCTAGTCATTTTAATTTCAATCCATGTCAACCTAACCTTTTGACAAATGAAATTAATGATTGGACTTTTAAACGAGACCATATTATTTTTAAGAAGGGACTCCGCGGGGAGTTGTACTTAAAATTAATATCTAAGCAGTGACCACGTCCTAACACTTGTAAACAAATTCTTGGATTTGACACACTTTCATGGACTACGTCGCTTCCAATTTATTTAACTTTCGTTATCCCATTTGTTTCCAACTATCTAGAAAACTTGTGAAAATCATACGTGTAAGTCACGCGTGTGGACGTTTACGCATGTAACTCCCACTTTTCTTTTGGAATTAAATGATTTATTTAGAAGTCCTAGCCAGCAAACTTATAAATAATAAATATGAGCAAGCCACGCGTGTGAACGTTTACTAAATTTATTATTTATTTTGCCTAGAGACCGGTTGTGGAGGTCTTTTGACTATTTTTAGAAATTAAAATTGTCGGGTTTTGCTTAGTCTTTTACTTCAAACGGTTTGTCCATGCAACAACACGTAATCCTAAGCGTAAATAAAAACTAAGCACAATAAATAAACCATGCTCGGAGAATTTAAATATGCTAATATACGAGAAGGTCCTCGCATGATAGTCTAAGCGCAATTAATAAATCACGTAGACATAATAAAGATCATTCATCCATTGAGCAATAAAGAAACGATAAAAATAAATAAAATACATTCTTCGTGGCTCAACATGGAAAAATTAAATCCTAAACTATTACAATAATTTAGGAAATATAAATCTTCAAGTCTCTTGGGCCTTCACGTTGGGCCTCGCACACTCGGGTACGGATCGGGGTAAAACGAAAAACACATTGGGCTACTAAACAGACTGCATGGGCCAATGGGCTGTCGGGCCGAAACCCTAGCCCACGCCCACGCCACGGCCGGGGGGCCGAGTCGTCTAGAGCCGCCGGGGCCTGCTGGGCTAAAGCCCAGCGCCTCGCACGCCCCCAGGCCCGTGCACGGCAACGATCTGCAAGGGTTTGCAAACCCTAGCCGCCACCGCCCCTCCAACCGCAATCTTTCGGCCGCCGGGGCCAGTTGTTGCAGGGCGCCGGGGGCTACTGCTGCCGAGCGCTGGGGCTGCTTGCTGCCGGGCGTCGGCTGCCTACTGCCGGGCGCCGGCTACCTGCTGTCGCGCTCTTTGCATTTTTCGTGTTCTTCGTCTGCGTTCTTCGACTTTTATAAATTTTTCAACAAAATACAAGCAAAAACGAACATATTCTAACCACAAATTTTCTAGTGGTAAAAACAACCCAACGCCAACAAACATGACGTAAAACGAGCCACGAAGAACGACAAAAATTAAACATATTCAACGCACATACATAATCAATAAACAAATTATATCTGACAGAGCCAAGAAGACAGACCAGGCTCTGATACCAGTTGTAGGAATTATATCTATTATGATACTCTTGTAGAAAGGAATATAATTAATCCATTTCCCTAGGACCCTTCTTGGCTGTCATAATTTGTATCCTTTATTGATTAACCCTAGAGGTGGATCTATAAATTTATATAAACCCTAACATGCGCCTACAACACATAGGAGTTAAGGGATTCGACCTGATAGTTGTTTACACAAAAGGTCGATTTCTGATTGAATGATTTCTGACTCCCGTCTTGACCTTCTGGACTGTATCCCCTACTCAATTCTCAACGCCGGATGGACAACGAACTTTGAAGAATTCCAAGTGGGAAGGAACACCTTAAACCGCCGCCGCCTATTCTATCTTTCTCTCTATTCAGTGATCTTTTTTTTTTAGTGTTAATTATTCTATCCTCACAGAATGAGAGACCATGTATTTATAATACATGGTTGAGTGTGGGCCAAACCTAGTAGTTTAATTCCTTCTAGCATTAGGAATTTAATTCGCTATTCCTACTTGGACTAGGAGTCTATATGGGCCAGTCCAGGGATCAAATACAAGAAATAAAGATGGACCTAACTATGAATTAATTCTTCCTTGTTCAGCTCAGAACATAATTAATTCATAAATATTAATTCATTCCACTAGAGAATTAATACTGACTTACCCCTTTATTCCCGAGTTGAGTCGGGGCTTGGATTAGACTTAATTAATTCATGTATTTAAGATATCGAATATCCATTAATTATTTAAAGCCTCTGACAGCTTAAATTATTTAATTTCTTATTTATTCCTTAAGTAGTACCATTCAACTTTATTATTGTACCTGAATTTAATCAACCTGCAGAGTTTAGTACAATAAACCTTTTGAGCTCCTTAATGGGATATCACCATCCTAAACGGATACGGTTACCTAAATACAAATTACCAATTATTAAGCGCAAGTTGATGTCACCCAAAATACATAGTATAAAAGTTATTACTCAACTCTTGCCCATGGTAAATCAAAGTGACACACAAACAATCATTCATAACTGTAATCTTATTTAGGCTTTAGATTATTATAAGTCACCGAGATCTCTAGTTCTTCACTTAGGTCAGACAGAAGAACTTAGCTCATTGTGATCCTATCAATACGTAAATACGTACCACTATAAGTAAATAGTCAAGATAAACTATTCCTACTTAATACTGCAGCCTTAACCAACAACTCGTCCTCAAGTTGTCTGAGCTGTGATTTACATTTTATATCTCGTTAAGTTTAACCAATCATATGATCTTCTGTGATCTACAACACACCATATGATCTACTTATTTGCGAGAGATATGGGGACACATACATAGTGAAAGTGCAAATATAATCAAATAGGAGATAAACAGTGAATTACTGGAAACATTGTATATAAAAGGTTTTTCTTTCAGTATACAAATCCAACATTGACCGCCATTAATCGAAGCTCCATGGCAGGTGTGTACTAACAGAGGTCATTACACCCCTGCCACCCCAAACCACCTAAAACTCCCAAGAATACATCTATACACAGACATATATTATAAAATAAATCGAGCATCAGTAAAGGTGAAGCAATTACAGTTGAAAAAACTAAAGCAAAAGAGAGTTTAGAGAGAGATGGAGAAGAGAGAGGACGAGATGTGCAGAAGAGAGAGAGCGAGAAGAGATGGCTCAGTGCCAGAATAAGAGGAGAGAGGATAAGCCGTTCACACTTGCGGCAGAATGTGGAAAGTGAGGAGTGTAAACCTAATTCTCTCAATATATTTAGCTAAACCTAAAACCAAACATGGGCTGGTTGGCCAAATCGAAAGCAAGCGCATGCAACCTTACTTTTTTATGTTTCTTTTAGTGGAAAGTATGAAAGATATATAATTTATTTATTTTTATTAAGTTTCGATCAAGATGATAAGATTGAACATGATATATTGCTTAAGTGCAAAGGTGCCTTGTATTATTAGATGATAGTTTATGAATATCAATGCATTGTTCAGGAAAGTTTTGGTCAGTTCAAAATATATGTTTGATCATCTAAAGATTATAAGTAGTATATTATGGGAAATTATTTATAGTAGCCCTCAAGCCATCAAATATTTGTTAAATGGCCCTTGGCCAAAGGGACTCAATTTCCTTTTCATTTAAGAAAATCTAAAAAAGTAAGTGAATTTTTAAAAAACTGCACATTGACTCAAAAGGTATAGTTTTACTTTCAAAATGGATTTATATTGTGTATCCACTTCTCCAAGTAATGCAGGCGACAAAATCATTGTTAAAATTCATCGTCTTCCGCTGACTATGTTGCTGTCAAAAAAAGGTCATAAAGATGAGGATAGTTAGTTGGACTCTTAAGTTAATTCTTGATTATACCATCTCAACAAGAAGTAGCATCAAAACAATAACAACAATACTTGAAATCATATATCAAGTCTAGTATCTCTTAAATCCAAAGTTTGCAGACTTTATCCATAGGGGCCCAAAGAAAACACCAGATTTTGGACAAATAAAGGAAAGAATAATGGAGAAAATACAAATGAAGGAATATTCTTGAATATAAAAAATTTCAAATGATAAATATAGCTAGCTAGGTCACAAGAAATTTCACTCTAAGCTAGCTCCTGAAATTATGTAACAAGTGATGGTTACTTCCCTGCCTTATCATATTTAACAGTGTAATAATGAGTCATGATGAGCCAACAAGACAGGGTGGATTTAGGGCTTGCATGTTTGTTTTCGGTAAGTGTCTTTCCATTCCAAGAAGAGCTAGTTTGAAATTCATTCATCACAATAGTTGGTTTTGTTTTGTGACAGTGTTGGGAACGTTGGAGAACATTGGATTTGTAGCAAACATGTCGAGTATGGTTCTCTACTTCCATCTCTTCTTCGGAATTTCCAAATCAGCAAACACTCTCACCAACTTCCTCGGCTCCACATACTTGCTCACCATTTTAGGAGGCTTCATTTCGGATACTTACTTAAGCAGGCTCCACACTTGCCTCATTTTCGGCTTTCTCGAGATAACGGTAACATACCTTTTTGTTTTCTCCTCCATTTCTTGAGGAAACCTCTAAAAGTAGTTTGTTTTTCCGCAGGGTTTACTAATGCTCACAATTCAAGCCAATTCAAAGAAATCACAAACCCAACTCTGCAATGCTTCAAGCTGTGTTGAAGGTGGCGACGCCATTCTCTTCTACAGTTGTTTATGTGTACTGGCGTTAGGTTGTGGTGGAGTAAAGGGATCGGTTGCTGCACTAGGCGCAGATCAATTTGACCGAAATCAGCCTGAAGGAGGAAAGGCAGTTGCTACGTATTTCAACTGCTACCAGTTCAGTACAACCCTAGGATCACTGATAGGTGTGACAGCAGTTATATGGATTGCCTTGAATAAAGGTTGGCACTGGGCTTTCTTCACCGGGTTAGTCACCGCCTTTTTCGGCTTTGTTGTGCTTGGACTTGGAAACCCTTTCTACTTGTTTCAACCACTGCCGAATACCCCTCTTATCAGGATATCACAGGTCTCTTTCTTTCTCTCTCCCTCTCCCTCTCCCTCTCCAAACTTATGCCCTTATGGAATCAAATCATCTACTCCAGGTCATTATCGCTGCAATTCACAAAAGAAATCTAAACTGCCCTCACAACTGTCATCACTTGTATCAAACTGATGATAAACAAAATGATACCACACCAAAAATTGCACATACCAACCAATTCAGGTATATATATTGTTTCGTGATTATATCCTGGAAAAAATCATAACTCGTCTCACAACTATTTGTTTTAACAAAATTGGTCTCATAGATTTAGTTTTCTTCAATTTAGTCCCGTAAATCTAGACCAAATTTGGCCCAAGAATACTTAATTTTACCCAAAATTGGCAGTGTATAGCACGTGTCACTCGAATTTGGGGGAAACCAGCCATTGGCATGACGCGGCGAATTATATGTAATATGACTTTCTTTGCAATTTTCTTATTTCAAAATTTACACAGTAACAAAAAATGACACATAAGTTATTTACAAAAGAAAAATAATAAATTAGAATACAAAAAACCATGTCTCTTTCCCTCAACACGCTAAAAGAACCCATTTAGAATCCTAAAATTTCTCTCCCAGATTTGCGCAAAATCCATGTCCAACTCAGACAACAGCTCGCAGAATCAGTTATAATTGCATCAGTTGGTGGTGCAACGGGGAAACAACGACGGAGGTGGTTTTTTGGTGATGTCCACAGTAATGGTGGGGCGGGTGTCAAAGGGGGTGGTGTCAGGAGGGGGAAGGAGGCTCAAAGGAGGAGAGAGAGACAATGAGGGATAGGAGTTTGAGGGACCGGTAGGAGGAGATGTTGGCAGAAAATATGGTGAAGGCTGTGGTTGATGACGGCGGCGAAAGGAAAAATGGGAAGAAGGGATTTTTGGGGGTGGTGGGAGGGGGTAGTGTGGAGGAGAAGGGGTTTTGGGTTGTTGGGATTGAGGTAGGGGGCGCGAGAAGGGTTGGGGGTGAGGAGATGGGGGCGGGGGAGGGATTGGTAAGGGGGAAGAAGGGGTGGTAGAGGAGATTGTGGGGGGCAGTGGTTCGTGGTGGCGGAAGCGGCAGTGGAGATGAGTGAAAAGCTGGTGGTTGGAGGTGTAAATAATGCATTGTGTGCGTGTGTGAAGGTGAAAAGTTCAGGACTGAGGTGTTTCTTTTAAATAATATTTAGGAAGAATGGCCACGTAATAAGCTTCATTGGTTTGCCCCAAAATAAATTGGCATGTGATTGTCACGTGCATTTTCCGGCCAAATTTGACCTTAAATTAAGCAATTTCTGAATTTATAGGACTAAATCGAAAAAAAAAAAAAAAAAAAACTAAATCTATGAAACCAAGTTTGTTAAAGCAAATAGTTGTAAGACAAGTTACGGTATTTTCCCGATTATATCCACACAATCTGTATAAATCTAACCTAACTACACAACGGTAATCTAGATAACACACATCCACTACCCAAAAACCACGCGCGAACCTACAATGGATAAATTACAAACTGGTATTAAACCTCATCTTTCTCCTGCTTTTCAAACTAGGTTTCTAGACAAAGCTGTTGTTCGTAGTATTTGCACCGAGCCCCAAACAGCCTGCACGGTGACACAAGTCGAAGAAGTCAAGATACTAATAAGGATGCTACCAATCGTAGCCAGCACAATCATAATGAACACATGCTTAGCACAACTACAGACATTCTCAGTAGTCCAAGGATATCTAATGGAACCTCACTTGGGCCCACTCAAAATCCCCACCCCTTCAATCCCCGTCATCCCTCTAATCTTCATGGCCATTCTCCTTCTACTGTACGAGTTCTTCTTCATCCCATTTGCCCGGAAGATCACAGGCCACCCTAACGGTATAACTCAGCTACAACGTGTAGGAATCGGGCTCGTCCTATCCATAATCTCAATGGGAATAGCAGGCCTAGTTGAGGTTAAAAGGAGAGACCAGGCTCTCAAGAATCCGTACAAGCCCATCAGTCTTTTCTGGCTCTCGTTCCAATACGGAGTATTCGGGGTCGCAGACATGTTTGTCATGGTTGGCCTGATGGAATTCTTCTACAGGGAAGCTCCATCTGGAATGAGATCCCTTGCCACATCTTTTGCTTTGCTGTCACTCTCGTTCGGTTATTTCTTGAGCACTGCGTTTGTTAACATTGTGAATGCTATCACTGAAAAGGCAACGAAAAATAAACAAGGGTGGCTCAAGGCAAAAGATTTGAACCATAACAAGCTTGACTATTTCTACTGGTTTTTGGCTATCCTAAGTGCCCTCAATTTTGCTAACTACCTCTACTGGGCATCATGGTACAAGTACAGATCAGATGTCAGAGAATCAACCGAGGGGGGCTCTTGATGGAACATTCTGATCACAAGTAAAATGATGAGTTGTGACAGAAAATGTATTAGCCACTAATTGTTGTATATGGTTTAAGAACCTATTAATAAAATGGGATGTGATCTTGTTCTACTCTCTATTGTCTTTATTGTTGCTTCAACGACCTGTGTCTAACTGGGTGCAATATGAGCATAAATCACTTTTTCAAAATCTATTTTTTAAGATAAGAATACAAAAAACAAAAAAATACAACAACCAGTTAAAGAAAGAGGGTGACAAAAAACGCAACGATGGATTTGGATCACACACAGCTTTTTAGCGCCATATGCCTCATCTTATAAGCAATTCTTAATACTCTCTATTGTCTTTCTAAAATGTCCTACGAAATATTTTAAATGAAGAAAAAACAACAATAATAACAATAATGATTCTCATGCATTGCCATTGTTATACCACTAAGCATCTGTGTGCGTGTCTCTCTCTGGTTACGATACAATGAGGACGCCCATGTTTATATACCTTCACCATAATTCATCTGACTCTTGAACAAAGAATGAGCAATGTATCTCTTGATCTTGTATATCTAGATAAAGAAAAAGGAACACATAACAGCTACACGCATCTTCCACTGAGACATTTACAGAAGAACCAGCCGATGCAATGCCCGAAAAATGATGCCTGTGGCATTTGCCTCTCAGAAAAAAAATGCAAATTAAAATAAGAGCTATAAATTTCGTCTGTGACTTACTGCTAGTTAAAGCTAGTGAGGCAGGAGGCAGAAAGTAGGCATACTTGTGATGTCACCAGTAGCTTGATGCGCCACGATACACCTTTCCATAGAAACTATCAGGAGCTCCCTTTGAACCCATCCCCATGTATCCTTGCTCTAACTTGGTGGCAAGATTGTCCTTCACATTATCGTTATGATGGGTGGCAAACAACCCCAGAACACGACGAATCACCATCCAAATGCCACAAATCTAGATGTGCCAGCTGCTTCTGTATCATATCCGACCCTGTACTAGAAGGCCAGATAATAAATTTATTTTCTTTCTGAAACAAGCTTGAGTTAAAGCTAAAAGTACCCTCATCCAAGCCAAGGCCCATCTCATCAATTTTCTTGAATTTGACATTCTGCACCTCCAATAATTTCTCAACTGCATAGAAAAGGATGCCCTCTTTAGGAACCGACTGTTTCGCCAAGGTGTCTACAAGTGCTGCAAGCTTGAACTGGAAATCGTAAGTCCAGATCTTCAACGAAGTAGATGAGCTTCGGATAAAAAGAAGCCTGCTAGTCTTCCCAACAAAAAAATCATTTGTATGGTCAAAGGTATCCACAAACGTATCAGTACTTAGGGGCATCACGTTTCCGTCTAGCACCCAGGTATTATAACCAAGTTCCAAATTCTTTTTAGTCACAGATGCAATTGCTACAATTTCTTTGACCATTTCCCCAGTAGAATCTTGAAAACTGATAGACTTCGCAAGTTTGCTGAGGTCGGAAAATTCGCTTGACTCGATTACCGGGTGCCCCCTTCTCGCAAGATCAATTAGAAAATCGGATTTCGGCCCAACCAAGACATACTTTCGAATATTCAGCGCGTTGAAGTGGCAGAGGATATTCCTGACAATTATCTCCGGTACTCTAAACATACTCACTAGTATAACAGAGTTTTTTTTCTGCACAGATTGAAGAACCGGTCCAAGTTCATAGGAACTCCTTACAACCCTATTCGGGACAACTTGCCTGAAGCAGAAATCGTACCACTTGAGATCATTCAACGGATATAATTCCAGTAAGTTGAAATCAATAGATTTTTCATCCAGTAAGTAAGAGTCTGGCCCTGCTGTTTTCCCGTAATTGACCCCAGCATCCCTATGGGAGATGCTCAGTGCTCTCTCATGGTGAAAATTGGTGTAAATATTAAAGTAACCCTGAGAGTGAATAAATTTGATAAACCAAGGGGTCCAAATTTTCTCCCCCAGCTTCTTGTACCATCCAGTTGTCACCTATGATCACACCACAGATACAAAGAAATGAGATAAATGCCGTGGTGATTTAGGACACACAGCACCGGAATAGAATAAGAATAATATTATTTGTATTAGTCACCATTCCATCTAGGAGAGGCTTCATGCCTTTGGCCTTATGCACGTCGTACCACAGACGGAACTCTTTCCAAGGCCTTGGGAACAGAAGCTGTCCCCAAGTGCCAACCAGCTGATATAGGAAAATACGAGCTTCACCATCTAATTGCATTTTGTTTCCATGTTTACCTGTTCAGAGCAACCAATGTAACCACCAATTAAGATTATTAAAAGTAAACCTGAGAAGGACAGAAAAGAAAAAAACTCTCATGACTACTACCTATGCATCAGATTCAGTATCACATGGAAACTGAAAAGGACAAAGGCAGTAAATTTGGAAGGGAGAGACAGACTCTACAATATAATCGAGTAATATGCACCCTTAGCTACATTTTGACAACTGAAGATACAAATGCCCACAAGGATCAACTGTTGGAGCTTTATGTTACCAATTGCGATTGATGAACTATCTCCAAGAATTATTCTTCATTTGCATAAAACACTTACCAAGGAACAAGGGTAACATAAAGAGAAAAGCATCTTTATTAGTACTCGCTTTGCAAATGCACCACAATAATAGGCACAATATATTTCTGTTGATCTCCCAAAATGTGGATTATACTAAAGAAACTTACTAGACATAGTTCTCGTTTACAAATGGAAAGTGGTCAAAACTAAACTGTCTTCTTCCTTATTCATAAATGGTGAGGAATTATATTCTATGAAATGCCTCTCCAGAAAGGAGTTCCATATAATGCACTAACTGGAGAGCTTTTAACTTACTCGTAATTTACAAAAACAGACTCAGACTCGGCATAAAATGCAGATCAATGTCAACTGCACATAAAGTGCATAACTAGGAGGGGGTAAAAACACGGCCAACTCCACATACATTGAAGGAAAATGAAAAGAATAATACCTGGCACAAACCTCGGCCGCTGCAGCGATGCTCCATAGATAGAAGGGCTAAAATTTGTAGCATTATAGTAATAATTCAAGATCACAGCCTTCAGAAACCTACCACCAATATCTAATTTAATTTTCGATTTGCACAAAAAAAAAAATTAATAATAATAATAAATATACCTGTAATAGAGAGGTGAAAGCTGGAGATCATCCTCAACAACAAAAGCAAACTCATGATCTGAGGTGGGCCACCACGCCTCAAGCCACTGGGCCTGAAGGCCAGCATTTGAAGTCCGATAATGCACAAACTTGTCTCCAAAATTCCAATGAAAGGCATCAACAAAATCAAGGATTTGGCTGGAAAGATTGAAATCGAAAGAGGCAGTTGCAGGAACATGGTCGATGTAGATGTGGAGATGAACTTTATCGTTAGTATCGTATTGGGCAGTGGCGAGGGAATTGAGACAGCGGGAGAGGGAGGAGAGGCGATTGAAAGTGAGGAGTTTGATGAGCAATGTGAAGTTGGGGGAGGGAAGTGGGAGTGAGTGGAGTTGCTGGTGCTGCTGCGGTGGCGGGATTTGGGAGGGAGGAGAGAGAAAGAAATAAGAGAGAGAAAGGGAAAGGAGTAGGAAGAGGAGGAGCAGAAGCAGGCTTCTCCTGTGGGGAGCCATCAATTCAATCACTCAGACACACACACACAGTGGGGGGATCAAATCCGGGGTTTTCCCTCATCAAATTCTTTTTGCCGTATAACTAACCCTTTAATTTATTGTATATGTTATCGCTTAAAACTTAATAAATCTCTTGCTTTAATAATGCTTTTGTGACCTTAACAAATCTGTGTTTTTCAATTTTAGTTCCTATCAAATTCTGTTCGGAATGAGGATTGACAACATGTTTTATCAATTGAACTACAATATATTCTCAAATATTGTGTTCTTATTAGGGTTAATATAGTGTGCATTTTATCGTTTAAATATCTTTAATTTTTTTTTTATCTTCAATTACAACCTATGATATGCGAGTTTTACTCGATTGCAACCCCGGCAAAATTTCCGATGTCAAATTTTGAGTATTTTCGTAATTTTTATTTCTAAAATAAAAAATTTAAAAATCTGAAAATTATATTTAAAGTTTTTTAAATGTTTCCAAAAACAATTTTTAGGGACTTTTTTAATTTTTTAATCAAAAAAAATAATTATAAAAATCTAATAACAATATTTAAAAAAATTAAAATGTTTGTTTTTTAATCTAGATATTTTTGGCAATTGTTCATATTTTTTAAATCTAAAATGTTCTCTAAAAATATTTTTATAAATTTAAAAAACAAACAAAGTAATCGAAATACCATAAACTAATCATATAAAATCGTTAAATAATTTAATGGGCTCGAGAGGTTGGAATGGGATGGCCGAATTGCAAATCCATTGCGTAATTTTATAATAATTCTTAAGAAATGATGGATATAATTTTTAGAGTTCTTTAGATAACTTTAGGTCTTGTAAAATATTTTTTTAATTTATAATCTTAAAAGTGATTCTAAAATACTTTTTTAATTTGTTGGAATTTAAAAATTATTTTAACTTTATAAGCCTGGGTTGTGATTAGAGGTGACAAAAATGGTCCAACTCGATATTTTAGATGTGATAATGCGCAGTTCGCTTATCCCAGGAATCGAAGTAAAGTCCGATTAACCACACTACCAAACGCGAGAAAAAGTAAAGAACACAAGATATACGTGGTTCGATCCGGAGATCTACGTCCACGGGCGTAAACAATCACCTGCGAGGTGTTTTTCACTATTTTCCTGTCAATCTTACACGTTGTAATTTTGGAGTACAAAGTGTCAACCCTAAATCTGAGTACAATTCTGCTATTTATACTATACAATTCAAAACCCTAACTGAATCCCTACAATTGAGCCCACCAAATCTGCATGGACGTTGGGAGGAGATCATGGGGATCTCACTTTCCAAATATGCCGCGACTGGGCTGTGCTAGGCTCGTGCGCGCTTCTAGGCCGGCTTAGTTGTTGGGTTCGTTCTTCTGGGCCCGGTTGCTCCGCGACGGGTTAACCCAACCCGGAGTTACTGGGCCATACCTATCAGATGCCGCCCACCAGCCGGAGCGAGGTAGGAGCTTCGGTAAAAGTAGGGCAGGGTGTAACGGGCTCCGATGTTGAGTGATGTAAGGACGTAGCTAGCAAGGAGGGATGCTATCTTTGTCGAACCGAAGCATCCCCGGGGTGAAAGACTCCACGAGGACCAATCGTGACCGAACTGAAGTATCCTCGAGGGCATGGGGTCGACCGAAGCCGAACTGAAGTATCTCCGAGGTCATAGGGTCGATCAGAGCCGAGCTGGAGTATCCCCAGGGTCGTAAGGTTTGGTGAAGCCGAACTAAAATATGCCCGAGGTGAAGGGATCACCGGAGTGAGACCCAAAACTTCCTGGGGAAGGGTGAGGTTGATGTGATTGGCGGCGCCATCATTAGGAAAAGGGATGTGAAGTGACGCGTTTGAGAATTCCAAGAAGCGTGTCTCCCACGCGCCTTGGTAACTGTAACGCGCGTGACGTCCACGCGCGAATCTGAGACACAAAATTTGAAAAGGCCAGATCTGAGCCGTTGATGCCTGAGTACATATAGAGAAAGCTTGAACAGTAAACTTCATTATTCACATTTGCGACTTGCAAGATACAGAGAGTGGGAAAAAAGAGATTCATCTGTGCCATTTGTGAACCATCTCAAATCGAAACCAAGTAAGTATGTCTTCCTCATCGTCTTCATCTTCAATTAGAGAGGTAGGGACCGAAAAAACCCCGTTAGATGTACCTCCCCTTCGCTTTATCATTCCAGAAAGAAGAGTGATTAGGATGGTATATAGGGCCGACGACATGGAATCCGGCACACGGGCAGTAGGGTTCAGTGAGTGTCTGGAAGAGGATTTCGAGGTAGCCGTGGAGGCACTGTGGATGACCCGGGGGCAAATAGAAATCCTGATTCCAACCTTTTACTTCCCGTTTAACTTAGAATACATATGTCGGAGCCTAGTGATTGAGCTTGTTGCCCGCCGAAGGGCTTCATAAGTGTGTATATAGACCATTTGAGAATAGGAATTAGATTCCCCCTTTCGTAGTACAGTTGCTGAGGTATTACGACATCGCCTTAAGTCAATGCCGTGAGGCAAGTTGTCGGATTTATAGTGGTATGTAAGAATGCCGGGGTGGAACCAAATGTAGATTTGTTTAGGTTTTTCTTCCAACTGAAGGCCTTCGGGAAATCGAAGGGATGGTACTCCTTTAGCCCCAGGGCCCGAGGTGGGTTTAAGGTGCAAAACCCGAGTAAGGTGGAGGGTTGGAAAGATAAATTTATTTATGTGAAGACTGGCCTAGTCCTCCCGAGGTGGAGGAGGGAGGAGGTATTAGATAATGCCCCGGTGGCAGAGCCGGAGCCGGAGGTTGTAAGACAATTCCATACTGTAGGTACGTTTAAGACCCTCTGCACCGAGGAGGAGCTGGAGGAAGCAGGGTTAAGCCCGTATTACTCGGGCGGAGCAGAGGGGGATCCCAACCCGGGGGCAGGAGTCGGCAGCCGGGGCAGCCGAGGCAGCCGAGGAGGGTAGGAACTTTAAAATTGTGTAACTGACTGCAACTTGCACAGGATTAACCACGAATTTCTTTTGCAGTGGGATGCTTTAGAAAGGAGACTTCGGGAAGCCCTGCGGTGCCCGAGGCGTCAAAGAAGAGGGGAACTGCAGCTGAAGTGGCACCTAGAAGTGGGGTGTCGCCGAGTCCGAGGCCGTCAGCAGGGACGGAAGAAGATGTGGTGGTCGCGGGGGTGACCCCGAGGTCGAAGAGGAGGGCGGAGCCATCTGTGACTCCCCCGGGAGCGGCCAAAAGACTGCGTACGGAGTCAATCCCCGAGGTAAAGCATTTGTAACCATTGCTGGAGTGAAAAACTGCTGTTGGATCTCCTTTTTTTTTTTATTTTTTTTTTTCTAATGTGTGTTACTGGTTTTGTTGTTTCAAGGGGCAAGGGCGCACAAGCGTGCTGGGTCTGGAGGGGCCCGGTGCCGAGGAGCTTCTACGTCTGGCTCAGGGGATCATGGATCTCGGTCGAAGGAGTGAGAGAGAGGCCAAGGAAGAGCTAGCCGAAGCGGTGAGGGAGCTTCGTTCCCGGAATGATAGGTTAACTCACGACCTGTCCGAGGCTCGGAAGAGAGCTTCCTTGGTGGAGAATGAGGTGGCGCGGCTGCGCGAGGTGGAGGCAGAAGCCGGGGTGCTCCGCGGCGAAGTGGCGGAACTGCGGGCGGAGATGAAAGCCAAGGAGGCGGCCGTAGTGGATGGCCAAGGGGCCGTGCTGAAGACATTTGTAGAGAAACTGTTGCAAACCAGCACATTTCTCGACTATCAGACAAGCTTCGTCGCTGTCGGGGACACGGCAACACGGTCAGTGCTGCTAGAGAAAGTCAAGGAAATCTATCCGAATGTGGATGTCTATCGTCCAGAGTTCGGATATGATTTCAACGCCGTGGGCACTGTGGAGGCGTATTACAACGCACTAGGTCGTGTCCCGGAGTGGCCCTTAGTGAGGGCTCTGGCGGAGAAGAAGACGCGTCTGAGCGCCGAGGAGATCGCTGCCTGTGTTGTGGATCAAGACGAAGAGTTCTTGGCCTTTCGCCGAGGTGAACTCATCCCGGAGCCCAGAGACAAGGATCCACCTCGGCGCATGGAAATCACCGCGGAGGCAGCGGGAGGTGACGCGGGGGTGATCCAAGAATTGCCGAAGGGAGAGCACGAGGTTGAGGTGGAGATGCCGGAGGCAGCTGAAGGAGACGAACAGGGGGAGGTTAGTCGTTCCCCGCAATTTTGATGAACTGTACATATAATAGATGATAGGAAAAACTTGTATTTTTGATGTAATGACTGCAGACGATGTATACACTTGTGTTTTTTGAATATGAAGTCGATTGTTGTCAAAATTGCTGAGTTACTGATTTGTCGCTGGTTTGAGAATATCATACGAGTACTGATTGTGTGCTGCCAACAGGAGAATGCCGAGGAGCTTCATAATGTAATAAAGAAACTCATGCAGTCTTTAGACTGGTTCCGCGGGGAAAAGGATAATCTGCAAAAACAAGTGGTTCCTCGGTTGGAGAGGAGGGTGGCCGTAGCGGAGAGAAGGGCCAAGGAGGCCGAAGAGGCAAGGGCCAAAGCTGTGGAAAAGGCGAGAGATCGGGAGCTGAAATATTTGTCGACGGTCGCCGAACTAGACCGCGTCATCATCCACCAAAAGGAATATGAGCGAATATTGACGGAGTACGGCCTACTAACTTTTGAGGAGGTCGAGGAGCGGATAACCGAGATTCAGGAGGAAATTTCGGCGCTGATGGCGGCCGGTTCCACAGACTCCTCCGAGCTTGTTAGAAAGCGGGAGGTACTGGAATTACTCCTTAATATGTACGAGGGCTTAAGAGGCCGTGGCAGGTGGCGCCGTACTGCAGAAGAATATGTTGCGAGCTCCAGCCAGGGCCAGGATGTCTCGAAGGCTCCGTGGAGGAGTAAAAAGGGAGCGGCGGGAAAAGGCAAAGGGATCATAATCCAAGAGCCGACCCCGGTGGCCGTTGGGGAGGAGACCCCGGTAGCTGTTGCGGAGGAGGAGGTTAAGAAGCTAGCCGAGGAGATTGAAGTAATGGACCCCGCGGAATGGGATCCCGCGGAATGGGCTAACACTCCGAGACCAGCGCCTCAACCGAGTCCTCGGGGCCGAGTGAGGAGCGACGTTCCAAGGGCAGTGCCGAGGGTGAGTCCTCGGCGTAGAGGAGGTCAAAGCAGGGGAAGAACCGGAGCTCAAAGCCGAGGAACCTCCAGATCCCGGAGGACGTGAAGAAGCTCCCGGGACGGGTCCCAGCGCCGGAGCGCGGAGTATTGGCTCGGAGGCCGAAGATAATGCTTAGTTGTTGTAATAACGCATGCATATATGTAAAGAACTCTTTTTGGGAAGCAAAATGGTGAAAATATTTTGATATGTTTGACAAGTATGCTAAATAAGAGTGGTTAATGTTTGATCATGAGGCAACTGCTTTAAATTATTTTGACATGTCATTACGAAAATAATGAAGTAATTAGTACTAGGGAGTACAATATGTAAATAAGGCCTTGCAGAAAATCTCCCCGGATGGATCGGGCGGGAGTTAATGATCTCTCCGGATGGATCAGGCGAGAGTGAATGACCTCTCCGGTTAAGCTGACGAGAGGGAATATATATCCGGGGACAAAATGCTGATCTCTCCGGACGGATCAGGCGAGAGATCAGTGTGTCCGGAGACAGATAATAATGAGTCTAGGCTAGGGCGTCCCCACAGCGTAGAAGAAAGTACAGTAATATACGTAAAGTGAAAACTTTATTCAAAGTAATTGTCGGAACAATTGAAGAATACAAAGAGACTCATAAAAGAAAACGTTATAGTACGGAAACGAAATAACGTACAAAGAACGTAAAGGTAGAAAAGATACTTGACAATCGAGAATCATAGATAAAAACGCCGGAGATTAGTAACATGCCATGTTCGGGGGATCGACGTACCATCTAGATGTGCTAACTGATAGCACCCGGAGGCATGCACGACAATGACACGGTAAGGCCCTTCCTAGGCGGCATGCAGTTTGCCCTCGGGGGCAGCTTTGCTGGCAGAGTTTAGCCGGAGTACTAGGTCTCCGACTTTAAATTGAGTACCCTTAACCCGGAGGTTGTGATACTGAGCTGCGCGTTGCTTACATTTAGCCTTTTGAATGAAGGATTGATCGCGGTGGTGCTCGAGCTCATCCAAGTTAGCACGGAGTGCATCATCGTTAGCCTCGGGATCCCGAGGCTAACGAGGAGGGGACTGGGTACCCCCTTCTCAGCAGGGATGACAGCCTCGGAGCCATAAGTGAGGTTGTATGGGGTTTCTCCGGTTGACGTGTGCGGCATGGTACGATAGGCCCAGAGAACCTGCGGAAGATTCTCGGCCCAGAGACCTTTAGCTTGATCTAAGCGCTTCTTTAAACCAGTAAGCAGGGTGCGGTTGGTTACTTCGACCTGACTATTGGCTTGAGGATGAGCGACCGAGGTGAAAATTTGTTTGATGTGCAACTCCTCGCACAAGGACCGGAAGGGGTCATTGGCGAACTGTTTGCCATTGTCTGAGATAATGGCGCTCGGGATGCCGAAACGGCATCTGATGTTACGCCAAACAAACTTTAAGATGTTATGACCGGTGATAACAGTGAGGGGCTCGGCTTCAACCCATTTGGTGAAGTAATCCACTGCAACCACAAGAAATTTTAAGCCTCCCGGAGCGACTGGAAACGGGCCCACAATGTCGATTCCCCACTGGATAAATGGCCAGACACTTTGTATGCCAGTGAGCTCGGTTTGTGGTAAATGCTTCACTCGGGAGTGTCGCTGACACTTGTCACACTTTGTCACTAAATTATGGGCATCATTAAATAACGTGGGCCAGTAGTATCCCCACCGAAGGACTTTCTTGGCTAACGTCCGCGAGCCAATATGGTTGGCACAGGCCCCCTCGTGAAATTCGTGAAGGATATAGTCAGCCTGGACTGGATCAAGGCAGCGAAGACTCGGCTGTAAGTATGACTGACGATACAGGATTCCGTCGTGGAGTGCATACTTCGGTGCCTTAAGAATTATCCGTCGAGCGAGTAATTTATCATCCGACAGTGTACCATCCCGAAGATAATGAGTGATTGGAGTAATCCAATTGGGACTGCTCTCAGTTAATATAGAAACCGTTGCCTCATGTATGGAAGGGTGGATAACATCTTCGACGATTATGTCCGGAGACATGTTGGTCGGGATGCGGAGGCCATTTTGCTAAGAGCATCAGCTTGAACATTTTCTTTGCGAGGCATCTGCTGGATATCAACCGAAGCAAAAGTTGACAAAAGCTTAAGTGTCAAAGCGAGGTACCTTTTCAACGTATCATCCTTGGCTGCATAGGTGCCTTTAATTTGACTAGAGACCATCTCGGAGTCCGTGAAAAGCTGGAGATGTGAGGCTGCAAAGGATTGAGCGAGCCAGAGCCCAGCAAGAACTGCCTCATGAATTCCGCTTCATTGTTAGTCACCTTGAACTTAAATCGCAAGACATATTTGATTTCAACACCATCGGGGCCAATGAGAAGGACCCCGATGCCACTGCCTCGGGCCGCAGAGGCACCATCCATGTACAATTTCCACTCGCGGGCTTCAGCTTCGGGATTGGAGTGACTAGGAGTAGTGGCATATGCAGGTGACCCGGGGTCAGTGAATGATGCTTCTTCCAAAAAATCCGCAAGGGCTTGGCCTTTGATGGCCCGTGAGGTAGAAATTGAATATCATATTCCCCTAGTTCGATGGCCCACTTAGCCAGACGTCCTGACACATCGGGCCTAACTAGGATTTGACGAATAGGGTGATTAGTGAGAACCCTGATGTCACGTCCTTGGAAATAGGGCCGTAGGCGGCGGGCAGCCATGACGAGGGCCAACACTGTCTTCTCTACCACAAAATACCGGGTCTCTGCCCCTTGAAGTGTCCGGCTCACAAAATACACGGGTTGCTGACACCCGTGATCCTCGCGGACGAGGGCCGCGCTGATTGCTTCCTCGACAAATGCCAGGTAGGCTCTCCGGGGACAGGTGCGGACATAGTGGGTAGCTGCTTGATGTGTTGCTTTAAAGCCTCAAAGGCCTCGGTGCACTGCGGAGTCCACTCAAATTTCTTTGCCTGACGCAAAATTTTGAAGAACGGGAGCTAACGCTCCGCGGCCTTAGACAAAAAACGATTCAAGGCCGCGAGACCACCGGTGAGACGCTGGACATCCTTCACTGTCTTCGGCGGCTGAAGATCCAATACATCTCTGATTTTGGCTGGGTTTGCCTAGAGACCATGCTGCGAGACCAAGTATCTTAGAAATTTACTTGAGCCAACGCCAAAGGTACACTTGGCCGGATTGAGGCGTAGATTATAGCCTCGCAACACGCTCAGTGTCTCGGCAATGTCTTGTATACATGTGGTGGGGGAGGAACTTTTAATAACAATATCATCGACATATACTTCAACATTTCGACCAATTTGATTTCGGAAGACGTGGTCCATAAGGCGTTGGTATTTGGCTCCCGCATTCTTGAGCCCAAAGGGCATTTTTTTGAAGGCAAAACACCCGAAGTCAATGATAAAGGCCGTTTTGATGGCATCACGGCGATCCATATGAATTTGATGGTATCCCTTGTATAAATCTAAAAAGCAAAGTGCCTTGTGCCCAGTGATGGCCTCGGCTTTTTGGTCGATGGGGGGCAGAGGATAACAATCCTTTGGGCAATGCTTATTGAGATCAGAGAAATCAACACACATTCTCCATGCTCCGCTGGACTTCGTCAGCATCACTGGATTAGAAAGCGAGGACGGATAGTGTACTTCAAACAGGATATCTGCATCCAGGAGCTATTGAACTTCGGTTCGGATGGCTGCGTTCCTCTCCGGAGCAAATTGCCTCCGTTTTTGTTGTATGGGCTTCACGTCGGGGTCAATGTTTAACTTATGAGTAATGAAGTCCGGAGAGAACCCCGGCATATCCAAGGGAGACCACGCAAAAACTTCAGAATATTTGCGTAAGGTCTGGATGATGGCATTATGTAGCGATGGGGTGTCTACAGCGCCGGCTGTACCAGTCTGCTCCGATTTAGCCGGTCCGAGCGGCACCTTAACAGTATCGTCCCTGAGTGATGCAGACGAATCCGAGGTAGGAGCCGAGGTGGCTCCTTGAAACTGTGGCTTGGGAGGAACCTTCGTCGTCTTTTTAAGTGCTACATACATGCGCTCTTTAGAGACCCGTTGATTGCCACAGACAGCCACCGCACCGTGGGGTGTAGGAAATTTCAGTGCGAGGTGGTATGTGGAACAAACGGCCTTCGCCAGGGTGAGCCAATCTCGGCCCAAAATCATGTTGTATGGAGATGGAGAATTAACCACATAAAAATCGACGAAGATGGTTTTGTTTGCTGGATAAGCACCGAGCGAGGCGGGAAGGTTGATGATTCCTTCAGGTCGAATCTCACCCTGGGTGAAGGTCTGTAATGGCCCGGGGGCAGGTCGAAGTTGTTCCCGAGGGATGCCCATTTTCTGGAAACAATCAGCGAATATGACGCTAACTGCAGCTCCATTGTCGATGAAAACCCGTTTTATCATAACATTAGCCACAGCCATATCGATTACGATGGCATCAGTATGTGGGGTGAGCTCAGGAATAGGATCTTCAGTGAAACTTACAGTTTTAGATTTGTGGAGGCGTTTGTGGCGTGGCTCCTCGGGAGGAGGCCTACGCGCCTCCGCCTTCAGGGCACTTTGGGAACCCCCGGTTGGAATGGCCCCATAGATCACATTTATAATGTGGTTGGGCGGATTGTCTCCAGGTCCTCCATGAGGAGGCGGTTGCGGCAGCAACTGGGGTTGTCGACGACTTCCCTGGTCTTGCGGAGCATAGTTGTTGTACCCCGACCTGTTATTCTGCCACTGAGGCCTGTTTTGTCGTGGACCTCGGTCGTTGTAACCTCCATGGCTTTGTTGTGAGCCTCCATTTTGGTTTGACCGAGACCTGTCCTCGGTCCGAGCTACATATTGCCGTAAGAAACCCCTCTTCAAGCATTCTTCAATTTCTTTCCCAAATTCGCGACACTCTTCGGTGTCATGTCCATGATCATGGTGGTACGCACACCACTTGTCACGGTTACGTTTCTCTGCCGGAGCAGTCATCCGTGGGCACGGTCGCAGATCATTCTTGTGAACAGAAAGAATTTATGTCCTTGATTTTGTAAGTGGAGTGAGCTGAGGGATATCTCCGCGAGGTTCCAAACGTCCTCTGCTTAGGCGAGTGAAGGCACTAGGCCGGGTACTAGTCCCGGCTTGTGTTTTATCCGATTGTCGTTTGATGGCATGTTTCTCGCGCTTGCGGCGGGTTTGCTCCTCAGCCTTGGCGAACCTGCATACAATGCTAAAAAGAGCCCGGGTCGTAGTAGGAGGGTTTCGGACAAGCTCGGTGTAAAGCAGCCCGGGGCGAAGGCTATTCATAAAGGCATTGATGATAACATCATCAGACCGGCTGCCAACTTTAAGGCTCTCTGCAGTAAAGCGATCGAGAAATTGGGTAACAGTCTCCCCAACTCGCTGTTCCAGATTCATGAGATCGGCCAAGGTGGCCATGGGTTTTGCTCGCGTATGAAAACGCGCCCAAAACTGCTCGGCGAGATCTCGAAAAGAGGTAACGCTGCCCCCGGGGTAAAGAATCGAACCAAAGTCTAGCTTCGTCTTGGAGATACTCAGGAAACACCTTACACAAGTGGTGAGGTGTACAATTCCGGTTGAACATAGCATACTTGAAGGCGTTTAGGAAATTACATGGATCTCCAGTGTCGTTGTAGACGGACTCGGGGGGAAGCTTGAACCCCTCGGGGAGTGGGGTAGCAAGAATCTCCTCGGAGAACGGGGTGATGATCTCCCCGTCACCATCGAGACCCAACACCTTGTCAAGCTCCGCAGCAAATTGGGCTTGTTCTTGTTCCAGAGGATCCAGCACACGGGATTTGTCTAAGCGAGCATGCTTTGGTGCGTCTATAGGTCTGCGACGATCCACGCCTTCGTGGGCGTATTGGGGTCTCGACCCATTAGAGCTGCGGTTGTCCGCTGGAGAGGCCGATCGCTGTCGACGACGATCATGCCTTGCTCGGTGAGGTGGATCTTCATCCAATTCGTGTGATAAATCGCGGGGCGGATTTCTCTGGTCGACGCCATTGTTGGCGCGCTCACCGGAGTGGGCGCGCCGATTATTCCATTCTTGGAATAGAGCGGCGTGCTCCCTAAGAAAGGCTTGTTGCACCTGCGACAACTCGGGGGCAGGTGGTGGATTAACTTGCGCCGGATCATTGGCAGGAGGGAGATTCTGCATGTTAACGTGCTCCACAGGCATATCTTGATTATGTTGACGGGGTGGGGGATTTTGATCCACACGAGGATTGCGACGAGACCGGGTAAGATTAGCAGATCGGCGAGTATTCACCATAGCGGTTGTGATGACGCTGAACTATACTAGGGTTTTCTTTCGAATCGTTCCCACAGACGGTGCCAGTTAATAATGCTCAGTCCGCTTATCCCAGGAATTCAAAGTAAAGTCCGATTAACCACACTACCAAACGCGAGAAAAAGTAAAGAACACAAGATATACGTGGTTCGATTCAGAGATCTACGTCCACGGGTGTAAACAATCAGCTGCCGAGGTGTTTTTCACTATCTTCCTGTCAATCTTACACGTTGTAGTTTTGGAGTACAAAGTGCCAACCCTAAATCTGAGTACAATTCTGCTATTTATACTATACAATTCAAAATCCTAACTGAATCCCTACAATTGCGCCCACCAAATCTGCATGGACGTTGGGAGGAGATCATGGGGATCTCACTTTCCAAATATGACGCGACTGGGCTGTGCTAGGCTCGTGCGCGCTTCTGGGCCGGCTTAGTTGCTGGGTTCGTTCTTCTGGGCCCGGTTGCTCCGGGGCGGGTCAACCCGACCCGGAGTTACTGGGCCATACCTATCAAGATGGGCTGGACCATAAAAATTTTGGCCAAAACTACTATTTGTCCCGACCGGGCCTGTCCGATTAGCGAAAAGCCCGACAGGCTACGGGGCCGGCCCAATAATCTATTGTATCATAGGAGAATAGGCCGGGCCAACTAATTTTAGGCCGATCAATTTTGGTCTGGCCCGGCGCGATCCAAAATATAGTGCTGGCCTGACCGAGCCTGACCGCCCGAAATGCTACCTCTAGTTGCGATAACAATTTTATTGATGTTCCAATATTTTTATTAGAAAAATTGTCGTATTTTAATATTTTTAAAGAAAAATTATCTTTTTTAGATTTATTAGCATAATTCCTAGAGTTTTTAAAATTATTTTTGGATTTTTAAACATGATTTTCAGATATTTTAAAATTATTTTTCACATTTTAAATATAATTTCTAGATTTTTAATAATTATTTTTTAGATTTATAAAAATGATTTTAGATTTTTAAAATAACTCTTGAATTTTTATATTTAGTTTCTAGAATTTAAAATATTTTTTATGAAATTAGTGAGATACACTTCAAAATTTTAATTTTGCCGAAAAATCTGTCGGAGATTGAGATCGGATAAAATCCGCATATTAGAGGTTCCAATCGGAGACAAAAAAATTTATATATTTAAGTGATAAAATGTGCATAGTAGAAGGTGCTTTTTATATTAATTTTTTTTATTATTATTTTGTACTTATATTTTAGTTGTTAAAAATCTATGTTTAGTTTTCATAATGTAAAAACCATGTTGTACGGTCTGAACTAGTGCCCCCAATATTATGTAATCTTTATAATAGATCGGGCTAGTGTATCGTCCTAGCTCACTTTCCAATGCACTGAGTTGCCACTACTTACGTGGTCTTTTTCTTTTCTTTTTCTTTGCTTGCTTATCCTTATATCTCATTTCTTACTAATCATACTTATATTTTCATCATCTCAACTTAACTTACCCTTTTATTCTCATCGGAGCTACGTAGTGGAAGAGAATCGCGTAGCCTAAGTTGTCCTGATTAGAAACTCACACGAAAGGAAACATCATACCTTAACTTAAACTTAAACTTATTCAAGAAAATTCATTTAATAATCTTAACACTTATTTATTCACGTCTTGACCCGTGGTCTACAAAAAATGTTTTAGGAAGATTTTCCGACAGAGCCAGCATACAAATAAAACAATCATAATTTCTACGAGGCATTTAGTCAGTGTTACGGCTCCTCCTGACGACATCACCATCACCTTTGAGTGGTTTTGGGAAAACATGGGTTTTTTACTCAGTGTGATAAAACTGGTACTTAAATAAACACTTTAAAACATGCATGTTCGCTTAATAGTGTTGTTTTTAGAAAAGTTGATGTTGACAACTTGTGTGGCAAAGCCTAAGGATTATTTGTATGCCAATGTGTCATGTCCAGTTGTGCACCAAACAGGAAATCGTATGCAGAAGTTGTCCTTGATAAATGAGTAAATTTGAGGCAGAAAATGAAGACAAGAAAACTGGACAGCAAGTACTTAGTTGAAAAGGACAACATTTGGCATATTGTAACACGCTTTTGTTGTTGGTCAAATATAGTTGTTAAATAATTTATTGTTCTTGGGTATTTTAGGATATAGACTTGCTATATATATATATATATATATATATATGTCAGCTGTAATCTCTCTTTGATTATCATCGAAATTTGAGTTCAATGGAACAGTAACTTATTCTGCCTTCATATTCTAAATCAGCTTTCATGGCTTTCATTCTTGACATTGAGCTCATTTTCTTTCATGGTATCAGAGCAGGTTTATCTTGCCTCTAATTTCCTCTCGTTTTTACCATGTATCTTCAATGTTTAAACCATAGAAGAAGAATAAACAACTGGTGTTGCAACACCAACAACAATATCCACACCTCCTTAAATAATTCAACCTCAGAATCAGTTTGTTTCATTCAAGCTAGATAACTCCAACTTCCTGATTTGGAAGCAGCAGATCTACACGACCATCAGAGGCTATGGCCTCCTCTCCTTCATACAACCTAGCAAGGACATCCCTTCCAAGAAAATCACAAAAAATGGATCCACGAAAGATGAAGATAATCCAGATTATTTACTATGGGAGAGACAAGACCAGTTATTGGCCTCTTGCCTTCTCTCTTCCCCCAAGGAAAGTGTACTCTCACTCATGGTGGGCCTAGACTCATCATCTGAAATCTGAAGCACCTTGGAGCAAAGTTTTGCCAGCCAACTTATGCAGTATAAAATTCAACTGCAAAACACAAAGAAAGATGGGATCGCTATGAGGGAGTACCTTGGAGAGATGAAGAGTTGTTTTGATTTGTTGGCCCTCAGCATGCCAGAAACACAGTGAGGATGACAAAGTCATGCACATCCTCTCTGGGTTAGGTCCAAGCTATGACTCAGTTAAGGTTAATGTCACCTTAAGGGCAGGTGAACCTTGAGCTACAGAAGTGCAAACACTTATGAATCCAGATTGGAAATCAATCAAATCTATCCATAAGGTATAACCAATGAAGGCTCACAACTCTCTGTTAATATTGTCACCAAATGAAATCAGGGACAAAATTTCTAAAAGAAGTTCAATACTGAAGTTTTTAGAGGAGGAATGGATGGCCAGTTTCCAAATAGAGAAGGAAGAGCTCCAAGAGGAAGATTCAGAAGAAGGGGAGACATAACCAATGAAACGAAACGAACATGCCAGTATTGTGGATATGTTGGGCATATATTTACAAACATAAATAAAGCAAGAATTTAAATAGCAAATTTACCCACTTTCGAAGTTAAGCTATATTGTTGGACTGCGTGGAACTATCTGTGTCGTAATCGTCACCTCAATGTGAACTTATTATTATTAAAATGTTAAACTATTTCTTTATTTAGTCGTATTTACGTTATTGACTAGTTTAGCAAGTGTTATATAAATATCCTGACTCAGTTATGAATTGCACGTGTATCACTTTTTTCTTCAAACATCAGCTTAACCTTATGATTCCTTGTTTTGATCTTAATAATTCACATCATTAACTCTTTGATCACACTACAAGAAAAAGGGCCTAATAGGACACTTGAAAGCATCCTATTAGGATATGTAATAGGACACTTTGCATGATAGGACGCTTCATGATAGTGTCCTCTATCCAGGCGACACTATAGGGGTAATAGGACGCTTCAGTTTATGAGACGCTTGTAAGTGTCCTATTATACTATGGGTTCTAATAGGACACTTTGTTGTAGTGTCCTTTAACCAAGCGACGTTATAGGGGGGTTAATAGGACGCTTTACCTTATGGGACACTTATAAGCGTCCTATTATTGTATGTTGAAATAGAATAAGACACTTCCAAGTGTCCTAAGAAATGCTCATTATGTTTTTTTATTATTCCCAATGTGTGCCCATTATATATATTTGATAAAATAATGTGAACCTAATATAAATAAAACAATGCTCTAGCAAATTGAGCTAAAGTGCTCCAATAGCACATATGCCAAATTTTTGACACCACATAAATTCGACTAAACATTACAAATTTGTGTTTAAGAAGAGATTTTGACCCAAATGAAAATATATCCAACTCCATATAAAGAGTGAGTAATAGACA
Organism: Ajuga chamaepitys; assembly: GCA_958295605.1. Taxonomy (NCBI): domain Eukaryota; kingdom Viridiplantae; phylum Streptophyta; class Magnoliopsida; order Lamiales; family Lamiaceae; genus Ajuga; species Ajuga chamaepitys. Next base: position 26,170,846 of record OY282507.1, read on the forward strand.
AACAGTTTCAGGCTACATGCTAATTTTTATAACAAAAATACACATCACTTCATAAGTTCCGGTGCCATCCGCCAAATGAAAATCATTCTTCACCGGCATGACTCACCTATATTAAAAACAATGATAATCAAAATCTAACAATGAGGAAATAAAAAAGAACAATAACAGTAAAATACAATAACAAAAAAGATATAAATAAGTATTTAACAAGAATTAACAAATCGACACTCTTCGATATTTGCAAGTTTTCTTCTCTAAAGTCTGAAATCTAAGCTTATGATGTTTCATGTGTTCTTTCTTTAAATTTGAAATATAGCAATATGATATTTCACGATAGTCAAATTGGAACAGTCAAATGCATAGAATATCATGTGCATGGTGGAAATCAAGGGAGATTGTTTGCTGGTTTTACCTACTCAAGGAATAATAGCTACAGCCTACAGCTAGTGACTTGATGTCATCTAATTCTAATCCACCTGATATTCATAATTTAAATCTTGTCTATTTTTGTCCGTCAATGGTTACTTGTACAGTTTAACAAGGACGGTTTTAACTGTTTGTCGAAATCATACTTGGAACTTTCTACTGTTAGTGAACAAAAAAACACAACTCAAGACCTTATATTTCATGTAAAATAAGGTATGCACAATCAATATTCTATCATGTGGAACTTATCTTCTACATAACACCAAATGCATCCCAATAAACATAACAAACTACTAAAATAGGGGAAATTAGCAAAAGAACTAAGAACTTAGATGCCTTACCAAGTTGTGTGGCCATGCAACACAACTACCAAATGCATCTCCAATTGTGCAGAAATCTGAATGCGGCTTAATCAGGTCTTCTTCCCATTCCAAGGGGCAGTAAATTTGAACTTCATACCAATTTGAGCCAAGTCTTTTTCCTCCAACTTCTTGATTTGGATCTACATTACTAACATAACCTTTAGCCACAATCTTACTTGGATCAAATATGCTTCTTAAGAGTACCGACTCTCCAACCTAAGTTTTTAATAAATTAATTTTTTTTAGATTAAATCACAAACATCTGACGAAAGGATAAAATAAAGTTAAAATAGTATTGTATACCTGAAGTTTACTTCCTAGGTTAACTGAGTTGCAAGATTGAACTGGTGATGTCGGTCAATGTGGCGTTGACATATTTTTCGTGTTTCGTCGGGCTTGCAATTTTTGTTGAAAATCAGCAATAACATGATCCATCTTCTCTTCCACTCTTACCAACGCTTCTTGAGTTTGCAAGACCATTCGATAGCATGTATTCCGGCTTGGAACATCACCCCACATATCGAACGGGTTCACACCTAACCCAAGCATGCGTACCCTACCATCCGGATCTTTACCTCTTACCTTGGCGAAGGAGTCATTGGGCCTAACTTTATCTTGTGAACTAGTTGGTAATTTTGCTTGGTGTTCTTTCAGTTTAGTCTGCATAATCACCCAAAGACAGATCGTTACAGCCTATAAAAAAACAAATATGCAACAAATTTCTATATTTTAACTATTTCAATTTAGAAAGTTACTTACAATTTCATCCTTAATTTCAGGATTTACTGGTTCACCACTAGCATCACTGTAACATGCCCCAAATATCTCCATACATGTTGGAGTTCGACCCAACTGCTCTTTCTACCAAAAAAAAAAAAGAAGTCAAATCAGTAAGTGCATAGTATAAATGATTTTTTATGCAACACAAATAGAATATCATCGATTTCTTACTAATTCTTCCTCAACTTCAGCAAAGCTCAACTTCCCAGTAGTTTGATGCATAACCGACAATTCTCTATGATCTTTATTTCTTGCACTAACTTTCTAAAAAGAGTAATGTTACAACTAGCTAGATAAACTACAAAGTAGCTTGTAATTCAGTATCAATTACCTGTACATCCTCCTTAGTCCAACGTGGCAATAAATTTTGCCATTGATCTTCGTTTACCCGATCAGGCCTATTATAAACCTGATCTTGAACCAGTAGTTCAGGTTTGAAATACTCAGTTTTGACTCCAGACCTCCAATGTCTTCTCTTTTTGGCTATGGACTTCAAGATCCAATGTTCTACTCCTTGGGGGATTTCAAATATCTCCTGCAAAATAGCATTTCAATGAAAATCTATCAACAAGACTTGAGTAAATTAGTATAAATATTATAATCTGGTTACCTTCACAATCTTGATCATCTCCTCTTTTCTCGCTCTTGGCACCTTACGCCAATCCTCAATGTCAAGTGGAGCAAACTTTGCATTTCTCGCTAATGTACCTAAAAACCTGGTCAACTTTTTCTTGTTGGGGCCAATCGACTGACTTCTTTTGTTGAAAGTGACCCCGATGCGCTCTTCGTTCGGTTTTCTTGCCCAAACATCAAGTAAGTAAGTAGGTCCTCGTTTTGCTATGCCTACAATTGTATTATTAGAAGGATATTGTAAAGTTTATATAAACAATTGGAATAAAAAATGGATATGCTTTAAAGTGTTAAATAGAGAACGTGAATATTTTAACCTTGCTCCGTTGAAGCTTGTTCGCTAATTTGTGGTTGTGGTTGTTCCCTATTTTGATGTTGGTCATGCTCATTTTGGTTGGCAGCTGCTTTTCGTGTCTTCGAGGCCATCACTAGCAAAGAAAGAGAAAGAGAGTCATCATTAGAGTCACAAATCTGCTGAAAATACTACATCCAATTTTCGATCACATGTAAATCAGATATGAAGAAACCCAAAAATGCCTTTCCACCACAGATTAATAACAGAAAAGCCAAAACCTCACACTCCAAATTAAATAAATTAACATAGATATAGTCATATCACTGCTTGCGCATACATCACAAATTCCATCATCACAATAGCTTAACCTCTCTTCTCAAATGGTTGTTGAGAGACTTGTTCATTTTGATCCCGTCTAGACTCTTCTACCTCATCTCGTAATTCACGACTCTCTTTTCTTTTTACAGTTGATCTTCGAACCCTAGGCATCACTATGAAAAAAATATCATTCTGAAGCATATATATATATATATATATATATATATATATATATATACCTCTATTCTCTATTGGTTGTTGACTAGCTTGTTCATTTTGCTCTTGTCCAGGATCCTCTACTTCATCCTCATCCTGTAGTCCATTACTCACTTTTCTTTTTCCGGTTGATCTTCCAACACTAGGCATCACGAACCCTTTAGATAAGAAAGGAACAATTGTGATCACTATAATAATAAAGGCAGCTGCTTGTAAAATGTCTATTAATATACATGAAATTTAATATTATAATAATTTAGAAAATCTAGTAGATGATATAGCACGAAAACTGAAGCGTATCAACTGAGTGCCTAAAAAGTATAAAAGGAAATATTCAAACCAGGTTTACCTCTAAAACAAACTAAAAATAAAGCCCAAATAACATAATAAAGTTCTCACCAGCTTCAGTATGTAGCATGTCGTCATTGTCGTCTTCAGGTTGCCTCGTAGCCCTTAAATTCGTACCACTACCAACAGATTGTCCATTCTTTTGGAATTATTTTGCAAAGTTCTTCAAATTCTCCAAGATATCCGGACCTGAGCTTATTTGGATAGACCTTTGTTAGTTGGTGGTTTTTTAAAAATTGAACCCAAAAAAAAAAAAAAAAAAAAAAAAAATTATATCCCAACAGCAAGGAAAAATGACACTTACCTAATTGGTGAAGGATTTGTGGAAGAATGTCTTGCAATTCTAGAAGAACCACATAATGCAATATCAATTAAATTAAAGTTAAAAAATGAAATTTAATTCTCATGCAGTGCTTCATTCTCAAACCAAATACCACAAAGTTCAGTTGTACCTTCTGTTGTTTGAGCCTGTGACACCGAAGCTTTAGTTGGGGTATGACCACTCCTCCTTTGCTCTTCTTCTTTGCCATTTTAGACCGTAAATTGCAAATTTATCTGCAAATATAACCAATTATCACTTGCAAAAAAACCTGTCATTAACTACAAAAATTCAGAAAATGAAGCGATAACATTAACTAAGTGTAACACATGTTTGATGTCTATTCAATGTTGTAACCATGTCAATTTTTTAGGCTCTTAGCTGGTTTCAGTTTCGACCAAATATTAGTGCTCACTATTAATTGAAACTGAAATTACCAATTACCATATTAATTTGTGAATATGGTGAATCAAAACTTTGTAGCATTTATTTTAAAGAGGGAGAAATTTGGTGTTGGAAACTATAATCTTATATTGATACCATCCCGTCCAACGTTAAAGAGCTGCTTGGTGCTTGATAATTTGATACTTCTTAAAGTTAAGCATTAAATTTTACAACTATTTAATCTTGTACTTCTACTTCGAAAATCTAATGACAAAAGTTACGAGCAATTAGATGATAATATCAAGAATTGATAAAGGTAATGCAATGCACGTGTCAAATTCTATAAAAAAAAAAGTAAAATGGAACATAACAAGAATAAAAATTTATATTAGATCTACCTTATGTAAAAGCTTTCCAGCACCCAATACAAAGCATGTATCAGTGTTTCCAATTCCAGTAGCAAATTGACCAAATGCTCCAGCTGTACATGTGAGTGAGTCTGTATCAAGCAAGACCAAACACGGCAATTTACAATCCAATAATAATTCTACGAAAAATTGAATACTGTGAAAACCTTAATTGAATATCAAATAAAAGCTTAAGATGTTAAGTTAGAGCCATTAAATATTTTATCATTCACCTACTCATGTCCAGGCAATATTGTTCTTATGAAGGCTAGAACATGAGAATATTTTTCATATAAGAGACAGGAACCAAGACTTTTTGATTTGCTGGGGTTAGCATCATAATTTCAACGATTCCAGTTAAGAATAATATCTCTCCAGGTCGGCAATGACAAACTATTTTCTGTAGGAGTTCATTAAAGGGGAAGAAACTCAATAACTAAAAGACAAAGTATATAATCAAAGTTCAACCACAGGTGATATCATATAATAGAAACAATCAATATAACAATTAATAATAGAAATTTCTAGCTATCACAAATTAATAATAATAATAATAATAATAATAATAATAATAATAATAATAATAATAGGAATAATAATAATAATAATAATAATAATAATAATAATAATAATAATAATAATAATAATAATAATAATAATAATAATAATAATAATAATAATATAATAAATATTTTAGTTTCCTCATGACTATGCTACACGTTTATTTTATAGGATAAATGTTAGTAAATATTTTGCATGTTGTGAATAGGTGGCATTCCACCATATAAACTAAAAGACTAAATTAAAGATGCCTAATCTTGCATGAACATAGTGGTGTCAGTATCTTAAAACATCTACCTTGCCACCTATCAATCCTATTGGTCTATGTCATCATTAAAAGATGGAAATGTAGAAGATAAAAAATCCATCCAAAGGGCAAAATCCTAAATTATTTCCCAATTAGAACCACCTGTCAGAATTTCAACACTACTTTCACTACCTTAATAGAACCCTTGAATATATCAGTACACACTTATGAGCAAATTCCATTATGTACTTGCATGATTATTGCAATTTTTATAAATTTAAAACCAAACTCCTCTTTAGATACCACTTACATGAGACTTCTCCTAAATTTTATTATACATTTCATCCACATATTTTTCAAATATTCCACAGTGTTGTTCCTAACGAAGCTAACATTCCACAGTGTCGACTAAGAATATAAAGGATGTTAGTTTGCAGAACATAATCTATCACCTGATAATACTTCTGATTGTGAAATTATCATGATCTGAATGAACAAATACCAGATTCCGAAGCATTGGTACATTCTAACTAATTTTGACCATAAGTATTTTATTTCTATATCATGTCCAACCAAATAATAGATCCTCTTTGCAGATGGATCCCTCCTTGTTGCTAGCAAGCTACTTAGTACAATCAATGGGGACTCAGTTAAGTTCATAAGGCAATACCAGTCAGTCCAATGAGAAATTATAGCAAAAACTACCAGAGCGAAGTCCACATAAAAATTGAGCACAACAGAGAGAGTCAAAATTTGAAGATTACGGAGGCTATTTCTCTAATAAACCACCTAACATTTCTCAGTTAATAAATGGGAAGATTATATTACCTAAATGTCAACCAAGTTTAGAGATGTAAGCAAGAGCAAAATCCAAAAATGCTCCTGACCACCAGTAAGGGTGGTCCTTCCTCCTTAACCTACTCGCAACATCAACCATGATTAGTACCAGCTCTTTGGCACTACAATAACTTTCGAGTTAATCAGCTAGGAATGAAACTAAAAATGGGGAAAAGGATTACCTGGAGATCAAAGAGTGTGCACCACCGAGAAGAAGTGCGACGGAGAGGGCAAATCAAGGCCGATCGCGGCCGAGAGTGGTGTTGTGCAGGAGAAAATGCAAGAAGCGCGACGGAGATTAGGGCATGCAAGGAGAAGCGGCGGAGATTAGGGCTGAAAGTGAGAAATGAAATGAAGTGGGCCAAACAACCCTATCCTTTCCTTTTTTATTTAATTTAATAAATCCACTTTCCTTTCCAATTAATGCCTTGATTAATCTTCCCTAAGAAAAGAACAAAAAAAGGTCTTAATTAATAGGACAGTTTTGCATAAATGTCCTATGGTGTGGTTAAAGGGACATTTTTTAGTTAAGTGTCCTAATAACTGTATCCTGACAGCCCATTTTTCTTGTAGTGTCATTCGCTTGATAAAAAATTATAACATCATCATCATATCATGATTAAGCTCATCATTCATCAGCATCAACATCAACATTAGCATCATTCATCTTTTTCATTATCTAACATATTCCAAACATTACTAACCTTATTACCATTATCGTTCTAAATTCATTTATCCTTCTCACTTATATTCAATTTGTTAATAAGTCATTCTTCTCTAAATCAACCTATTTCATTTTATTTCTTGTGCTGTAACATACCTTATTATCCAATCTTAAGATTGCATAATAATCAAGTCCACATAAAGTCATTATAATTTAAATCATTTAACTTATACTCTTAAATCAACATCACATACTTGCTTATTCAAATAAATGGTACAATTTAATCTAACATTCCATCATAATCATACAAGTCACCTTTTTAGTCATAGTCATCATATATTCCACATAAAATCATACATAATCATAAAAACCATAGTTTCAATTCAAACCCCTAATTTCGAATTGAAACCCTAATTATTTATTAATCTTATTTCATTTTCTTTTCAATTTCATTACGATGTCACTTGTAACCAAGGACGAAAATATCGGTATTCGCGGAGATATCGGTCTTTCAATTTACGGAGATATCGGTGAGATATCGATTAATATCGGAATATCGGTGATTTTTTTTGAAAAACGACGGAAAATGTATTAAAACACTTAATTTATCACGATATTTGTTAGATTGTCAATAAAATAGCTTAATTCTAGTTTTTAATGGAAAAACATAGATCAAAATACACACATTTACAACTATTCGATAAAGAAGAAACATTACATACATTGTCCGCTGATCCGGTAACCATTATGAACTATTTTCATCTTACAATACTACCTCCTAGCACCAAAATGAATTCCGGTGAGGCTCAACCTGAGAGTATTGGTTATCGATGTAATTACAATAGTGATACCAGCTAACCGAGGTAGCGTAATTATGAAGATAATCATCAAGATAATATAAATATGTTGAAGCATCTCGTCCAACCGCCTGTCCATATACCGAATAATTCGGATTTACCCAAGAATTGTACTGTTGTTCTTCATAAATCACGTGAGGAGCTGTGTCCTCAAGGGGGCTACGATCAGTCCAGGCTGGATCTCGTGATCTGTCTGCTATTCTATGTGGAAATAAATTAGGATACAGATCTTCCCGATCGGTGCTCACACTCATCGAGTCAAAATTCAACGAGAGGGAATCTGCATCTGCGTTTGAGCTCGTGCCTCGGTTCCGACCCCGTCTGCTTGTGTAATCTTTTCCAATAGCACCGATCCCTTGACCTCCAGCCCTACTTCCGTTATCTGCATCTTGTGTAGTGTGTGTGTGTGTGTACAACCCCTCAACAGTGAATGGACTCATTTCCCTTGGACTTGGGTTATATTGTTGATGGCTATCACTACGTCTACCACCGCCACTCCCATCGTCATCACTTCCGTCTTCATCTGTAGAGCTCTCCGTCTGTGTCTCACTACTTGATACACCCACTTCATCACGCATTACCTGATCCACATTAATTCTGAATTGGCTTCCCGCTTCAGCGACCTGAGGATCAGGATTGCCTTCTTCGTCGTCCAGGTGTGCTGGTCGAATCCATTGATAGAGCTGATCACCCTTTTCGTTGTCGGTTTCACCAGTGATGTCCACTAAACCTATGAATTCTTGCTCAGCAACCCTATCTGCTTCAGCCTCCAAATCTCGTATCCTTAACTTCATGTTGTAGTAGCAAAATACGAGCTTCTTGAGTTTTAGATAAGCAAGACGATTTCTTTGTTTTGTGTGTATCAAGGCAAATGTGCTCCAGTTTCTCTCACAGGCGGAAGATGATGCAGTCCGTGCCAGTACTCTAACGGCTAGCCCTCTCAGTGTTGGTGCTGAACTACCGTGCATAACCCACCAATCAGCTGTCAAATAAGGATTTAGGTCAATGAATTGAATGGTTGCGAGTTGATGGGATTTATTCCAAATTAAAAAGAAATTTAAAATAAACTTACCTGCCGCCATAGTATTTCAAGTAGCTACAACGGTCTGGTTTCCGAATGATTTTTTTGCATCACGGAAACAGATTAGCTGCACAAAATGAATGATCAAGAATGATTAGGTCACTAATTTGATTTTGATTTTCAGTTGTGTTAACGTTACCTCATTCCCAAAATCTGCAACCCCCGTTGGTTCGGGGTATAGCTTATCATAAACCTGAAGGACTACCTGTATAAGGTCTGCATCCTCACCAACTCCGGCCTGGTACTAGGTTTTGGGGTTAAGGTAGTATGCAATGAAAATTAATCAAATATTGTTTAGGAAATGTCAGTCATTTTTGCAAAATCAAGGTTAAAAGTTAAAACTAAAAATTTGTAATGGACATTATTACCTGCAGCGTGGAGTGGGTGAGATAGTGTTTTGTCCCACCTGGTCTCAATAATCCTGGTCACCCACTGCGTAGATCTTAGTGATTGGACATTTTCTTTCATTACCCGAATCAAGTCATACAATATTGGCATCGTTGGAACTACTTCTGTGTCAACCACTCGGAGCACTTGATATAATGGCTCAAATAAAGCCACTGCGTGTTGCACTCCATCCCAAAATGAATGATCAAGCACGTTTTTCTCTACTTCTATGCCAGCTTTCGTACGACTGAGTCTATTGGCTGCCCATTCATCACTGGTGAAGATCTGCTTCAGGGGCGATTTTTTCTTATGCAAACTGTCCAAGGCGATATAGTTAGTCGCAAAACGTGTTGCTCCGGGTCTAACAATATCACCTTGGCATACCTCCCTCATCAGCGCAAGTAACCAACCGTGGTTATATATGAAGTTGGTAATTTGCCTCGCAGCTACAATGACCGCTTTGACACATTTATAACATTTTAGTTTATGGAAAATTACCTCTCAATTGCCACATTTAAAAAATTCAATTAAAGTTTAAAAAATAATATACTCTAAATATATGCATAACTTCATATGTACAAAATTTTATCTCAATTTCCACATTTAAATTCTACTTATCAAAAAGTTTAAATATTTAATTGAACACGTTAATGATCCCGTCCATATGTGGCCATTTCTTCCGTAGAAAGACTAGATTGCCCTAAATAATTAGATGATATACTTTTAATTCCACCTACACAATTTATAACATTTTACCCTAAGGAAAATTACCTCTCAATTGCCACATTTAAAAAATTCAATTAAATTTTAAAAAATAATATACTCTAAATATATGCATAACTTCATATGTGCAAAATTATATCTCAATTTCCACATTTAAATTCTACTTATCAAAAAATTGAAATATTTAATTGAACACGTTAATGATCCCGTCCATATGTAAATTATGCTATTTTCCTATACTTTGACATTTGGCCATTTCTTCCGTAGAAAGACTAGATTGCCCTAAATAATTAGATGATATACTTTTAATTCCACCTACACAATTTATAACATTTTACCCTAAGGAATATTACCTCTCAATTGCCACATTTAAAAAATTCAATTAAAGTTTAAAAAATAATATACTCTAAATATATGCATAACTTCATATGTGCAAAATTATATCTCAATTTTCACATTTAAATTCTACTTATCAAAAAATTAAAATATTTAATTGAACACGTTAATGATCCCGTCCATATGTAAATTATGTTATTTTCCTATACTTTGACATAAATAATATAGTCATATTATTTATGCAGTAATAACTCTACGAAAAATATGGTCATATTGTCATAGCACGAGGCATTACAACATGAATTAACTCCAAAATAAATCATAACTAGATATCAAGACTGAAATTAATGTTGGTACCATAAATTTAATTTACCGTTGTTCTTCACGACCTTCAGACTGGGTAGACAAATCTTATTCGACTGCAAAATCGCTATTGCGCCTACTTATAGCTCGATCTTTCTACTTCCTGGTAATTGCTTAAAATTTTCCCTAAGCTACGATTCTTTAATATTTGTCCTAAACAAACCAAGGAACTCCTACTTCTTTTATACACAAATGGGAAGTTATTCTACTGAAGATGCAAAACATTTTCTGTATAAATTGTCACACCACTAGTCACACCAAATGTCACTCTATTTCATCTTTAAAGGCTTTACAGCTGGTGCATCACGTGTTGCTGAATTCTTGCTGTAAAAAGGACAAAACAAGCCCATGGTTTACTGCAAAAAAATAAAAAAACAAAATATATATATATTTCGCTGATATTTTGGCGAGATTTTGGTGAAATCTCGCCGACACAGGTAAAAAATGCATAGCAGTGCATCCCGCGTTCCTTGCGTCGAAATATCGCCGAGATTTTCGTGAGATATCGCGAAATCTCGGCGATTTCAGGACAAAACGCCATGTCTGATGTTTATCGTCTCGAAAGCTCAAGATTCGCGAGAAATTAGCGAGATTCCGCCGATTTCTCGCGATTTTTCCGTCCCTGCTTGTAACCTTATTTTCCCTACTTCACTTATGCATTTCCTAACTTGTACTATTTTATTCCTAACAATCACTTAATTAATGCCTAATCACATTTACATCTCCTGGCCTTTTATTTTAATTCCAATTAGCATCTAACTTAATTATTCAGATTTAGTTAAGGCCTGGCCTAGCGTAGCTCTGCCCGTTGGGCCCGAATCCTATGTTTCGACCTAATTAGGGTTTGGTTTTGGCCTAATAAATCCTAAGGCTCATTTAAATATATTTTAAGTCCAATTCTATTTATTTTAGGCCCAAATTATTTATTTGGCCTATTTATTTAATCTGTTGGGCCAAAGCCCATTTCTTTTAACCTATTGGGCCTAAGCCTATTTCCTACTTATTTCTAGCCCAACTTTATTTTTCTAGGCCCAATTAATTTTATTTCTAAGTCTATTAGCCTAAACCAAATTATTCAAAGCCCAATTTTTAATTACTTGGCCAAAAGGATCCATATAGGTCCAACTAATAATCCTAAGTTCCATTAATTCATCATAAGTTCAATTAATCCTAAACTAATCAAAGTAATCTCATTATCATTCTAATTCTAATCTACCAAAACAAAACATACACATTATCGCTTCATATATTGCTCAATATAATCTCAACAACTTATATTTCACATTAATCATATCAACAAGCATAATAGTAACACAATTAACACAAAGTTGTCACTTGGCCCTTAAATTCAACTTTACTGAAAGTTTAACAATAATTTTACAAAAATAATTTTTCAAATCCTTTTGATAAGATCTTTAGTCCAATAATCATAATATGGTCTTATTTTACCAATTCCAACTTAAATTCCACAAATTATCAACATTTAAACTTCAACATTTTTAACCGAAACATAACAAGTCCATTTTCATCAAAATTTCATAAAAATTTCCTAGGTTCAACATACGATTAGTTCTAATACCTCTTAGATATTTTTAATCATTTTCGTGTCAAATTAACATGCAATTATATCATCATCTTGTTGAAACATATTAAATCCTAATTCTAACAAAATTTCACACAATTAACATGCAATTATTCATAATTCAACATCTGGCATGCTTGATCATATTTCAACTTTATAGTTAAAACAATGCAAGTGCATAAAACAGTACTTCCTAACCTATGTTTTCGTATGTTTGGTGGATTTCACTTGTTTGTTGGTTCTGCAGTGATTTTAGTACAACACAATGCTTATTTGGAGTTAACAGTGAAACCGTAAGACCAAACGGATAAAAGGATGGCTTAGAAGAAAAGAAATAGAGAATTGGGCTAAAAACGACATTGCATAGGCTCAAGATGGAGTTAGAGAAACCTAAAAGATGAACAAAAAAATGAAGAAACACGAACAATATTTGCTCGACCGAGTTGATCAATTACTCAATCGTGTAACTTTCACAGGGCTAAAATATATCAAGATGAAGGGCATTTTCTTCCACTGAGTGTTTAACTAACTCAGTCGTGTAAACATTCCATTTTAATTGATGGCGGATGCGTGATTACGGGTTTTATCCAATTTGATCCCCATTGTAACCTATTGGTGTGTATTCCTATAAATAGTATTTGTCAAATATCAGACTTCATCAGATTTTAATCATATTCTTATAGCAGTTTTATAGGTTTCATAGTTAAGAGAGTTAGAGAGTCGGAGGAGTTCATCCATTATCTTTGATCGGTGACTGTAGACTCTACTTTTGTCAAAAGGAGTTCTGAAGTCCTTCCATGTCACTGCCTCACGCTTAATAGGGTCTTTCAATATCCAGTATGTATTCCACCAAATACGGGCATCTTCTTTTAGTTGTAACACGGCACCCTTTGTTTATCTGAGCAAGCAATATAGTAAAAATGTCCTCCAGTGAAGGCATCCACTCCTCAATAGCTTCTAGGCCCTCATGACCATGAAATGTAGGCGGTTTGTAATGCGTGAATTAACTGATAACATTAGCCTGCATATGTTCTTGTGCCATAGGTTATGCATTTACGACATTTTGCATGAGTGTAGCCAATCTGATGAGTAGTTAATGTAGATCAGGTCCAGCTGGGACCTCCTGAGCAGCATTTCTTGATCTGTTATTTCCACATTGGTGCCATGTTTTTTTCATAATTATGTTTTTCCACAAGACATCATGGCGCGAGATAAAATTAAGGGAGAAATAATAACCACAATTGCAATTACAAAATAATCATAATTATATCCACAATCATGATCATAACATTAGTCATAAACATAATTATATCTACGACCATAACTATAGTCGTAATTGAAATCATAATTTATTTTTCATCACACTACAAAAGGTAACATCATGTTCTATGTCTAATAATATAACTACAAGAACTACCCAAAATAAAATCCAAATGCATAAGTATATAAAAAAAAACTATTCCTTCTCGTGAGTGAACAACGGGGTCTTGATCTAAACATTCTCATATAGTTTACTAAGTTGAAAGCAGATGATGTAGAAGTGGTGCGGGGAAGGCGCTCCCGATAAAATCTCTTGTGACGGCCCAAGATAAAAGGAACGAGGAGAAGAATCGACAAGGACTAACATGAACTGCAAACATGTAAAATCGATATTTTCTGCCATTGACAAACTCGTGAATAATGCTCATCTGTGGGGATGCGTGCATGTGATTGATTTTATATCAAAACTTTAAATATAAAAAATGTACCTTGGTGCGGAAACGTCGTAGTGGAAGTAGCCGAGAAATATATATATTGTAAAATGATTTAATTAAAATATTTTTCGTGAATGAACGAGTCTAGAGAAACATAGACCTCTCTCTGATACCACTTTGTAACGATCCAATTTTCATGAATTAATTAAATCTAATTAAATTGTACTAAATCAAATGGTAGAGTGTTTTTATAGAAGTTAGTTTATAGTCAGGTCGTTGAAATATTAAGACTCCTTAAATATGCAATTACTAAACTATTTAACACATATAGCAGTGGGCTAAATTAGCAAACCTCTAATCACATTACAAATATTTATGCCCAATAAACAGAGTATATGAAATTAATTAAAAGTTAAACCAATATAAGTAACATTATCCCTAGACTTGCCAGTAAAAATATAAATATTATCACCTGAATCTAACAACTACGTCTAAAAGAACATTTATCATAAATACCTAAGTCATAAAATCCAACAAATAATATCTGAAGGAAAATATTATTCTAGCAAACTTTTAAAATTAAAATTCTAACTGTTTGAGTCATACACAAAAATAAATTCAAATTATAGAATACAATAGTTCAATTAAGATTAACTTTGATATGCCCTGACTCCGCCTCAACTCCTCCTTCTCACGCCAAAGCTAACCAGAAATGATCAATATTGGGTGAAATGAGTTTCTTTCAACTCGTGGAGGATCTATAATTACAATTATATACAAACTTAAAAACATAAAACCTAAACATTTATATTTGTAACTTGTAACTTGTAATCATGGAACTTGAACATAACTTGAAAATATAACAATTATAATCATAAAATTAATTAAGCATATAATCAATAAACGGTAAACCTCCACCTAAATTGTCTTGAATAAGATGAAATGACATACACATACTAAACTCGTGTTTCAAATTCCGTGCAACCTATACGTAATAGGAACATATTTTAATATTTGTTTAACTAAATGAAAAAGAATTTGAAATAAATGAAATTACGGGACTAATAGAAAGAAGTGATCTTGGATTAAATTAAATGGAAGTATGTGCTATAGGCACGAAGCTAGGTGGATATATCTGAAATAATTGGAGTTAAATTGTAATAAAGGTTAAATGGAATGTTTGGAAATCAAAACCATATTTCACCAATTTTTCAAACTACCACACACACAAATTGCACCATTTTGATATTCTCTCCTCTCTTTCACCATATTCACGTTGCTCACACAAAGCACACTACTCTCAAATTATTATTTTTAATAGTATTTAACCTAACTACTATCCATTTCTCTCTATATATAATTAACCTCAAAGTAGTCCCCACCCTTCTTCTTCATCGTTAGAAACTAGGTAAAGTCTCGTGTGCACCAGTTGTATGGTGCAAGTCGCGTTGGGTATCACGATTCATATTTAAATGTATTACTACCTCCATCCCATTCAGATTTGCACATAGGGCCGGACACATATATTAAGAAAAAACTGCGTTTTGCTTTTTGGTTGACTTTTTCAAAGGTGGAGATTGAGGGTGGAGATTGTAAGAGAAATTTCCTTTTTAAGGGTGTGCAAATTGGTGTAGGAGGTACCGAAAAGGAAAGTGTGCAAATCTGAGTGGGATGGAGGGAGTACAGTTTATGGGTAAAGGTATTACAATATCTTTACCCAGAACATGTAATACCTTTAAGCATAAATTGTGATACCTTTATTCTGAACATGTGATACCTTTAGTCATAAATAGTAATACATTTTGACCCATGACTCGGATTACACGGGTCTAAGATCTGTGCAACTGGTGTACAAAAGACCTATCCTACAAACTATTGTGTTCTCTCTCTTTACATCACACACATGGATATATATACACACACTGATAAAATTTGCGCACACACATAACTCTCTCTCTCTCTCTCTCTATCTCTCTCTTCTCTCTTGTACCCACATAGACACACACAATTTCACTCTCTCTTCCACACACACACACACATAATTACACACTCATACACATGCGCACACAGCATCTCACGTACACGAACACACTCAAAATATGATAATAACAGTCGCACACGCACACACACACACACGCACGCGCACACACACACACACACACACACACACACACACATATATATAGTCAAAGTTGACACACTTTCTTAAGCCATAAATGCATAATACATACAGCCACACGAAAACACACCCACACATATTTGAAAACACATAACTACACACACTGGTACACTCCGCTGGTTCGAGTGATAATTTGGTATAATATGTGGAGGCGCAATGCCGGGGGTATTTATGAAAAAATGACTGGAATATTGAGAGATAATAAAGAATAAAAGAACATATATAATTCGGATAGTTTACCTTGTGAGAAAATGAGAAGGAATAGAAGATGTTGTTGCCGTATGGAAATAAGAGGAAATTGGGAATTGTTCTTTTGTAGGCGAGTTGGCGCGAATATATAGTTTGTTAGTTAGTTAGGGTTCGGAGTATTTTGATATCTACTTGATCTTTTGTAGATATGGATTATGAATTTGAGATTTTCTGTCAATCTTGTACATATCCTCAATGTTTAATTATGTAGAAATTTAGATTTTTTGGGCTCAAGACATGTGACATGTGACATTTACATCATAATGCATTGGGCTTGAGTTCTTGTGTTCAAAAGCATGGGCTTAATAATGAGATATATTATGAATGTAATGTACTAAAATACGATGAATGATTTTCTTCAAAATATTGAATCTAAAATTGATAAATAATTTATGGCAATAAAAGTGGCTTGATAATAATTAAATAATGATTCCATATATAATTGTGCCTGAAAATATTAAACGTGCCATGTTCATAGACTTAAACTTGGACTTTGAAGATTAAAATGAAAAATAATTGACAATGATGTGTGACATGAGTTTGATGCTAATGAGACTGTCGGCTTAAGCTTAAATCTATATAAATTAACTCATCCACATTTAATTGTACTTCAAATATTTAGTCAGGCTAACGTGACTTGAAGCTGGAAACGTCAAATCTTGAATGTATATACATACTTGACCCAAATTAATTAATTAAGCCTAACGGAGTACCAATAAACTTATATATTACTAAAATAGCGGGTATACAATTTATATCGTATGATTTAGAAAGTATGTTTCAATTACAATGTGAATATTTATATATTATCCATGATTTGCATGATTCTGTTGTTGTTTGGTGTGTTGAGATATGGTTGTTGTTAGGTTAGCCTGATCCCCTAGTCTAACACTCATGAATCACATACTCAAAATTCCGGAGGTGAGGGTATTGATGGCCAAACAACACATAACATAATATATCTGAGAACCCGGAAGACTAATGATATATTGTTGTGGGTAGGAGTTATAGACGATTAGTCTGCATCGGATCCGGCCGGATAACACAATCTCATCCGACCGGATCAAGTATATTGTCTCGGCTCTACTTTTCCCTTCACAAACGGATCCATTGGATCACTTATTCCGTCTGTCCGGATCGATGAATTTGAACAACTTTCTCTAAATTCCAAGCCTTTTTTAAGGTCTTCTAGTCGAAATATGACCTAGGTTATTTTTGACAAAGTTGTATCATTTTGAGTTAGCTTTCTGATGCTACTGATTTCACCTTATTTGAACATGTAAATATCAAGATATGAGCAGACTACGAAAGGTGTGTCAGACTGGAATTTTGAATTTTTGCTTCTTATCGTCTTTTCACATTGTCTCTCGCTCATTTTTCTTTAAACTTCGTCGTAATTGACTTTTGACCTTACTTTTATTTTTTGCTACAAAACAAGCACACACGTCAAATGACATAAGATTATAAAATTAAACACAAAACGCCCAATAAAGCATGCAATTGCTATCAAATTTCTCATCTAGATGTAATTGAGCCTAAAAGCATGCAAAATATACATGGGCTGACCCATCTGGCTCCTAGCCCAAGAGGAATTAATCTATCAGGCCAGGCCCAGACTCAATGTATTAAGTTTAAATACATAAATCCTAATATGTGATTTAATAAATCTATCGTAAAAGTCATAGAAAAAAAAATAGAGGGGCGGCGCCTGTAGAAAAATTTCCAGGCTTGGGATTTCTCAAAGTTTGTCGTCCATCCAGCATTAGGAATTGAGCAGGGATACAGTCTAGAAGATCAAAGCTGGAGTTGATCATCAGTTCATTGTGTACCCAATTTTCAGGTTAATTCTAAACATCAAAGTGTTGCAATTAAATTAAATAGATGCATTTTAGGATTACTCAGTGTATGGTGGATTATGATAATCCAAGAAGAATCTAGGGAAATTCAAAATTCCTACATAAGCTCGTTTCAAGGAGCACTTGAATATTTAGTTTGCTTCTGTTGTAATTAACTTTCCACATATTTTGCCCCCTTGGAATTAAAATTGACTTGGGATATGGAGCGCACTACGGCTGCCCCCACATTCTTCGTGAGTTATCCAGATCAAATGAATAAATTTTACAACTTCGTGAGTTATGTCTCTAATTGTCCTATGATTCTTCTCTTCAAAATAATATCATTAATCTTTGAAGTAGATTAATCAAATTTTATCTTCTTTGCAACAAATTTATTCTTCTATAACGTTAATCTGAGATTTCAAATCCTTCATTTCAGATCGAACGTAGAAAATCAGAACTTGAGAACAAGGACTATTGAGTCTTGGAATATTTGGATGAACTTTGGTCTTTTGATGCGTACCAAATTTAATTTCTTCAATTTATAAGGTTAAATTAAATGGCCAAAGTCATATATTGAATCAAACATTATTTCTTGACTAGAATGACATAAAACGCCTTTTGATCAATATCATATAATGCCTTTAGAACTACCTTTGGATCTTCCTAGAACGTCTTGGATCCTGGGTGGCAAATATCACCGAGAAATTGAATTTCTCGCGAATATATCACGTCTTTTATATTGAAAGTGATAATCCATTCAAATCGCGGGTTTTTCAAAATATCGCGAGAATTACGTTTTTTCCGCAAGAAATTGGTAAAACTTTTCAAATTTTAAATTGCACCTTATGTGAGCAGCGAGATTCGAACCTGCGCAAAAACAAGATACACCAGCCCCTCAACCACTACACCACCGTGACATCAATTGACTTCCTAGAATATCTATTTTTGTTAATAAATATTGATAATGCTAAAATGGACTATTTGTGTGTAACACACAATCATACAGAAATATTTCCACTATCAAGAAATTATATATCAAACTCTGATATTCTTATAATTTAAACACATTGACATCTTATTATTTAAACATTTATTTTTAGAACTAAATATTATAAAGTCCCATGACTTACAATACAATAAAAAAATTCTCGAAAGAAAGCAATTTAAACATTATGAACATAAATGTACAAATAACACATTTAAGTTAAGTGAAATTACATTCGTAATGTTTTGGTTATAATCAACTAAATTATGTAACTTACTATACTAGAGATATTGGACAAAAATCTTAAAATGGAAAATCATTTATCCACAATCATTAAATAAAATTAAATATTAAATTGATAAATAGAATTAAGTATTAAGTTGGTATGTTTGGAATTGAGTTATTAAAGTTAAGCTGAAGTTAACTAGTAAAAATAAGTAATTATTGAAAAACATAAATTAGCGTATTAAACCTCATTTATTCCCGAATAATACCCGTATATTGGTTGATATGGCAATTTTTTTTCCGATTTACTCCATTTTAATCCCGAGTAACATCCGAATCCCGAATTATTAGTGGTGGCAAATAATACCCTTTTTCGAAATTTGTTACTATGCTTGGATCTCCTTAGAATGCCTTGGAATACTAAAGAGAAATCCTTTGCTTCTTGAACTTGTGTTTTGATTTTTTGTTGATAATAAATCCCTATTTATAATTATCGAATGGAGAATCCTAATGGGCTCATGAAATAATTTGATCAATCCACCATGATTTGATATTTATCATTATTTTTTGGGATAATTACTAAATTAACAATTCTTAATTTAATTTATATGCAAGATTTGACATGTGATGACTTCTAATTTGATACAAAAATTGTGTATTACACATATATTGTTAAACAAACTATAAAACATAAAAAGACATTTAAGAACAGAGGTGGTAATCATTTTTCTTATATAGTATTGAATTATTTATTCTTATTTCGCTTTCAACTCTATATGAATGCAGTTGATTTAAATTTGATTCATTACAAATAGTTTTTACAACTCTCCAATTTACTATATATACTTAAAACTGACATTATGGTTACTACACAATAACAATTCAATACTCCCTCCACTTCAAATTAATTGATCTTTTAGATTCTTAATGATTTTTCAAATTAATTGATCTTTTAGCTATTTTTCACAATTTCTCTCAATTTTGCCCTATGTCACTGCTAAAATAACTCTTATTTTTCAACCTCCCACTAATATTTGATTTGATCAAATCTTATCATCTAAGGTATAATTGGCAATACACTTAATTCTAAATTCTTTAAGTTCTTTCTAAAAAATTAATTAATTTGAAACGAAGAGAGCACATTCATAAACTACTCAATTTTTCATTGAGAAAATAAAATAAAATTGATAGACCTATACAACACTTTCACAAGTACTATACTAGCTAGTACTTGTCCAAAACTTTCACAAGTACTATACTAGTATAGTGCTTGTCCTAAATCTCATTTATTCTGGTATAATAATCAATTAAACTAGTTTAGAGGTCTTTATATGTGTGTGGGTATATATAATCATACTTATCAAATAATTTTATTCATATAACAATCCAAAAAAAATAGTTTTTGACATTGATCGAGTATATTACAAAGAGAGAAAAGAAGCCGGGGTGAGACATACTGATTCGGATTAGCAATTTAAGAATTAGAGACGTTTAGGGATATCAATTTTATATGTGGGTAATATCATCTGGCGATAAACTGGTAATAGGGTCGGGTATTACTTGAACCCAGTATTTTATTGACTGAGCGGGGCAGGGTACGAGAATAACATATTCATTACCTATTTGTCCTACCTGATTATCCTACTCGTCTACCCGGTAACACACATAAGTATTACTATATATGTTTATACATTATATTATTAGCAATATATATAATACATTATTTAACATATAATGTAACATTATATATTATACACACCATATATTATTTATTGTACCACATTATATTATATATATATACATATTATTTATTTATTTTTATATACTAATCCGATTACCTGATTAGCTACAGACGATTTAATTGTCCAACAAGTATTACCCATTTTCTATCTGAATAAAATAAAATAGAATAGAGGGGATTCATATACATATTCTACCAGACTTGTTTACATTTTAGAGACATGAGACACATCAATAAAATTGTGGGTGTGTTTATTTAAGGTTGGTGACTGCTGAGTTTTCGTAGATTGAGGGAGTTAATGAGTGTGTTTTATTGGAATTTGTCCCTTCAATAGATTGAAGGGAACCCAAAATAAAAACACCGTGTAAGTTTGGATTGAAAAACTTCATAGATAATGACATTTCTATAAATTATGTTGAGGAGATAAGGTGTTACAAAAAGTGTTTCTACACCTTCTGCAACACATTGTTTTTTTATTTTATCTTACTGATCCTTCTCTTATTTTATTATTTTATATTTATAATTTTATTATTTCATATATATTGTCAGTTTTTATTAATTTTTTACTATCGAGAATCATGGGGAAGTTGTTTTTCTTAAATAACTTCCAAGGGAAGTTTCTATCCAAAAGATAACTTCCAAGGGAAGTTATTATTCAAAAGTAACTTCCTATCCATGATCCTACAACTACAAATTCGTCCCTCTCTATCTCCAAGGTTTTTTCTCTCTCCTAATGGGATAAGATCATTGGGAAGTTATATTTCAAATATGTTTTCCTTATCTATTGATCTTTTTCCCTCCATCTCTCTCTCTCTCTCTCTCTCTCTCTCTCTCTCTCTCACACACACACACACACACAACATTTTGGCTGGTTTTAATTCGTTGGCTTTAACCATTGGATTTAATCATTGGATTTAATTCATTGGCTTGATTTTATATTTCTACGTTGACTCTACGTTGGTTCGTCTCTGAGATTTGTTGATTTTGGATTATTCGTCGGAGGTGTTTCCGTCTCGTCCTTCTTACGGCAAATCTCTACGACGGGTATTCAGATCCAATTTAGGTGGTTGTGAGACGGAATTCTACGTGTTGTCGACTTTCTCGACGACGGTTTTCCATTCAGGATGTTGGGCAACGGTTTAGGTGGACGGACTTGTCATTTTCTGCCAGGTTTTAGGGCTCAATGTTAGGGCTGTGTTGTCACTTTCAGAGTGCTATCCTTTTGGGGTTTCTGTTACATTGTTTTGTCGGACTTGGCGCTATCGTCGGAATTTTTCATTCAAACTGGTTCAGGTGGGAGTAAGACGGATTTCTACGTTGGATCTGGTCTAGGTCGTCGGAGTTTTATTTTGGTCGACGGAGCTTGGTTCTTTGTCGACGGTGCTTAACTAGTGTTCTATTTTTTCGCCGGTTGGGGATCTTGGCCATTTTCCTTGGTGGTTCTTTAAAGATCGGCATTGGGCATCAGAGTTGCCATCGGAGTTTCAGGTTTTTTATCGTCGGTGTTTCAGTGGTTATGGCACATGCATTGGAGTCCAGGGATCAGATTTACGAGCAGGTCATCACATGATATCCGTGGCTTTGTCGCCACATGTTATCTATGGTTTTTTCGGAGCTGCTGGATTATTTGGCTCCAGCCACCCTGCCGGCGGGCTTGCGTCAGGATGGTTTTATTTCTCAGTCGAAGGGGAAGGGCCTTCTTCCTCTTCCCATAACAGGTCTGGCTTCGCACAATATTTCAACAGCCCAATTGGGGGGTGTTGGGGTCACGAAGGCGGTTGCGACGTCGTCTGCAGTGGCTGGCCTCCGGTTTGGAAGCTTCAGATCTGCTCCGACGGCCACATGAGGAGGTTTGGAGAGGGCTATAGTTTTGGCAGTGGGTCGTCGTTTGTGTCGCCAACGTCAGCTCAGTTAGGTGAGGCGGAAGGCGCTGGTGTAGTTGGGATGGAAGCAGGAGGTGATGGTGTTGGTGGGCTGGAAGCTCGCGTAGAGGCAGTGGGATCATCTCACAAGGTAGTGGCCCCAGGTGATGATTGCATTGGTAGAAGTGTTGGTGGTTTCGTAGCAGGTGGTGGTAGGAATGTTAGTGGTGAACGTGTAGCCGGTGGTTAATAGCTGGAGAGGTTGGTGATGGGCGCAAGGTGGCATCAGATAAGGTAAGCTAGGTGGCTGCTTCAGTCCAACAACAGCCTCTTGTCAGTGCTACGGCTGTTCCTCCGGCTTTTAACTTAAGGACAGCTGTTGTGGACCATGGTTTAGAAGCTACTACTCCTAAGGTATCTTCTATTAATGTTTCCATTTCCATTGAGGAGGATAGGTTGGTTTTTTTCCGTAATTGTTCACTTGATGCCTGTATTTCTTATGGTAAATTTGAGAAAACGTGGGGTTTATCTGTTTTAACTTCTAAGATGTCTAAGACTTAGAATTTAAAGGGGCCGTTGAAACTTGTCTCATTAGGACTGGGGTTTTTGAACCTTCAGTTCGGTTCGATTGAGGAACGAGACCGTATTGCACGGCTGTGGTCTTTGTCTCTCCAACCGAGCCATTTGAGGTTATTCCGGTGGTCTCCGAACTTCGACCCCCTCAAGTCCAAGTCTTTGGCAGCCCAGACTTGGGTTAAGGTTGTTTAACCTTCCCCCTAAGTATCGTTTTTAGTCTGTGATATTTGATATTATTCGTAATGTCAGCACTCCGGTCAGGTTGGCTGAGTGTAGTCTTACTAGTCGATATGTGCGTGTTTTGGTTGAGCTGGCCTCCCCGAAGGTTAGGCTCGATCATGTTATGGCTTACTTTCGGGGTCGTCAGCGTCGTATTGGCCTCACATATGAGGCAAGGACCTGGGGTCGCTAGGGGAGGAGTTTGTTATCAGGGGTTGGTGGCACTATTTTGAGATCGGATGTTGGAGGGGATGTTGGGATTTTGTGTGTTGTTGGAGCTAATTTTCTGGGGGTAAAGAAGGAGAAGGATGCTATGCTGGTTGATGAGAGTGTTAGGGAGGGGGGAGAGGGGATTGTTACGGGAGGGACTGTTGATTTTCAGCCGATGGTTTCCCGACGGGCTTGGAGATGGCCCGCCGTAGAGCTCGTCAGGTCGTCCCAGTTCAGGGTGGTTCGTCCCAGGGGGGGGAACATATTTACTGGACATGAGAACTTAGTGGACGCGGGTACGAGGACGGAGGGAGATGCGATGGGGGGTGTTGATGCGGTGGAGGGTGTAGGGGAGGGCGTTGATGTAGGGGAGGGTGCAGGGGAGGGTGTTGATGCGGTGGAGGGTGTAGGGAAGGGTGATGATTGCGCTGGAGGGTGCAGGGAAGGGTGTTGATGTAGGGGAGGGTGTTGATGCGGTAAAGGGTGTAGGGAAGGGTGTTGATGTGGTGGAGGGTGTAGGGGAGGGTGTTAATGCGGTGGAGGTGGGGGGGGGGAGGGAGGGGGAGGGGAGAGGTGTTGATGTGGGGGCAGAAGATGTTGTGGGGGGTGTGGGCGTGGTGGGTAACGTGGATGTATTGATGAATGAGCTGCTCGGTGATCATCCTCATGTGCCCTTAGCTTTGGTTCCATTTTCGGCTGGGGATATCAGCCTGATTTTGACCCGTTTGATGATCTGGAGGAAGAGATTAATGCCTCTTTTCGTGCGTTAGTTTACGGTCAGGGGCCGGAGGAGTTTACACCAAGACCGGATTGTGTTTTAAAGAGGATTTATGTTGGTCCGGCCAAGCACATGATGCATCTGATTGCTATGGAGGATTGGGAGGGTATTTTGAGACATGTGGATGATGGTGTTCCCTCAGTTTCTCCATGAAGATTATTGGTGGAATGCACAAGGTTTTGGTGGTGATCTTACGAAGGGTACGTTAAAGGAGCTTTGTCGGTTGCATGCTCCTTATTTGGTTGCTATTCTTGAGCCCAAGGTATGTATTGATTCTATCCATTACTCCTTTTGGCGGTCTCTTTGTTTGCACTTTGTGGGGGCCAATGAGAGGGTTGGCATGCGACCTAATATTTGGGTGCTTCGTCGTGAGAGTTAGGCTTCTTCAGTTAGTGTTATGTATTTTTCCTCGCAACTTTTGCTTATAGAGAAGCTCATTGATGATGTACATGTTTTTTTTTTCGCTTTTGTACATGCTAGTAATAGTTATGTTCGTAGGCGGGATCTTGGCATGATTTGTCTTTATTCTCTGATTATCATATTTGTGTTCTGGGTGACTTTAATTCTATGCTGGGGGCACACGAAAGAGTGAGTCTTCATGAGGATGCAGGGCTGCATGAGATCGCGGTCTCCGGTAGTAGTTACACATGGCCTTCCAAACGGATATTGCGTCGCATCTTTGCCTCTAAGATCGACAGGGTTTTCGTTTCGGATACGTTCTCGGATTTGTGGGATTCTCTTATGGCGGTAACTTTGCCTAGGAATAACTCAGACCATCATCCGATACTTTTTTAGTGTTTGCCTGGAGGGAATGGTTTCCTCGTCCCTTCAGGTTTCAGGATATGTGGACGGAGCATGAGGGTTTTATGGCTTTGGTTGCTTATTCATGGGGTGGTCCCATGGTTGATGGGGACCCTATTTTGGTCTGTATAAACAAGTTGAAGCGGCTGAAAGGTGACCTTCTGATCTGGAACATGTTGTATTCAGGAATGTTTTTGTTCAGATGGGGAGGCTCAAGCTAATCTTTCAGCGGCACAAGAAGACATTTATGTACATGGCTATTCAGCAGAGAGGTTTGATAAGGAGGTGGATCTTCAGGCAGAGATTAATGCTATCCTTCTTAGACAGATGCAGTTTTTCCGGCAGAAGAGTAGGACGAAGTGGCTTTCGGATGGGGATAGGAATACCAAGTTCTTTCATCAGCTTCGCCGGGTCACTAAGGGTTCGTCAGGCATTAGGATGATGTTGGCTGATGGGGTGGTATCGACGGATGTGCGTACGATAGCTGAGCATGTGGTTGGCTATTACTCGGGTCTATTTTCTATGGATGAGGATATTGAGGATCCCGCACCAGATCTGTAGGCATTATTTGAGTACGGGTATAGGTCAGCAATATAATGAGGGGTTGGTGGCGATTCAATCAGACATGGAGATCAAGGAGGCTGTGTCCGGGCTCTCGTCGGATAGCTCTCCGGGTCCGGATAGGTTTGGGGGTTCTTTTTATCAGCATTGATGTTTATCAGGGGGGACGTGATGTCAGTTGTCTGTTATTTTTTTTCTACAGGTTATATTCCAGTGGGTCTTAACTCCAGCTTTGTTACCCTGATACCTAAGTTTGAGAGGGCATCGAAGGTAGAGTATTTCCTGCCTACCGTCACGGGAAATTTTCTTTTCAAGATCTTCCCTAAGATCTTGACTTCTCGTCTCGGTTCCTTTATTGGGGATTACCTTTCCCCCTGTTAGTTTATTTTTATTCCAGGACATAGCATTCATCATTGTATCGCTTTGGCCTCGGAGTGCATTAATTGTTTACATAGGCCGACGAGTGTGGACAACGTGGCTTTGAAGGTGGATATCCGGAAAGCTTTTGATACCCTCAGCTGGTCCTTTATGTTATCGGTTCTTAGGCACTTTGGAATCTCGGATATTTTTATTGATCGTGTAGAGTCTGTTCTGAATTCGGCAAGGCTGTCTGGTTTGATCAATGGTTCGCCTTTTGGGTATTTTGGCTGTTCTCGGGGGTTAGGCAGCGCGATCCCTTTTCACCGCTTTTATTTTATTTGGCGGAAGAGGTTCTTGGTATGATGATTGCGCACGGGATCAACTCTGGTAGGGCGAGGCCGGCATTGGCTAAGCGTGGGGTCCGTTGCCCTCCGTTCCTCTTTTATGCAGATGATATCTTTACTACTTGAGTAGCTAAGTTGGATAACATGCTGGAAATTTATTAGGATTCTCAACAGGTACGGTGTGATCTCAGGCCAAGTGGTCAGTTCGGGCAAGTCCAGTGTCTTTTTCAGTCATACGGTATCTCGTTCTTTTCGGGTAGCTGTTAGTGCGGTGACTCGGAGGTCGGTTGGCACTCTTCCTACTAGATATTTAGGGGTTCCTTTATTTCGAGGGGCTCCTAAGGCTTCGGCTCTACGGCCCCGGGCTTAAGCTATCAGAGCTAATCTCTTGAGATGGAAAGGATCTACGTTGTCTATGGTAGGGGGCACGGGTCTCATGAATTCAGTCATTGTGATGTCTACTCTTTGAAGACTCCGGGGATGACATTCATTCGTGAGAGATGGTTTACCCCACAGTTAGGCCTCATTATGTGCATTCCTCCATCTTTCCAGGTTCTCAGAAGTTTCTTCACAAGGTTGTCTCGGAGGCTCACCTACTAGTTTGCGGTTCCTCCTCCAGACTATTTTGGACCGATAATTAGTTAGGATACTTTCTTGCAGATCGGTTACACATACCTATGGAGATTCGGCCTTGGCTCAAGCAAAAGATTTATGATTATTATTACTCAGGCACGTGACATTTGGAGGAGATGTTTGTTACTCTTCACCCGACTATAGTTCGAGATATCACTTCCTACACTCCTCTTGTCTCGGATACGGATGCCTTCGTTTGGATGGGTTCTACGAATGGTGAGGTGTCATCAGCTATGGCCTATCAGCATTTCTGGCCCAAATTCCCGAAGCCTTCATGGACCTCTTGGATATAGGCTCCTTTTATTCCTCCTTGCAGGTTTTTCCTTATCTGGAGAGCGATACATAACAGGTTCCCAACCTGGGATGTGTTGCAGGCACGAAATTTACAGGGTCCGTCTATGTGTCCGTTCTGCTGCAAGAAAGGGGAGTATCTGGATCATTTGCTCACCTCTTGTCCTTTTTCAATTTCAGTCTTAAATAGGATATGCTTGGCCTTTGGAGTCAGTGTCGTGCTGGATAATGGATTCCACTATTTGCTTTTGCAGGTGATTCAAGAACCGCATGGTACCCAACTTCAAAGCCTTTGGCGCGTAGCGATTGTGACTTATGTCTAGGTGATTTTGGCCGCTCGGAATGGAGTCATTTATGGTGACCGACGGACTAGCTCTACAAAGATCCTCATGTTCATTTGGACCGCCTTACGCGAGGTGTCTACTTTCCGCAGAGGGTGCAAATCTGGTTCAGTTGCTGAGCTCGCATGTTTTAGTCGGCTGAAGATAACACCGATTCCGAAACCCGCACCCACTTCATACCGAGTGACTTGGTATCCCCCTTGGATTGGATGGGTGAAGATCAACACAGATGGTAGCACTACTAGCACACCTGGGGACATTTTTGGCGGGGCTATCTACAGAGGTTCGGGCAGGTTGATTCTAGGAGGGTGGGCCTCCGAGTTTGGGATCGGTTGTGCTTTTGATGCGGAACTTAAATCTTGTATTCTGGCCTTAGAGGTTGCTCATGACAACATATGAGATTATATTTGGCTCGAGAGTGACTCCGTAGCGGTGGTCTCCATGTTTGCAGACCGTTCTCCTTCGATCCCTTGGAGATTGCAAGCTCGCTGGACGAGGGTACATAGTTGGTATGACCAGCATCATCTGGTGGTCTCACATATCCACCGGGAGGGTAACTAAGCAGCGGACGCCCTCTCCAAACTTCATGTCACGTATGTTTGGTTTAATCACCTTCCGAAGTATATCATCTAGCTAGTGCTGCAGGATTACACAGAGGTCTACATCCACCAGACGACCTGACTTTCTTGGTTGGTACTCTTTTTCCTTCCCCCGGATTTCCACTGAGTTTTGCCGCGCGAAGGTTTTAATGAGGCCAACTTTAGCAGTGCTAGCTACTGGTATGTAGTAGCAGCATTCGCATGGGTTTCCATGTTTTTTCCTTTGTAAACTGATCATTTCTTCATTTATATATAATATCGATTAGCTTTCTCTCTCTCTCTCTCTCTCTCTCTCTCTCTCTCTCTCTTATTATGTGGACGTCTCTTTTACTTTCTCTATCTAGAACTCTGAAGCTAGCTGACGTAAAGAATATATCTCATGCAGAGCGAAAACCCAATTGTCGTTCCTGCAGCGATGATGAAGGACGATAATGAATTCTTGAATATTAGGCTTCCACTCGGTTTCCGGTTTCAACCATCTCCCGAGGAAATTATCGTTAACTACTTGATGAAGAAGATTAACAACCAAGTCTTGCCTCCCAACAGTATTATCCAAGTTAGGTTGTATGACTTCACTCCTGATCAGCTTGCTGAACGTTTCAAAGCAAGTGGAAATGAGAAGGAATGGTACTTTTTAACACCTACAAAGAGGAAGCATAAAACTGGGAATTTTGTAAATCGGGTGGCTGGGGATGGTTATTGGAAAGCTGTTGGTAAACGCATATCCATCAAACATAATGGTGAAGAGATCAGATTTGAAAGGAGGTTGACATTCTATAGAGGAAAACCACCCCATGGTGTCAAGACAGATTGGTTGATGCATGAATTTAGACTCAAAGATGCACGACCCCCGCCCCGTGCTGCCACCATCACGTTGGAAGATTGGGTGGTCTGTAAGGTGTACAAGACACCAAGAATAAGGACCTCAAAGACCAACAAGGAAGTGGAATTACCATCATCTCCTGCTGATCCAAAGCTTCTTGTGGAAGGTTCAAGCTCAAGGTTTTCGCCTGACGTTGTTGGCCGCTCATCTTTCGCTTATGATCATCCTTGTCTACAAGGGCTTCCATTTGCATCTGGTTCAGTAAATGGGATGGCAGCTTATCATTTTCAGATTCCATCTTCTTCTGATTCTGCATCTGATTGCCAAGAATTTCCTTCAGAAAGTTCTCATCAAATTTCGGGCCAAAGTGTTTGTGCTCGTGGTGTCCATCTTCCCCTTATCATCCTGACTCTGCATCTGACAATGGAACATGGTCCCTGCAGTGAGAGAATCGGACGATAGCCCTTAGATTATATTAGGGGTCAATCCATATCAAAGTCTTGTTCTGGTTGTTAAAAAGTTTTTGTAGACCTTGTGTCTTTCTTTTTTATTTTGATCATTTCAATTAACGATCGCTCCAACAAAGTTATACTTGATTGTTATTATATATCATTATGCTCTCTCTCTCTCCCCCCCCCCCTCCCCCCACCATGTTTTTCACTCATTGTAACCATTCTGCAAGTGTGGACCTCTATAAATACAAGTTCCTCAAAGATAGAAGTGGAGCTCTTTCATAAAGGTTCCTGCGCCCTATAGAGTGTCTCCAACACCTGCAGCAACACCTTAAGTTGTACAAACACACACTCCCTCTTTTACGTTGTGGGTTGTATGATCATTATGTCCGGATCTTTTGTGTGTGTGTGTGTGTAATTTAGTTTTAGAAAATAGATCAATGGTGATTTTTCTTTTCATCGTGGTATATGTAATTTTGGGATGAATCGGCAATGTACTCTTTTGGTTGAGTAATAAAGTTTGAGACATTTCCCAAAATCAAGGTTCTCTTATAAAATTTTCCCCAAAAATATTATCCATTCTTCTTAAAGAAATATTATATTATTTTATAAACTTGTCTTTCTCTATCATAATATTGTTAACAACCTTTTTTCTATTTCCAGTATTTATTTATAACATGAGCAATTTTGAAAGATTAGTAAAAATTATACCTTAAGACAAAATCTATTGGTAAAACGACAATTAACTTGGGAAAGACGGACTACCCAAAACTGCTAATTATACCCTATTATTTCCTTCTATACCCTTAGGGCTCGACTACATGGGTGATAGGACAAAATAATCACTCCTAACCCATTGACTACTTTCATGGATAGAATTATCAGGCTATACCCCGGCCTAGATATTTTTTTTAAAAAAGGGACTGTATGAGTGATTCCTATCCCTTCTCATTAGGAGAGACATACTTGTGCCCTTGCACTATAGCACAGGTCGGAAAAAAAAAATGAAAAAAATACTCTAGCTATGGTAATGGCGTAGGAAAATAGATGAAGAAGTCCTGCATCAGCCAATTTGTCTTTTTCCTTTTCAGAAGTTTATGTTTATTTTAGTTACCTTTTACTGTCAAATATCGTTCCAGTGTCTACATGATGAAGGACTCTTATTGGGATTCCACAATATATATATATATATATATATATATATATATATGTATATATATATATATATATATGGATGCAACCAACATCTCTCACTCATACAAATCTGATCCGACTCATTCGAATCAAAGACTCCACAATTCTTATCATCACATCTCTTCTCTCATACAGAGAAAAAGGCGTGCGACCGAGCGAGAATAGAATGGAACAAAGTGAGGAGAGTTATATTAAGTTATCGCCCAACTAACATAACTCATCAACTGAGGAGACTCGCAGTGTACCCTAAACTATGTGGTTGCACTAGACCAAACATCTCTGACCCATCTTAGGCATATAGAGCATGTTTGACCCCTAAATTGTATCTATGCTCATGACTATGTCAAAACTATTTCGACTTAGTCGGCCAGCTATATATATATATATATATATATATATATATCGAATGCTCATGACTATGTCAAAATTATTATATATATATATATATATATATATATATATATATATATATCGATGCTAATATATAATTCCAATGTGATGGATGCTGCTGGAAACATACTGTTAACAACAATGCATATAAAACACATCACATATATGGGAAAATCGATGTATACCTCAATTAAGTACATCGGTAAAAGATCGATTCACCAAACGTTGATCGTACTCTGATTGTCTACAAGCCCGACAAGACGAACACTACTAGAGTGTCCGTCGTTTACTACACACCTTAGGCTCTTGGAGGACTTCGGTGATACTCCAAGAAGAAGAATTAGAGAGAAAAAGGGAGAAACGTATTTACTGTGTATAATTTTCCGTACTCTACGAATATCAGATATATTTGTATATTTACTGGTATGTGGGGAGATCTCTCTCCTATTATGGATAGGATATCCATCCCTATCGAAATAATACCTGATAAGATATCAATTATCTAGTCAGATATATATCCCAACTATATTGGGAACCATCAGATATGGATGCAACCAACATCTCTCACTCATACAAATCTGATCCGACTCATTCGAATCAAAGACTCCAAAATTCTTATCATCATATCTCTTCTCTCATACAGAGACTAAGGCGTGCGACTGAGCGAGAATAGAATGGAACAAAGTGAGGAGAGTTATATTAAGTTATCACCCAACTAACATAACTCATCAACTCAAGAGACTCGCTGTGTACCCTAAACTATGTGGTTGCACTAGACCAAACATCTCTGACCCATCTTAGGCATATAGAGCATGTTTGACCCCTAAATTGTATCTATGCTCATGACTATGTCAAAACTATTTCGACTTAGTCGGCCAGCTTATAAGCCATAGTACACAAGTGCATTACCAGCTTAATTTTTCCTTGGCCTCTTATGCCAATCTACTTGGACTTGACAACTTTCGTAGTCATTCTCCGAAAGACCGTATCAATCATGGCCATTGAACACATGCTAAAGTAGCATCATCAAGCTAATACTTCATGACAAAGTCCAAAGTCCCAAAGGGCCAAAAAATCACGATAAGAGCTCACACAGTGACGAAGCAGGGATCTATTCGGTCACTCCTCTTACTAAGGTCGTCATTAAGCACATGTAGTATGAATACGTGCTATGGTGGAGCTCCCACTCAAATTTGAGCATGTCACGCTCTAAACATCATACGAGTCTTAGTCCAGCCGCTCTTCTAGCGTCTAACCTGCGTACCACTAAAAATTTGACTCCAACACAACTTCTGATGATTCGCACACTCAGCTATTAAGAGGTTTTTATGAAGTTAGGACATTCTACATAATCGATCAATTATGATCTCATCCTGGCCTCTAGCCAAGGCGACTATGGGCAACAACCTTTCGTGTTGTTCCTCTCACGAAGGTGATCACTCGCAAGTGATTGTTGGATCCGCTAGTCTCATCCTGCTCGCTTACCAAAGCGCTAGGGCGATTTCCCCGTGTGAGTGGGGCAATCCAAGCCTTGTGACATATCACATATAATAGACGCAGTACTTCTAACATATAATAAGGGCACATCTCATTGATAAATAAAATTTGTTCATACAGGCTTAAAGAATTTAAATTCAAGAAGTCCCATATTCTTAACATGCCTTTGAAATACATCTCTACTCAAAGGCTTGGTGAAAGGATCAACTATCATTTCACCAGTGGGAACGTGCCTGAGAACCACTTGCCCCTGCACAATATTATCTCGGATGAAGTGGTATCTGGTGTCAATATGCTTTGTCCTCCCATGATACTTGGGGTCCTTAGCATATGCTAATGCAGCTACGTTGTCACAAAGGACAACTACTGCATCATCTACGTGTGCCGTAATGCGCAAAGTCTGGAGAAATCTTCTCAACCAGATAGCCTCTTGAATTGCAGATGTACAGGCGATGTACTCTGCTTCCATAATGGATAAAGATATACAAGGCTGCCTCTTGCTATACCAAGTGATAGCAGCGCCACGCAACAAGAATACATATCCCGATGTGGATTTGTGTTCATCTCTATCCGCTGATCCATCAACATCGTGTAACCAAGTAACTTTAGACTGCCACCGTCATGACACAAAGAAAAATCACTTGTCCCCTTTAAATATCTAAGTATCCTTTTGGCTGCAGTCCAGTGAGAGCGTCTGGGATTACTTTGATACCTACTCACCATCCCAACTGCATTCACAGATCTAGTTGAGTACACATCATTGCGTACAGCAAACTCCTTACTGCGCTCACATAAGGAACTTTAGCCATGCTTTTGTTTTTCATCATCTGTCTTTGGGCATAAATCTTTGCTAAGAACACAATTCTTTTCTATAGGTGTGTCAACGGGTTTAGCATTATGCATACGAAATCGCTCCAGAACCCTCTTAATATAAGTCTCTTGGACAAAGTTAAGAGTCTCTTTGAGCGATCTCGATGTATCTTAACACCAAGTATGTATTCTGCCTCTCCCATGTCTTTCATCTCAAAAGTAGATGACATCCACTGCTGAGTGGCGACAATCATCTTCGTATAATTTCTAGCCAATAAAATGTCATCCACATATAATGAGAGAATTGTGACTTTTTTCTCATCCCTTTTGACATGCACACATTGATCTTCCTCAACCATCGTAAAGCTTATCGAAGTGATAGCTCGATGAAATCGAAGGTACCACTGTTTGGATGACTGTTTCAGTCCATAAATGGAACGCTTTAAGAGGTGCACTTTGCGCTCTTGTCCCTTTACATGAAAATCCTTAGGTTGATCCATATAGATCTCATCACCCAGTTCTCCATTGAGAAATGTTGTCTTCACATCCATTTGGAACAGTTCCAAATCAAGGTGGGTGACAATTGCTAAAATGAGACGGATCGAGGCAAACCTCACCACTGTGGAGAATGTTTCTTCATAATCCACACCTTCTTTTTGGGTAAAGCCTTTCGCCACCAGGCGAGCTTTGTACTTGTCTATCGAGCCATCTGCTTTTCGCTTGACTTTGAGAACCCACTTGTTCCCAATTGTCTTGTGTCCAGACGGTAGATCGACTAGCTCCCAAACTTGGTTCTTAGAAATCGAACTCATCTCTTCCTCCGTAGCATTTATCCACTCTTTAGCATTTGGAGAAGTTACAGCCTCTTCATAAGTGGCTGGCTCATCAACATCCATTGTTGCGCACATGAAAGATTCCCCCTCGAGTTCAAAACATCTTCGGGGCACCGTTCCACGCTTGCTCTAGCACAACTCTAGATCTTGTGAGTCTTCATGCAATGGATTTCTCCCACTAACTCTAATATCACTCTCATTATTCTCGTCGATTGCTAGATTTGGTTGTGAAACCATATTCGGGATCTTGTAACTCATACAGTTTAAGATCTCCTTTAACTTCTCTAATTCTTGGAAATTTCTCCTCGAGGAAATTGACATCGCGTGACTCAATTTCTATCATTTCACCGTCAGGATGTTCACCATACATCACATAGCCTTTCGAGTGGTCACAATATCTTATAAAAATATGTTTGACTACTCTAGGACCAAGTTTCCCATGTTTATGAAAAGTATTATGAACAAACCCAGCTGACCCCCAAGGGCTCAAGCCTTCTAAGTTAGCTTTCTTTCATGCCTCAACTCATACGGCATCGAAGGAACTGACTTAGACGGCACACGGTTCAATATGTAGGCAACAGTTAAGATTGCATCTCCCTTAAATAATATTGGTAGATTTGCTTGCTCCATCATTGATCTGGCCATGTCCAGGAGTGTCCTATTCCTCCTCTCTGCAACACCATTTTGTTGCAGAGTGTATGGAATTGACAGTTGTCTTATGATCCCTTTTTCCTCACTGTATTGTTTGAACTGATCAGACAAGTATTCTCGCCCCCTGTCAGTGCGTAAAGTTTTAAGTTTCCTATCTATGTGGTTCTCAACCTCCGCTAAGAATCGCGTAAAGCAATCAATCATTTCCGAGCGGTGATATAGGAGATACAATAAATCGTAGCACGAATAATCATCAATAAATGTGAGGAAATAGGATGCACCGTGTCGTGCCTTCACATTTACGGGTCCACATATGTCCGAGTGAACTAACTCTAGAGGTTGAGTAGCTTTCTTTGCCTTTTCGAAAGGCTTCCAGCAAGCTTTTCCTGCTAGACATGGTTCGCACATAAGAAGGTTGACTTTAGCGAGATTTCCTAAAAGTCCTTCTCGAGCTAACCTAGTCATCCTTTCACGTCCTATATGTCCTATCCTTGCATGCCATTTAGTAGAATCATTCAAAACATCAACAGACGAAGAAGCAAAAGAAGTGCATGCAATAGATAAATCTAACATGAAAAATCCATTGTTCATATGACCTATGCCATAAAGGTTGTTGTCGAGAAAAATGGATAACATAGTCTTTTCAAACAGGAAAGAAAAATCTTGACTCAAAAGTGCTGAAACTGAAAGTAAATTACATCGAATACTAGGCGCATAAAGCACATCACTCAGGTGCATCTTGCGCCCAGTGCTAAGTTTGAGCTGGTATAACCCAATTCCCACCACCTCTTCTTGCGCGTCATTTCCCATAGCAATGTAGTGGTGCCCGCTGGTACTCGATGATAATCTACAAATCCTGCTCTATCTCTTGTCGCATGTTTGGTTGCTCTAGAGTCTACAATCCAACCTTGGAGAGAGTTAGCAACGAACACATGTGAGCAAACAAATGAATTAGAAGAGTTAGGAGCAGGTCTTACCTTCTTTGGCTCAGTACAATTACGAGCAAAATGACCCGTCTTTCCACAGTTATAGCAAGTGTCTTTCTTCTTTCTGCCCCTTTTACCACGGTGATGCTTTTTATCCTTTTCACCTTGCGGGCCCAAGTTTTGGTTTTTGCCGTTGCTTTATCCTACATCCTTTTGCTTTTTCCAGCGATTACCTGTGTTAGGCTTGAGTTGCCCAGCGTGCGCGACGAAAGCAGCTGCTTGTGCTCTTTTCGCCTCTCGATGATCAGCCTCGAGTCTAAGATGACTGGCGACGCTATCAAAGGTTTGAATTTGCTCGTTGAGTGTGAGCACAAGTTTAACTTGTCCCCATGTCTGCTCGGGAAGCGACCTCAGGACTGCCAAAACTTGTTGTTCATTGGTGAGTTTACTTCTAGCGTTTTGAAGCTCTCGAATCATGTCTTTCATGACATCAAGATGTTGGCCCATAGTGTGCTTTAGGTCAAGTACATACTGATTGAACTTAAGGGTTAAAGCCCTTAGTCTCGTTGCCGAGGTAGTGTCGTATGTAACCTTTAAGCCATCCCGCAGCTCTTTAGCTGTAGGAAACGTCTCGAACTCACGAATCAGATGATCCTGCATGCAGCTCAACATAGTATAGCGCACATAATGATCTTGATTCACCCACTTATTGTACACGTCCAAATCACGACGATATTGGCATTTTGACCGTTCTCTGGCTCAACCGGCATAGTCATAGTATGGTGAGATGATCAAGGACATTTTTATGGTGTAGCAGAAACTGGATCTTACGGTGCCACATGGCATAGTTCTGGCCATCTAATTTGCCAGAGCCGTAAAGATCAGAAAAAGCTACTTGGGCATCCATTTCTGTTAATATCATACGCAATATGTTAGAAGGTTGTCTATTTAATATTTTTATTCGGGTCCAAATGAAATTTTATTATTTCTCACAAGTGAATGAGATCGAAAATTTCGCCACATAGGCTCATAATCATCTCCCACTCATTTGAAGACGATAATAAAAAATTAAATGATTGCGAATAAAAAAAATGTCCATGTCAATAAACATCCATAAAAAAAAAATAGTGAGATGTCAATGACCTATGGTGGTAAATACGAAAAAAAATAAATTACATGGCCTCAAAAAATAGCCCCTCTAATACATGTGTCCTAGTAAGAAACAAAAAATAATAGAAAATTACAAATTTTGTTCCTACTACATAATTCTATAATAGAAAAATTACATCGGGACATCGTATAACCACCATCGTCATTAATTATCTCACACATACATCAATTAACATCACATCACGTAATAAAAAATACGCAAACAATTAATACAAGTGATATAATGCACGTAAAAAATAAAGCAAGTGGCCCATCCCAAATTTTTCATTTTTTTTAATAAATGTCTTTCCCTCTAGAAGATCGACTAGAGAAGGTCTTTCGAATTTAAGAAAATGGGCATTCGAATTTTAAAAAAAACAACCTTTAATAACTTATTCATCATTTTATGTACCAGCCCATGATAAAAAAATGGCAGCCCATTTCCTCAATTCTGGAGCGGCCTGATCCCAAAAAAAATCCAGCTAAAAAAACACCTTCAGTCCAGCCCAAATAATTTATGAAGACCAAGCCCAATATTCAATGCAGCCTTAGTCCTTAACCCTAACAGCGCCGTCACCGCAGCCGCTGCGGTCGCAGGTGCCCGCCGTGGCCGCAGCGAACGCCGCGTCGCCACCGGTGGCACAACAGTAGCGCGGGGCAGCAGCGCGCAGCATGGTCGTTCAGCCCCGTCGTCGCGGTCTTCAGATCCGGCCACCACCTCGGGCAACAACAACGCATCAGCGGCGAGCGCCGCCAACACAGTCGCTGCCGCCAAAGCCGGGAGACAGGGGCAAGGTCTAGAAGAGATTTGAGATGGTGGTTACGTTCGTTTAACATATAATTTTTTTTTTTCTTTTTAACTCTATTAACCTGCACAGCTCTTGAACAAGAACATCTCCTGTATTCCCATCTCATAATGGCAATTTTCATTTGATCTAAATAACCATTTCAATGATTTAACCAAAACAAAATTCCAAATGAATTTAACAAAAAATAAAACATGGGATTAATAAAAAACCAGGCGAGGCCGAATGATACGGCTCTGATACCACTGTTAACAACAATGCATATAAAACACATCACATATATGGGAATCAATGTATACCTCAATTAGGTGCAGCGAAAAAAGATCGATTAACCAAACTTTGATCGTACTCTAATTGTCTACAAGCTCGTCCTAACGAACACTACTAGAGCGTCCGCCGTTTACTACACACCTTAGGCTCTTGGAGGACTTCGGTGATACTCCAAGAAGAAGAATTAGAGAGAAAAGGGAGAAACGTATTTACTATGTATAATTTTTTTCGTACCCTACGAATATCAGATATATTCGTATATATACTAGTATCGGAGAGATCTCTCTCCTATTATGGATAGGATATCCATCCCTATCGGAAATATATCTGATAAGATATCAATATCTAGTCAGATATATATCCCAACTATATTGGAATCCATCAGATATGGATGCAACCAACACATACAATAACGAATGTTTGTATCGAAGGGTTCACGTCTCACATGAGTGGGTTTCTATCTAACATGGGAACTTAATAGAGGAACAAATTTGAAACATTTCTTTTCCTTCATTTTCTTAGAACAATTTTTAGGCTGCCATTGTAACTTCACACATAAAGGTAGTGATTAAAAAAATCAATCCCACAATATATCCTTGCAGTAGTCAATAGATTTCGTGTGACTAAAATTATTCCTTTCCCCCTTCAAGCACCATCTATTCCTATTTCCTCTTAATCCTAAACTCAAAGTAGTCGATGCCTTATAGTTAGGAAAATATAACATTCCCCCCTCTCCATTCAAACGTTTGTTTAGTACAAAAAGAAGGAAGAACAACACTGCTTTTTCATCTAATTGAACACCATATCTAGGATTGTTTGTCTGTATGTGAAATCTTATGAAATTGTAAAAATTCTATGTACTTTCTTAGGTTCATGATTAATAAATATAATAAAGGAGGAGTAGGTGGTAATTTATTGGATGAAACGTGATATGGAGAAAGATATGTGGTTCCAGCT
Organism: Ajuga chamaepitys; assembly: GCA_958295605.1. NCBI lineage: Eukaryota > Viridiplantae > Streptophyta > Magnoliopsida > Lamiales > Lamiaceae > Ajuga > Ajuga chamaepitys. Next base: position 26,210,213 of record OY282507.1, read on the forward strand.
AGAGGTGCCAAAAAAGCCGGGAACCGACGAACTGGACCGGACCGCACCGGCGCTCAATAGTATCAGAACCGTTGACCCTGGTTCCCGGTTCCAAATCGCATCGGCCCTGGGCGTTAGGTCGGTGCCGGTTCTAGTTTTATGTAGGCCAAACCACAAATCGCCAGTTTGTTATTTTTATTTTTTCAAAAAATGCCACATGAATGGCCAGTATAATGTGGTTGTTGAAGATCAACGGCCTAGATCATGTAGCCGTTGGACGGAACCGGATGATTTTTTTTTTTTTAAAATCTAAAGGCCAGGATCAAATGACTGTTGAAAATCAACAGGTACAATCATCAGGCCGTTTTTAGTTTGGGGAGGGGGGGGGGGAAGTTTAATTTTTTTTATTTTATTACCTAAAAACATCAATAAATACCCATTTTCACTTTAATTTTTTTCCACACCTCTCTCATCTTTCTCTTTACTCTCAAATCTCAATCTATTGTAATCTAGCATTCTATTCATTTTCAATTGTGCAATTTGTGCTTACTTCAAGTTTTAGTTCGCTACTTCAATTTCTAGTTTACTTCAATGTTTAGTTGTTTGATCCTTCTAAAATAAAAAAAAAAATATATATATATATATATATATATGTATTGAGTGGTAGAGCTGGATCCAATTCTTCTCATCGGGGCTCCGATAAAGGCAAGAGCAAAGTTGGTGGTACGTCTTCTTTATCTCCTCCTCCGAGCTTCTTCAACCTTGATGACGAAGAAGCAATCAACTTGGACAACTTTCCAATCGATTTGGACCTAGCCGATGCTCTAGGCATATTTTTCATTATGTTCTTAATTTGAACTTTTAAATTCGTTGAATTATAATTTATAAGTCAATTCGTAATTTGATTCAAGTTTAGTTTTTTTTTTTTTTTTTAACAATCGAGTTTAATAAGTTTAGTATATCTTTATCTAATTTGATGTTACATTTTTATTATGATTTAAGTTTAGACTTTTACCATTTCTATTCTAATTATTAATGTATATTAATATTTGAAGGTGCTAATGTTGCCGTCGCCTACGCCAAACAATTTGACGATGACCGTCCATATCAAGAGAGTCGAGACCCTAGCCAAACACCTAGACAAACCACTACTAGGGGGTGGCCGTGGCCAGAGTGGTGGTAGAGCTCCAAGATCATCGACCGGCGAATTTGAGTTCAAGAACCCAATCTTTTAATTTTACCTCACGAGGACTTACACTCGGGGTTCGAAAAACCCAAATTTTTACAAGATAGTGTGCAACTATTGCGAGAAGCAATACAAGATGCAACATGGTGGTGGATATGACACCTACTCCAAGCACCTCAACTCATACCACCCCGATAAAGTCGGTATCGAAACTACACAAACTCAAATTCGAGGATATATGTCCGGTCAATCCGGGTCCTTGCAGGGTACATATCGTACTCACTCTTTCATTGTAGTGAAACAAACGCACGTCGTCAATTGGCAAAATTCAATTGTGTTAAACATCTCCCCTTTAACTTTGACGATGATTAATTTTTCCAAGACTTTGCTAGATTGAGTTACAATCCTCAAGCTAGAAAAGTTTCATGAAGCACCTTAACACAAGACATTGCTAAAATTGTAGGTGAGTATAAATTTATTTTGATAAACATGTTTGCTTCACTAACTCAAAAAGTTTCAATATGTTTGGATGTTTAGTCGGATCGTTGCAAATTCATCATTACATGGACATTACTTGTCATTGGATTGATGATTTGTTGTTCTTACAAAAATGTTTAATTGCATATAGGGAATTTGACACCGTTCACAATGCACAAAACATTTGCCATAAAATTATCACAACTTTACAAGAGTTTGTTTTAGTTCAAAAAATATTTTCTATTTCTTTTGACAATGCTAGTTCTAACAATGCTTCATTACCCGAACTCAAAAATATTTGTCAACCTTCTAGTGGTGGGAGGTTTTTTTTCAAATTAGATGCATGTGTCATTATTTAAACTTGTGTGTAGAAGACAATTTAAATGCTTTTAAAACACATATTGCGTGGAGGCCATTTCTTACTTGACCCGACATTCTTCTTTAACAAAAAAAATGGGCAAAAATTTGCAAAAACTGACGTTTTTCGGCAAAAAAAAAATTCAATGAACGTGCCTAATTATTGGAACTCTACTTACAAAATGTTAAATTAATGATTCTTACAAATATAAAGAGGCTTTATGTACATTTTTTCAACAAAACCTAACAAACAGTATTCTCATATTTCCTCAACAATAGGATGCATGTAGAAATTTCACTTCTAAAAAATTTCGAAGATGCAACTAAAGCACTTTCCGATTGCTATTACCCGACTTCTCCTCTTATCATTGACCATTGTTGCCAAGTTGTGGGTGTTTTCCTTGATTATAGACATGATCTGATTTTAAGCTCATCATTGCACTAATGAGGCAAAAATGACTTAAATATTTTATGAAAAATCCTGGTTTATTTTTTATTGCTAAAATGCTAGATCCTAGGATTAAAGAAGATGATTTAATTGAGTTGTTAAAAATATGGATGTTTGTATCCGATTAACGATGATCCTCCAAATGCCACACTTATTGTTTCTAATGTTAAAGATGTTTTGTTTGATGTATTTCGAGAGTATAGAGTCCTACACGGTGGTGATGATGGTAATTAATCTAGTGATTTTAGTTCTACCGACCAAGGTAGTTCTTCCCAAAGTTTTTCAAATCCTTCTCTTGCACATCTCAAATTTTTTTATGAAGAAATGTCTCAAAAGAACGCAAGGGGTTCTTCGTCAAGCAACCCCTCCGAAGAAATTGAAAGATATTTTAACACTGTGTTCGAAGAGCTCGACCTCAATAATTCCAACTCCCTCTTGAAGTGGTGGGCAAAAAGGTCACGACAATTTCCAATTCTTTTAATAACTGCGAAGAAGATTTTTGCTTGCCTTGCTTCAACCTTCTCTGTCAAGCAAGCATTTAGTATAGGATGGTATACTTTGGACGATCGAAGATCTAGATTGACCGTAGAAAATCTAGAAAAACAACTCTTGCTTGAAGATTGGACGAAGACGGACAAAAGAGAACAAGAACCCAACTTCGAAGAAGATGAAGAGGGCAGTCTCCTTTCCTATGATTGTTCAACCGACAAATTCGAGGTGTTCGAAGCCGGCAACCTTTCTTCGATTGATCAACAATCTAAGCAAACCCGCCTCAATTCCAAAGGTAAGTAAGGTAAGAGAACTATGTGAGCTTTGATTCATTCACCCTAACACCGAAAGGTGAATGATACGTAGGCAATTTTATTCTAAGTTAAAAATTAATATAATTTTTAACTTAAAATAAAACTCAAGCCCTTTCTTTTTTTTCCCTTTTTCTTTTCCAAATTCCATAAATTACTTATATGTTGAAAAATGTAAGTTTGTAACTTATTGTATTTTAATGTTTAATGGTAACTTATTGTAAGTTTGAACTTTGAATTACTTAGATTTGAAAGATGTAAGTTTGTAAATGTATTTTAAATTCTAGTTTAAATTTTTAGTAATGTAATATGTACTTTTAGTTTCTACTTTAAATTTTTAGTAGTGTAATCTGTATTTTTATATGAAGTATTTGTAAATGTAATGTTTAAATTTCACAATAAATGAAGATTCATCTTTTGCACTCTTACATTTCAGTCAAATTCTTAGTTTATAACTCTAAACTCTCAATGTATAACTGACAATCACATTTTTTAAACCCTAAATCTGAAAATTAAGATAAAAAAGAAAGGGAGAGACCGCCGGGAAACGATTTAGAATCGGACCAGCGGTTATTTGACGGTTCCAAACCGACACCAGAACCGCCCATATGGATGGTTCGGTTCCGATTCGACCCCCCACGGTGCCTGAACCGATGGTTCCGGAACTGGGAACAGGTTGAGCATCTAGTTCCAGCTGCTTGAACTTGGTATATTGAATGGGCCTTTGGGTGTTCAAATAGACAAACAAACGACAAAAATATTTTTTTGTATATTACAGTTATTCGTAGTTACTAGTTAATGCACTCATGCGATGCACAGGCTATTTTTCTAATCGAAAATAACATTACTACTAACATTACATTTCTATATGATAACCGATCACAAAAAAGTATGGTCGAAATTTGATAAAGAAAAAAATATTGTTCTCTTTTGTGATGTTATTTAAAAGTCGAAAATCAATGAAGAGAAAAAATGTTGAAATTAGAAATTTGTTCGTGAATTATAAGGAAACAAATTAATTCACAAATTTTTAAATGTCTCCTCATACACAATATTTTAGTTTTAGTACTACATTTACCGTCTCCAGCACAACTTAAAATTTGTAATCATCTACCATTGATTACTTTAGACACTGCAACGTATAGTTTGTCATGACTAAATACCATTTTCCTAAAAACAGGCCAACATGCGAGAGTGATTAACCTTGACTCTTGTTTATTGTCATTGAATAAGAAAACAATAAGAGAAAATTGTATTCATTGGAATTTGAATGACAATATTGGATTAGTAGGTGAAAGAGTCATTCTCGGTCTTAAAACGGTATCACCCACGTTGCTTCCCGAAAGCAGACGTGCATGTAGATCGTGATCAACCATCTTAGTGACAATCATCCTTGTTCAATGGCACAAACCAAGTGAATGATCAATGTTTACAGTTTCAACTATTAGTATTAATAGATGTGCACCCGTGCGATGCACGTGATACACGTTATTATGCATGTAATAAGGTCGATTTAGGATAATATTTTATAGGAATTATGTGCATATTTGGTCAAGAATTGGATAAAGTAATATAAATTGGACCATTTAAAGTGTTTGACTTGTTTTAAGGTATTTTTGAGCAATTTCGGGACTAAAAGTCATGATTTACGACTACCGGACGAAAGAACAAGTTAAAGGGAAGTCTAAACCGGACAAAACCAGCGAAAATCGATCTGAACCGGCCAAAAACCGGTCTAGACCAGCTCAGACCGGTCTGAACTGGTCCAGAAGGCAAACCAGAGGAGAACCGACACGGTCGTGTTATAAGCTCAACACAGCCGTGTCAAAACATGCGCGAAAAAGGATTCTACATTATTGCTACAATGCAGCCACGTTTAACATGTGACACGGTCGTGTAAAAATTGTTGCAGTTTGATGAAGTTTCCAGCTTAAAGTGATGCGGCCACGTTAATCATCCAACAGGGCCACGTCAAAAGGTCGATTTTGAAGTAAAATTCTGTCCTAAGTAGGAAATGATTCCTAACTCCCCTAGGACTTTTCCGAAGCTTATAAAAAGATAAGGAGAGTTCGTTTTTCATCCATCAATCAATCATCACTGACACTCCATAACCTCACATACACTTAGAAGAAGAAGTAGAAGACTTGGAGGACGAAGAAGGCAAAGATCGACAAGACGATTCATTCGGGTTTAGTTAATTCTTTTCTAGATTTGTTCTTTATAATGTTTTCCATGGAATATTGTATCGAATTGATGCTAGGCATGAGTAGCTAAGCTATTCATGTCCTAGGGTTAGAAAGTAGGGATTTTTAAAACAATGTTTGAATGATGTTTTAATTTATAGACTACGATTTATGTGTTTATCTTTGTGTTTGTGTTTCTAACTGAATTTAGACTGGCCATCTCAATTTAGTAATCTCGTTTAGTAATTCCATTTCGAGAGGAGGGAATTGTTATCAGACATACGACATAGAGCGCATTTGTCTATGACTGTGTAGGCATTGGTTTATGAGCTTTTGGGAGTTGTTAGGATTAATTGACTCGAGAGGATAATTATCTTAATTAATCTACGATTTAGTCGCTTCGAGAGAAGAGCTACGTAATTTGAGTGCCGCCTAATAAACACTAGAATCTGGTTTAAAGGTCTATAAGTTGAGCAAATTCATCGTTGAAGTAGTCTTGAAATCGAATCCCTAGGATAATTTCTTGTTAATTGGAATCCCTTTTTGTCTGACAAGTCATAGTTAAGTAGTTTAAGTTCTTTAGTTTAGTTAAAAACAACCTTGCAATCTTAGTATCTAGTTAGGATAATCCTAGATAGTCAGGGTATCGAACTTCCTAACCTATTCCTTGTGGGATCGACCTTGACTGCCGCTACTACACCTACACCCGTACACTTGAGGTAATTAGGGGTTAGAAAATAGGTTTGTCAAGTTTTTTGCGCCGTTGCCGGGGAATAGGCTGATCGTCTTAATTTTTATCTTGAGTAATAGGAGGATACTAGACTAGATTTTACTTTTCGTAATTTTTATTATTTTTCTTTCGTTTTTTTTTTATTTATTTATTTTAGTATTACATGGTATTTATTGTTGGTGATGTTGTTAGGTTTCGCATGCTAACCAGATCAAAAGGGAAAGAAAATCTTGTCCCTTTCGATCCTGAAATTGAAGCAATAGCCCGCAAATACCGCACGAGAATCCACATTTGATATGGAGAACGTACCACAGCAGCCGAATCAGGATGAAGCTCTTAACATATTGACAGCTCTAGCACGCTTGGATGACCTAGTCACCAATATTCAGCAGCATCTACCTCCACAGCAACCACATCTGCAACAGCAGTAGGAACAAGTTCAGGAAGAACCAGATGAAGTACATGAGGATGACACTCCCATCAGTGATTGTCTGCGACCTAACCCAAATCAGCAGAAGGGAGGAGTACAACCCCCACCATTGAATGCCAACAGTTTTGAGCTGAAGCCTGCGTTAATCAATATGGTGCAGTAAAACCAGTTTGGGGGAAGTGCTCTCGAAGATCCGAATGTGCACCTGATTAAATTTCGCTGGCTGGCGGACACATTAAAGATCAATCATGTGCCACATGAATAGGTCAAGGTGAGGTTGTTCCCATTCTCCTTGAAAGACAGAGCCTTACAATGGTTCAACTCGTTGGAAGACAGCTCAGATTGGGAGGATTTGAGCACTTCATTTCTTCTGAAATATTTTCCGCCGAACAAGATGCTAGACCTGCAGAATCAGATAAACCAGTTCAAGCAAATGGCTCAAGAGCCGTTTGGTGAAGCTTGGGAGCGATTTCGGGATCTTATTCAGAGTTTCCCTCAACATGGTTTTACGAAGAAGCAACAGGTTTACAAGTTCTACAATGGGCTACTTGCTCCAACAAGAAATCAGGTAGATGCGGATGCAGGAGGGAGTCTGATGGAGAAATCGAATTGCATTCTCAATTTTGGATGCCATGGCCAGAACAAGCTATCAATGGCCAAATGAGATAAATCAGCCGAGAAGAATGGCGAGAGTCCAAGAAGTCAAGCCAGTTAATAATGAGCCACTTGAAAAGCTCACATCGCAGTTAACAGCATTGACGAGCCAGGTGAATTTGCTAACTAGTCTGACATTAGCACATCACACAGACGCTCCGGCACAGCAGCCAGGGGGTCAGGAAGAAGTTGAAGATGTAAATTTTGTAAATCAGAGGAACTTCAACAACTTCCAAAACAATCAGCCAAGGTACAATCAGTACCCTCAGAATCGAAACCACCAGAATTTCTCTTATGGAAACAAAGAATACACTCAATCCGCCACCCGGATTTGCTGTTACAAATGGCATGATCCATGACGGTAAGAAGCCAACATATATAAGAGGAGGTTGTTCAGTCACAGTTTGCTAAGTATGATGAGAAACTAGCTCAACTGGAGAAAAAGGTGGACGGTAAGTTTATTGAGCTAAACAAGAATATGACTGGGCAGGGAGCTGACATAAAAAGGCTCGAGAATACCATGACTCAAACACATGCAAGCATTGGTTAGTTATCTTCAAATATGTGTCAACTGATAAAGATTGTTGGAGCCCAACATAAGCAGGGGCAATTCCCGAGTGATACAGTGGTGAATCCGAGAGAACAATGCCAAGCCATCCAGCTGAGGAGTGGTACTGAGTACGAAGGACCAAAGCTGCCTGTTGACAAAGAAAAGGTGGTGGAGAAGAAACAATTGGTAGAGAAAGCAAGGAAGCAGAAAGAGGTCGTGAAATCAAGTGAGGGGCAAGAAATCAAAGCAGACATACCACCATATGTCCCTCCTGTCTCGTTCCCACAAGCCTTGAGGAAGAAGAAGATTGATGAACAGTTCGAAAGTTCTTGAATGTGCTGAAAAAGATCCAGATAAATATCCCGTTGGTTGAAGCACTACAGGAGATGCCTAACTATGCGAAGTTCTTGAAGGAAGTGATATCAAAGAAGAGGAAGTGGGAAGAGTACGAGACAGTGAATCTGACTGAAGAGTGTAGTGCAGTGATCCAAAGGAAGCTACCACTAAAGCGCAAAGATCCAGGTAGTTTTACTCTTGAATGCAAAATAGTTAACATAACTTTTGATAAAGCACTGTGTGATCTAGGGGCTAGTATCAACTTAATGTCATTGTCTATTTATGAAAAATTAGGTATAGGCACAATGAAACCCACTACAATTGCCCTACAAATGGCCGATCATTCTATGACTTGGCCAAGGGGGATTGTAGAGGACGTTTTGTTAAAAGTTGGTAAATTTATAATTCCTGCTGATTTCGTAGTCCTAGATATGATAGAAGACAAGGATGTTCCCCTAATCTTAGGTCGCCCGTTTTTAGCAACGAGTAAAGCACCCATTGATGTACAAAAATGGGAGTTGACTTTAAGGGTAGATAAAGAGCAGGTCACATTTTCGATTTATAAGGCTCTTCAATATCATGATAGTGAGGAGGTATTTCAAGTTGAAACATGTAGTACTATTCATTCCGTAGATGTTGTATTATGTAGAAAACTAGTTTCACCAAGTGATAGTAATACCCTTGAAACATGTCTGGTCAATTTTGTTTATAGTACTGATTTCCATGACCCTACTGACCTTGATCTTTTGGAAAGTGTTAGTGCGCCAAATTCTTTGCAGGAAGCTCAATCCAAGAGGACATCAACAAGAAAGTGGTAGAGGAAGTACCAAAAGGAGACGAGGGATGCCCAGAACTTAAGCCATTACCAGATCATCTGTGGTACAAATTTTTAGATAGCGAACACAGATATCCGGTAATAATTTCTTCCTCTTTGACTGATGTTGAAACTGATAAACTGCTGCGGTTGCTGAAAACTTATAAGTCTGCGATAGGTTGGCCAATAGCTGATTTGAAGGGAATTAGTCTCACAATTTGCATGCATAAGATATTGATGGAGGATGAGTATAAACCCTTAGTTCAAAATCAACATAGGCTTAATCCCATGATGCAGGAAGTAGTTAGGAAAGAGGTTCTTAAATGGTTAGATGCAGGAATAGTCTTTCTTATTTCAGATAGTAAGTGGGTGAGTCCAACCCAAGTAGTGCCTAAGAAAGGGGGGATGACTGTAGTGAAGGGTGATCTAGATGAGGTCATAGCCACTAGGGTAATTACGGGATGGTTTGTGTGCATAGACTATAGGAAACTCAATGCAGCTACCCGAAAAGACCATTTTCCCCTCCTATTCCTAGATCAGATGCTTGATAGGTTAGCAGTGCGTATTACTATTTCCTCGATGGTTATTCGGGATACAATCAAATTATGATTGCCCAGGAAGATCAAGAGAAAACTACTTTTGTATGTCCTTATGGTGTCTTTGCTTTTCGTAGAATATCGCTTGGGCTTATGCGCCTGCTACTTTTCAGCGTTGCATGATGGCCATCTTTGGGGGTTTGATAGAGAACATTATGGAGGTGTTTATGGACGATTTCTCTGTTTTTGGGTCATCTTTTGATACTTGCTTAGATAACTTAGCTCTGGTTTTGAAAAGGTGTGAAGACACCAACCTAGTCTTAAATTGGGAGAAGTGTCACTTCATAATTAAAGATGGCATAGTCCTTGGCCATAAAATTTTGTCTACAAGGCTAGAAGTTGATAGAGTTAAGGTAGTGGCCATAGAGAATTTACCACCTCCTAGGAATGAAAAAGGGGTTAGAAGTTTCCTAGGACATGTGGAATAATATAGAAGGTTAATTAAGGATTTTTAAAAAATTTCTAAACCTTTATCTCGTATACTAGAAAAAGATACTCCTTTTGTGTTTAATGATGTATGTGTGCAGGCTTTTGAGACACTGAAGAAGGCATTGATCACTGCTCCAGTACTAATCACACCTGACTGGTCTCAACCCTTTGAGATAATGTGTGATGCAAGCGACATGGCTGTGGGAGCTGCGTTGGGCTAGAAGAGGGAAAAGCTTTTTAGAGTCATCTACTATGCCAACAAGACTCTTGATCCGGCCCAAGCAAATTACACAACCACAGAGAAGGAATTGTTAGCTGTTGTTTATGCTTGTGATAAATTTCGTTCATATCTTCTATAGGCAAAAATAATAGTTTATATTGACCATGCTGCTCTTAAGTACTTGTTTGCCAAACAGGATTCGAACCCTAGACTGATCAGATGGATATTGATGTTACAAGAGTTTGATTTGGAGATCCGGGATAGAAAAGGTTGCGAGAACGTGGTAGCAGACCACTTGTCCAGAATTGAGAATGAAGCAGATGCAAAGGGCCAACAGACAGCCATAAGCGACATATTTCCAGACGAGCATGTGATGGTTATGGAGAATGGTCCATGGTACAGTGACATCGCGAATTACATCGCGAGTGGGATTACACCGGATTTGTCACCTCATAAGAAGAAGAAGTTCTTCCACGATGTGAAGTTCTACATATGGGATGACCCCTGTCTCTATAGAAGATGTGCAGATACAATCATCCAAAGGTGTGTCCCTTATTCTGAAGTAAGGGAAATCATTGCTCACTGCCATTCTTCCCCAACAGGGGGACATTTTGCATCAGCAAGGACAGTTGCAAAGGTGCTTCAAAGTGGCTTTTATTGGCCAATAATCCATAAAGATTGTCATGAATTTATCTTGCAATGTGACCGGTGCCAAAGAACAAGAGGAATAACACGGAAGCACGAGATGCCCCTTACTACGATCCTTGAAGTCGAACTGTTTGATGTGTGGGGTATAGACTTCATGGGATCCTTTCTATCTTCGAATGGGTTCCAATACATCTTGGTCGCGGTACAGTATGTTTCTAGATGGGTAGAAGTTGTTCCGACCCAAACAAATGACGCCAAGGTGGTGCTTAAATTCCTCTAAAAGAACATTCTTACAAGGTATGGTACTCCAAGAGCTTTGATAAGTGATTGGGGGGGGGGGGTCTCATTTTTGTAACAAGTGGATGTCAGATTTGTTGGCTAAATATGGGTGAAGCATCGTGTGACAACACCATATCATCCTCAAGTCAATGGTCAAGTGGACCTAGCTAATCGAGAGATTAAGCAAATCTTGGAGAAATCGGTGAATGGAAATTGGAAAGATTGGTCGATGAGGTTAGATGACGCACTATGGGCGTATAGGATGGCTTATAAAACCTCGTTGGGACTTTCACCGTATCAGCTAGGTTTTGGGAAAGCTTGTCATCTACCAGTAGAGTTAGAGCATCAAGCTTATTGGGCGGTCAAAAAGTTAAACTTCAACTTTGAGGCTACTGGAAAAGAAAAAATTCTTAAGCTCAATGAATTGGAGGAGTTTAGAAATCAAACGTTCGAGAATTCCAGTTTGTATACGGAGCGTGTCAAACGGTTTCAAGACCGAATGATAAAGAATCGAACCTTTGAAGCCGGTGCACAAGTCTTATTGTTCAACTCTCGACTAAGGTTATTTTTGGGAAAGTTGAAGTCAAGATGGTCGGGTTCATTCACTATAAAAATTGTTCGAGCTTCCGGCGTAGTAGAACTACTAAGTCAAGATGGGAGCACATTTCTTGTCAATGGACAACGGATAAAGAAATACTACAAGTCTGACCAAATTCAAACTGTGCATGAAGTGCGGTTGAAAGAACTTAAGTAGAACTTAAAAGGTCGTCCAGCTTGAGACGTAAAATGAAGTGCTTGTCAGGAGGCAACCCAATGGTTACCATTTTTATTTTATTTTATTTCAATTTTTTCTTTTAGTTTTATGTTTTTACTTGTGTTTTTAGTGTTTTATGTTTCTAGGAACCAACATGGACGAGTGTTGCAAGAAACGAGGATCGAAGAGACGACAAAATCGAGCTAAGGGAGAAGGAATCAACATGGCCGTGTCATATACATAACACGGCCGCGTCACAGACGTGCTAGAATGTGTTTTGGCACTGTGGGCCCAACATAGCCACGTCACACTTTGGAGGCGGCCGCGTCAAATTCTCCCTGCATTCACAATCAACACTGGGCCAGCAACATGGCCGCGTTAAAATCGCATGCAATAACCCAGTTTTCAGTTCAAACGAAACGCGGCCGTGTCACTCATGTAACGCGGCCGCGTCAATATCTTCAGAAGAATAAAACGCGATTTCCAGGTCATATCATTCCTCTCCTCTTCTTTCTTGCACACATGAAGAAAAACACACACTCACACACACTTTGCAAATCACGCACAAACATACTCCAAACGACACACATTCAATCACAAACACAAGCACACACACTAATTCACTCATTGCACCAACAAAGTCAAAATTTTCGACCCAAATTGAAGGAATTAGGGCACACTCCGAGTCTCTTTTTTTTCCGACTAAACTTCTCCGGTAAGTGAAGCTAACTCGAATTGTTATGCTTTCAATCGATTTCTTATGCTTAATTTGTATTGGAGAATGTTTATTTTTGAATTATGAGAACAATATAGTGCATACTTAAGGAATATTGCTATTGGTAGTATGAACTTGCTAAAAATTCGATTGGGTCTTGAGTTATGAATTAATGTTGTGTTGATTATAGTTGGAATTGAAGTGAAATTTGTGGTTGAAATGAAATAAGAACAACGAGATTAAATTTCATATGTTTTAGTCATTAGGAATTTTATCGAACATGTTGTGTGCATGATTCGGAATGAGCTTTTTGCCTAGTTGATACCTCTTGTGTTTTGTTATGTGATAAAAAGATGAATTAAGTTAAGATGCATGTCTTAAGTCGAAGGATTCAATGGTTCACTGTCTAAATGATTTCAATTGATGAGTTTAGGAGTTGAGCATGAAATAGGGGGTACACAATGTGCAAGTTGCTTGGTTGTTGCTAGCATATGATTATCTCGTTGATTAACTAGGAATTCGTTATTTCTAGACATTATTTGTGATGAATTGAGGATTATTTGATTGTTGATTTGCGTGTTGTTGGGTTGTGTGTCTAGGTTCACTAAAATGGCGCCACCAAAGGTAGCTCTAGTCGAAGCAAGGGAAAGCAAGTAATGGTGGAGGAAACCCCGACTGTCAATCCAAATGATAGTCAAGCTCTTTTCGAGTTTTCATTGGCACGAGATGAACACAAGATTCGGTTTGATAAGCTCTGTCATCGCACGATTGTACCGATTAGATTCGGCAGTGACGCTCTGACTCAGGCATTGGGCATCCATGATAATGTTCGTGCTTTGCTGACCCGAGCTGGGTTACTTCGATTTATGAGTGTTTAGCAGACGTATAGGAGGATCACCATTGAGTTTTTGAGCACCTTTGGTATCACAGTAACCAGTTCCCTGGATTCACGCCGACCGGATGGCATCAATTCCAGCTGATGGGAAACCTCGGTCTTTGACATATAGTCAGTTGGACCAGATTTATGGCTTTCCGAAAGCCTCTAGGGAGGAGCCACCGGAGCTGTTCGACTTACAAACATTCTGGGGTCTACTAACAGCTGCTCCCCCATTTGTGGCAGCACAACACTATGTATCCAAGTCTGCAAAAGCTTCATGGATTCGCAATCCAGTTATCAGATACATACAGAAGATGCTCGCCTATACCTTGTTTGCACAGCGTGAAGTAGGTTACATGAGACAAAATGAACTCCACATGCTTTGGAACATCCTCCACGGGTACAAAGTTGATTATACCAAGATTCTAATGGAGCACTTTGCAGGGGTCATCCAGAAGCAGAAATACAACATCATGATTGGAGGCTTGATTACTCCAATCGCAACAGCATTTGATGATATTGATTTAGCTGATATGGTGCCGGTAAAGGGTGAGGTCCAATTTACATTGGACTTTTTAGAAGTTATGCAAGTCGTGGTCCTAGGTGAAAATGGGATGGTTCCTTATGTATATCAAAATGTTGGGCCTTACCTTCGTCTTTCGTTTGCGCTCGGGACAGCTGTAACAAGTGCCATTGATACAACGAAACTTTCATTATCTATTGAAGAGCATCTTCAGCTCTCCCAACCACCAGATTCTGAGGTTTTTCAGTCCGGCCCACCAGCCGAAGGCAGCAGCCAAGCCCCAAGACACCCCCGGAGGAAATGAGCAGCATTAGCAGTTGCCTCCGAGTCCGAATTGAATGAGGATATGGTCGGCATCATTTCTCCGGGATGATGTTCGCATTTGTAAAGAATCAGTGCAATCAACTCGCACCTCAATAGAAAGACAGCGAACGGAAGTCCAGGGAGCACTTCAAACGATTCACACTGAATAGTGAACAAAGAGGAATAGTGAACACACTCCTTCAAAGGAGTAATGAAGAGCGAGAGTGGAGGCAACAACAGAGGACCCAGTGGGAGGCCATGGCACAATTTTGGAGCCAGTATGGGTTCCAACCACCACCGCCTCCACAGTGATTTGTAAGTTAGCACCAAGGCATACCACTCTTTTCCTCCAAACATTGGCTTTCAGCTAAGTTTGGGGGAGGGGGTATACCATGGAATGTCTTGGCAGCTATATTTATAGTTTAGTAGCTGTTTTTACTTCTAGTTGGTCATTTTGTTGTTTAGTCAATCGTTTGATTTGTCTGTTATTTCGGTAATTATGGTTAAGCGTCGGGTCTGTGAGTGGCTTTGAGTAATTGCCGGGTCCGTGTACCCATTGTGCTGATTTTTACTTGCTTTGATTTGGAGCATCGGGTCTGTGAGCTATTTATCTGTTTTGATTGGTGATGTTGGGTCTGTAAACCTACTTTTGATTAGATTTAGTTTCCATGTTGAGTCTTAGGAGTCTAGAGTCTTATTATTGTTTTAGTATTTAGAGTCATAAGAAGAATTAAACCCGAAGAAAAAATAACAAGTGAAAAGAAAAAGAAAAAATAGGGAAAGATGGATGGTGAATAGTTAATGATGAGACGATTTTGAGAAATGGATGAGAAAAAGGCACATAATAGAGCATGAGAAGTGAGTTGAGACGAAATTGAGCTTGAACTTAGAGTATTCAATCAAAAATTACCTTGGTGAGAATTTGAGCTTAAACTGTACTCTTATTTTCGGAGTAATATACTTTCTTTCGGTGTGAATTAGATTGAATACATGCATTAGTCTCTAGAACTTGCCTTGAGTCTTCACTAAGAATGTGTCAAATTTGTGGTGTGATTTAGGAAGTGATTTTAGGCATTTTTGTTTTGATTCTATTTACTTGAACTATGAACGATTACCTTTGGACTATAATGTCAAGAAATTATCACTAGTTAGCCCACTTGAGCTGTAAAGTCTTATTCTTTCATAGCTTAACAATATCAGCCGAACCCTTTGATTTAACTCTTTTTGGCCTTCATTGGATTAATCAAGTTAAAGGGAGGAGAATTGGAAGGAATTTTGGGTGAACAATTTTTGGGAAGGAATGGGAAAAATAGAGATAATTTCAAAGATGAAGAAAATGAGAGAAAAGTGATAGATGAAAAACGAAGAATAGCCTCTCCTAGCCAAAAAAAAAAAAAAAAACAAAAAAAAAAAAGTAGTTGTCAATAAATTGCTAAGTATGGTGAGGAGAGGCTAAGAAATTATATAAGTGCTTAGCTTGTTTGAATTGATTAGCACAGTCGGGAAGTCCCAAAAATGTGGTACCCGTGTATTAATTGCGAATTGAAAAGCGCTTTGTTGTAAAGATGAAGAAGTCATCTCTTATGGGGTGAGTTGCTGAAAATTAAAGAGTGAGGTTGAGTGATGCTATTGAGGGGTAGTCGGGTTAGATATGACTTGATTAGTCCAGATATAGTCACTTTTAGCCAAATATATCCCACCTTACCTTAAGCCAACATTACAACCAAGAAAAGACCTTTTTGATCCTTTTTCACACACATTAAGTACAAAGTCTAGTTTAGACGATTGGCAAGCATATGGTAGGCTTTGCATGTAATTCAATATGAGCGAAATTAGCCTAAACACTTGAGAGATGAGTGAAATACATAACCGGTGAGGATTGAATAACTCGAAAGTTCAAAGTCTAAAGATTAGTTGATTTTCATGATATTGCATATGCTCAAGTACATTGTGTTGCCTGAATTTTGCAGAAGGAAAATCGGTCTAAAACTGAATCATCATCCAATCGCCCTAAACCATTGCATAATTCACTTGTATTCTTGTCTTTTGTTATGTTGTTCGGGATGAACAACAGTTTAAGTTCGGGGGGTTTTGATACACGTTAAATACATGTAATGAGGTCGATTTAGGATAGTATTTTATAGGAATTATGTGCATATTTGGTCAAGAATTGGATAAAGTAATATTAATTGGACCATTTAACGTGTTTGACTTGTTTTAAGGTATTTTTGAGCAATTTCAGGACTAAAAGTCATGATTTACGACTACCGGACGAAAGAACAAATCAAAGGGAAGTCTAAACTGGACAAAATCGGCGAAAACCGATCTGAACCGGCCAAAAATCGGTCTAGACCAGCTCAGACCAATTCTGAACCTGTCCAGAAGGCAAACCAGAGGAGAACCAACACGGTCGTGTTATAAGCTCAACACGGCCGCGTCAAAACATGCGCGAAAAAGGATTCTACATTGTTGCTACAATGCGGCCGCGTTTAACATGTGACACGGTCGTGTAAAAATTGTTGCAGTTTGATGAAGTTTCCAGCTTAAAGTGACGCGGCCACATCAATCATCTAACACGGTCGCGTCAAAATGTCGATTTTGAAGCAATATCCTGTCCTAAGTAGGAACTGATTCCTAACTCCCTCAGGACTTTTCCGAAGCATATAAAAAGACAAGGAGAGTTCGTTTCTCATCCATCAATCAATCATCACTGACACTCCATAATCTCACATACACTTAGAAGAAGAAGTAGAAGACTTGGAGGACGAAGAAGAAAAAGATCGACAAGACGATTCATTTGGGTTTAGTTAATTCTTTTCTAGTTTTGTTCATTATGATGTTTTCCATGGAATATTGTATCGAATTGATGCTAGGCATGAGTAGCTAAGCTATTCGTGTCCTAGGGTTAGAAAGTAGGGATTTTTACAACAATGTTCGAATGATGTTTAATTTATAGACTCCGATTTATGTGTTTATCTTTGTCTTTGTGTTTGTAACTGAATTTAGACTGGCCATCTAGGTTTAGTAATCTCGTTTAACAATTCCGCTTTGAGAGGAGAGAATTGTTATTAGATGTACAACATAGAGCGCAGTTGTCTATGAGTGTGTAGACATTGATTTATGAGCTTTTGAGAGTTGTTATGATTAATGGACTCGAGAGGATAATTATTTTAATTAATCTACAATTTACTCGCTTCGAGAGAAGGGCTAGGTTATTTGAGTGCAGTCTAATAAACACTAGAATTTGGTTTAAAGGTTTATAAGTTGAGCAAATTCATCGTTGAAGTAAGTCCTGAAATCGAATCCCTAGGTTACTTTCTTGTTAATTGGAATCCCTTTTTGTCTGATAAGTCGTAGTTAAGTAGTTAAGTAGTTTAAGTTCTTTAGTTTAGTTAAAAACAGCCTTGCAATATTAGTATCTAGTTAGGATAATCCTAGATAATTGGGGTATCGAACTACCTAACCTATTTCTTGTGGGATCGACCTTGACTGCCACTACTACACCTACACTCGTACACTTGCTGTAATTAGGGGTTAGAAAATAGGCTTATCAGCACGAGATATAATAAATTTTGTAAAATAATACATTATCAAATATATTATTGTTATAAATGATGATTAAATGTATAAGTAAAATGATAAAGAGAGAAAAAGACTAAAAGATAATTGTAAACTTGTAATACCACAAATTATAAATAACAAAAAATAGTCTTTGAAAAAAGAATCGGCAATTATGGAAATAAAGTAGCTATATACTAACACAATTAATTAAAATGTCTAATGTTACAATCTAAAGATTTTAAATACCTTTTTATATACAATGATTACTCTGGTAATGCATTATGATAGATTAAATTACATCATAGTTGGACCAGTTATTATTACATTAATCGCGTATATAAATAATCATGGTTTAGGTCAATAATGATTAATCTAAACATTATATATCACTATCAAGCCTAAAAAAGGATTTCGACATCATTAACTCTTAAAATAAATTTAAACAAAATGAAATTGCTATAATAAGCATGTTTTTAGAATTATTTTTCTATGTAAAATTTATTAAAAGAAAAGAAACAATTCAGTCATTCAAACTTAAATTCTCTTCGTTTATTTATTTATTTTTTTTTTTATATGTAAGAATTTAGAAAATTCTCCCCCTTTAGCCTCGAGGTGACACAAACACAAAACCATTGGTTTATGTAGTAGGTGTTCTAAAAATCTCCCCATTTGATATCTATATCTATATATATATAAAAGTAAAATGGAGGGCATTAATGTCATTTTAGTTTTTCCTCCAAAAAATTTAGACTATAATTAGTAACTTTTCCTATTTCTGGTATGTTCATAACTTTTTTTTATTTATTTTTAAATAGAAATTATTTTTTCATCTTAAATCCGATTTTTATGCATAATATACCAAATTATTCATCTTTTCACGAGCTTCGATTTGACATCCATATCACATACATTATAATGAGATATTTGATTTGAATAAACGGATTGTTTGTTGGTTAACTTTTGTGCTATAATTGATGGTCATTGTAACTTGAACTATAATATTTTGGTTTTAGTTGCAACTAAAATTAGTAAAATAATTTCTTTAAAAAAATCATGAGTATTTTTTTATAATTATTTTTAATTACCTATTTATATTTTTAATAGTGTGTATTTTGTTAAAATTACTCTTTTAATTAAATTTATTCTTTGCAGCCTAAATTATGACATTTCTTAATTTTTGCAATCTTTTTAATTTTTTTACTTTTACTAATATTCAATTATATATTTCTAAACTTTGTAAGCTAAATAATACTTTATCGCACTAACCAACATCAACTGTCTTTTTACTCTTAAATCTAAATAGCTTTTTCCGCATTAATCAATTTTTATCTTCAAATAAATAAAATTATTTGTAAGAAAAATATAACATTTACATAAATAATTTACAATACCATATAAAATACCGAAATATCCAAATATTTTGAAGAGCTCGTAGACTTTAATTTGTTATTTGAATTATTAAATACCTTTTGAATTTTATTTTGTTAAAATAAAAATTTATTAAATAAAATTATTTAAGTATATTTGGAATCACCAAATGAAATCTCAAAAGCTGCAAATGAAAATCTAACTTTATAATTAGAACTGAAAGTTTATTTAGATAAATTAAAAAAATATAAAATAAAAGTAGGGACATAAAGAAAAACAATATTAAACTTTACATTACATATGAACTACCCAAATAAAATATCATTGTTCCATTTATTATATATTTCATGGATATTTTAAATTATTTATAGTTAGAATTTAAAAATTATTTTATAAATTAAAAAAATCTATATATATTTATACATATAAGTCACGGTAGGGACACTTCTGTAAGTAACACTTTCCAGCCTAAAATTTCAGACTGTGATTGATAAGTTATTGTCACATTTAGTAAAAATCAAAATTAATTTTACTTTCTAAAGTGGCAAATATCTTTTTTTATTTCTAATATATTTATTATGTGTACTATATCAAATTAATCATCTTTTGACGATATTCGATTTGACATCCATATGATATATATATATATAATTATAAAATATTCTATTTAAAAGATTATATTATTTGTTCGTTGATTATTTGAATAAGATTTCAGTATTTATTGTATGTTGCAAAACAAATATAGCATTGATTCGGAACAAAACTAAAAATCATTCAAATAATTCTCTTTTACAAATTATAGTACTTGATTATTTCATTAAAACGACAACTAATCAGTTTGATTTATTTGAATTTATTGTCTCAAGTTTTCTTCATTTATTACATTGAGAGAAAAATCATTGTATATGCAGTGGAACACATACTTTATCGAATTAAAAGCGATGGTTAATATTTGATTTATAATCATCTTATTAAATTATTAAATTTACTAATGTTTATTTGTTATAATAATTATTTTTGTTGATAAATCACAAAACTATGACTTTCTCTCATATATATAACTTTATATATGGTAATTAATCTTAAAAAAAATATTACTTTTTTATATTTTGCATATATCAACGTTACTTTTCTATAAATAATTACACTTTGCAACCTAAACTATGTTATTATACAAGTTCCAACTAAACTTCTTTTAAATAAGTAAAATTAACCAACTTAAACTATATATACTTTTTAGACTTTGCAACCTAAACAATAGTTGGTCACATTAACCAATCTCAATTATGTCCTTTTTTTTTTTTTCACATTTTGCGACCTAAGCAATATTTTTACAGTAACCAATGTGTATCTTTAGATGAATCTACTATTTACAATATAAACGTATAATTTAATTGAAACTTTTCAACATATATATGAAAGTATTAAGAAATATTAAAGAATTCATATGTTTTATTTTGTCATTCGAACTATTGAAAAAATAAAAGATATTTTATTTTGTTATTCCAACTATTGAATAACTTTTGAATCTTATTTTGTTATTTTTTTTTATTTTGTTATTCTTTGTATATCTAAATACCAAGTAAGATATTAAAACTTACAACTAAGATTTTTCAAAAGTAAATAGTTATAATTAGAATTTAAAACTTTATTTAGATAAATTTAAATATTTAAAGTAGAATGGAAAAAATGAAAGAAAATAATCTTCTTATAACCTTATTCAGTTTATTTTATTTAATAATATGAGTTGATAGTTAAATATTTATGTTTGTTTTAACATTCATAATTAATTAAGCTACAATTCATATAGGTGAAGAATGAAACAGACACACGAAATGTGCGTTTGGATTTCAAAGATAAGAAATGAACATTTTGAAAAAGATATTTATCTTAATATTAATTTTTATATATATACATATATAATATACCTATATATAAAGTGAGTTATATTAAATTCATGTATAAGATGCGAGAAACTTATATTCACATTATTTATAATTTTATTTATGTTTAGGGTAAAACGAACACATATTTAAATATTAGACTATATCACATTTAGTTTTATTAAAATCATTACTTTTTAAATAAACTTCCGTGCATCGCACGGGAATAGTACTAGTAGCATTAATGGTACTAATAAGTTAAAACAACATGAAAACTTCATAGCCATTTTATTTAAAAAGTAACTTACCATTTTCGACATACACAAATTTATTTTCCCTTCAAATCAAATTGGGATAGAACTATACAATATATTATAAAGTACTATCAAAGTTTGATTGAAAAGTAAAAGGATTAACATTGTTAGAAATCTTTAAAAAAATACAACCAAATGTCTTATGATGAGTAATATCAGTCGTCACATCTTGATCTTTCTTTACAAATGTTCTTCCTTCATGTTGTTTAATAAGTCGTATATTTAAAACTTGTGAAATGTAAAAATGTGGACTCACTAATCGCATCTCTTTCTGGAGTATTGGTTCATCAGGAGTCACTTCATAAAAAACAAAACATCATACATGGTAAATGATCAAAAGTGAATACCAACCTCTTCTTCCCAATAACCGTTCTATGAAGGGACATTTCCATCTCTCATGCATGAAGACAGAGAATCTTTGTTTCGAAAAAGGAAAGCTGACCACACTATATACTCCGATAATTCTGAAGTCTTCAATTTCACTGCTATTGCTCACCAATCTGTTGTAGAAGACAAACACATCTCATTTATCTTTTTAGAGATTCATTCACACCAAAAACCATCTAAGAATATAAAAACGTATTCTCACCAAATCAAAGCAAAAATCAAATAGAACACATAAAACTCTCGCGAGGTAGTGTAACGACTCATTGAAGGAGATAAAATAAAATAAAGAAGATCACCATCATACTTCCCCAAAAATTGTATAATAATTCAGATAAGAGCTGAATGGAAAATAACATTCTTTGCATATAATGTGTTTAAACTTTTAAGATATTTTGTTTCCTTGTAGTCAATGGATAAATATGCAAAGGTGATGTGTCAAACTTATTTTATCCTATGTTAGTATATTATGAAAGCTCATGATATTAGATTATGTAACCAATATAGCATAAGTTGAAGGCCTTTTTATCAGGAAAAACTCCCGAAATGGAATTTACAACCATCAAACATGAAAGCTAAGTTATTACATAGAAAATGTTGGAACTAAAATCCAAATGTGAAAACACTGTGCACTACATATTGCACAACATTTCCAATACCTACTTAATCATTAATCAATCATCCCATAGTTAACTCTCACACATATCCAATCATCTTTCTCAATAAGATAATATAAACAAACCTTACCTCGGTCTACAACAAACATCACCAAAAATCCATTTTCATTCTCAACCTACTTCCGTTAATTATGAACCTTAGCCAACAGTAACTCAACACCTAGAATATTTCAAATTATTACCACATGTGAGAAAACTATGATTTAGACACATTTTAGATTCATTATAAAAACTAAAGTTTAAAATATATCTTGGACTTCGAAGCATCATTTTTGTTAACAACTAAGTAAATAATCTAAAGGATTAATAGAATTGAGTCGTCCATTTAAATATGGTTATTATTATTAGCCACAGATCTGCAGAATATCAATGAATATGTTGGACGTGTACATTGCAATTCAAAATACAAACAATAGCATGGAAAGAAAAAAAAACTTTGAATACTTACGGGACGTTCGGATCAAGCCCAATAATTTGCTGTTGAAAAGCCCGATACATCAAAATAGAACTCCAAATATAGAATTACACTGCCTGCTCCAAGTCTTCATCTTGCATGCCCTCATATTATGTAGACAAAATTCAACTCCTAA
Organism: Ajuga chamaepitys; assembly: GCA_958295605.1. Lineage (NCBI taxonomy): Eukaryota > Viridiplantae > Streptophyta > Magnoliopsida > Lamiales > Lamiaceae > Ajuga > Ajuga chamaepitys. The sequence goes on from OY282507.1 coordinate 26,233,278, forward strand.
GTAAGACATAGTGGCATCTTATGTTTGATTAGAAAATAAGAAATGGGGGTTCACGAAAAGTGTGCCTCTCTCTCTGAAATGCACCAGTAACATACTCTAGAGGATCGAACTTCCTAAATAAACCTTAAATATCAAAGATCGAATTATAGTTACACAATAGATTAAACAATTTAGGAGATAAGGGCCCTACCTACTCGGTGGCTGAGAGGTGCACCCTGATGTCATCTAGTGTTTCGCACTTGCACAAATTGTTGTAATCGACGGCAATGAGGAGGCTGCTGCGGCATCCTTGGATGGTCCATCATAGATATTGATGCTTCAAATATGTGTATATTGTGCTAAAACACCACACGATATGACGTATGACTTCAAATAGTTATCACCAATAGCGCTTGACATGGCTAAGCCACCGATAACTTGTGAATATCTGAATTTCCACAGAATTTTCGGATTTAGTTTGATTAAAAAAAATGGGCGACTGAATCACACAACATAAATGAACTTTCGAGGAGGTCTCTTGTGCACAAGTTTTGCGGATCTTAGATCCATGCAATTCGGGTTATGGGTCAAAATGTATTATTATTTATGGCTAAAGATATTACATTTGATAGGTAAGTATTATAATTTATGCTTTAAGGTATTACATGTCCTGGATAAATGTATTTTGTAATACCTTTACCCAAGACATGTAATACCTTGAAGCATAAATGGTAATATCCAACCTGAATTGCACCATGCAATTAGTGCACATGAGACTTAGTCTGAACTTTCAAACATTGAAAATAAAATTCGGTGAAAAAAGAATATAGTCCGATCAAGAGAAAATTCCGAAACTTTTAAATTATATCTATTTTTAGTAATTAACATTTTTTGCGGGGAAAAAAATAACTTACTAAAAGTAGTGTACTTCGCTTGTTTATATAGATTTAAATTGAACAAATTTTAAACATAATAATCATTGAACAATAAATTAAAAATAACTTTCATGTTTGATTTCTTGCAAGATTACGCACTTTGAATTTTCTACCCTAAAGTTTAAACTGAGTACCCATTTGTAGAATCAACTTTCAAAATTATACTACATTATTGAAGTCTATATATAAATATAAAAATAGAATAGTTAAATATCCGAATTTTCAATACTGAAGATAATACACCGACAATCTAAACATAATAGAACCACGACAATAGAAAAAAATATTGTTCCTCGTTAAGATACTATTCAAGAACATCAAGAACACATAAAAATTAGAATATCATTTAAAACCCGCTTAAAAGAAGTCTTACCCGTTCCTATATGATTGCCCCTAAGAACTCTAGGACATGCAATGTTGCAATCCGACAATCTATAAATTCTCATCCTTAATCAATTTAAAATTCCTAAACTCAAGTGGTGTTCCCTCAATAGAGGACCTCTAGTTCATATGAATTAGCTGAAAAGAGAAAATAAAATAAATTTAAAATTATATCAAAAGTTAGAAATATGTAAACTTTAATTCCAAACTCCTCACCAGGCAGTGTATGATATGGCTGATAATCCCCAACTCTTAACCAAGATGAAATGAACATCTATTGAAATATTTTTCTAAAGATTCAACATCTTGATTATGTCCTTCCATCAAGGAAAAAATTGTGTTCATATCACCATAATGCAAAATAAATTACCATACACATTTTGTTTGACAACCGAATTATATCATTCTTAATAAAGTTTTGCACATAGGCATCATTTATGGGCATATTTATGTATTTATTATAAGAAAATGGTAAAGATTGCACACACATATATACATGTATAAGGATACATAATAAGGATCCCAGAATAATTAGATGAAAGAAGCTTAAGAAATAAATATAATGAACTAACCAAATAAAGATTGGATTCTCTATTTCAATTTGTGTTCCATCTAGTATTCCATTATATCTACCACACGCCATGTGTTAATTAGTGATGTTATCATATACACGTGGCGTGTTGTGGTTGTTTTGGAATACAAAATGAACACGGACTAGAATATAGGGTCTCATTTGAACCAAATCGATAGTAGCGGTACTCCTGTCTCCGGCATATATATATTATCCCTTGCATATGTTGTTATTTTGAAGATGTCTATATTAAAAGTAGATCCATCAACCATTAATATCCATAAAAATTCTCAAGAAACTTACTAACAAATATCAAGGATATTCTCTATAAAATAAAAGAATAAGTAAATAACCAACAACTTGGTAACAACATTGAAGGATGATGTGAATTTTGTAGAACTGGGCGTTATTTTTATTTTTTTGAAGTGAATAGTAACGTGTTCAAGAAACTCACCATGCCTCTGTTGCTATTGTTAATTAGCTCTTTCGGATATATCTTGAAGAGTTTGTGGCACACGTGACATATCAAGAGGCCCGAGTCTTTTGTGGTTGCGTTTAGAGAGGAATTCAAGAATAACACAAAATCATTGAAGTCGTCAAAGGATCAATGTATGAATGGAAGCAACAGAATCATGAAAATCTCGCTAATGTAGCCATAAATAGGATTGAATGGTATTTATGTTTATTATTTTGTTGAATAAGCTGTGAAAGGTGAATGTTTGTAGATAAAAAGGTTTTGATTGATGATCGTTTGCACAAATTGGAACTCTTGAGAATATGTGGTCACACAATTTGTGTGTGTTTGTTATGGAAAATACGATGATGTATAATGTAATTGATACAAACAACCCTTATTTATTTACGAACTTCCATTTAATAAATCTGTTTCAAATATAAATAGTTAGAGATAAAACAACAGAATGCTACTTTTTCGGTCATTGCAGATTTGCGGCGATAATTCCGCAAGAAAACACATTCTCGCTATTAGTAAAAACGGATCCGATAAAATTTTTTTATCCAAACTTTCAAAAAGCACCATTATAAACAGACCAATATTAATTCAAACTTTCAAAATATAAAAAAAAAAATGGATACTTAATTTAAACTTTCAAATCTCTTACGAAAATAGTAACTTACATAATGAGGGGGAAAATTTTAAAACTTACTAAAATTGACTGACTTCGCTTAATATATATAGGTGTCCCGAGAATTTCCATGTTATTCAAAGTTACTACTGAACATAAAGATAAGGTTTCACAATTCTGTCTGAAAGGGACAAAGTAGAATTTTTCCAAGAGTCTTGTCTATTTGGTAGTAGTATCCAAATAAACATTTATATTCGATTAAGTAAAGTTCAGTTTCCGATAAAAATCGGGAAGAACATATATGAAAAACAGATTCAAAATTGCACGCCACACCACATTCATATGTGAAGACTTATTTGAAATTTAACATTAGCGAGCAAAGATCATAAAAACCATAAACATAGGAAGTACAAATTCACATTTAACATTTTCAGTCGAAATCCATAAATTACAAAGGAAGAACATACATACATGTAACATTCTCAGGCCAAAAATCCTCAAAGTACGAAGGAAGAACTAATGAAACCAATAGCATTATCAAATGGAGAAAGTGGTTCAAAATTGTCAACTGTATAATACTGAAAACCAAAAAAAGAAGTCAAGTAAGCTGTTGGATGTGAAGTTTTGAATGAGGAAATCAACTGAAAGTAAAAAAGAAGGAAAGTAAGCGACGATTTGTACATAACTGGACATTTTCAGTCAGTAATCCAACAGGTTTTCTTTTCACATTTCAGCGCCTACGCATAAATCACGACCACAGAAAGAATTTTGGCCGCTAAATAAAAAACCAGAAAATCGCAACTGGTCTGTGCAGCGTCCAGTCGAAGGAAAAAATTACCTGATTTGTCTTTCTCAGGGCTTGTTTACTTCTCAGGCGGATGGTCGTTTCCTCTTCGCGAAGTGGCCGGATCTCTTAGACGCAGTCACGCAGCGCCGATGTGTAAACCCTAGGGTGGGAGAAGTATGAACGCGTCCAATTTGAAGTGAAATATAATGAAAAGAATTTATCTAAAGGTAAGGATAAGTTATCCAGGGTTGAGAGGAGGGATAAGTATCCCATGTTTTATCCTGGATTTCCCGGGTGTCACGGGACGCAGCCCTTCCATCATTCGGGCCGTCGTATTCTCACGCAGCGGAACATTTCCCGTGCGACCACAAAGACTCCCTAGCCTTCGTCCGGCCTTCTACCTTCATCGAGTCTCATGATGACCCGTTGCTCGGTTGTCGCACACCGTGCACACTAGCATAAGCATTGGAACGCATCCTTGCGCTGCACCTTGTGCCAGCACTCGCCTATCCTCAATGATCACCTTCGCCGAGGGCTGCCGGGTTGCACGCCTTGCATGTCTCAGCCTTTTGCCCACAACTAGCTAGCACACTAGCTATGCATCACCGACCATCGCAAGTCCTTTCGGCCCACTCGTGATGGCATCGAAGCACTCGTGCTTCTCCTCGACGCTGAGGGTCGCTCGCACGCCCACAGCACAACTCCTCGTGCTCGTCACTCACTCGGAGTATCCTAGGTGCTGTACCTAAGGCTCCTCGTACGTGCCTCGCCCCAGACGGGCAACATCTCAAACCTTGGCTTAGATAATGTGCCATCAACACATATGCGCCCGACAGTGTTCTCCCGACACTCGGCGTTACCTTCCGACACTTACCCACAAGTCTACCCACAATGCGGTGTTGCCACGCAACTGCATGTCTCAAGCCAACGGTCCCTCGCGGCATGCCTTGAACCTAGGCAATGCTTACGAGTCAGTTCACGAGGCCTTGGAACGTATGCCTCGATCACTCATTCGGCCTAGAGGCGATCCTCGACATCCGAGGGGAACCTAACTACCCAGCAGTAACCTCATGGTCTTTGGGATGCCCAACGTGATTGTCCCACGCCGCTCGACCGATTCCCAACTCGATCGAGAACTAAGAACATCCTTCGAATGCCCTTAGCTTGCCCCTAGAGGTCTCCTCTTGCCTCTAGGGAGCTTGCAAACTTTGTACCCGACGGTACGGGGAGGACAGACTGCTTGCCCACCGTCGCTCAATTGAGCATGTCCCCCTTATAATTCCCTTAAAGAAATAATCCCTATTTCCACCACTAGACATTGGATTTCCGAGGAGGTCTACATTTTGGTTTGCCCTCCTCCGGCTCCAACTCTAGATCAAGGAAGTTCTCCTTTGCATAACTCAATGGGATATATTCATTAAGGCCTTCTGCTCCAAGGCTTCCTCCAGCCCGCACATATACTCGCTCGGCAGCTTGCCTCCCGCAACGCATCTCTGCGCTCTACGTGAATGCGCGAGCCTCTCGAGTCACGGATAACTTATCCAACCTAATCCCGAGACAATCCCGAGTCTTAGGTGTTATCCCGTGACACCGGGTTATCCCGGGTAAAGTGGATAACCCAGGATAAAAAATCTGCCAAAGTAAACGTCGGATAACCCAGGATAAAATTGTGTTATCCTGGGTTATCCACCCTTATCCAGCAAAGTAAACAAGCCCTTAGGATATTTTAATTTGAAATGTACTGAAAGGAAATACAGATGCATATGCTGATGCACTGTATAAAAAGTAGGGGTTTATTGCATCATTTCTCCCGTATTTTTGAAATATTGCATAAATTTTTTTTGTCCTTTTGTAATTGCACGAAATCTTCACGTGGTTAAATATATTATGCACGAAATCTGCAATTTTGTTAAAGATGACAAACGTATATAGCACGCGCGTTTGATCATTGATGCTATGATGGTTCAATTTTTTTTTTTTTTTTTTAAAGTTTTGTGTGGTAAATTATCTTTATCGCTCTAACTTAACTCTATCAAAGTGTCCTTTTATTTTCTAGTGGTAAATATAGTGCAAATTAAATCTAGAACAAAGGTAGCTAAATTTTAAGAAACACCTGCAAATTAAATTTAGAACAAAAGTAGCTAAATTTTAAGAAACACCTGAAAAATAAAAGAGTACTTTGATAGAGCTAAATTTGAGCGATAAAGACAGCTTATCACCCGAAAACTAAAAAAAAAGTGAAAATCATTGCATCAAATTTGTGTGCTACACACGTCTCTCATCCTTAAAAGAATTGGAGATTTCGTACATAATTTTTATAACCACACGAGAATTTTGTGCAATTATAAAAATACAAATTTTTTTTATGCAACATTTAAAAAATATAGAGGAATTTGGTGCAATAACCCCTAAAAAGAAGTAGATTAGAGCAAAAGAGGGTAAATGGTGGGCCAATTGTTTTTCCATGGACATGCAGTGAGACAGAGTCGCACACAGAAATATATTTCATATATTTGGCTTTTAAAAAGCAAACAAGAATTAAGAAACACATTGGTATCATTTTGCCTTTATTTACCCCCTTCTCTCTCTGCACACTTTCTCTCTCTACATTCAAACTCCGCTGCAGTTAATTCAAAGGGTCAAGTTCCTTGTACATACATGCTCCGTGAGTAAATATCTAGCTTTATTTATTCATTTTGCCTTCTTGATTATCTTAATTTGTGTGTGTTTTGTTTCTGCTGTCTGGGTTTGGACAGGCTTTAAGTGTCTTACATTATATATGACTGTCAGAAGTTTGACTCTTCATTTGATTCTTTTGGGTTTGATCATCAATTTTGAGTTTTTCTTTGGGTAATTAAGATGTTCTAGGGGTGTTAATTTATCTTTAAGTGGTGAAAATCATATTAATTGCTAAATTTAAGAATTTTAAGTATCCATTCAACTCAAGTAATGCATAGATAAAGGGTGGAGCTATTGACACCCTTAAATTCCTCCAAATACATCGTACGTAAAAGTTAGTTTTTTCTTTTTAATGTTTGCTTAATACTAACCCAAAACTTTTGAAACGTGAAAATGACCCAACACCTCTGTACATGTTCAGCTGGTGTAACCAAACACGATTATATTTGTTCGGCGTTAGTGACTAAACACTTTTTTTGGGGTGTATTTTGAGGAAATTGAGAAGAAAGAGTCCCAGAGTATTAGTACTAAATGTATTAGTCACTGAAAATTTATCTGTTTTGGTCCTTTTGACATGAATAGAAATTAAAGATATCTTCTTTTGGTTATTTTCGTTGGTCAATGTTGCTTAGTAGGCTGCTAGTCTGCTACTATCTCTTGGAAGTAAATGTGGAACTGTATCAAATAATAACTTTGGGCAATGTTTCTAGGATAATTAAATTATGACAAGGCTAAGCCGTGAATTTAGTTATTCGATGCAAAATGGCGCTGTCTCACCGGTGTCGGCTGATGTTTTCTTTGCCTCAAGCCGCTTCCCACATTACAAAATCGGGGCTAATAATCAGATTGTGGAGGTGAAAGAGGACTCTGAAACGACGTCTATGAAAGATATGGTTGCGCGAGAAACTGCCTTGCTGCTCGAACAGCAGAAGCGCCTCTCAGTGCGTGATCTTGCTAGCAAGTTTGAGAAGGGTTTGGCTGCTGCTGCTAAGCTATCTGACGAGGTCTGGTTTTGTTTGAACTGATTGATTATATACTCTACAAACCCTGTGTATTAGACCGGGTATAGTATCCACCCTTGATTGGGAACTTGTGCAACATTCGAACTTATGATGTTGTATTTCCAGGCAAGACTCAAAGAGGCAGCGTCATTGGAGAAACACGTACTTCTAAAGAAACTCAGGGATGCGCTTGAAGCTCTGAGAGGGCGTGTAGCTGGCAAAAACAAAGATGATGTGGAAGAAGCTATAGCTATGGTTGGTTTGTTTATTCTCCATAAACATTCTCTTTTCATGTTGGTCATGCCGAACATGGTATATATCGTGCAACACATAAAAAATGCTTCAGCTCTATTTCAATTCTTGTCGTATGCTTAATTGAAAACGAACATCAAGTTAAAAGAATTACTAATGTTTTTATTGCTCAATTAGATTCTTTTTACTTAATTTGTATGCAATAGATAATATGAATTTCATTTGTCTTTAGCACCCGAAAGTGCGTAGTATTGTCTGTTACCACTAGTAATTTCTCTCTTGCAACCAACCCTGAACTATATGACATGACTATTTGGGATAATAAATCCAACAAAAAATTTCAGTGCTTTGAAATTGTAATAGAAGCTTCTGCCTTAAGCATTGTTATGTTGTCTCCTAACATGATGACCTTTCTTATCTTTCAATTATATTGAACATTAAATCAAAGTCGTCCCCTTGACACGTAAAGGGTTAGTATTATGTGAAATCCTCAACATAATTCAGCTAGAATATTTCGACTAGAAATCTGCTTCTTTGGAATAGTACTATTTATCTGGTTATATTTTTTCAACGACGGGATACAATTGTTAAATATCATTTCCAGAAATGTAGAGACTATTATTGAAATACCGTGGATGATTGATTGCTCATTTATTCTCCGGCGGATCTCTCTTTTAGTATTTGAACATGAGAAAGTGCTATAATACTCAATTTCATGAAAAGCACAGCTTATTTTCTTTCAAAAGATTGTCTAAGAGAGTAAGTAGTTTGCTGATAAATATCTTAACTTGACAGGAGTTGGGGGACCAGCAATCATTTCATATGTAAAAGAAGAAAGAGTACCAATATCATTTTCAAACCTACTTTAAATTGTCATCTTTAATGCAGAAAATCTTAAAATAAAATGTTTCCATATCAAGCCTGTATAGTACTACCTCCGTCCCACTCTAACTTTCCTACTTTCCTTTTCGGTTTGTCCCAACTTAACTTTCCAACCCATAAATGGCAAATTTCTCCTACAATCTCCACCCTTAAAATCTCCACCATCAATCTCCACCTTTAAAAAAGTCAAAGATTCCATAAAATCTGCTTTTTCTTAACCTCCGTGCCCGGTCAAAGTAGGAAACTCAAGTCGGGACGGAGGGAGTATATAAATAGATGTTACTAACTCAAACATGTCTTTATTGCATGAAAAGCAGTTAATATATGTTCAACCCTGTATAATCTCTTTGTATCTATTCTTTGTTATTATGGCCCTTTTGAGAACAGTTTTTGGCAATTATAAAGAATTCTTATCCTTGATATCTCGTATCGGAGCTTCAGTGAGAGGCTTAATCAATTGGGATATAGATGCTGTACTATTTTGATCCTTGGTTTTGATGTTTCGTTATGTTGAGTTTAGAGTTTCGACAATCGTTTTCTAAATGTCTACCCCACTTCATAGCAAATATGTCTGATGGGCCTTTCCGGTGGGTCTCATATATGTCAGATTTTGTAATGTTCCTAGGTTGAAGCTTTAGCAGTTCAGTTGACTCAGAGGGAAGGAGAGCTAATCCAAGAGAAGGCTGAAGTGAAAAAGCTTGCAACCTTCTTAAAACAGGTAAATTCATGGAGTGAGTCTGTTTCCTTTCGTAAGCACTGGCAGAAAAGTTAATACTGAGTACCAATTTCTCTCAGAGATCATTCCGGTGCGACAAATAACAGTTCGGATATTAAAATGGGAATATTACAATTTACCATCTCAACTTTGCGTGTTTTTTTAGTTTGCCATACAAACTTCTTTGTTGCAATTTGCCAACTGAACTTACAAGTATTTGCAACCACTGATTGATGTGCATGTGTCCAACTATTGACGGCTGAGATTTCTCTTAGATGTTAATTTGCAACAAAAGAAAGTTTATATGGCAAAGTGCAAAAACACGAAAAGTTTGGATGACAATCTGTAATTTCCCTATTAGAACTCCAACTTTGTTTTCCATAACAAAAATAGTTTAAAGTTGTACAAGAAGTTTTATGCTGCGGTTTTTACTTGTCTCCAGTCATAAAGAATTTATTATTTTTCTCTACTGTTTCTTATATGACCAAAGATTTGATGTACATAAGCAACTTGCAGACCTTAGTGCTGTGCTACTGATCTTATCGGGGACATTATATCTATTTGGCGTGATTTTCTAATGTGATTCCTGTACACTAAACCCGCTGTATCATACAGGCTTCCGAGGATGCTAAGAAACTTGTTGATGAAGAAAGAGCTTTTGCACGGGAAGAAATCGAGAGTGCTAGAGCAGCAGTGCAGAGAGTAGAAGAGGCTCTTCAAGCACACGAGAGAATTTCGCGAGCTTCTGGAAAGCAGGTTGTTATAAATTCTGCCGTTCCCTATTAAATTTTGATGCATATAGAATAACAAGAATAGCTGATCTGAATTATTTTATCTGTTAGTCTTGGACTCCAAGATCATGCTATATTATATCGAGCTGTAGGATTCTTGATTTGGGCTATTTGTTCATGGCCAGGACTTGGATGAATTGATGAAGGAAGTTCAGGAAGCTAGACGAATCAAAATGCTGCATCAACCTAGTAGGGTTGTTTCATCTTATCCTTCTTCTATATTAGATTGCTGCTATAACTTTTCCGGTTTATACAATGTTCACATGCATGACTGATCCAATGAAAAAATAATACCTAGAGAACTTCTGACAGTGTTGTGCCTATACTGAGCTATTACTCTTGATCATCTAGAGAACATTTAATTTTAGGCTCCGCAAGTATAATTCTTGAATCTTTTTTGTTTTGTCGTTTTCTGTTTATGATAGCGAAACTTCTCTCATGTCCATGAAATATATCACTAGGCACTTACTCTTTTTTCAGGTCATGGATATGGAACATGAACTTCAAGCATTAAGGATCCAACTTGCTGAAAAGTCGAAGCATTCACTACGACTTCAGAAGGAGGTTCTTCATTTCATTATTTATTTTTGTCTTATTTCAAATCTTAGAATATCCTTTTATTTATGCTCTATTTCTAAGAATCAATTGTGCTATGGTTGGTATACTCATCGGTAGTCTGATGTGGTTTTATTTATTTATTTTTAATGCCGAAATCTGCTAGCATAATTCACTACTGTGAAGCTACCAAAATACTCTTAAAAGAAAAATATAAATACCATCCAAATAGCTTACAACGTTTGATAAGTTACAGCAACCATAGCTTAGCGCCCTTAGAAAGGAACTACTACCATAAGATTTGAATGCATTGAGTTTTAGATGATGTACTCTCCAAGAGAGTAAAAATAACCTCTTATATATATGTATATATTATAAATGAACTTCAGATGATCTGGTACTACTGCGTAAGGAAAAATTTCTGTCTTCGACAGGGTAATTTTGTTAAAAACTCATATTAGAAAAATAGAGCCTCAGAAAACCAAATAAGTCTTTAACTTGGTGGAAAGTAAGTGGTAATGTATGAAGCAGCAGTATTCTTATGCATATTTGTTTTTGGTTGCCCATTTTGAGAAATTATCAAGTCCATATGCATCATATGTCCATCTGAAATATTCATTTAATGATTTTTTTTTCAGCTGGCAATGACCAAGAAAGGCAATAAAAACGCGCCCCATTTATACGATATAGATGGTACTGAGGCGTTAGGTTCATATTTGTGTATTTATCCGTGTTCTGATGATGTTCTAGAACTTTCTGAATGTATGATTCAATGGTACCGTACAACACCTGACGGTGGCAAGAAGGAGCTTATATCAGGTATTTTGCCCTGCAAGCTTCAGAATTACATTTGCAGATTATATTCATTAAATTGTATCTACCATAGTCCTATGTTTTTACTCGCTATCGGCCTTATTCAGGGGCCACAAAATTTTTGTATGCCCCCGAGCCTTTTGATGTGGGCCGGATACTTGAAGCTGATATTTCAGCCAGTGATCAGACAATTACAGTCACAACCTCTGCACCTATTGATCCTGGTCAGTCAGTGTTGAATCTTGTGATATATAAACTTACGAGTGTTTTGTATTTTTGAAGAACTTTTTTTCCCGTTTACAGCTCCAGGATTGGGAAACTATGTAGAAGCACTGGTCCGAAGGCATGACACAGAATTCAATGTACGTCACTTCCATTTCGTAGCAAAATTGGTTGCAAGAGACTGTGTGTCTGTTCTTTTAGGAAAGAAAATGTGTGTTTTATGATAATTACCATGAACTACTAAGCTATACTTGCAGAAAATAAATAATAGTCTTAATTTGTGGTCTTTATTTCAGTATTACAAAAGATGCATCTCCTGTTTCGCTCGGGTAAAACTATATTCGTCCTCTTGATCTTCTGTATGTTTGCATTTTCTATTTTCAGGTAGTCGTAATACAGATGAATGGAGAAGATCATCCATCACAGGCCATCCATGTACTGCATATAGGAAAGATGAGAATGAAACTATGCAGAGGGAAAACAACAATTGCTAAGGAATACTATTCGAATTCAATGCAGGTACTCATCTTATTAAAGGAACCCATTCTCTTGGAATATACTTCTAAGCATCTTAACTTATTTTATAGCTATAGCTGTATGCAGTCTTTGCTCTAAAACTCCCCCACTAGCTACAACTAGTTCTTGCCTAAGCGCTAGCTCTAATTGACCACTTAAGTTTTCTCTTTTTCCAATTCCTTTCCGCCTAATCACGCCTATGTCCCGCTTGGCCCCAACTAGGAGCTAGGCCCTAGTGTGCCGCCCGACCAGTGCTTGGCGACTTTTACAACATTGGTCTTTTGGTACTTTGACTTTATGTAAGTTAACGATGATAACATTTTAATTTCATGAATTTTCTGAAAAATCCCTTAACTATGAAAATGTTAAGGTACCTAAATTGTTCTCGGATGCTTGAAAATGTCCTAACTATTCACGAATGTTTGCATAATGTTTTGTTTGGCAGAAGTTGCAGTGAACACTTTTTCAGAGTACAGGGACTTTTGCAAACATTCTTACATAGTTTAGGGACCTTAAGCTACATTTGCATATATCTAAAATTCATTGTTTTACTAAAGTTGGGCATAATAGTCTTTAACACATTTGTTTCTTCATCCTCAGCTTTGTGGAGTTAGAGGTGGGGGAAATGCAGCAGCCCAGGCGATGTATTGGCAGGCAAAAGTCGGGCTTTCTTTTGTCTTAGCATTTGAATCAGAACGAGAAAGAAATGCAGCTATTATGCTTGCCAGAAGATTTGCATTCGATTGTAATGTAAGTATCAATTTGTTGAAAAAGAAGCAAATTTTGCTTTTGCAAGACATTCTGATTTGGTTCAGAAGGTCTAACTTGGAAACAAAATAACTAGGCCTCTTCATTATGACAGATTACGCTTGCTGGGCCAGATGATCGATCTGCAGGCACTTGATCGACCAACTTCTTTTGTTTCTTTTTACTTTGTTTTTATTCCCTCATGGAGGAGCGTTTTGTGTCAGTTGCTAGGCCCTATTTCAGTTGCCTTGATCTGATGTTTCTTAATTTTTTTTTTTCTTGATTTATATGTTATTGTGTCAATCTGATTGTAATACTGATATTGGAATAGAAGTGTGACTATAGTATTTGCAAATGTATTTGAATCTTTTATGTAATGCACTGTATTTTTTGTACATAACCGGGTTTTGAATTTTATGAAGACTGGATTTTGTGTGGATTGTTCTCTTCATGAATGCGGTGTGATTTCAGCCTTTTTCTTTAAGACGTGGTTTGGTTTGAATGAAACCGTAACCCATCGATTAATGTGTTCGGTGTGTTAAAAATCCACCCGGGCCAGGCCAGTATGAAATGATACCCCAACCCACCAATATCCAAAGTGTCCCTGAGGCATCTCATATACAACCTCCTTCATTCTCATTTTCGTGAAATCCTAACTTGACAAATCCTGCCGCTGCCCCCTCGTTCCAGAAGACCAACGATTCATCGGCAACAAATTGCTGGTGAAACCTTTCCAATCAGCATTCTCACGGTCAGGATACGATTTTATTCCACTCGTTTATCTTCTCTTCAATTTTTTGATGCATCAAGATGCTCGGTTTCCAGATCCGTAATCCTCGCAGCTTGAAGAGGTAAGTTCCTAAATTTATGTCTTTGTTACAGGATGTTGAGTTCTACTGTCAATTTGTCTTGTATGCTGTATTCTCTGTCTTTTATGTGTTTTTTATGGGACATAGACTGCTATGTGTTATAGAATCTCAATTGTTTGCTCTGATGAGTCCGATTTGATATTTTTTTATTTACTGCCTAGACTTTGATGGGTTGTATATTTTGTGGATGTCACTAAGTTATGCTGTGGGCTGTCACTTCTTTGGAGAATAAATGGCTATTCTATGTTTGTCTGATACCTGTTCAATACTCACAAGTTAAGTTTCAAAAATAAATCTTCATATAGTTCAATTCCCAACCTTATATAACTTATGCTTTGTTCCCGTCATTCACTCGAACTTCTATCTCTATTGGGCTCATAATTGGGAGTTCGTCGTTCAATCTGTTTATTTTTCTGCGTAGGCCGAGGACTATAACGCCACTATTTTTTTTTCATTGATGCAAAACTCGGCCTAAGAGGCCGACGGCTCTAGTTGGTCGCCGGTCGACCCGAGTTCAATCTAATCGGTCATGTTAGATGCCGTGGGTATTAGTCGCGGCCTAGGCGCCGTCTAGGCCAAGTCGGGCTAGGCGATTTCAATTTTTATCTTTTGGTGCTTTTCAAAACTACGATGTTTCACGTCTCAATTTTTTTTTTTTTAAAATAACAATAAATACTGAAAGTGAAAATAACAAGCTCTTGTGTATTTTATTTGCATTTGGAAGTTGGAATTATTATGTTTACTAGTTCATTTAATGCATTTTTTATTGACATTTCATTATTTATAATTTATTCATGTTAACTGATGAAATGGTGCCTACAACCATGTTACGCCAAATTGGTAATGAACAAATTAAGCAATATTAATTTTTTTTTTTTTTTTATAAATAGACTATCTAGATTCTATTGAGGGCAAAAAAAGAAAAAAAGAAAAAAAAAGAGAAAAAAACTCGGCCAGACTAGTCGGCGCCTAGGGGTTAGGCGACCCAAATTCGCCTGACTAGCGATTTTCGACTTCTGCAGCCTTGGGTTTTTTTGGCTCAATTATTCCATAACAATGTCATAATATTTTGGTACTTTAAACGACTTTCCCCCTATTGCTATTCAAGTAAATTCAATCCTGCAATTATCGGGGTCACTGTTCATGCACTGGTGACGATATTTTACCATCATATGCTCGTCTTGCTTACCATTTGACTTTGTCATCTGACTAATAAATGTGTGTTTTGGTAACGTGGGCTGCTTCAACCCTCTTTTTAGGTTATGCACGACTAGGACAGAGGAGATCCGGACTCTTGATATTGGTTGAGGAAATAGTCTTCCTCATAGTATTCCTATTGAATCTTGTTGCTGCCCGCCAAAAGCGAATAGGTCAATCTCGCCGCAGGCGTTGCAATCATTTTATTAGGTAGCGAATGGCCGACAGGGTCCAAGATAGATTTAAGTATTTGGATTCCTTAGATAGACTTAGTGACGAAGACTGCTATTCTAAGTTGCGAATGAACCGAAGTACCTTCAGTAGGTTTTGCCAGCATGCCGATGGCTTAACCCATAGTAAATATGTATCGGTACGTGAGGAAGTTTCACTGTTTCTCACTGTCTTATCTCACCACACCAAACTCCGATGCGTTAGGTTCGACTTCAAACGCACCATGCATACTTTAAGTACCATTTCCATTCCATCCTCAACATAATACTGCAATTACACCCCATTCTACTAGCAAAACCTGAACCCACCCATCCACATTGGAAATGGTTTAAGGTATCCCCTTTCGACGTTCAATTAGCTCCGTCAATGAACCTAGTGATCTTCTACACGGCCACTGACTATTATAATCTGATCCCCAATATTTTATTTTACAATTTTCTCCCTAAATTTGTGTGGGTTATTATTTAAAATTCAGGGTTGCATAGGTGCGCTCGATGACACCTACGTCGAGGTCACGGTCTCGGAGAGTAATAAGCCCCGCTTTAGAACAAGGAAGGGTACCGTAGCCGTGAACATCGTAGCCGCCTATGATATGATCTTGAGATTTATGTACATGTTGACCGAGTGGGAGGGATCCGTACCAAACATTAGAATATTGAGGAACGTCGTGAGTCGCCCGAATGGTCTAAATGTTCCACAAGGTACATGACCTAGGTTCTTCTTACTAGTATTCTTTCATTAGATAACTCGATTAGGTTTCACATAATAAAATAACATTCATTTCCATCAATTCTTATTTTGAACACTTCTCAATGTTTTAATTTGGCAGACAATTTTTATTTGTACAATAACGGGTCCATGGACAGGGAAGGTTCCTGACACTCTACAAGTTGGTCGGATACCGCCTTGATGATTGGGGAACTGGGCCATCTCTTCCTCAGAATTATCAAGATTTTACAATTTGAACCATTCTAGAGGATCCAAACGCCATTTAGCGTTCATTTGGAATCATGAAAAAGTGATGGTCCTTCCTACGTAGTCCAAACTTCTATCCAATAAAAATCCAAAATGGGTTGACCATGACATGTGCCCTTATCCATAATTTCATACGCCGCTTTCTGCCAAATGATCCTCTTGAGGAAGACATGGATGCGGTTTTTCTTGAATACGACGATGCTGACGCTGATCCAATCAACTTTATTGACTGTGTGGAGTCCTCACAAGCATGGAATGCGTACTGAGACGAGCTCGCTTAAATATGTTCGACCAATGGAAGGGCCTTTAGATTTGAAGCCGATCCCTTTTTTTTTTGGGTCCTTTTGTGTTGGGCAGTGATCTACCGTTTAATAGGCTGTATCTCTATTACATATGTAATGACTATGCTTTTTGCTTTTGGTTTGTACTGTCACTAATTGTTATTTACTTGTCGTTTTTTAGACAATTATAATATCGAGAGTAGATGTATTGTGTTTTCCAAACATATTTAAATCTAGGTCTGGTGCAAAGGAAGCTACTTTATTTCTGGTCCTGTTTCGCATTATTGGTCGGCAATGAGATTTTGAGTGGATACTAATTGTTGATTTTTATAATATGTCATATCCAGTTAATAATTTCACACTGATTGGATGTGTCTTTTGAATCATGCCCTTAGCACCATATACTATTGTATGTTTTTGCAATGGATTTCACCTGTCTTATGAGTTCTTAATATTGTGTTGTGTTTTACTAGAGCTGTCATAAATCGTAATAAGATGGCGCAGAATGTGAGCGGTTTCTAGAGGCCCCAACGACTAAGGGCTAATGAAGGCCGCTGGGGGTGGAGTACAAGAGAGGAAGAGGACCACTTGGCAGGTTGAAAGAAATAATTATCGGTGGGTGGAATAACGAATAACAATTAGTGGCAGTACAAACCAAAAGCAAAATTAAGCTCAATAAGAATTCTTTTTAAGAAAAAAAATAAAAATACCCTAGTGACATTAAGCTTGATAAGAATACTTTGTGCTTTCCAAATAATTACAGATGTATTGTGTTTTCCAAACATATTTAAATTAAGCTCGATAAGAATACTTTAAATTTTTAAGAGAAAATTAGAAATACCATAGTGAAATTAAGTGTTAAATAAAAAAAGGTATATTTTTTTATGAAGTTTAGATTATAATTTAGAACTTGATAGTTAAAAATAAAAAATAATTTCCAGCAAAATGAGCTCTCTTTGTGTATAATTTGCTTTAGGATATTTTCAAATTCCAATATTAAGTTGGTGTAAATTCTATAATTTGTACTATATATCTTTTTTATTGTTAAAATAGAACAAAAAGTAATATTTTATAAAACTGTTAAACTCGTACATAAAATCGTAAACTCATAATATCGCACGGGCAAACTCGAGAGTTTACTCCGATTTTATCAGATTTCGATGTTATTACGAGTTAACTCGTTTCGGAAGAAATAACTAGTAAAGTCGTAGAATCGTAAGAGTTAGCTCGAGATTTTGACAATATTGAAGACAGAGTCTAGAAATAGTATACAATAGATATAGTATATGGCAATAAACTGTTTAGTATAATATGAAAAATGAAATAGTACTAATTTAGAAATAAATTAGTCTGTACATGCAATTGAAATTTTTTGATCTGTGAATATTGTTATGGGAGACTTCTTTCTCATTGGTTTCTTGAATGCTGTGAAAAGCCATTCAAATGACTCTACTTTCTCATCTGCTAGGAAGGTGTATCCAAAATGAGATTTTTCCAATGGTTGTTTATTCCAATGAAAGGAGCACGAATCAAATTATATTTGTTTGTTCTATATATTGTGTCAACTATGAGAACATCGCCATACACATTAAAGTCCTCCATCATCATTGAGTCTCTCCAAAAAATATTACATAATTTGTCATCCTTCATTTTCACTTTGTAGAGAAAATCAATATCTTCTTCATTCTCTTCTTGTATCATGTCTATTATTGGTTCTGCATCTCCTCATTTAATTGCTTCCATGTTCATACGATTTATGAATTTCAAGTGATTTTCATAGTGTACCCAACATTCTCTTTACCCCCAGCTTCATATACCATGTACCTATAAGAAGCCATTGGTTTGATTCCAGAGTCAACCATATTTGTTGTTGCTTCTATCTTTTCATTTGTGATTTGCCTCTGAACGGTGTAAATGGTTTCACTATGGCCTAGTTACTTCATGATTTGTGAAACAAATTATGCTTCACAACTTCAAAAAGTCCCTCTTCATTTTTTTTTTTTTAACTCTCATGATGCCTCACAATTTGTCCTTGTAATTATTCTCCTTCTCCTCTTCTTTGTTGAGTCATCTGAGTTTCTTTTCTGCACAACATTAGACCACACAAACAATTTCATCCGGAGTTGTACTTTTGTTGAGAAGCTATTTGTTGAATTTCATACACTAAAACCTAAACAACGAGCATGTTGCAGTATAAAACATGCATTTAAGCAATTGTACTTCTTTTCAATCCAAGTAGTGAACTATATATATATATATATATATGCATATATGTATATACTGTCAAGCGACTTAAAGTATATTATTTAACTGAAAAAACTATACTATATCCGCCAAAAGTAAGTTATATGAAGCTTTTCCATTTTACCTTCATTGTTTTGTTCAACTCATCATCTAAGTTCAATCTGGTGCATATTGGTATGGAACTGATTTTCACTTTCATGCTCATATTCCATTATGATTCCATCTGAAACTGAATACATTAAAACAAGTTTTAATGATATATTTATCATTTGTAAAAAAATGAGAAAAGATTCACCAAAAAAGTATATTGTCATGCGACTACAAGTATACTATTATAGTGAAATAAAGTATACTATATCTGTCAAATAGTAAGTTATATGTAGCTTTTTGTTTTTACGTTCATTGTTGTCGTTCAACTCATCATCTAAGCTCAATCTGGTACATATTTGTACTAAACTAAAAGTTTCAGTTTCATGCTCATTTTCCATTAGGATTCCATCTGAAACTGAACACACTAAAACAAGTTTTAGTTATATATTTATCATTTATATTTATATATTGAACATCATTTGTAAAAGTTACCTTGATGATTTTATTGCCTCATTTTATCATTATATACATCAATACCCATGATATTGTGTAATTTCCTCCCTTTTCTTTTGTATCTAAACCTACCTCAAACATCAATTTGTAATATATTATAAACTTAAAATAAACAAGAATATATGAAAAATATATAGTTGCTGCTATTTGCTTCGTCTGCATAGCATACCACACAAAACAACATGAACTTATTTAAGCCAATCAAACAAATAATTTAAATTACAATTAGTTGATATTATATTATATTCGACCATGTATAATGGGTCACAAGACTTAGAAATTGAGCTTGAGGAGCCACGACCATGAAGGTATAAATTGGAAGCACAACGAACTAAGAAAACACATCTAGTATGTGCTAAAATTTGCCTACTTTGTTGTTTCATAGATACTCTTCGCCTACAAAATTTGAAAATGGACCTCAATCACCTGTTTTCAACTTCACAATATTTATCGAGAAAAGAGAATTGCAATAACTCAACTAAAATCAGCGAAGAGTATAACCTAGCAGAGATGACTGTGGAAACACAAAAGGAAGGGGTGTCGTTTCGACTCATTGAGGAAAAATACGATAACCGTTATGAGAGTCCTCAAAGCCCTAAACGAGGAGTTCAATACAAACTTCGATATCAACTTCTGCTTTGACCGAGTTCGTAAGCTACAACGTCGTTATAAGATGTTTTGCTACATATCATAGTACAAGGGGATTATTTATGATTTGGAGATCGGGAAGATTGAGGCCGACCAAGCTTTGTGGAGCAGATATGGAAGGCATGTACCCCCACACCCCGTACTATGTGATTTAGTTCTTCCATATTGTAATATGAAAAAGTTCACGTGGTTGCGATAACTATTTTGAATTTACCAATGTAGAGTGAGTGCCTCGCAATGGCATATGCTACTCAAGGGAAGTCTATGTTTGAGTCATTGCGTGTGATATTCCAACAAGAAGACGATTTTGTTGGATGGCACAAGCTCAAAGACATTCAACAGACATCTAGTGATTCTTCCGACTTCAGTGTGACCGAACCAATACGATTCCCACGAGAGGTTCTTGAAGTCTCTAGCGACTCTTCATTCTGGAGGTATATAGCTGGGAACAGTTCTGGGACATCGAGTGCGGGTGGGTCAGGGACATATCCAATGCCATGTACCTCGTAGTTGACTGAGGTCAACTCTGTGTTCTTTGCTGTCACGACACAATTTTCGGGTACAAACCCATCGGTTAACGGAGATGCAGCTCCCAAAAACGACGAGGATTGATTTGGATAATATCATAAATATCTCACAGGGGAATGTAGTGTTACGTGCAATGGTTATCTATGCTTGATGATGTTGTTCTTTTTTCTTTGTAAGTTCAGGTTAGGAGTCTCTCAGTGTCTGTTTATTACTATTGTGGTTGCGTTAAATTAATTTCCATGAATTGTGGCCTTTAAGGCCCGTTGTGTGTAACTCTCTTCAAATTTTCCAAGCAATGAAGTGATCGACTATGTAGGTTACCTACGTTAATGTTTTGTTTAATTGATTCCTAAACTATGGAGGTATTAACTTTCTAGTTTGAAATGGAAGTAGATACTGAGGCATAACTTCATTAGTTTGATGATAGGAACGTGCATGTCGGAGTCCTAGCTAGTGTTTCAATACGGAAGTGCTTCTTGCCACCGTTGTACATAACTAAAGGCAGGAAGGGAGTTCGAACGATTTTAGGTTAGTGGGATCCAAATTGACCAATCAATGATATGAGGAAGCAATATTTTGTACTTTGTCGAACGAGCAGTGTCTAGTTTAATACAAGATTTAAAAGACGCCTCGAAGTGACAAGAAAGAGGGTATGCAGTGTGCTAAGAATTACCACTAATTATTTGCATAAAGCAATATAGTTGCTAAATCTTATAAAAAAATTCCATACAAACCCTGATAACGGTAGTTAGTCCTCATAAAGATTATTAAAAACCTGATAATAGGCAAAATGTAGGTTTCGATTAACGCGCACGGGCAGGTGCAACATGTTCACTAGTTCATCCCTAATAGCAAATAGAGCGTACTAGTAGATACAGGTATCTAAAGGACCCAAAAACTTCCGCAGCGGTACCAATTATTGGTTCAACAGACCCATCATATATACATGATTCCACCAAAATACCTTCACAATAACTTCAAGTTTGCACCCGACGAGACTTAGATCTAACCTACAGTTTCCCAGCCAGCTTCATCCTCGTCTAATCTTTCTTTGCCTCATCAAGGAGCCCGAAGAAAATTTCTAAATCGTCCGAGCTTGGGCCTAACATCTTGGCTGCAACAAGCTTTTCCTGAAGGGATAGGCCATAGATACGATCCACAAATGTGAAAACTTGCTCCCTAACATGGCCAAGATCGACTTAGCAGCCGATACACTCAGCTATGTCATCGAGCTTCTTAGAAGCCTCAATGCAAAATTTCATTACAGATTCTGACATAGTATCGACCTGATACTCACCCTTACATTTGTGTCCTATCAGCTTTTTGGTTGTTGTTGTGCTAGTTTCGGGTTTATCAGGAGCGGGAACAATATCATTCTCGTCAGTCCACCCCGAAAAAATATCTCTATGCAGATATTGTTTTTCAGAACCAACAAGGTTTGATATTTGACTTGAAGAGGCATTAGAAGCGTCCCCAATATCCTCGGCTCCTCCACCATTTGCCTTATCCTTCCCGAAATTTTGCACCAATCTTCGTAAAATGGCTAAGTTTTACACCTCATTAAGCTGGCATTTCGATCAACCTAGAATATTTTAAGAATAAAAACACAGAGCCTGACTCAAATCTACCAGAGACAGTGATCACTAAACAAGCTTCGAAGGTATATACTACAAAAGAATTCAAAGATTTTAAAGAGAAGTTTCGGAAATGCATATCAAGTTATTTAAATTCTCATTGGATGTCAAGATAGTACCATAATATATAATGTTATCAAGTATAATTGAAAGTAGACGAAGCACGTAATATATAACAAAAACATGAATCTACTTTCATGCACTTGCAAGAAATTTAAGGAGTGTGGAATTCAAAGTTACCATTGTTTGAGCGTATTGCAGATAAATTATGTGCAAAGCTTTCTGGTACATAAAAAAGGCATGGACAAAAATGGAAAATTCAGAAGTTTGGGAGAAAATCAGCAGGTAAAAAACAGAAACAGAAACCGAATATAAGAATATTGAAAAGTCAACAAAATGAAAAAACATGAAGAATCATGGAATAAGAATAAGAGATAATGACGCTGTTGATTTTTTTCTTAAAAACTTCAGAGCTAGTTGTTCCCTTCAAGTCATGTAACACCATTCTTGATCCAGTTCAATCAACTACAAAAGGGACAATGACAAAAAGGGCAAAATTAAAACTTGAAAAATCAAGGAAGAAGAAAGGAAGAGAACCAATTCGAACCAATAATAATGAATTTTGGTTCAAAAAGACCAAATGTGCGAATTATTTAGTATTATGTACTGAATTTATCGTTTCCATGGATATTTCAGTTCAATTTATAATATTGTTATTTAGTTTAAAACAACATTATTATTTAGTGATGTTTGTGTGCAATTTCATATGTATTTTGTGCATTTAATTTTCATTGGGCAAATAATGCGGTTGGTTCGTTTTTGTGTCAAAACAGGTACAAATTTTTGAAGATTTGAATATTGAAGGCGAAGGATTAAGTGAACCGAAAATAATGGCAAACGAGCAAGCTCCCGAAAAGACCTTGAAGGAGTTGGCGAACATAAGGGTTGCAAATGAACCCTTGTGCATCACTCTTCCAGAAATAGGGGAAGATACAAGCTTTGAGCTCAAGTCCGGGATTGTGCATCTAATTCCTTCATTCCATGGATTATCAGGGGAGGATCCCCACAAGCACTTGAAGGAATTTCACGTAGTATGTTCAAGCATGAAGCCAACAAGAGTGACAGATGAGCAGATCAAGCTAAGGGCATTTCCCTTTTCTTTAAAAGACCTCGCAAGAGACTGGCTCTATTATCTTCCCTCAGGCACTATAACAACGTGGGAACAAATGGAGTCCCAATTCTTAGAGAAATATTTCCCCGCATCAAGAGCTACAAATATAAGAAAGGAAATCAGTGGAATAAGACAAATACAGGTGAGACTCTCTACGAGTACTGAGAGAGGTTCAAGAAGTTGGTTTCGAGCTGCCCTCAGCACCAGATCACCGAGCAGCTCCTGATACAGTATTTTTATGAGGGCCTCTATTTGACTGATCGCAACATCATTGACAGTGCGAGTGGAGGGGCGTTAGTAGACAAAATGCCCACTGAGGCCCAGGTCCTAATCTCAAAGATGGCTGCAAAAACGTAACAATTTAGGACCCGGGAAGCTGTCAGACCCGTTTGAGAAGCTCAGGATTCAAACATAGAGCATAGATTGGATCAACTTACAAGTCTAATAAGGAAAGTGGCAGCAGGGAGTATTCCAACACCTAAACTGTGTAGGGTGTGCCAATTTACAGATCACACTATGGACACGTGCCCCGTTTTAGGAGATGACATGGAGGCACACACAAACTCATGCCACAACTTTTATGCTAGGCCAAAGTCCCCAGAAAGAAGGAAGTACAACCCATACTCGAATACTTATAATCCGTTGTGGAGGGACCACTCCAATTTTAAGTATGGGCCCCAAAATCAGAATGTTCAACACTCGAGCGAACAAAGCAACCAGAGCCGACCCCCTTATCCTAAGGGGATGTATCAGCAAAGAGTACCTGCAAATTTGATTCCTTCAGGTCTATCGTTATCCGACATTGTAAATAGTTTAGTGAATAGTACACTTCTGTTGCAGAAAGAATCCAACTCGAGGTTCACAAATATCGAAACCCAAATGAGTCAGATTGCTTCAGTCGTGTCTCGATTGGAGAATACCCAAAGTGGAAAATTGCCGGCTCAATCGGAGGTGAACCCTAAGAATGTTAGTGCAACTGACATCGTGAGTGAGGACGAGCTTGGAGAGCTTGAGAAGCTCGAGCACTCTTCACATGCACAGACAAACGACCCACATGACAGTTTGAATAAAGAGAAGACCTCAGCTCCTCAAGTTGCTGAAGTTCAAGTCCGTGTACCAAAGTGGAAACTTGCAAAGGAGTTGAAGAAACAAAAGGAAGCAATGGCGGCATGTTTCCCAGACCATTTATTGCCATTTCCCACTAAGAAGTACTTTTCATCCAAGGAAACCGAGAATGTCAGCGTTAGTACTTTGAGGAGCGGAAAGGTGCTCGAGAAGCCACCAAAAAGCCTCCCTCACTTGGAGAATGAAGAAGAAAAGGGAAAAGAAGGAGAATCTACCGAAGGAAGAACCATACCAATCCCCCTCGAGTATCCAAGGCTCAACACTCGAACCCTAGTCGTGACACCACCACTCTCATTCCCGTGCCAAATCAAGAAGGCTGTAGACAAAGACAAAGAACGGGAAATACTTGAAATATTTCAGAAGGTGGAGATCAAAATTCCACTGATTGAAGCTGTGAAACAGATCCCACGGTATGCCAAATTTTTGAAGGGTCTATGCACAAACAAAAGAAGGCTTCAAGGGAATGACAAGGTACTCAGGAGGGAAAGTGTGTCTACAATATTCCAAAAGAAACTCCCTCAAAAGTGCAAGGACCCGAGAATGTTCTTCTTCCCGTGTAAGATTGGTAATTGTCAAATTGAGAAAGCTATGCTTGATCTAGGGGCATCAATCAATGTGATGCCCCGTTTGATGTTTCAAAGCCTAAACTTGGGACCATTGAAAGAAACTAAGGTTTTTATCCAGCTCTCCGATCCAAGTACCTCATTTCCGGATGGGGGTAGTTGAGAACGTGCTTGTTGAGGTAGACAATCTTATTTTCCCGGCTGACTTCTATATATCAGACATGCAAGGAGACACATCAAACTCCACACCTATTTTGTTGGGAAGGCCGTTCATGAACACTTCCCAAACCAAAATTGATGTGCGTGAGGGGACTCTCACATGGAGTTTGATGGTCAAGTTGTGAAGTTTAATATATTCAAGTCCATGAAACATTCTGAAGATGTACATGGTGTTTTCTCTATTGATTTCATTAACTTGCTTGGGAAAGATAGTGTTGATTTGAACAACAAGAAAGTTAGGGAGAGATTGTGTGAAAGGAAGGCAAAGGATGTGAAAAGAACAAGTTTTTGACCCAGGAATTAAGGTGCCAGAAGACTGTGAGGAAGAGTGGGAGGTCATAAGGACCTACTGGATTTGAATGAAGCACGAAACAGAGGGACCCTTTCCGATGAATTGAAGCAAAAGATCCTCCATCGAGCTAACGACGTTAAACAAAGGCACTTGTCGGGAGGCAACTCGAAGGTAACTTTAAATTTTTGCACTTAAAATATATAGTTTGGTAGCTTAATAAATGTCTTGTGGCATATTTGATGTTTTTGTTGAGGTATGTGCAGGTATGGACCGAAATAATCAAGAGATAGCATAAAATGGGGGGAAGAGGATCAAATTGAACGAAAAGTGCAAAGGAAAGAATCTCGGCCGAAAAAATCATGCATCTCGACCGAGACGTCATGAAAGAAAAAATGGGCGATGCCCTGTGAAGTTGTCTCGGCCGAGACAGAGAAAGCATCTCGGTCGGGATTCAGCGGAGACCAAAATGACCAAATTTCCTGGAAGCCTATCTCGGCCGAGATACCAAGACATATTGGCCGAGATCACCTTATCCAGAATTGGAGCAGAATTCCTTGTTAGGCTATCTCGGCCGAGACACACAAAGCATCTCGGTCGAGACCCGTTGCTGAGTAAAAGGAGCCCAAGACCGAAGAAAGGATCTCGGCCGAGATGAAACACGAGGAAACACATCTTGGCTGAGACACAGATCAGTTTAGCATATGGAAATATACAATCTGCAATAAAAATAATACAACCCCCAACATAACGGCCCTCCTTATTCACATAACTATCCACAAAATGATAGTCTCTCTAACCTGAGCGCACCAATCAAAGGTAGGGATAACACCGATATCCTCAGTAGATATCAAAACACTAATGGTTAATAAACGTTTTCCTAAAGGGAGTAAAAAAGGAACGCAAAGCATATAACAAGAAAACCTTCTTAAAATCATCCTCGCCATTAGTCAACCTATCATTTATTAAACTACCTAAAATACTCAAAGGTACACTCGAGGCTATTCTATATTCAGCTTCAAGCCTATCCAACAATTCAGAATTCCCATTAGAACGAACATAAGTGCTGGTACACTCACACCTTCACTACGAGGGATTATAAAGACATCATACACATCATCAGGTGTAATAGGAATTCTACGAAACCTATCTAATGCTAGCATCCTGCTACTAGGATTCAAATTAGAAATGCAACCCTTCACCCCTCGAAACCCATGCTCTCAACATCTTTTTGTGCACATTAGTCAATGTTTTGTATAATAGTGTACGATCCTGATGTTCGACATTGATAATGAAACTACCTGCAAATTAAAAAAAGTAAAAAAGTGTTAATAAGGGATATTAAAAAATTGAATAACAAAGTTTACAGTTTAAGTAAACTTATATGTTTAAGCAAGCTAAAATATACAATAAGCAAACAATAAGTATATTGTAAACTGGAAAATAAATATACAGTAGTATTCAACAAAGAAATAATTATACTGTAACTAATAAACTTACACCTTTAGGCAACATAATATATACATTTAAGCAAGCAAATATATACTATAAGAGAACAATAATTATACTGTAAAACTGAAAAAAATATACTATTGTATGTATAATTTTTTGTTGTTGTATACAATAACTAAAAACTTATACTTTTAGGCCACATAATATGTACTATAAACAAACAACAAAAATATTCTGTAAATTGGAAAAATAATTATAGAGTAATATATAATGAACAAATATTTATATCTAATAAACTGTTAACAGTGTATTACTAAATGAAATTATACTTTTAATTGCAAGATAATATATACTAAAAGGAAACAATAAGTATATTGTAAAGCTAGAATAGAAATTATCTTTCTTTTTCTATCCCCCTCCTATTCCTCAGGATTGTCATCCTTATCTTTATCATGCGATTCCCCTTTACCTTTCCCTTTGTTTTTCACTTTCCCTTCTATAGTTTTAACTTTCTTTTTCTTTTTACTTTGCTCTTCAACAGATTTCCCTTGAGTACTTTGCTTTCTTTTTTTTTATTTTTTTTATTTTTTTTTTATTTTTTGTTTTCTTTTTCAACACCTTTAACAGATTCAATCGAACCCTTAGAGACCTTTCCAACTGTCCTTTTCTTTCTCCTTCAAACGATTTGCAACATTTTTCTTTTAAATAGATTATGTTGAATCTTTCTGCTTTGTTTGAGTTTCTTGCTCAGGAGCTTTAGCAGATCCAGGCGATCCCTTCCCACAAGACTGACCTTGAGTAATATATATATATATATATATATATATATATATATATATATATATATATATATATATATATATATATATATATGTATATATATTTTATTTATTTGCCTTCTTTTGAATGTGATCCTCAACAACTCTAATAACTACAGAAGAGCCCTTAACGACCTCAGGATCCTTCGACATCGTTTTTTTGCAGAATCCTTTATTCTTCTCTTATCATTTGATCAAAGTACCCTCTTGGGAATCTTAGGAGGCTTACAAATCATTTGCTTTAAATAAGGGCCACGTTTCTTTGGGACCTCCTTACTATTATCATCCAATTATGCCTAAATTTGTGGGCCTGTTAAATTAAAAAACAACATAAGTGAAACAAAGAAACTCAACTAAAAGAAATCATAAATTACCCAACAAACAAGTAGAAGACATAAATTTCAACACAATAATGTCATGGAATTTTATTACTCAAATATAGTCTGGTTTTGTTATCGAACATGTAAGCAATCAAGATCTGCAGATTGAAAAAAAATATTGAATGATAGAATAGGGGATAAATTTGGACAAGGTGAAAGTATGGAACTGTTAGTAAAACTATCCTCAATTAACTGAGAGCTTATGACTTTTATTGTAAGTTATGTGATAAACCGGAAAAAAATATTTCTCTTATTTTCCTTAAAATACCAGAGGGGGCTAGTAGATGCATCATCCGGTGTTGCTCTCATGCAATATTATATTAACGACATATGATATAAAATGGACACACACACACATACACAACATAATTTACATTGTTATCATCTGATATATCTAGTTTCTATACTTTACAGTTTCCTTCACAAACAATAACATATATTACTTGAGCAACACAATCAATATTTTCATGGATTGAATCGAGTGTCAATGGAATCAAATAACTTTCCATTTTTACAGCAGTAATCCTAAAAATTAATGGTGGCATTATAGCTATGTTGTTCATGAGTTTAAAATACCACTCTCATTATCAGTAAGAACATAATATATTTCACCACACTGACATTTTGGTAGACTAAGCTGTGTAATTACTCTTGCTTATGGTTGTTCAGATACAAGTAAAATATATGTAACACATTCAGTATGAACACATATTTTCTTCTTGTAAATAGTAAGTTTAGAGAGAGCGAGCGAGAGAAAGGACTTGGGGACGATCAATTTCACATTAGCATGACATCATTTTTCACGCTATAGCTTTCAGAATAGAATTAAATGGTCACAACCTCTAACTTCCACATGCCTAATAACTATTTTATTTTAGTTAATAGTTCAATTTTATTTGCAAGATTCAGTGATAAACCGAGTACGGTTCGATTTTACACAAAGACATGCCTCTTGTGTTTTTCTTTCCAACCACTTAACATGTTCTTAGTAGAATAATTTTATGCAACAATCATTTGTAAAACATATTGTTTGAAAATAACTTATATAAGTATTTTTACTTGCTCTCTTATACATGAACTCTGTTTTATTTTTGCAGCAAGTGACATATTGATGACACTCTGCAAATTTAAGGGGTGTAAATGCCCCGTAGTTACATTATATACCCTAATAAGTATTTCAATCAAGGTAATGAATATCAAGCAAAATCATCAAATTAGCTTTGAGGGGATGTAAGACCCTCGATCCCAAAAACTACAACAACAAAGCAATTTCATAGAAGCAAGTGATTAGAACTTAGAACAAGAAAAACACTACGAATATCAAACAAAAATTACACAAAGAAGATATGAACTCATTACCTGATTCACGAGAAAACCCTAGAAAATGAACAAACCACCTCGATTTTTGTAGTAAAAAATAATCACAGATTAATCGAGGTAGAATCAAAGAGAAAATGGGGGAGAGAGAAAACCACAGAGAAATCCTGCGACTAAAAGGCAGTAAAAGTTTGAAAAAGAATAGTAAAAAGTAATTATTTCTTGGAGTTAAATAGAACGGTTTGAACCGGTAAAAAACTATTTTGAACCAGCAAAAAAAGAGCTGGACCGACAGGTGTACCTTAAGCCTATGCACATAAATTGTTACCATTGAAAAAATAAATACCCTAGAAATTACTATGAAATTTGAAGCTCAATGAATGAAGAGTTTGACTAACTACACCGTATAATATACTAAGTACATTCATTCATCGCTCATATTGAAAAGACGGATCCAAAATTTAATGATAAGATTATAGGATCAGCGTTGATTTTTTTTTTTTTGGTAATATGGTTCTGTTTACTCATTTTTAAAGTCTTGAGAAACAAACCATATGTGTTCATAGAGAAACATTCAATGGCTCTAAATTAATAAATAAATCTTAACTTGATAATTCGAACACTGGTTCATGCAAGTCCTGAATCTAAGTGAGATAAGCCAAATTACAAGACTGCAAATTAACTATTAAAATTTTATTGATCCCACCTAAATCCGTTCTCATAGCCGTTTTCGCAACAAAGAGGGATCAAGCCAATGATCATTTGCTTTTTTTTTTTTTTTTTTTTCCTTTTAATTAATTGCATGTAAAACTACGTTTTATTTTCTTATTTATTCATTTTTTTTTTCTTTTAACATGTTGAGATATGACTTATATTTGGGTAATGATATGGTGCAACCATTATATTGATAAAATTATTATTTTAACTTACTATATGAGGTAACAACTATTTGGCGTATGTTACTATAACATGTTGGGAATAATTTTTAATAGGGATGTTAGTAGAGATGTTTGAGGGATTAGTGTTTTAGTTGACAACTGAGAAGGGAATTGTATTACACCATTTATTTTAGTTTTGCTTTTGTGAAGATTATTCAAATTTCATGGATTTTGATAGCTCCTTGCTGTTGAAGGATTTGTTTCAATGGAATTCGTTTCACCCAATTAAACATGATATAATTCTCTCAAGAATGCTTACTGCAATGATTGGCCATCTAATGGGAAATGATAAAATTTGTTATATAAATCTTGATCTTTTATATAAAAAGGGGTTAATTGTATAAATATGCATGAATTTTACCATATTTTGCAATTTAATCATACCTTCTAAAATTGCACTTTTATACATAAAATTTTCAATCTTTGTAATTTAATGCATAATCATGGCACCCGAAAATCGTTACTCACCTTTTTAGAAGATGTCGCATCAATAAACCAAGAAAGCTCTATTGAAATACTTAAATACAACTATTAAAATTGCAAATTCATACATAAAATTTTCATTTTTTTTGCAATTTGATACATAATCATGATTTTTTATGAAATTCTGATGATTTAGCACCTAAAACTTAATACTCACTTCTTTGAAAATACCGCATCAATATGGCAAGAAAGCTCAATTCAAATACTTAACTACAACAACATTTGAGAGCTATATAGATAAATCTAATACGTGATAAATTTTGTTTATTTAAGTATTTTTAAATATTTTGATATATATTGCTTACAATGCGGCAACAGATGTCAAATTTTTAGGATTGTTTTATCACTAACCCATCTAAAAAGTTAATGGTGCATCGAATTGCAAAAAATTAAAAAGTCATGCATTAAGTTGCAATTTTTAAAACTAGATTATTAAATTGCAAAGAGAGATAAAACGAATGTATCTTTTTGCAATTAAGCAAAAAAAGAGAAATATATCTCCTGCGCAATCATCAGATCAAACCTTTTCCTTATTACTAATCATTTAATATCTGTTGAAAAAGAATGGCGACTGGAAGTGATGCTGGTGTTGTGGTGCTAAAAGATATGATCATGCATGAAAATATGCTATCCGGTTGCTGGCAAAATGCAATACTCTGTGACTTTTGTGACCTTGTGATCACTTTCAGAGGTATTCCTCGGTTAGATATCATTTGAGCGACACAAATCACAAAAAAATGCACGCCAAGGTGAAAAAGTGCCTCCGAAAGTTAGGCAAGAGATTCATAATTTGATTAGCCAAATAAGCTAGTAAGGGGAATATAGCTGTAGTAATGGATGACATTAGAACATAATTATGACATGGTTTATCATCGAGATTTGATGACGAAGAAGACTGGATCGTGTGTCCTAACCTTGATCCAGTTAAACAACATGTATATCGAGCTGACATTAGACAATCGACGACAAGTGAGGATCTATTAGGGCAAATGCAAATTGAAGATGAAGACTAATCTACACAACATAAAGCAATGAAATAAGGATAAAGAGGGAACCGATCACTGGGGAATATTCTCGAGGGTCAGTTTCACACAATCTAGAAATAAAATATAGCGAATACAAGCTAATAGTGGGGCTTAAGATAAATGCACTAGTGTAATCTCTTGGTCAAGACAAACCCTAAATCCTAAACCTTCTTCTGGTTCCTTGTCATTCGCTGCCTCCTGAGTTGTCCGTGAGAGAAAATCTCGATTTCTCTCTAGATCCGAAAAAATGATTCTGTCAAACGATTACGATTTGTTCAACCCACCGGCTGAGCTTGAGAAGAGGAAGCACAAGCTTAAGCGCCTTGTGCAATCATCAAACTCTTTCTTCATGGATGTCAAGTGCCAGAGCTGCTTCAACATTACCACCGTGTTCAGCCATTCGCAGACGGCTGTTGTGTGCGGAAATTCCCAGACGGTGCTGTGCCAACCCACTGGTGGGCGTGCCAGGCTCACTGAAGGCTGCTCCTTCTGACTAAAGGGCGATTGATTTGCTTATGGCAGAAACCTCATTGATTGTCTAGGTTGGGCTACAACTTTACTGAGACAATAGGTGTTTGATTGATTTTCTAGTGTCTCTGTTGAAAGTAACTACAATGTTATGTTTTGTAGGGGTAATTTATGTTTGAGTTTTGGTTATGATATCGGATTTATAGTTATATGATAATGGATTTTGTTTATGTTTTGGTTTTGGATTGTTATTTGATCTGCCTAATTTTTTAAATGCATTCCTCTCCATTTAGTTTGGAGTGATTTATAAGTCAAAAAAAAGAAAAAAAAAAAAAAACCATAAACCCTAAACCCTAAACCTTAAACCCCAAACCAATCCGTACCAATGGATTGTTCGATACCATCTAAGTTGTGAATCTTTATACTTACTATAAGGAACTGACAATGTAATCTTCTGTTATCTACTACACTCCTTATTGTCTATAATGTAAGGTATTTGAACAATATGATTAAATATATATAATATTCATAATATTTAAAACAAACAATGATAATTTATTCTCATTCAATAAAGTGAAAGAAATAGTTTATATACAAAGCAACACTTAAAAGCATGCTTTATAGGATAACCCTAACAATAACTGTGCTACTTATATAAATATTTAATCTTTTACTAAATTCTTTTAAAAAATAGCTATTATGTTCGAAATAGGTCTCGTAGGCCTTAGCATGATAAAAATATGTATGCAAGTTTTAACAAGCTTATCACATCGTGTTGGGTTATTGTGTATTTACCATGTCGTGTTCGAGTTGGTATTTTCAACCTAATGAGCTTAACAGGTCGAGTCGAGGTACGACTAAACCTTATTCATTCAATATCAAGCTGGTCCTATAACAGCCCGACCCACACGATTTATTACTCTTAATTTTATTTTCCCATGCTCCATTTATGAATCTTGCAATATCCCCCAGAAAAAAATGAGAAAAAGTAAAAAAGTAAAAAAATTAGCTAAGGATGAGCTAACTGAAAAGAAATGAGAGACTTTGGAATCAACACGGTCCAGTTTAATGTGCAATCCGATTTTGTGTCCCATTTTTACTACAAATTACTTGTGTATTACTGTAAAAATTCAAGAAACATTTGTATATGTTCGAATCATAAACGTGAAAATCCTTGCAACATATTTAAAAGTGACGTCTATAATATTAGGGGAAAATCATGTATATTCACAAGAAATTTTTATATATTTTTTGCTTTAATTTTACTCTTTTAAATATTGTGGAAACTTGTTTAGAGATGTGTCCATGCAAGGAATTTTGTTCAAATATTTTATATAGAAAATCTGTTAAAAAAATAACTATGTCAGTGATCACTCGATATTGTATGTGATTTTAGGCATAACATCATAGCTAAAATAGTGCAAAAGTACGTGAAATAGAACTTGTTGACTATATAATTTATGTAGGTGTAACGCCCCAATCCCATTAACTCGGGATTGAAGTGCTACTAAATTTTTCTTTTCTTTTGATTAAGTAATAAATAAATAATTAAAAATGCGAAAGCGTGAGATAAAATACTTATTGGGTAAAAGTAGAAATTTTATTGACAATAAGACACTGCCAAAACATATTTACACTAGTGGATCAAAGTTTCTAAGAAAATGAAAATCCCGAATTTTGTGACACACAAACTTATTTATATGCATAGAAGAGGCAAAAACATCTTTAAGTTGCGGGTAGAAGAAGGAACCCAGTGATCTTTGCCGCAACAGCCCCGCCACCTCGCTCAACTAACCTGAAGATTTGTAATTATGGGCATGAGTATAAACTCAGTGGGAA
The DNA here is from genome assembly GCA_958295605.1 of Ajuga chamaepitys. NCBI lineage: Eukaryota > Viridiplantae > Streptophyta > Magnoliopsida > Lamiales > Lamiaceae > Ajuga > Ajuga chamaepitys. The sequence continues at coordinate 26,267,486 of OY282507.1, forward strand.
CTTTGTAAGCAGTTATACTAAATGAAGATGCACAATAATAAATACATCCTTGACTTAGGAGCCCACCTTACGACTCAAAAGCCATATTGCTGGACTTAGGGGCCAATCTTACGACTCGCAAGCCCTACTCAAAAGCCAATCTTACGACTTAAGAGCCTTTCTCAAAAGCCAATCTTACGACTTAAGAGGTATCATATCAATAAGCCCGAAGGCAAACATATTTATCAAAATACATGTTCAATGGCATAATGTACTTACAAATAGCCCAGTCACCCACCTTGTTTTGCTTGCTTTAAAGTACGTAATTCGCGTATGTCCCAAGGCCTGACTCGCACTACACCAAGCACATGTTGTTTAATTAATTAGTATTACTTATCGAGTTTAGTATTTTAAAAATATAATTAAGTGTGGTACACTATTCTTGAATTATGTCTATTTTTACAATTTCTAACATATAAGCCAAGTTATTATAAATTATAGTCCTAAATTAAAAGGCCTAATTATCTATTTAATTTAAATTATTAACTACACTAATAAATATTTTAATCTAACTAATATGCATCTTAAACAACAACTATTTAACACAAACTTAAGAAAATAGCTAAAGTTATAATTCTACTTAAATCAAGAAAATAATTAAATGCCTAAATCTATATAAACTGCAAATGACAATAAGAAAAGAAAACTATTAAAGAAGACATACCTTAAAAGATTTTAATACTATACGACAACTTCCCAAAACACCGGCCCGAGCGTTGTCGAAAATAAACTGTTAAGGACCTCCTAGTTAAAGGAAATCCAATATATTCAATGAAATCTTTACTTATTATTTCTAATGTGTAATCTACTGCCTATTTTATATAGAAAACTTTGTAAATTTTTCAAACTGATTTCCGATGTGGGATAACAATTTTACTACAAATGCATCACTTATACCTTTACTACATATAATAAGTTAGATTGATGTATTACTTACAATGTTTAGTTTTCTAAATATAGTAATATGTTTTACATACTAAATATAGTAATATGTTTTACTAAAAATAGAATGTTAATAATTTGTTATCATTATGAACATTATATGTGATGCTTAGTCGTAGGTATGCAAACATGTATATAGTTAGTTATTATCATATTAACTTTATTACATGTATAAACTTATATATATATTTTTTAGCTTTAGTTTTTATTTTAGGTAAATGTAAAATACTTAGAATAAATTAATTTTGTTTCTTATTTCTTAAGCCCGATGTTAACTTTAAGCTTCTATATTTTAAATTTTTAATTCTTTTCTTTTAGGTGTTAGGAGTGCAGTCGACCTGGTACACCGCGGTCACACTTATTTGCCAAAATAAAATCATAAAATCAAATAACTTTGCAATTTAAGCTAAAATAAAATTGATAAAAATATTTTAAAATGCAAAAAGTGTACTTTATTGTGTTATAAAGATTCGGGGTATCACAGTCTCCCCTACTTTTAAAAAAATTTCGTCCTCGAAATTGTACTTTCTTGGTTTAGGATATTCGGATATTTTGCTAAGATCTCATCTTCTCGTTCCCAAGTAGCTTCTTCCTTCCCATGTCTACTCCACTGCACTAGTACTAAGGGAATCTCTCTATTCCTCAAAGTGTGAACTTTTTTTCCTAGGATAGCAATGGGGTTCTCTTCATAAGTGAGGTTTTTATTGACTTCCAGATTCTCATGATGAATAACATGATTTGAATCTGGGACATACTTTCTAAGTACTGATACATGAAAGACGTTATGGATATTGGTAAGTTCTGGCGGTAGAGCTAACTTATAGGCGACGTCTCCAATTCTATCTAGAATCTCAAATGGGCCAATATATCTGGGTTTTAATTTCCCTCTCTTCCCGAAGCGTATTACTCCTTTCATTGGTGCCATTTTGAGAAAAACCTTATCGCCGGTATTGAATTGTAGATCCTTCCTTCGCGTGTCAGCATATGATTTTTGTCGATCCTGGGCAGCTTTGATTCTTTCTCGAATCTTAGTTACTACTCCAATGGTTCTATCGATGATCTCAGGGCCTAAGATCTTTCGTACTCCAACTTCATCCCAGTAAATCGGCGATCTACACCTCCTTCCATAGAGTGCTTCATACGGTGCCATCTTTATGGTAGCTTGGTAACTGTTATTATAAGAAAATTCTACTAGTGGCAAATATGTTTCCCAGCTTCCTCCAAAGTCTAGTACACAAGCTCTAAGCATATCTTCGAGTGTCTGTATTGTTCTTTCTGACTGTCCATCAGTTTGTGGATGATATGATGTGCTGAAGTTGAGCTTTGTCCCAAGGGCCATTTGTAGACTTCTCCAGAATTTAGAGGTGAAACGAGTATCTCTGTCCGAAACTATGGTCACTAGTACTCCGTGTAATCTAACAATTTCGTCTACGTACCGTTGAGAAAGTTGATCCATGTTAAGCGTCATTCTTACTGGTATAAAGTGTGCTGTCTTTGTAAGTCTATCAATGATCACCCAAATAGCTTCATTCCTTCTTGTTGTTCGTGGCAGTCCAGTAACAAAGTCCATTGCTATGTGTTCCCACTTCCATTCGGGAATCTCTAAAGGGTGTAAGAGTCCTGAAGGCCGCTGGTGTTCTGCTTTAACTTGTTGACACGTTAAACATCTTTAAACAAATTGCCCTATTGATCGTTTCATATTTCTCCACCAATAGAGCTCTTTTAGGTCCTTGAACATTTTCGTCCCTCCTGGATGAGCTGTGTACGGAGTATTATGAGCTTCTTCAAGAATTTCCTTTCTTACATCATCATCCTTAGGTACACATAATCTTCCTTTGTATGTTAAAGTCCCATCTGGTGTTACAAAGAATCCCTTGATGGTTCCTGCAATTGCCCGGTCTTTCATCTTGAGAAGGAATTTGTCAGTCTTTTTGGCTATCTTTATTCGATCTCTCAAAGTAGGTTGTATGGTTAATGTTGCGATCATAACACCAGTATGGCCTGACTTCACAAAATCTAGATTCAACTTAGCAAATTCTATTAATAATAGCTCTTGTTGTGTTGGGAGAGTTTCCATATGACTTTCATTTTTCCTACTAAGTGCATCAGCTACAACATTTGCCTTGCCCGGATGATAAAGGATGGTGCAATCATAATCCTTTACTAGCTCCAGCCATCTTCTTTGGCGCATGTTGAGTTCCTTTTGTGTGAGAAAGTACTTTAGACTCTTATGGTCTGTGTAGATTTCACATTTCCCACCATAGAGATAATGATGCCATATCTTTAATGCGTGAACAACAGCAGCTAGTTCTAGGTCATGTGTAGGGTAGTTTAACTCATGGGGTTTCAATTGTCTTGAGGCATAAGCGACGACTTTTCCATGCTGCATCAAAACGCATCCTAGTCCTAACTTTGAGGCATCGGTGTAAATGACAAATCCTTCTGATCCGTCAGGGATAGTCAGAACTGGCGCGGTCACGAGTCTCTGCTTAAGCTCTTGAAAGTTATTTTCGCATTCGTCAGTCCAGTGGAACTGGTTGCTCTTCTTTGTCAATTGAGTCAAAGGCCTAGCGATCTTTGAGAAATCCTGAATGAATCTTCTATAGTAACCAGCTAGACCCAGAAAACTTCGGACGTCATTCACATTCTTCGGAGCTTTCCAATTCATTACTGCTTCAACCTTGGCGGGATCCACTTCGATTCCATTAGCCGTGATAATATGGCCTAGAAAAACAACTCGATCTAGCCAAAATTCACATTTGCTAAATTTAGCATAAAGCTTCTCCTATCGTAAGGTACCTAGTATAGTTCTAAGATGTTTCTCGTGTTGTTTTCTATCTCTTGAGTATACTAGGATATCGTCGATGAAAACTATGATAAACTAGTCTAGATAAGGATGGAATACCCTATTCATCAAATCCATGAATACTGCGGGTGCATTTGTCAATCCAAAAGGCATTACTATGAACTCATAATGACCATATCGTGTTCTAAAGGCTGTCTTAGAAATATCACACGCTTTGACCTTGAGTTGGTGGTAGCTCGATCTGAGATCGATCTTTGAGAACACGCTAGCTCCCTTCAGTTGGTCAAAAAGATCTTCTATTCTAGGCAAGGGATACTTATTTTTGATTGTTAGGCGGTTGAGTTCCCGATAATCAATGCACATTCTAAGTGATCCGTCTTTCTTCTTTACAAACAATACAGGGGCTCCCCATGGAGAAACACTTGACTTGATGAACTTCTTGTCCAGCAACTCTTGAAGTTGTATTTTTAATTCTTGTAATTCCTTAGGCGCCATTCGATAAGGTGCTTTAGATATAGGTGCAACTCCGGGCGCCAAATTTATTGTGAATTCAACCTGTCGATCAGGAGGTATTCCAGGCAACTCATCTAGAAATACATCCACATAATCTCTCACCGTTGGTATATCAGCAGGTGTAACCTCAATAGTATTATTTTCCATGACACTCACAAGGTAGCCTTCACTTCCCTTTTTCCGTAACATTCTTATAGCCTTCATTGCTAACACAATACACGGTCTGGTATTAGTTTTGGCTCCGTAGAAGGTGAATTTGGATCCTATTGTTCTTTCAAAATCTATTTCACGCTCAAAACATCGGATTGTTGCTTTATTCTTTGTCAACCAATCTATACCTAAAATAACATCGAAACATTTCATCTCTAATACATATAGATCGGCTTCCAGTTCTTGGTTACCTATCAAAAGCTTCACACCAGTCACAATATCCTTAGTCCTAATAGTTTCTCCTGAGGGAATACTTACTGTCAACTCTTCTCCATTTGTATTACCTTTCAGACCTAACTTCCTTTTAAAATCTTCGGATATAGAAGAATGTGATGCACCAGTATCAAACAAAATATATGCCGGAAGGTCGAATACAAGTAGCATACCTGCCATGGTTTCATTCTCCTCTGTTAGCTCTTCTTGTGTTAGAGCAAAAACTCATGCCTTCCCTGATTTCTTGTCTGGTGCACTAACATTTTGTGGCGTCTTGATCTGCGTAGTAGTGCATTCCCAATACCTATGTCCTGGTCGATGACACTTATAGCAAACATTCTTTCCCACCAAACATTCTCCATAGTGGTGCTTATTGCAATTAGGACATATCGGAACCGCATTTGGTCCTGGTCCCCCCCTTGGGTTTGCCCTCTTCATAATGTGGTTAGTCTTATTCCTATCTCTAAAATCCCATTTTCTTTTCCCGGGTTGCTCTTGAGGTTTTTGGTTGTATTCTAAGTTCTGGCTAAGGGATACAATATGTGCTCGTTCAAACGTTTCACGGTACGCAGGCAGTTTCAAACCCGACACGATACCTCCGATCTCTGGACGCAAACCTCTCTCAAAGCGTCTTGCTTTTCTCTCATCTGTATCAACTAAGTGTGGAGCATATTTAGATAATTGATTAAAATGTCTTTCATACTCCATCACTGGAAGGGTTCCCTGCTTTAGATTGACAAACTCAATTTTCTTTTGGTCACGGATAGACTGTGGAAAGTAACGATCCATCATCATGTTCTTAAAATAATTCCAGGTCATTCCAGATAAGCATGATCAAAAGGATGACTTATATACATTTCTATTAGCAAAAGGGTACTTACGGTCTAGTCATGTACCAAGTGTCACTATACAAAAGCTATCAACTATTACTATATGTACATCCTCTAGGTTTTCAACTATATCAGAACCAATTACTGGGGCCTGCCTGGTTCTCTGCTGGTGGGGTACGCACACGACGACCCCTAGTTGGTATGCTCTCACCAGGATTTGACCCTATAGACTCATTAGCTTCACTTTTTTCTGAAGGATCCTCTTCCTCCTTATCTTCCTCTATTATGCTTGCTTTCTCTCGCTGCGATCTTGCATATTCGAGATAGAATTCTGCTAATTCTCTAGCACGCCCAGCAAGACATTCGTTAGCAATAGCCTCCAAACGCTTGCTAGCTGCAATTTCATTATATCAGTCTGCCCTTTGTTTCTGGTTTTCAGCCTCTCTCTCCATTCGATCAGCAGTAGTGAGACACCTTTGTCGGTTCTTGACAGCTACTGCCAGGCGTAGTCCAAAGCATTTATAATCAATAACTGGTCCAATAATAGAGTCCACCATAAGCATGTTATCATAAATCCGACGGGCGATGGCTCTAAGGGATGGCAGGTAGGTGCACTGCTGCCTCATGCTCGCTAATATAGTGTCCTTCGCGTATAGCATTATTACAGCGTCCCTGTAACATGATAATATATTCTTCTATGTTCTGATGTGCTCCCTGCCTAGACCCCTGATAAGTAGATATTGCAGGTGATGGCACATTTCTATCGGCAAGTACTCTATGTTTATATATTACTTGTTTTCTCGCCGTTTGCCTCCTACGAATCATCCTATCATAAAGAAGAAATATGGATCAAAAATCCCTAATTTGGTTTCCTAATTGGTGGAAAAATTTCAAGGACATCTCACAAGTATCATGTTATTTTATGAAATGGAAATTCAAAGTAAAATATTTCCAAATCATACAAACTAATAGTATAATATACATACCTTGGAGCGAGTGTCGGTCCGTTGGCAAAGTCACGGTTCCCCTTGATTTTATTTTATAAAACAAGCATACAGAAAAGTAGACCCGCTCTGATACCACTCTGTAACGCCCCAATCCCATTAACTTGGGATTGAAGTGCTACTAAATTTTTCTTTTCTTTTGATTAAGTAATAAATAAATAAATAAAAATGCGAAAGCGTGAGATAAAATACTTATTGGGTAAAAGTAGAAATTTTATTGACAATAAGACACTACCAAAACATATTTACACTAGTGGATCAAAGTTTCTAAGAAAATGAAAATCCCAAATTTTGTGACACAAACTTATTTATATGCATAGAAGAGGCAAAAACATCTTTAAGTTGCGGGTAGAAGAAGGAACCCAGTGACCTTTGCCGCAACAGCCCCGCCACCTCGCTCAACTAACCTGAAGATTTGTAATTATGGGCATGAGTATAAACTCAGTGGGAACTTTGTAAGCAGTTATACTAAATGAAGATGCACAATAATAAATACATCCTTGACTTAGGAGCCCATCTTACGACTCAAAAGCCATATTGCTGGACTTAGGGGCCAATCTTACGACTCCCAAGCCCTACTCAAAAGCCAATCTTACGACTTAAGAGCCTTTCTCAAAAGCCAATCTTACGACTTAAGAGGTATCATATCAATAAGCCCGAAGGCAAACATATTTATCAAAATACATGTTCAATGGCATAATGTACTTACAAATAGCCCAGTCACCCACCTTGTTTTGCTTGCTTTAAAGTACGTAATTCGCGTATGTCCCAAGGCCTGACTCGCACTACACCAAGCACATGTTGTTTAATTAATTAGTATTACTTATCGAGTTTAGTATTTTAAAAATATAATTAAGTGTGGTACACTATTCTTGAATTATGTCTATTTTTACAATTTCTAACATATAAGCCAAGTTATTATAAATTATAGTCCTAAATTAAAAGGCCTAATTATCTATTTAATTTAAATTATTAACTACACTAATAAATATTTTAATCTAACTAATATGCATCTTAAACAACAACTATTTAACACAAACTTAAGAAAATAGCTAAAGTTATAATTCTACTTAAATCAAGAAAATAATTAAATTCCTAAATCTATATAAACTGCAAATGACAATAAGAAAAGAAAACTATTAAAGAAGACATACCTTAAAAGATTTTAATACTATACGACAGCTTCCCAAAACACCGGCCCGAGCGTTGTCGAAAATAAACTGTTAAGGACCTCCTAGTTAAAGGAAATCCAATATATTCAATGAAATCTTTACTTATTATTTCTAATGTGTAATCTACTGCCTATTTTATATAGAAAACTTTGTAAATTTTTCAAACTGATTTCCGATGTGGGATAACAATTTTACTACAAATGCATCACTTATACCTTTACTACATATAATAAGTTAGATTGATGTATTACTTACAAGGTTTAGTTTTCTAAATATAGTAATATGTTTTACATACTAAATATAGTAATATGTTTTACTAAAAATAGAATGTTAATAATTTGTTATCATTATGAACATTATATGTGATGCTTAGTCGTAGGTATGCAAACATGTATATAGTTAGTTATTATCATATTAACTTTATTACATGTATAAACTTATATATAGGATCATTTATGGAATGACTCTAAGTTACATGACCAAAAACAATTTTTTTCCTTTTTTATGTATTACTCAAATTTCATCTTTGTTGATTCTGTAGCATTTTCAGTACAAAATTGGGCTTTTTTGGAGTAATTGTGAAGTTTTGGTGGAAAACTAAGTGAAATAGGGTCCAATAAGAAGAAATGAAGTGATCATGCTTGAGAATGGCCTTGGAATAGCCTAAAATAGAGAAAATACGAAGAAAGACAAAACACAAAGAACTGTCCGACTGGGCATATTCCAAATGCTAAGTCGAGAAAAATAGAGATCTTCTGACCGAGTGAAATTTACCCGGCCGTGCCAAAGTGGTTTGGACAGTCCAAGTCAGTAACATCTATTTACGTGTAATTCAGGTCATGTTTAATTTTCTCTCACTTGATGTAGTTTATGCACTCCTATAAATACACTGATAAAGTGCAATCCGTTATCACCGAAATATTTACGAAAAGTATTAAACAAGAAAATAACCAAGCAAGAAGACACAAGGTTTACGTGGTTCGATCCGGAGATCTACGTCCACGGGAAAATAATGTCCCAACCGGACTCCTTTTTCTTTCTCTTTCTTTTTCTTTCAGTGTTTACAAGTGTACTTTCTCTCTCAAAAGTTCCAACCCCTCTTCTCTTCCTCATTCTCCTATTTATATCATACAAATTACAGCCCTAACTAAATTCCTACAATTGAGGCCCCTAACTATATTCCTGCAATCAAGGCCATGAAGCTCGCTTTCGTGATTTGGAGGAAATCGTGGGTCAGATCTTTTCCCTCTCTTGTGCTGCCGTTACAAACCAATTATCAGATCCATACTTGGGCCAATTCTTGGGCTTCCAACTATAAACAATTTGGGCCGGCCTGTAACTTTAGGCGACTTGGGCCTTACTTACCAGATGCCCCCCCCCCCCCCCCAAAGAAGCCGAAGCAGAAGGATTCGGCTTTGTAAAGTAGATAAAGTAAGCCAGGGGTGCCGGAGTCGAAAAAAGTAAGCCCAGAAGTTCCTCACACAGGGTTGAGAGAGAGTAAAACCCCGAAGACCTTCAACCGTGATTGGGAAAAAGTAAAAACGCCAAAGTCCTTCAACCGTGATTGGGAAAAAGTTAAAACGCCGAAGTCCTTCAACCGGGGTTGAAAAGAAGTAAAAACGCCGAAGTCCTTCAACCGGGGTTGAGAAGCTTCCTCAACACGAGTGATGAGCACCACTGAGGCGCGTGGCAAACAGCTGTACACGGTATTCGAGTAAGCGCGTGTGAAACGGCGCATATTGCTTATTTCGAGGCGCGTGTACAGCACGTGAAGATCAGGACCATTGATTTTAAACCATCAAATCGTCACTGTTGCTGAATGTATAAGAAAAGGAGGGAAATCAAAAACCCTTCATCTTCTTCTTTTACAGTTATCTGAATCGTGTGTTAGGGAAATCCACTATTGAGCCAACTTGTGACGATAGAACATCTCTCAACAATCAACCAAAGAAAACAAGTAAGTATGTCTATCTCATCTTCGTCTTCATCTAAGGTAGGAGAAGTAGGCACAGAAGGGGTGCCTTGCAAAGCACCTCCTATACGAGTGATCTATCCCGTGAACAGTGAAAGTAGACAAATCCATCGCGGTGACCTTAGTGAAATAAGAGTAGAGGCAGTAAGTTTTCCCCGGTGTGAAGAGGAAATAGAGGGATTCGAGGCAGCAGGGGTAAGGCCCACCGTAACTGAGACTCAAATTAGGCGATGGGTGCCAAATTTTTTCTTACCCTTTGACTTGGAGTTCATTATTCCCGAAGATAATGACAAAGCCTGTTGTCCTCCCAAAGGATTCATATCCGTGTACATAGATCAACTGGCTGTAGGATTGAGGTTTCCCCTATGGGATTTTTTAATAAAATTGTTGGATTACTATGGGATAGCGTTAGGACAATTAGGACCTAATGCTGTAAGGCAGGTGGTAGGTTTTTTAGTGGAGTGCAGTAAGGGGGGGTTAGTGCCTAGTATTAGTTTATTTAGGCATTTCTTTCAATTGAAAACGATGGGGAAAAATAAAGGTTGGTATTACCTTAACCCCAGGCCCGGGAAGAGGTTTAAGGTTAAAAATCCGAGTAAAATTGAAGGGTGGAGAGGGAAATTTATCTATGTTAGGCAGAAAGCCGTATTGCCCAAGTGGCAAATGTTAGAGGTAGTAGATAGTGCCCCGGTAGGGGAACCCAAAGGTGTGAATGTTTTGAAGAAAGCCGGTGTATTGGAGTCCAGATTCCCGGAAGAAGTCCTAGACGAAGCTGGGTTGAGTCCGTATTATTCCAGCTGGGCTGCTGGGACATCGGATTCCCAAGAGAGCAATACCCCAACCGGGACTGATTCTGACAGGACACCGAGCATATCTGAGGGGGAGAGAACGAAAACCAGGGCAGAAGTAGAGGGTAGGGCTTTTATTCCTGTACAAGTTGTATAAGATAACCTTATCAATTCCCTGAATGTTTGTTTTTCATGTGCAGTGGGTAAGTTCAAGAGTGCCGCCAGGAAGAATACAGAAACCAGCTCAGGGGGACGAGATGATAGTTCGAAAACCCCGGAGCTACAAAGAACAGCAGCGGAAGGTAGCCACGGAGCTGACCCCGAAGACAACATTCCCCTTTCCGGGTTGACACCAAGTACCAAGAGAAGGATCACCTCTCCGACCACACCACCGCCTCCCAAAAAGGCACACATGACCCCGGCTCACGAGGTATCACCGTAGATAATGTTATTATTCTTTGCAGATACCCATCATAATAGTAAGGTAATGCAGGGGCAAAGAGTAGAGATATCGGCTGCCGGGGCCGAGCTTGAAAGACTGTTGGAGCCCATCCGCGGGCTAGTGGGGAGACTAGAGAAAGAATCTACCCAAGGCAGAGTAGCTGAGCTAGAGGCCGAGGTTGCCAAATTACGAGCTGGCTTCGTGGAGGCTAAAAAAAGTGCTAGAGCAGCCCGAGACAGGGCAGTACTTGCCGAGAGAGAAGCGGCTAGACTACGCGAACAGGCCGTCGAGGTTGCCGTTATGAGAGGCGACCTAATTGCAACGCGGGAAGAGCTGAACAAGGCGATCGTGGGCCAGGGAGCTGTACTAGAAACGTTCGCCGAGAAATTGATGCAAACAGAGACATTCTTGAAGTTTCTGAGTACGTTCGTGGCTGCAGGTGACACAGCCACCAAAAGCGAGCTGTTGGAAACCGTATATGATAAATACCCGGAGGTCAATGTTTATGATGAGGACTTCGGGTATAACTACGATGCAGTCGGGAACGAAGATGGCGCATATTTTGAGGCGTTGACGAAAGCTCCGAAGTGGCCATTGATCGAGGCCTTAGCGAAGAAGAACACAATCCTCACTCCCGAAATCATAAAACGGTGTAACGAAGACCAGGATAAGGACTTCTTGGGCTTCCGCAACGGTTTTTATGTACGGGAGCTAAGAAGAGCTCCTATTCCCCGCAAAGAGGTTGTTAGACCCCCCATCATGATCGAAGGCCCTAGCAAGGCAGCGGAGGTTGCAAGTGACGTTGTGGAGGCCACGGGAGAAAAAGAAACCAACCCCACCCCCGGAGAGGCCAGTGACCTCCCAACTCATGAGCAGAATGTAGGATAGATGATCTTGTAAAAAGGATTCTGTTGTAGTTTCTTGCTTTGTAATGATCAACTTTGTATTTCCGGAGAAATGAACAATGTTGAAATATTTTTATAGATATCAAATGCTGCTACTTTCTTATCCAAACAATGTACATGTATTAGTAAAGTCTAAAAACCCGAGGTGTCTCCTTTGCCAGGAAAATATTGAAAACCCGTACGAAGTAATAAAGCAACTTCAATCATCAATAGTTTGGCTACAGAAAGAGCGAGATATGTTGATGTTGCATGAAGTCCCCCGGTTATCAAGGAATTTATCATTAATAGAGAAGAGATGCGTCGAAGCGGAGAGCTCATGGAAAGAATCTGCACAACAGATGAGGCAGTACAAAGCGCAGTGTGTGTTAAAAGATCTTGAGTTGGAACAACTCCGTATCAACCAGCAAGAGTGTGAGCATCTTCTTGTGGACGGCGGACGACTATCAATTAAAGATATTCAAGCCCGGAGAGCCGAAATCCGGGAAGATGTCCAACAACGGAGTGAGCGAGGTGATGCCAATGATCCCGAAGTCATAAGGAACCGGCTGGTACTAGGATTTCTGGTAGAGCTGCAAAAGAAAGTCGAGGCTCGGAATGAAGCATTGAACATTGCAGAGCAGGAAGAACAAGAACACAGCCGCAAGAAAAAGCGTCGGGGCAAGAAAACAAAGTCCGATATCCAAGAGAATATAATGTTGGCTGATCAAGCTGTAGGTGTTGGGAAGACCCACACCACGCCTGAAGTGATATAAAAAATACCCCAAGAACCGGAAGGAACTCACGTGGTGGAGCCGGAGGCCAGTGGATCGACAGTTGTGGCATTGGCCAAGGAGATTGATGAGATGCCTGCCGGGGAGTGGGATGCCGTAGAATGGGCGAACACTCCGGGAAGAGAACGGAGAAAAAACCCTATGCCTCAGAAGTCACTAGAGCCTCCTCGTCAAAAAACCGGGGAAGGTATAAATAAAACCCCCGAGGTGATGGATCCATTGGCGCCACTAGAATGGGGCCATGCAGAATGGATCAATATGTCAGGGCCAAGAACAAGAACCGGACACGCTGCAGATGACCGGGGTCCCCAAATGATAAGTCATAGGTATGGGACCGGAGTCCGTGGCCGAAGCGAAGCAGGGCGTCGTCGGAACGCGCAAGAATCATCTCGGAGGACGGGATATGCTCGATCAGAAACAAGGCAGCGCGGTTTCGCGTACTGGTTCGGAGGAGGCTCCGAAAAAAATAGATAATAGCATAGCTAATTCCCAGCCAAATTTAATGTAATGGAAGAGTGATTAGTCTGTTGTATTGTATATGACTTGTGTATATACACATTTTTTTTTTTTTTTTTGAAAAGACAGAAACACTTAAATATATTATGAAGTTGTGTAAAGAAAGTGAGTTGAAGTCCGGAGACAAATCAATAGCGCTTTGTAATCTCTGATCGAGTAAGATAGAATTTGAATAGGACCCTGAGGTGTAGACATGTAACTTCAACCGATTTTGGGAATTGAGTAATGGAGTCCAGAGACATGTATGATATACGACGGATCGAAAATAAGTGTTCGGAAACATGAATATAAAGATATCGGGGCGTCCCCACGGTATCAAAAACAAGTAATAGCCAGACCAAAATAACATGATTAATCAAGCAAACTTATCATGATAAAAACAAATTATGCAAGAGATAGGAAATTAAAATAAAACTAACAGTGTTTTAGAGGAAAAACTTTCGTAGATTAGTAACATGCCAAGTCCGAGGTACCGGGGTACCATCAACACGTGCAAGCTGGTAACTCCCAAGGGGATGAGCAGTGACTACACGATATGGTCCTTCCCACACTGCATGGAGCTTGCCTTCAGGTTCGGCCTTACTGGCGGAATTTCGCCGAAGCACAAGATCACCAACTTTAAACTGTGTATTCCGAACTCGAGCATTATAATACCTCGCTGTCTGCTGCTTATTTTTAGCCTGCCTGATAAAAGCTTGTTCTCGGCGATATTCTACTTCGTCAAGGTTGGTACGAAGAGCATCTTCGTTTTGTTCTGGATCGAAATTCAGCACCCTAGGGCTGGCTACACCGATTTCTGCTGGGATGACAGCTTCGGAGCCGTAGGTTAGGCTAAAAGGAGTTTCTCCAGTAGCAGAGTGTGGTGTAGTTCGATAAGCCCATAAGACCTGAGGGAGTTCATCAGCCCAAAGTCCTTTAGATTCACCTGGGCGTTTCTTAATGCCTTCAACAAGTGTTCGGTTTGTCACCTCGACTTGGCCATTAGCTTGGGGGTGGGCCATCGAAGTGAATGCCTGTTTGATATGTAACTCCTCGCACCAAGAACGGAAAGGATCATTTGCGAACTATTTCCCATTGTCAGAAACAATGGTACTAGGAATGCCAAATCGGCATACAATGTTCTTCCAAACAAAATTAAGAATTTTCCTTCCAGTAATGGTAGTGAGTGGTTCAGCCTCGACCCACTTGGTAAAGTAATCCACCGCAACCACCAAGAATTGAAGACCACCTGGAGCCAAAGGGAAAGGGCCCACAATGTCTATGCCCCATTGAATAAAAGGCCATGCACTCTGGATGCCTGTCAGTTCAGTTTGAGGTAAGTGTTTAATCCGTGAATGCCGCTGACAGTTCTCGCATTTTGACACTAACTCATGCGCATCATTAAAAAGAGTAGGCCAATAATATCCCCATCGGAGTGCTTTTTTAGCCAGAGTCCGGGAACCAATATGGTTTGCACATGAGCCTTCATGTAATTCCTCGAGGATATAACGAGCCTGAACCGGGCCAAGGCACCGGAGACTGGGCTGAAGATAAGATTGCCTGTACAAAACTCCATCATGTAAAGTGTATTTTGGTGCTTTCAAAATTACCTGTCGGGCTTGTAACTTGTCATCGGGTAAGGTTCCATCCTGTAAATATTGGATAATGGGCGTCATCCATGTAATTTGGGAATCAGTGATTACCGAGACAGGCTGTTCATGGATTGACTGATGAGACATCTCTTCTACAAGTACATCAGGAGGTATACTTGAGGGAAAATATTTACCAAGCAATCCGTTATCACCGAAATATTTACGAAAAGTATTAAACAAGAAAATAACCAAGCAAGAAGACACAAGGTTTACGTGGTTCGATCCGGAGATCTACGTCCACGGGAAAATAATGTCCCAACCGGACTCCTTTTTCTTTCTCTTTCTTTTTCTTTCAGTGTTTACAAGTGTACTTTCTCTCTCAAAAGTTCCAACCCCTCTTCACTTCCTCATTCTCCTATTTATATCATACAAATTACAGCCCTAACTAAATTCCTACAATTGAGGCCCCTAACTATATTCCTACAATCAAGGCCATGAAGCTCGCTTTCGTGATTTGGAGGAAATCGTGGGTCAGATCTTTTCCCTCTCTTGTGGTGCCGTTACAAACCAATTATCAGATCCATACTTGGGCCAATTCTTGGGCTTCCAACTATAAACAATTTGGGCAGGCCTGTAACTTTAGGCGACTTGGGCCTTACTTACCATACACCAAGTTCTCTACATCAGGGGAATTATTAGCATACAATTTTTACATTCATACACATAAAATAGATGGTTAGATTTTTAGAGAGCCTAGAAGAAGCAATGAGTAGCGGAGTATCCAGGAGTAGCACACTTTCGCACCCATCTGACTTCTTCAATGAACAATACTACTTAGATTTATTGCTTTAAATAACATTTTCTTTTATTGTTATTATTTATACTATTTTTAGGATGAAGTAGTACTCTTTTTTTTTAGGGTTTTAGAAAGTAGGTTTTGATTTCAATGTAGACAATAATTGCTCTACTCATCTAATTTATGTTTATTATGTACGTTGTTATTTGTTGTATTGAGTATTGATTGATGAATGGTTAACTTGATCACCTACATCATGCACACACGAATCCTTGTCTGAAACTCGGGAGATGAGGACATGAATGGTCAAGCAATACACAACATAATCACTAGATCTGACAAAATGGGTCGACCGATGGACCGGCCCACCCTGCATAATAGGTGGGTTAGGCTATATATATCGTAGCCCGTTAAGTGGTGAGCCACAACGGGTTATCCCGTGTGGGTTGGGCGGGATAACCCTCGCCATTTTTGTTTATTTTTAAGTCATTTAATTTCTTGAAATTAAACCCTAACCTTAGAATTACTCCCACTTTTTATTTTTCAAAGATAAATAATCTTTCCGACCCAATTATACAACGGTGATTAGGCGGATAAAGAAAAGTGGCAGAAGTCATCTCAGTTCTCCTACTGTCAACGCTGAATGTGTGAAGGTAAAATTATAGTAGTAGTTTTTCTTTGTTGTTTTGATTCGATACAACATGCCTAGATTTTTATCTATAATATGTAAAATTTAAATGTAAAATTTATTTATCTATAATATGAAGTTCCAAATTAAGGGAGAAATAAAAATGCAAATGGAGTCTTCTACTTTGAATGCAAGTATTAATTTGGATGACACAGAAGAAGGATCTCAAGCTGATGTACAAATAACTCCAAGGATAATCTGAAGTGTGGAATTTTTAATAAGATAAAGGTTGATAAAAAGATAATTTGTGAATGCAATGTGTGTAACAAGATATATACAAGTGTGGGTGGAAAAATAGGGGACTTCTACATTGAAGCGTCACATGCTAAAATGCCCAAATTAATATTTTATGATGTAGGGCAAATGTTTTCTTGACCAAAATGAGAAGTTAAAGAGTAGAAAAATAAATCAAAGGATTGCACGTGAGTCGCTAGTTGCTGCAGTTATTAAACATGATCTCCCATTTTCCTTTGTTGAGTATGAAGGCATTAGGACTTGGCAAAATTATATAAGTCCTTCTTTTCCTAATATTTCTGGAAATACTTTGGTTTATGATATTAATAATGTATATTTGAAAGAGAAAGCAAAGATTAAGCCAGTGCTTGCAAAACTTGGTCATAGAATTTGTCTAACTTCTGATGTGTGGACTACTTGTGTTAGTGAATGTTGTATTTGCTTGATTTCCCATTATGAGAAAAATTAGAGATTGAGTAGAAAAATTGTGAACTTTGATCACATGCTTCCTCCATACTTGGGAGTTAAATTGGCTACTAAGATATTTATTTTTCTAAAGGAATGGGGGATTGAAAAAAGATGTATTTTCCTTGACATTGGATGCATCTAACAATGACAGTATGCAAAGTATCTTGAAAAACCAATTATCTTTGCATAATGATTTGTTGTGCGGTGGTGAATATTTTCATATTCAATGTTCTGCCCATATATTGAATCTCATTGTCCAAGATGGTTTGAAATTGGGGAATAAGATTTTGTTTAAGATTAGAGAATCTGTGAAGTCTGTGAAAAGGTACAGAGAATAGAATGACAAAATTTGATGAATGTGCGAGATCTGTTGGTAACATTGATGATAGTGTAGGCCTCAGGAAGGATGTGTGTACTCATGGGAATTTAACATAGTTGATGTTGGATAGTGCCCTTAAGTGTAAATTCGTTTTTTCTTCTCTTTCATTGCATGATAGGAGTTACAAGTTGTGTCCTTCAAATGAAGAATGGAAAAAAGTTGAGAAAATATGAGAATTTCTTGAACTATTTAATGAGACTACCAACTTGATCTCCAATTCTCCATACCCTACATCAAATTTGTCAAGAGAAGGGGTCGATTGTGAAAGATAAGTTGTTACAAGCTTTCGAGGAATATGCTAATACAAGCAAGTCAAGTTCTTCTAATTCACAATCTTTTTCTCCCTTACCAACATAAAGCACAAGGAAAAACATGGGCAAGAAAAGGCTTTATGAGGTAGATATTTCCTTTTTTTTTCCTTTTTCTTTTATTATACACACACAAAATTTGTTACAACTTAGATTATTTGATGTCTTATTTCAACTGATGTAGGATATTAAGGCTTTTGAGAGCCAACATTCTACAAATACAGGAAAAGCAAACTGGATCTCTGTTTGGAAGAGCCAAACTTGATTTTTTTTTTTTGCATTATGAAGTGTTAGATATTTTGCATTAAGTTGTTTTTAAAAACTATATTTCTAGAAGTTCATTTGTTGGAAAAATCATATTTTGTATACGAATCATTGGTAAGATTTAGGGAAAATCGCACTAAATATCTTGTAACTTCACCTAATTGCATAAAATATCCTCTAAGTTTTGCACTTGCATAAAATGTCCTGTAACTTCAAAAGTTTCCCACTTTATCCTCCAACCTGTTATATCCGGTCAAACAACCGGTAACTAGCTTATGTGACATTTTTATTTCTATGTGGCAACTAATTTTCGTTTTTTCTTACCTTTAAACGGATTAGGTGTGGAATTAAAGAAGAGGGAAAATAGAACATGTTGGAGGAAATAGGCTACATATTCCATTCCATTTCTAATACTCAGTTGGCTGGCCCAACATTTTGTTGATGCACATTCTTCTGTTCAAATTGAATTTGGACGCCATATGGAGGTTAATATTCAAACCTACAATAAAAATATATTGTGTTGTCTTATTGTAGCAGAATAACCACTTTGCATTTATGGAGTTATCAACCCTATTCTCTGTGCCTATAAAGTACCAAATGCACTCGAGTGGTAGTACTCGATTAAGTTTTGGTGCTTCTAGGATAAGTGAAAGGAACCCTGAGAAAATTGTTAGAATAGTTGATTGCCAGCAACATATTTTTGGTTACTCAATCTCAGATGTTGTTGAATGTTTCCAGATACTCAGGGGATTTCAAATTTCTGTGCATACTTTGAATAGATAAATGGTGATATTGATGGAAAAAAACACGTACCAACTTAAAATGTACCCAAGCAACAAGAGAAGTTGCATTTAGATCGGTTCCCCCAGTTCTCCCTTCAAAAGTGTATTGACCAAAACATCCGAGTGAAGTTGTTCAGGCACCTTTCCTATCACAAGATCGGAGCGGGGATCATTCTAGACCCCACTCAGGTAGCTCATCTGATGCGGATAAGCGTTCAAGGAATGTTGATAAATTATTGGTAAAATCTTGACATCTTCCAAGCAGAAACACAATTCAAGTGTACAAGGGGACGATGACTAGCAATGCAAACAAGATAGCCAGGCACTAAACTTGTGGTTTCCTCCCATTTCCTGTCCCTTGTCAAATCGTTACACGTAACAACAAGGAAAAGACCAAAATTCTACTTAAGAACAAAAATTAGTAAGTAGAATACAGTATAAATGACATCTCCACATTCGGTAGCTTTCCCTTTGTTCATAGCTTCGATGTTAGTGTTGAGAGTAGTGAATGTTGAGAGTTAATTAGATATTATGAGGGGGGTGAGCTTTATAAATGGGAGGGAATCTGGAGTCTATTTCCTTCCAAAATGTTCTATTTTTCCTTTTGTTTAATCCTACGTGGCACCTACTTAGTTCAAAGGTTAAAAATGAAAATTAGTTGCCACATAAAAAGAAAAACACCATATAAGCTTATACTGGTTGTTTAATTGGGTATAACAGATCATAGGATAAACCGGGCAACTTTTTTCAAGTTACAGGACATTTTATGCAAGTGCAAAAGTCAGAGGATATTTTATTCAAATAGGTAAAGTTCTAGGATATTTGGTGTAATTTTCTCGTAAGATTAAAAGGCATAAGAAATTTGAAGTAAGAGAGTTTTAATTCTCCTTTACATGTAAATGTTTTTTAACCCCTATATGTAGATGTTCTGACTATATATTTGTTTATTTTATTTGTAGATCATGATGGAGCTTGTGTTAAGACGACTATATCTGGTAGTGGATCAAATCTCTTGGAGACTATAGAGGAAGAAGAAAATCAAGAAGATCATGATGATTAAATAGTTGATGAATTATAAATATTCTTTATGATTAACAATTGTTGGACTTTTTATTTGGCTTTTGGAGATTATTATATGTAGCCTTGTAGACTAGATTTTTATTTCATAGACATTGAAAATGGGTTGAAGATTATTTTGATATATATTGTGGTTGATGAATGATGAATGATGAATCCGATTATGACTTGTCAAATTGTTGAGTTAATTAGTATGTATTTTTATTGAATTTTATTATTTTAGTTTAAAATATGTAGATAATTTATTAAAGTATATGGTTTCTCAAGAATTAGTTGTCGGCCATAATTTAATCTATTGGTTGGCTCGCCCCAGCCCGCACTACAAGAAAAACATTGTTTACCGACGGTAATTTTTGTTACTTTGTGACGTTAATTAGCATCACGACATAAAGTACCTATGCTTGAAAAAGTGTAGTATGTTGCTTCGCTAAATTTGAAGTCGTGATTTTTTTTTATGACGCAAAACCTATGCGCAGGTAAATTATATATTGCGACCCTTTTAAACAATGTGTCGCTAACGTTAAAAAGGTGATGCAATTTTTTCGTCACCATTTATGAAAATCTACATTGGGTCTTTACTACTTTGTTGATGCTAATTATTCATTGTCATTAATCAACTACGCTTTTCAAGAAGTAGCGTCGTTAAATAGGCCACACAATCGAAAAGAAGTGTCATCAAGCTAGTAACGCATTTATGGATAGTGTCATTAATTTTGTCATGAAATTTAGAATAATATTGTCACAAAATTTGACAATTCTTGTAAACAAACGTTCCGAAGTAGTATCATAATAGTCATGACACTCTCAAGATTAATATCTTAAAGTTGCTGTTACTGACACTTTTGTTGCAATGGTAATAAGTTTGGAGTCTCGCAAAATACAAATAAATGTCTCTATAAGAAAATTAGAAGTTAAAACAAAGTAATTATTTAGTTACAAAATAAAACCTAAGATACAAGTAATTAAACTGACATAATCTATTTGTTACAAAACAGAACCTGAGATGAAGTAATTGACATAATTTAGGGATTATTTAGGAAACACTTAAAATGTGTTCATAAATTTTTACACTACTTCTATATCAAAACAAGGTCTCGAAATGATAAAAAAAAAATATGCTTCTCCTAGTTCCTTCTATCTCCACCCTCTGTTTCAAAACAGAATAATTAAATAAAATATATTTTGTCATTTTAGGGCGTGTTTACTACATGGATTGTGGTAATGCACGTGGGCTTTCAACATGATATCACTGTCTGAAGTATGGTGATAATAGGCAAAATCATCCACATACTTAATCAGATCAAATAGTCCAAATATATGGTATATCCTATCATTTTACTGCATACCTGGAAGAATGTCAGGATTAATAATGCTATCTCAGTTGGGCCCTGTTAAAGTGCAATCCGGTTATTACATAAACTCCGAACGAAAATCTGCTGGAATGTAAATCAATGCAAGAAACTTAAAGAACACAGGATGTACGTGGTTCGATCCTGAGATCAACATCCACGGGCTAAGAATGTCACCTGCCGAGGTGTTTCTTCACTATATTCTTTGCGTTTACACGTAATAGTTTAAGAATACAAAATGCGAACCCTAATTCTGAGTACAATTCTCCTACTTATACAACTCAACTCCAACCCTAACTAACTCCCTACAATCGCGCCTATTATCGTTGCATGGAAGTTGGGAGAAGATCGTGGGGATCTTACTTTCCCCATATACCGCGATTGGGCCGCACCGCGATTGGGCCACTTCAGGCTCATGCGCGCTTCTGGGCCGGTTGTTGGGCTTATCTTCCTGGGCTCAGTTGCTCGGGTCGGGTTGATCTGGTCCGGGGTGTTAATCCGACCCGAAGTTGCTGGGGTATACCTATCAGATGCCCCCCCACCAGCCGGAGCACGGAAGGAGCTACGGTTATAAGCAGGGTGAGGCGTAACAGGTGCCGAGTTTGAGCAAGGCAGCGAAGCAGTAAGCAGGATGGATTGTTGTCAATGGTGAGCTGAAGTGCCCCTAGGATCCGAGAATTAGCTGGAGCCTAGATAATCCATCCCCGGAGTGATGAGATCCGCGGGGACCAAACGGATTGTACTGAATGACCCCGAGGTGACGGAGATCACCTGATCCATTGTGAAGCACCCCGGGAGGAGGAAGTCGACCGGAGCCGAACTAGAGTACCCCGAGGGCAGTAAAGTGTAGCAAAGACGAACTGTAATGTGGCCGAGGTGAAGGAGACACCGGAGTGCTTTCCAAAACTTTCTGGCCAAGAATGAGGTTGATGTGATTGGCGGCGCCATCATGAGAGAGAGGGATGTGAAGTGACGAGATTTGAGATTTCCAAGGGACCTGTTCCCCACGCGCCTTGGGAACTGGAAAGCGCGTGAGCGGCACGGTCGAATCTGAGACGCGAAATTTGAAAAGGCTAGATCTAAGCCGTTGATTCAAAAATATATATATGACTATGTGCACAGTATACTTCATCTTCCTCATTTGCGATTGCAAGTTTCATAAAGCGGGAAAAAAAAGAAGAATCATCTGTGCACTTTCTATCCATCCCAAACCAAAATCAAGTAAGTATGTCTTCTTCATCGTCTTCTTCTTCGATTAGGGAAGTAGGAACTGAAAAAGCCCCATTAAATGTACCCCCGATACGCTTTATTATTCCAGAAAGACTAGTGAATAGGATGGTGTATAGGGCTGATTTTATGGAGGCCGGCACCCGGGCAGTGGGATTTGGGGAATGTTTGGAGGAGGAATACGAAGTGTCGTTGGTAGCACTGCGGATGACAAGGGTGCAAATAGAAGCCCTGATCCCCTCCTTTTACTTTCCGTTTAACTTAGAGTATATAGTGCCGGAGCCTGGTGACAGGGCCTGTTGCCCGCCGAAGGGCTTCATTAGTGTATACATAGATCCTCTGAGGATAGGGTTAAGATTTCCCCTCTGGAACATTGTTATACAACTGTTGAGATATTACAATATTTCCTTGAGCCAATTAGCACCCAATGCCGTGAGGCAAGTAGTGGGGTTTACGGTTGTATGCAAGAATGCCGGGGTAGAACCAAATGTAGAACTGTTCCGGTTTTTCTTCCAACTAAAGGCCTTCGGGAAATCAAAAGGGTGGTACTCCTTCAGCCCCCGGGCCCGGGGTGGTTTCAAAGTACAGAACCCGAGCAAGGTGGAGGGGTGGAAGGAGAAATTTATCTTCGTGAAGACAGACGTGACCCTCCCGAGGTGGAGAAGGGAGGAGGTGTTAGATAATGCCCCGGTGGTGGAATCGGAGGCCGAGGTGGTGAGCCCATTCCGTGCGGTGGGGACGTTGAAGACCCTTTGCACCGAGGCGGAGCTGGAGGAGGCAGGATTAAGCCCATACTACTCGGGCGATGCGGGGGGGTGTCCGCCCGGGGACAGGAGTCGGGAGCTGGGGTTGCCAAGGAGGGTAGGAATTCTTATATCTGTGTAAGATTGGTGTCTTGTGCAGGGCTAACTCCAATTTCTGTATGCAGTGGGACGCTTCGGAAAGGAACCAGCTGGAAGCCCCGCGGTAACTGCGACAGCAAAGATGAAAGGGAAAGCGGCCGAAGTATCCCCCCGGGGGAGGATGTCGCCCAGTCCAAGACCCTCTGCTGGGTCGGAGGAGCGAGTGGTGGCGGCGGGGTCAACCCCCGGGACAAAAAGGAGGTCGGAACCCTCCGGGACACCACCGGCGGCGGCCAAAAGACTCCGTACGAAGGAAAGCGCCGAGGTAAAGCGGACATACCTAATCTCCGAGGTGTAACTTTTGCTCAAGTTAATTGTAGACTACCAGTATTGAGCCCGGTATTTTGTTGTGAAGGGGCAAGGGCCCATAAGTTTGCTGGGATTGGAAGGGGCGGACGCCGAGGAGCTGCTGCACTTGGCACGGGGGATTATGGAGCTCGGCAGGAGGAGCGAGAAGGAGGCCAAAGAAGAGCTGGCCGTGGTGGCTAGGGAGCTGCGCGCACGCAACGACAGACTTACTCATGATCTGGCCGAAGCGCGCAAGAGGGCGGCCTTGGTTGAGAATGAGATTGCGCGGTTGCGCGAAGTGGAGGCGGAGGCCGGGGATCTCCGTGGTGAAACGGCTCAACTGCGGGCAGAGATGAATGCCCGAGAAGCGGCTGTTGTTGAAGGTCAAGAGGCAATGTTGAAAGCATTTGCCGAGAAGTTGTTCCAGACGAGCACATTTCTCGAGTTCCAGACCAACTTTGTCGCTGTCGGGGATACGGCCACCCGATCGGTATTGTTGGAGCAAATCAAGGAAATCTACCCGAACGTGGACGTTTATCGTCCAGAGTTCGGGTATGACTTCAATGCCGTGGCCGGGGTGGAGGAGGCCTACTATCAAGCCTTAGCGTGTCTCCCGGAGTGACCCCTCGTGAAGGCCCTAGCAGAGAAGAAAAAGATTTTAAGTGCCGAGGAGATCTCAAACTGCGAGGTGGACTAAGACCAGGAGTTCTTGGCATTCCGTCGGGGTGAGTTCGTCTCCGAACCCCGAAACAAAGAGCCACCCCCCCGCATGGAGATTGCCGCGGAGACTACGGGAAAGGAGGCCGGAACGGTGGGAGGCCGACAAGAGGTAGAGCACGAGGTGGAAAGGGAGGGCGATGTGGAGCCCGAGGACACTGAAGGAACCGAAGAGGGGGAGGTCAGTCGTTCCCCACAAATTTGATGCCTATCATAGTGTAGTAGATGATAGGAATAACCGTGAATCTGTTGTACAAAACTATTGACAATGTATACTTGTTTTGTTGAATAGAAGTGTGTTTGTTTAATAATTGAATAGCTGTCCAACGATGTGTTTGAAATCCATCTTTCACACTGACTCTGCTGCCCGATCAGGACATCACGGAGCTGCATAACACGATAAAGAAGCTCATGCAATCTTTAGACTGGTTCCGCGGAGAGAAAGATAACTTGCAAAGGCAAGTAGTGCAAGAGTCCACGGAGCTGATAAGAAAACGGAAGGTGCTGGAGTTACTGCTAAGTATGTATGAAGGACTGAAAGGCCGCGGCAGGTGGCGGCGCACCACCGAAGAGTACATCGCGAGCTCAAGCCGGGGCCAAGGTACTGCAAAAGTCCCCCGGAAGGGTAAGAAGAATCCGGCGGGAAAAGGTCAAGGGAGGAGAAAGTCGAGAAGCTGGCGGAGGAGATCGAAGTGATGGACCTCGCGGAATGGGATCCCGTTAAATGGGCCCAGACGCCGAGGCCAACACCGCAGCCGAGTCTTCGTGGCAGGGCAAGAGGCGAAGCCCCAGGGCAAGTACCGAGAGTGAGTCCTCGACGCCAAGGGAGCCGTAGCAGGGAAAGAGCCGGGGCTCAAAGCCGAGAAGCCGCAGGATCCCGGAGGACACGGAGCAGCTCCCGTCATGGGTCGCAACGCCGGAGCGCCGAGTACTGGCTTGGAGGCCAAAAATAGATTTTACTCTTTATTGTTCGTAGTATGTATAGAACCTTTTGGCACGTAATAAAAAAATGTAAAAAACCTTTTTGGCCTGTAAAGTTGTGTACTTTGAAAGGAAAATAATGAACTTTTAACCAGAATGCAATAATAATTGCCTTAACAGGTACTCGGGAGCACCATGGAATCTCCCCGGATGGATCGGGCGGGAGTGAAAGACCTCTCCGATTAAACAGACGAGAGGGAATACAAGTCCGGGGACCAAATGTGAATCTCCCCGGACGGACCGGGCGAAAGATCAAACTGTCCGGAGACGAATAATAATAGTAAGACTATGCTAGGGCGTCCCCGTAGCGTAGAAGAAAGTACAGTAAGATTCGCAAGTAAAAAACTTTATTCAAGGTGATTGTCGGAACAATTTAAAAAATACGAAGAGAAAGCACAATCGAAAAACAAATGTACAATGTATGTAAAGATAGGAACGATACTTGTCACTTGGTGTTCATAGATAGAAACGCCTTAAGTTGGTAACATGCCAGCTTCGGGGAAGCGAAGCTCCATCAGGATGCGCTAACTGGTAGGACCCGGAGTCGTGCGCAGCGACGACGCGATAAGGACCTTCCCAGGTAGCATGCAATTTCCCCTCGGGGGCAGCCTTGCTGGCTGAGTTGAGCCGGAGTACCAAGTCCCCGACATTAAACTGAGTACCCCGAACCCGGAGGTGGTGATATTGAGCTGCACGTTGCTTACACTTGGCTTGCTGGATGAAAGATTGTTCACGACGATATTCAAGCTCGTCTAAGTTTGTACGGATAGTTTCGTTATTATCCTCGGGATTCAAAGTCACGAGGCGAGGGCTAGGTACGCTGATTTCTGCCGGAATGACGGCTTCGGAGCCGTAAGTTAGACTGTAGGGGGTCTCTCCAGTGGAGGTATGTGGCGTAGTGCGATAGGCCCAAAGAACCTGCGGAAGATTCTCGGCCCAAAGACTTTTAGCGTGATCCAAACGTTTCTTTAAACCCATAAGGAGTGTGCGATTAGTGACTTCAACTTGACCATTGGCTTGAGGATGAGCTACCGAGGTGAAAATTTGCTTAATGTGGAGCTCCTCGCACCATGACCGGAAGGGATCATTGGCGAACTGTTTACCGTTGTCTGAAATAATGGTGCTCGGGATGCCAAAGCGACATATAATATTATGCCAGACGAACTTCAAGATGTTCTGACCAGTGATGGCAGTAAGAGGTTCGGCTTCTACCCACTTGGTGAAGTAATCAACAGCGACTTCAAGAAATTTAAGTCCCCCCGGAGCGACTGGAAACGGGCCCACAATATCAATTCCCCACTGGATAAATGGCCAGGCACTTTGTATTCCAGTGAGCTCGGTTTGTGGCAGATGTTTCACACGGGAGTGACGCTGACACTTGCCGCACTTGGTCACTAATTCGTGGGCATCGTTAAACAAGGTTGGCCAGTAGTACCCCCACCGAAGAATTTTTTTTGGCCAACGTCCTTGAGCCGATATGGCTGGCGCAGGCCCCCTCGTGAACCTCCCGAAGAACCTGATCAGCCTGGGCGGGAGCAAGGCACCGAAGATTCGGTTGCAAGTACGACTGTCGGTACAAGATTCCGTCGTGGAGTGTGTACTTAGGTGCCTTGAGAACTATCCGCCGAGCTTGCAACTTGTCAGCCGGCAAAGTTCCATCCCGGAGATAATGGACGATGAGGGTCATCCAATTGGGACCACTTTCGGTCAATACGGAGACCGTTGCCTCATGAATTGCCGGATGAAAGGCATCTTCGACTATGATATCCGGAGACACATTAGTGAGGACCGCGGAGGCCATTTTACTGAGAGCGTCAGCTTGGACATTCTGTTTACGTGGTACCTTCTGGATATCAACCGAATCAAAAGTTGACATAAGTTTAAGTGTCAAAGCGAGATACCTGATCATCGTTTCATCCTTAGCGGTATAGGTGCCTTTGATCTGATTAGAAACAACCTCGGAGTCCGTGAAGAGCTCAAGATGGGGGATTGCTAAGGATTGAGCGAGCCGGAGCCCAGCGAGAACTGCCTCGTATTCCGCTTCATTATTAGTTACCTTAAATTTAAACCGAATGACGTATTTAACTTCAACGCCCTCGGGGCAAATGAGAAGCACCCCAGGACCACTTCCTCGAGCCGTAGAAGCGCCATCCACATATAGTTGCCACTTGCGGGGTGGAGATTCAAGGGCAGCAGTGTGAGGACTAGCGTTATCTGTGGAAGATTCATGATTATCCACTGGTGTCTCGGCCAAAAAATCTGCTAGTGCTTGACCCTTGATAGCTCGGCGTGGGAGAAATTGAATATCATACTCTCCTAGCTCGATAGCCCACTTAGCGAGGCACCCTGACACCTCGGGCTTGACAAGAATTTGACGAATGGGGTGATTAGTAAGAACCCTGATCTCACGTCCTTGGAAATAAGGCCGCAAACGCCGGGCCGCCATGACGAGAGCGAGCACTGTCTTCTCCATCGTGGAGTACCGAGTTTCTGCCCCGTGAAGTGCTCGGCTTGCAAAATACACCGGATGTTGCACACCATTGGCCTCGCGTACAAGAGCCGCACTAATGGCTTCTTCGGCGGAGGCTAAGTATATATAAAGCGGCTCTCCAGGGAGAGGAACGGACAGAGTGGGCAGTTGCTTAATATGATGCTTTAGAGCCTCAAAAGCTTCGGTGCACTGCGGGTCCACTCAAATAGCTTTGCCTGCCGCAAAATTTTGAAGAATGGGAGTTGACGCTCCGCGGCCTTAGACAAAAAACGGTTTAAGGCCGCCAAACCGCCAGTGAGGCGTTGAACGTCTTTTACTGTCCTCGGTGGTTGCAGGTCTAATACATCCCGAATCTTGGCCGGATTGACCTGGAGGCCGCGTTGCGAAACCATATAACCGAGAAATTTTCCGGAGCCAACGCTGAAGGTGCATTTTGCTGGATTGAGACGCAAATTATAACGCCGCAAAGTACTCAACGTTTCAACAATATCTTGCACACATGAAGATTGAGAGGTACTTTTTATGACTAGATCATCAACATAAACCTCAACATTACGACCAATTTGACCTCGGAAAACGCGGTCCATAAGACGCTGGCATGTGGCTCCCGCGTTCTTGAGCCCGAAGGGCATTTTCTTGAAGGCAAAACATCCAAAGTCAGTGATAAATGCCGTTTTGAGGGCATCCTGATGGTCCATGTGGATTTGATGGTATCCCTTGTATAAGTCCAAGAAGCAAAGTGCCGCGTGCCCAGTAATGGCTTCGGCCTTTTGGTCGATAGAGGGCAAAGGAGAACAATCCTTTGGACAGTGTTTATTAAGATCGGAAAAATCGACACACATTCGCCATACCCCGCTGGACTTTGTTACCATCACCGGATTAGATAGCCAAGAGGGATAATGGACTTCAAACAAGATATCTGCATCTAGGAGCTGTTGTACTTCAATTCGAATGGCTGCGTTCCGCTCCGGAGCGAATTTCCTTTGCTTTTGTTGTATAGGTTTGACATTGGGATCGATGTTCAACTTGTGAGTTATAACATCCGGAGAGACCCCGGGCATGTCCAAGGGAGACTAAGCGAAGACGTCGGAGTATTCCCGCAAGGTCTGAATGATGGCACGGTGTAACCACGGCACTTCCACAGTGCTGATGGTTACAGTTTGCTCAGGCTTGGATGGATCAAGCGGCACCTGAACAGTGGTGTCCTCCAGCGATGTATATGAATTAGGTATGAGAGCCGAGGTTGTTACCTGAAGCTGCTGCTTAGGAGGAACCTTTGCTGTCTTTTTGAGTGCGACGTACATGCACTCCTTAGAAACCCGCTGACTGCCGCGGATAGCCACCTCGCCATGTGATGTAGGGAATTTCAGTGCGAGGTGATATGTGGAGCTTATGGCTCTTGCTGGAGTAAGCCAGTCCCGACCCAAAATCATGTTGTATGGGGACGGGGAGTTAACCACGTAAAAATCCACAAAAATGGTTTTTATCGCCGGATAAGTTCCAAGAGATGCCGGGAGATTAATAACTCCGTCGGGCTGGACTTCACCCTGGGTGAAGGTTTGTAACGGCTCGGGGGCCGGTCGAAGCTGCTCACGAGGAATCCCCATTTTTTGAAAATAGTCGGTGAATATGACACTAACGGCGGCTCCATTGTCGACAAAAACCCGCTTTACGGTAACATTGGCTACGGCCATGTCAATGACGATGGCGTCGGTATGGGGGGTAAGCTCGGGAACAGGATCTCTGTCTGTAAAACTGACGGTCTCAGATTGGTGGAGGCGTTTGTGACGCGGCTCCTCGGGAGGAGGACGGCGTGCCTCTGCCTTCAAGGCATTCCGAGAAGCCCCGGTGGGAAGGGCTCCGTAAATCACGTTTATGACATGGGTAGGCGGATTGTCTCCGGGTCCTCCCGGAGGAGGCGGTGGTGGCAAAAAGTAAGGCTGCTGACGACTTCCATGGTCCTGCCGTGCATAGCTGTTTGGCCCCGGCCTGTTATTTTGCCATTGCGGTCTGTTTTGACGTGAACCACAGTCATTATAACTTTCACGGTTTTGTTGCAAACCTCCATTCTGGCTTGATCGAGGCCTATCGTCGGTCCGAGCAATGTATTGTCGCAAGAAACCTTTCTTTAGACAATCTTCAATTTCCTTGCCGAGCTCTCAACACTCCTCTGCTTCATGTCCATGATCATGGTGGTACGCGCACCATTTTTTGCGGTTTCGCTTTTCGGCTGGAGCAATCATCCGCGGACACGGCCGCAGGTCATTCTTGTGAACATAAATAATTTTGGCCCGTGATTTTGTAAGCGGGGTAAGTTGCGGAATATCTCCTCGAGAGTCTGGACGTCCCCGGTTTGTGAGGTGGTGTTCAATCTCATCAAGTGAGCTATACTTTGTAATATGGTGTGTTGGGAATGTGGAACCGGAATCAGGAAGTGAAGAACCGGAGGTTTGAACCGGGTTTGAGCATCAAGAAGTCAAGCTGTTCAGAATGAACCGGGTTCGTGGCAGTTGAGGATAACCGTCATTTGTGACGGATTAGTTTCAGAGTTTGTGACGAAGAAAACCGTCGTTTTTGTCCGGTAGCTGAGCTCAACTTCATTCAGTTAGAACTTTCTGTACGGTTACATTCGAGCTCCAATTCTTATATCATTGAAAAGCTCTCATCAAGGAGAAGATCACTACGTCGAGCAATTTCCTTGTTTCTTAGATTAGAGAGAGTATTTTGAGATAGAACGTTTCTGCCCTAATTTGTAAACAGAATTGGGCATTTCGTTTATTGTGTGTATTCTCTGTAATTGATTGGATTTCTTAGTGGATTGGGGTGTGTCTTGCCTCCGTGGATGTAGTTCATCTTGAACGAACCACGTAAAAGCTGTGTGTGATTCAATTTCAGTTCCTGTGTTGCGTAAGTTCAATTCGACCACAACTTTGGCCGAACTGAGTGTGTGTTTTCAAATTGATCTTTGTGCGAATTCCAGATTCTATATAGTTGTGTGTTTAGGAGTTGAGTTCACTAACAAGTGGCGCCGTCTGTGGGAATCAACTCTCACTGCTTGAAGAAGAGAAGGAATGGCTGGTATGAAGATGGATTTTGAGAAGTTTACAGGAAGGAATGATTTCACACTGTGGAAGATCAAGATGAATGCAGTATTGGTTCACAATGGCCTTGATCTTGCATTGATACCTCTGGATTCGTGGGAAGAAAGTGAGAAACCCAAGTTTGCATCAGTGGATAAGAAGGCCCTCAGTCTTATCTTTCTGTGTTTGGGTGATAAACCTTTGAGAGAGGTCTCAAGATGCAAGAGTTCCTCAGAAGCATGGAAGAGATTGGAAGATCTGTATCAATCTAAGTCAGTTTCCAACAAGCTGTTCTTGAAGCAGAAGATGTTGGCCTTCAAGATCACTGAAGATAAGGTAATTTCTGATCAACTTGATGAGTTCATTAAGATGGTTGAAGAATTGGAAGACCTGGATGTGAAATTGGAGGAGGATGACAAAGCATTGATGGTGTTAAACATTCTTCCAAAATCCATGGAAAGCTTTAAGGATGCCTTGATGTATGGGAGAGATGAGCAGCTATCTTATGATGGGATAGTGAAGGCTCTGAGGTCTAAATGTTTCCAGACTCAAGGTGATGAAGGCATGGTGCAATCTGGAGAAGGTTTGAATGTCAAATTCAAGAAACCTTGGCAAGACAAGAAGGGACAGAATGCTAAGGATCCAAAGGCAGGAGACTCTAATCCTAAGAAGGGGAATGAATGGGTTGAGAAGAGGAAATGCTTTAAGTGCAAGCAGCCTGGTCACCTGAAGAAGGACTGTCCTAAGAGAAATAAGAAAGGTGGAAATCAAGGGGCAGAATCTGCTGCCATTGATCATCAAGAAGATCCTCCAGAGGTATTAAATGTTACTGAATCAAGAATGGTAAAGGAATGGGTCTTGGACACAGGCTGCTCCTTTCACATGTGCCCACACCAGTCATGGTTTGATGAACTGAAAAGAGAAGATGGTGGAAATGTTCTCCTGGGAAATGACCAATCATGTAAGGTCAAAGGAGTTGGATCAGTGAGCATAAGGATGTTTGATGGTGTGGTCAGAGTCATCTCAAATGTAAGATATGTTCCTGGCCTTAAAAGAAATCTTCTATCTCTTGGTTCTTTAGTAACTAGTGGGTGTCAGTTTAGCTCAGTAGATGGCTTCTTGCATATCACTAAACATGGAAAAATGGTGATAAAAGGTAGACAGCATAATGGGTTGTTTATCTTGATTGGCTCACCTGTTGTTGGGAGTGTAGATATGGTCTTGAGCAGTTCTGAGCTTGTTAAATGGCACAAGAGACTTGGACACATAGGAGAGAAAGGGTTGAAGGAACTGTCAAGAAGTGGAGTAATTGGAAATATGGGAAATCAAGATCTGGAGTTCTGTGATCAGTGTGCTTTGGGAAAATCCAATAAGCTGCCCTATGGAAAGGGTGTTCACACAACTCAAGAGCCATTAGATTATGTTCACTCTGACATATGGGGTCCTGCAAGGACAGAGTCTCATGGTGGTGCAAGGTATTTCATGTCCTTAATTGATGATTACAGCAGAAAGGTGTGGATCATGTTGATGAAGAATAAGAGTGATACTTTTCATAAGTTCAAAACATGGTTGATTCAACTGGAAAATGTCAAAGGGAAGAAGCTGAAGCACCTTAGGACTGATAGTGGACTGGAATATCTTTCTACTGAGTTTACAAACTTCTGTGAAGAAAGAGGAATCAAGAGACACAGGACTGTACCAATGAATCCTCAACAGAATGGAGTTGCTGAGAGGTTTAATAGGACTCTCCTTGAAAGAGTTAGGTGTATGCTATTGGATGCTGGGTTGCCAAAGGTATTTTGGGGTGAAACCATTGCTACAGCATGTTATCTCATTAACAGGTCACCCTCATCAGTGATTGGGTTCAAAACACCTGAAGAGGTGTGGAGTGGACATAAACCAAGTTATGAAGGTTTAAGGGTGTTTGGTTGTCTTGCTTTTGTCCATGTCAAGCAAGACAAGTTAGATGCAAGAGCTCTAAGATGTGTATTTCTTGGATATCCGGATGGAATAAAGGGCTACAGATTGTGGTGTTTAGAGAAGGGAAATCAGAAGATAATCACAAGTAGAGATGTAAAGTTTAATGAGAATGTGATGGCTTACACTTCTACAGGCTCTAAGGAAGAATTTGATGGTGCTAAAGAGACAGAAGAGATATCAATTCAGGTGGAGCATCCTGCTGAAGATAATCACACACCTCAACCACAAGAAAATCTACAAGATAGTGATTCATCATCTGAAGAAGAAGAGCAAACTGGACCTTCACAAAATGTCAGAGAATACAGCATTGGAAGGGACAGGCCTAGAAGAACAATCAACAGACCTAATTTCTATGGTCAAGCAGGGAGTGTTTACTATGCCTTGAGTGTTGCTGAAGACCTAGAATCACAAGAGCATAGTAGTTTTAAAGAAGCACTAGACTGTGAAGAAGGTGAACACTGGATACAGGCAATGATTGAAGAGATGGAGTCCCTGGAAAAGAATGAGACCTGGATATTGGTGGATAAACCAAGAGGTCAGAAACTTGTAAGTTCTAAATGGATATACAAGAAGAAACTAGAGACTGCAGGATCCAAACAGGTGAGGTTTAAAGCAAGATTGGTGGCTACGGGCTTTACACAAAGAGAAGGAATTGATTTTAATGAAGTTTTCTCTCCAGTGGTAAAGCATTGCTCAATCAGGTTGCTTTTATCAAAAGTAACACAAGAGGACATGGAATTACAACAACTGGATGTAAAGACAGCATTCTTACATGGAGAACTCAATGAGAAGATATATATGAAACAGCCAGAAGGCTTTGTTGTTCCTGAACAAGAAGACAAAGTTTGTTTGCTGAAGAAGTCACTATATGACTCAAACAAAGTCCAAGACAGTGGAATAAGAGGTTCAATGACTTCATGATCAGTGTTGGCTTTGTAAGAAGTCTTTATGATAGTTGTGTTTACTTCAACAAAGGTTCAAAGCAAGATAAAGTCTTCCTTCTATTGTATGTGGATGATATGCTAATTGCCAGCAGGAACAAGAAGAGGGTACAATGGTTGAAGGATAAACTTAACACTGAATTTGACATGAAAGATCTAGGAGAGGCCAAGAAGATTTTGGGCATGAACATTCTAAGAAACAGAGAAGCTGGAGTGCTTTGGTTATCTCAGAGGCAATATCTACAGAAGGTGTTGGAGAGGTTTCATATGCATGAAGCCAAACCTCTCTCCACTCCAGTTAATCTACAGAAGAAACTCTCCAAAGAACAATGCCCAAAGACTGAAGAGGAAATCATACATATGAGCAATATCCCTTATGCAAGTGGAGTTGGAAGTCTTATGTATGGAATGATTTGTAGCAGGCCTGACTTGGCCTATGCTGTGTCTTTAGTAAGCAGGTTCATGTCAAACCCAGGAGTTGAGCATTGGGAAGCTTTGAAACATGTGATGAGGTATTTGAAAGGATCAGTGAAATTGTCACTGAAGTTTGAAAAGAAAGTGGATGGAAGCACTGTTGCATTGGAGGGGTTTGCTGATTCTGATTTTGCAGCAAACATAGACACAAGGAAATCTATTTCTGGATTTGTGTTTACCTTATTTGGAACAACCATCAACTGGAGAAGTGTACAACAATCAGTTGTAGCACTGTCAACAACAGAAGCAGAATATATCTCTCTAACTGAAGCTATCAAAGAAGCAATCTGGCTGAAAGGGATTTTGAGAGATTTGGATATCAAGCAGAAGTGTGTGGCAATCTACTGTGATAATCAAAGTGCTCTACACCTTGTGAAATACCAAGCATTTCATGAAAGGTCAAAACACATTGATGTTAGGTTGCATTTTGCTAGAGATATCATTGATTCTGGTTCTGTGGAGGTGAAGAAGGTACACACATTGCATAACCCTGCTGATTTTCTTACTAAGGGTGTACTTGGGAACAAAGTGGAGCATTGTTCGAGCTTGCTGCAGCTTGAGAAATGTCATGAAGAGCAGTAACAGAAAGGCAGTGATGAGGCAGGAAGAGACACACTTGATTCATTGAGGTGGAGATTTGTGAGGTGGTGTTCAATCTCATCAAGTGAGCTATACTTTGTAATATGGTGTGTTGGGAATGTGGAACCGGAATCAGGAAGTGAAGAACCGGAGGTTTGAACCGGGTTTGAGCATCAAGAAGTCAAGCTGTTCAGAATGAACCGGGTTCGTGGCAGTTGAGGATAATCGTCATTTGTGACGGATTAGTTTCAGAGTTTGTGACGAAGAAAACCGTCGTTTTTGTCCGGTAGCTGAGCTCAACTTCATTCAGTTAGAACTTTCTGTACGGTTACATTCGAGCTCCAATTCTTATATCATTGAAAAGCTCTCATCAAGGAGAAGATCACTACGTCGAGCAATTTCCTTGTTTCTTAGATTAGAGAGAGTATTTTGAGATAGAACGTTTCTGCCCTAATTTGTAAAAAGAATTGGGCATTTCGTTTATTGTGTGTATTCTCTGTAATTGATTGGATTTCTTAGTGGATTGGGGTGTGTCTTGCCTCCGTGGATGTAGTTCATCTTGAACGAACCACGTAAAAGCTGTGTGTGATTCAATTTCAGTTCCTGTGTTGCGTAAGTTCAATTCGACCACAACTTTGGCCGAACTGAGTGTGTGTTTTCAAATTGATCTTTGTGCGAATTCCAGATTCTGTATAGTTGTGTGTTTAGGAGTTGAGTTCACTAACACGGTTTAGACGAGAGAAGGCACTAGGCCGCGTACTGGGCCCGGTGGGTGCCCTATCGGGCTGCCGTTTGCTAGCATGCTTCTCACGCTTACGGCGAGTCTGCTCCTCGGCCTTAGCATATCGGCACACAGTGTTAAACAAAGCCCGGGTTGTGACTGGAGGGTTCCGAACCAACTCGGTGTAGAGCGGTCCGGGACGAAGGCCATTCATGAAGGCATTGATGATAACATCATCTGACCGGCTTCCCACTTTAAGACTCTCCGCTGTAAAGCGATCAAGAAATTGGGTAACGGTTTCTCCATCCCGTTGTTCCATATTCATGAGGTCGGCCAAAGTGGCCATGGGCTTTGCCCGCGTATGAAAACGCGCCCAAAACTACTCGGCAAGATCGCGAAAAGAAGTAATGCTACCCTGTGGTAGAGAGTCAAACCAAAGTCTAGCCTCGTCCTGGAGGTACTCAGGAAACACCTTGCACAGATGGTGAGAAGTGCAGTTGCGGTTGAACATAGCGTACTTAAAGGCGTTCAGGAAATTACTCGGATCCCCAGTGTCGTTATATACAGCCACTGGGGGGAGATTGAAACCATCAGGGAGTGGGGCCGCAAGAATCTCGTCCGAGAATGGGGTGATAATTTTCCCGTTAGCATCAAGGCCCAAGACCTTGTCGAGCTCCGCGGCGAATTGGGCCTGCTCTTGTTCCACAGGATCCAATACACGAGATGGATCAAGACGAGGACGCTTCGGAACGTCAGCAAGTCGACGGCGATGTGCACCGTCATATACGTCTCGGGGCCTCGACCCATTAGAGCTGCGATTATCCACCGGAGAAACTGTCCTTTGTCTTCGGCGTTCAAGTCTCGCTCGATGAGGGGGATCCTCATCCAAGTCACGCGATGAGTCCCGAGGCGGATTTCTTACTCGTTCAGCGCCATTGTTGGCACGCTCACCGAAGTGTGCGCGACGGTTATTCCATTCTTGGAACAAAGCAGCGTGTTCCTGAAGGAAGGCCTGCTGCACATGCGACAGCTCGGGAGCTGGCGGGGGATTAACTTGCACTGGGTCATCAGCAGGAGGATGATTCGGAATATTAGTATGCTCCGCTGGCAGATTCTGGTTTCGTTGACGGGGCAGCGGAATCTGGTCCACAGGGGGATCACGACGGGACCGAGTAGGATTAGCGAACCTACGAGTATTCACCATTTGCGACTGTGATGAAAAACTAGTGTTTTCTTGCCTTTGGTTCCCACAGACGGCGCCAATTGTTAAAGCGCAATCCGGTTATTACATAAACTCCGAACGAAAATCTGCTGGAACGTAAATCAATGCAAGAAACTTAAAGAACATAGGATGTACGTGGTTCGATCCGGAGATCTACGTCCACGGGCTAAGAATGTCACCTGCCGAGGTGTTTCTTCACTATATTCTTTGCGTTTACACGTAATAGTTTAAGAATACAAAATGCGAACCCTAATTCTGAGTACAATTCTCCTACTTATACAACTCAACTCCAACCCTAACTAACTCCCTACAATCGCGCCTATTATCGTTGCATGGAAGTTGGGAGAAGATCGTGGGGATCTTACTTTCCCCGTATACCGCGATTGGGCCGCACCACGATTGGGCCACTTCAGGCTCATGCACGCTTCTGGGCCGGTTGTTGGGCTTATCTTCCTGGGCTCAGTTGCTCGGGTCGGGTTGATCTGGTTCGGGGTGTCAATCCGACCCGAAGTTGCTGGGGTATACCTATCAGCCCCCATTAAAAATGACTATACATACATAACCCAACAAGCTTGATGATTCATTTACACCTCCCTCGGCCTGATACATATCCTAGCTATAGTGGTAATAATATGGGCTTTTCATGGACCTGCTGATAGATCAATCACTTGAGTCTTTAGTAGTAAATGTTGGACTATTAGGTATTATTTAGTCATAACCAACCCAATACATGTGGGGAAACATGCCCTTAAGGTATAAGATGGGAAACATAAAACAAAATATTGAAACAGTAAACTTAAAAGAACAATGGTAAGAAATTCACAATATCAAGAAATTCCCTTGTTTGTCTTTACAATGTTTAAATTTAAACTAGTTGTTAACCTGTGCGATGCACGCGACATATTTTTGTATGATAAGAGACTGGAACAATAAAAATTAACGAAATGATACAATATAAAAATAAATTACAATGTTGGGCTAAATTTACCATGATTATAGACTACTTACGCAAGAAAAGACCTACATACGATAGTGATTGTTTATGCTTATTTTAATAATATTATGATAGGAAGCCCAATACAAATCTAAAGAAATTAATGGGTGTTTCAATAACTAAATGATAGTATAAAAATAAATTACAATGTTGGGCTAAATTTAAGATATATTATTTTGTAGCGCAACAACAAAATAAAGCCCAATTAAAACCCCATGACGATTATTTAGTTGATGTCCTTATTCTATGTCATATCTAACTATTTTAATGTATAAATATTCACTAACAGATGTTGTGGATAATCAAACGACATTCTACCCTCTTCTAATAGATCCTCAAAGAAATACACTTCGCATGTCCCTGTCTGCTCTCTACCTACCGTCCAAAACTAAAACTAAAACTAAACTAAACTAAACTAAACTAAACTAAACTAAAACTAAACTAAACTATGTTCATCTTCTCCTCTCCCTCTCTCTCAAACTTCCTCTCTGTCTCGTGCACTGTTTGCCTTCTGCCATTTATCTCTCACCCTATCTCGATGCCGAATCTGTGAATGTTTATCGGTCTCTACAGATTCATCCGGCCATTTTGCTCATTCATCGTGTAGTTGTTGCTTCTATCGGCCTAAAACATGAATTCGAAGCTTCCGTCCATTTCTAGTATATGAACGATATGTTGCTATTTTTTCATTTTTTGTCTAAGAATTCAACCGATCTGTGCCTATAGTGTGAAATTTGTTTAAGTGTAATAGTTTTTTATTTGTATTGCAAGATGTATCAGTGGGAAAAAATGTAAGATGATGCTTTATTTCATACAGAAATCTAATTGGGTGATGGATTTAGTATCATATAATCTTACTACATCCAACATTTTACTAAAAAAACCTGAAGTCGATTAAATTTCTTTTGTAAAAAATAACGACAGAGGCTTCCAGATCAGGGTATCATGAGTTGTTGATGGATATAGATCTAATTGATCTAGATTTTAAATGATTACTTCTGATATTATAGATCATACGTCAATATTACTGCTTAGATCTAAGTAGATCTAATGTGTTTTTCTTTTTGTTTAGTAAAATAATTAAGCATTAAACATCTACATTTTCGAAATTATGTCAGATCTGCAATTTTTAAATTCTCATGTAATATTTTTAATATAGAACCTATATACATGGTTTTCATAGTAAATTTTATTTAAATATTAATAGAAAGAATTAGTAGTTTCTATTGCAAAAAAATCATGAAAATATTTAAAAAAATATATATTAAATATATATTATAATAATTTTTCTATCTTCCTTGAAAAAATGTTCTGTTTATTCCAGACAACTTGTGAAATAAATATGTACTAACAATTCATAGTTATTAATATACACATTTTCTTACATTATAAATTGATAAGTGATGATAGGTGGATGAAGGCATTTGCTAGAATAAATTTTGGTTCAGATAATGGACAATGCAATATCTGATTCACAGAAGGTTAGAATTCTCTATAAAAGAAACCTATGCATATGGTTCTATAGAGGACATTATTGTTAATTTGATGCATAACTTAACAATTTGATGCATGCGATTAAACAATTCAGTGAAAACATTAATATTATTTACAGACGCATGAAATACCAACCTTTCATTAATGTAAATCTTGTATATCTGTAATGTTCATCAAAGACTTCAGGGAAACGAATCTAGTTGATGAAACTCTAATGTCCATTCTTTTCCCTTTTGTAGTTTGAGTCTTCTATGATCAGAAGAAAACAACACTGCCTATGACATCTGCAAATTTCAATAGAAGTAAGATAATTTTGTTTTAGATTCACACTAATATAATTGAAACAACTATTATCATAAGTTCTATAATATACATACCAAACAATACTTTCTCCTTAATTTCTTTGTTTGCTTCATAATCTTAGGAAATTGAACATCGAACATGGGAAGGATTTATAAAAAAATTAAGTTTTGTCATGTTGAAGAACATGAATGTGAATTTGCTATATGTTGTTTTGAATTTCATCCTATTATCTACAACAATGTTTTCTTATATTGCATAAAGGCGGCCCTTGTGGCATAGAAGCTAAGTTGTTAACAGTGGCACCTTTGATGGATCTGAGGGTCTGCATATCAGATTTCCCATAAACATAAGTCTTTTCGTACTTGTAATGTGTATGTATATCAGATTTCACATATATAGATATGATTGTAGCAAATGACTTTAATTCTGCAATATAACATTATTATATTTAAGTTTACTGAACTTTATATAATTAAAAAATGTGTTCTTCATGAAGAATATATTACCAAATAATTCTACATGAATATATTACCAAATAATTCTAACTCTTCAATTTCTTGAACAGAGACAATACAACAAAACCTTTAAATTGATATACGCACATTATCAAAATTCGCCAACATGGAGTCTCCTGGAGAAAATTAGTTCGAAATGTTTGAATTATATCTAATTTCATCTCATCATGGCAAAGAAATGCCCCCTCCATTATTAGCTTTGGCTTTAAATTTCATAAGATACATAGATACTCACCCTATGAGATGCAGTAAATCAAACAATAATTATAATCGATCAGGAAAATATAATGTACTACATTTATATTACATCTAATCTAACACAGTATCATACCTCATGTCTAAAAGATGCATTTTAAACTTGAAGTCTCCTCTCCTTGTAAATGCAGGTACCACTTATCAGAACACCAATCGGATCCTCATAGTCCACTGGGTGTCAAACAATTAATGCAGAAACTCAGACTGCAGTAACAAGAAAAGAAGAAAGAGTTTTATCCAGAACGAAATGAATGCCCATGATAGTTCAACATTAATGTTCTACATGCGAGTTTGGAAAATTATATTATTTAATTTATATTTTCAAAAAACATTATACTATGTTGTTATATATGATGTTCGAAGTCTATATTTAAAATTTGAAGGCATTTCGCCAAGCTAATGATTTTTAACGAATTTTACAAATTGAGCTGATTTTAGGTGTCAAGTAGTCAAATTTGCTCCTAGAAAATGATTTTTTTATAAATTATTCTTTTTTATTTTTGTAAAAATATTTTACTATGTTATATTATATAAAGTTAGGAGTTTATATTAAATTTAAGAGGTTTTTATGAAATATATATTTAATAGTGAATTTTACAAGATAGGCTAGTCAGAGACCTAAAATTATTAATTTTCAACTCTAATAAAAGATTTTTATAATAACATACTCATTGAATTTTAATAAATTATTTTGGTATGTTAAATTATAGCATGTGATGTGTAAATATTCATAATCTTTTAAATGATTATATGAATTATGTTAATTTATTTGCGCACATGTGTCTAGTTAGCTGTGGAACACTATCTCCCTACCCTAGGGATTGTATTTTACTAAAATATGTAAATATTTCTATATGAATCTAACTTCTTGTTATCATGTCAACAAGAGTATAGTAGTAAGTGAGCTATGTTACATGTATGTTACTATGTTATTATGTTAATATATTAAAAATATAATTAAATATACAAGTATAAGTATATATGTGCACTAGCTTAACATACAAGCTAAGATTATGATAAATAGAATAAGTTATGATAAAAAGAAGACTAACAAAGAAAGGTATAAGACTAAAATGTCTCAAATCGGCGAGTACAGTACCAGTTGGACCTAACAACCTTGAAGCTTCTTCAAAACAATTCAATCAAAGAATATCTACATTAGTCCAAGAAAGTCATCATGAAAAGTAGGTAGCTACGTGACTTTTATACTATTGAGTTTGTACAATGATATGTATCCTCACCTTCGGGTAATGATCAATATACTATCTTGTCGTAAGACGGGAGTTTTAGTAAGGATTTTGAGTTGTAAGATTGACTCTTGAATGATCTTAATAATATGACCACGAGTCGTAAGATTGGCTCCTAAGTCAAAGGATTTTGAGTCGTAAAGTTGGCTAGCCAAGGATATGTTTATTATGGTGCAACTTCATTTAGTACAACTGCTTATAAAGGTTCCACTAGGTTCATATCACTCATGATATTATACTTAAAACATTTTCAGGTCCAATGGATGACAAGGAATATGGCTAGCGCAGACAATTTCCCAATAAGAAGAATAAAGAGTAAAAGTAAATGCATTTGAAGTTAAGTAGCACACTAGAAGTCTTCAATTTACATTGATTGAATTAAAGTTGCAAGGGTATTGAAAGTAGTTTTAAAGTTTAAGTATAGAATAGCCAAAGTTATAAATGTTTTATCTTTTAAATACTTTTAGTTAGAAGTTTTCTACTACTCACTAATGCTTGATAGGGGGTTTTTACTCAAATATGTGGATTTTTACTTTAACTATGAATAGTTTAATTATCGAGAAATTCTCTAACTCACACGTATTTCTATTAAAAGTCTTCCACTGATAAATGTTTTAAAAGTAGAAGCATATTTTAGTGGTAACCGTTCACCTGTGTACAGGAGTCTAGGGTGCTGTAGGTGGCATCAGAGCTGAGGTTCAGTTTTACCTCGGACTTTGAGTTCTAATTTTTTTTGTAAAAAAGAAAAAGCTTAGTTGTTGAACAAATATTTGAGTCTAAATTTTTTAAAACAGTTTAGTTGTTTTAAAATGATAATCAAATGTTTGCGAAAAAATGAATTTGGAAATATTTTATATTAATTTTAAAAGGGATGAGTCTAAGAAGTTTTGAGAAACAAGATGAGAGTTCTTAAACATAAAGGTAATGTTATGAGAATTATTGAGAATTGAACTTGAGAGTTCAAGAGTTATATTTTAAAGGAAGTATGATGTACTGGTTAAGAAACAGAGGCTTATTGCAGCAGATGTTGCAATAAATAAATGAGATATGCATCAAAGAAGATGCATTCTAGAAGAGGAGTTAGTTTCTAAACTAGTACTCATAAGAGCCAAGAAGGAAATAAGAAAAGAAAGGTCAAGAAGTTTATGAAAATGGGAATCGAAACTCATGTAGATATTCGAGCAGTCCAGAGGTAAGCATTTGAAAGTTTTTAGAGGATTTTTATGAGAAGAAACGAGTTTAAATGTATGAAGTGAAAGAAAGGAAGAAGTTGCAAGAGACATTTTGTGTATGAAAACATTATTTCTGAATTATGTTACAGAATTTATAAATTCGTGAATTCTGTTCTAAATTTTTTATAAAGAAAAGTTATCTTTCAAAATAAAAAGAGAGGGTACATAGGAGAAATAAAGAGGAGAATAAAACTTTTATAAATATATTTTCAAGTTGATGACTTATCTACTTACTTTTCTTAAAAAATGTCTATACAATTACTTGTCAATTTCACTGATGATTGAAAGCATTTCTTGATAATTCATCTCCCCATAAATTGCTAGAGATTGTTGTACATGGAATTTTGGGTATAAGTTGATGTTGATTAAGTTGGATATGAGTAAAGCTGCATGAGTAGGCTAAGGACTCTGTTTTTCGCCACGTATTAGGATGGCCTATATTTCAACAAGGAATTACCTCAAAGAATAAACAAATCTAAATAGACTTCTAATGGTTGATATGTCTAGACTGATGAGTAGCACTAAGCTGAAACTATGTTGAGATTGGAATATACACACAAGAAAAAAAAAAAAAAAAAGGACCTGGAAGAGAATTAGGTTTAGGATGTAGTAATAACATGAACACAAGGACCTAGAAGAGAATTGGGTTTAGGATATAGTAATAGCATGAACACGGAAGGTTTAATACCTTTAGTATATTAACAAAGGATTTCAAAATTAGTAAGAAATGCTAAGATGAACATAACTGAGCACGAATTTGAGGTTGACTAACCGACTATGGGAACAAACGATTTTGATATTATTTTAGGAATAAATTGGATGAAGGAAGGAAGAGGTCATAGTTTATTGTACTAAACACAAAATTGACCTTTAAGTCCTATGGCGAATTTCACTGAGGATAAGTGACAAAAGAACAAGAGATTATCAGAATAGCGCAACAAACTGTACTTTAGAAAAAATTCAGGTAAAATTGTTGACTCGAGCTCAATATGTTAAGAACTGACTCTATAAGAATACTCGAACCACTGGGTTCATATAGCTAGAAATTTTTCTACTTTATCTAAGACGATGTCATATTTGTTAGCATGGTATAACATACTACATCCACGGGCAGATGACTGCATCAGTGTGAGCTAGTGCTGTAAGATAAGTTTACGTGTTAGATAAGTCGTGCCTATTGTCTATGATTAAGTTGAGTCTTGAACTATTTTTGAGGTACTAGTTGAAAAACTTAAGAATGGATCAACAACTACAATTTTCAATTAGCAAAGACCGCACAAAGACGTATAACCCCTATGGCCAAAATCTCGAAGTATTAAGCTAGTATATCCCAATTTTGGGGACAAATTTGTTAAACGAAGGGGGATTGTAACACCCCAAAAC
The DNA here is from genome assembly GCA_958295605.1 of Ajuga chamaepitys. Taxonomy (NCBI): domain Eukaryota; kingdom Viridiplantae; phylum Streptophyta; class Magnoliopsida; order Lamiales; family Lamiaceae; genus Ajuga; species Ajuga chamaepitys. The sequence goes on from OY282507.1 coordinate 26,311,550, forward strand.
TAAAAGCAGCAGACTTCCCTGTTTGCCTTTTTTATTAATTTTCTAGAAAGAATTATTTAAAGTTTATTTTATTTTAAAGCTTTTCAAGTCAAATTCTTTATCCAAATTATGAGGCTAATAAACTTTGAAAAGACAAAGTGTTTTTACTTAATATTACAGGAGGAGCTACAAGGGGACCGAACACACAGGTACTTTCACCCGGTATATGAAAGAAATGTACCAAAGATAAGAGATATGGAAATGTTTTTTCAGTTTGTTAAGTATACAAGTACAATTTACTTCAAGAATTACACGTTTAATTTTAATATGATTCATGTGTCAATTATTTATATAAATTTATGTACGTCTTTGTATACATATATTGTAATTAAAATATTTTCGAAAACCCTTATCCTAATTTTTGGTATAATATACGGAACATACAGGGGAATGATTGTACTAACTAGTTACCCCTTACTTCATGTTTTAATTTAATAATTACTTTATAGAATTAATATTACATATTGATATTACTAGTAGTACCCCAGTGCGATGCACAGTTTGTAAATGTAAATGAATAAATAATAACAATATTTATATATTTAATAATTTTAATATAATAAAATATTACTATCAATATATAATAAGATATGAAAAAGTATATGTTAATGAAAAAAGATGCAATGAAAAGTATTAAAAATTTAAAATATATTAATTTCAGTAAGTTATAGAATATTCCTATGTATTTTTCCTAAATATTTATAGCATCCTTGCATAGAGGTCACATTGATGATTGAAGTTGAAATTGGAATATGCAGCTAGCGTCGGACATATTTTGTTGTTGATTGTAACTAAAATTTAAGTTAAATTAAGGGGACAGATTCTTGTGATGTGTGATTTAGACTAAATTTGGAAAATTATGTCAACCTTTCTTTATATAAGGATTAACAAATCATTTGATGCTTTTAAATTTAAATTTAATTATATAGACCGTTGATTTTTTGGGAAGATTGTGTAATAATTTTCTTATATAATAATGTACAACATATTTACTAAATCTAAATTGTGATTAATCAGAGACTAACAAGAAAGCTGATTTTATGGGAAAACTTGCCAATGTATTGATTGAAAAAAAAAAAATGAAGATTTAATTTTATTTTGGCTAATATCACGGTCAAATTTGTCTAGAAACATGTTCAAATTATTTTCAAACTACAAATCAGAAAAACGAAAGATGATTTATGATTTTATGAGCATAAAAATTATGCTCATACTGAATAAAGTATTTTTTAATACATAAAATTCTTACAAAAGTAAATATCTTCCAATCCTAAAGTACTTTTCATCGGTTACTTTTAACAAAAACACACTAATTGTAGTTTTTCCTTGGATATAACTTAAATTTTTATGTTCTATTATGTTTGAATTTTATAACTTGTTTTTGGTTTTGTTATTAGCTCCCATAAATGAAAGAATCAAATTGGATAAGATATCTCGATACAATTAGGGCATGTTTCTGTTGGGATGTAGTAGGATGAAGCACATCTGGGCGTACGTCCAGTAAATAGTATAAAGTAATGTTTGTTTAGGGATTAGTTGTTGCTAGTTTTAAATTATTATATATTAGAAATTAGAAAATGTGGTGTGCATGATGTTTGGTCATTTTGGTAATTAGTAAATTATTGGAGATATAATAATTGATTACTTTGTAATAAATAAATTATATACTCATATGCGATATACTTATTTATTTCTATTTTAAGTAATTATGTACAAAAAATATGCCTGACTTATTTTTATAAACAATAACATTTAAATGAATTTCATTTTCTATTTTAATAATATGACTGGAGTTTCACCTTTTCTAATATTTAATATATAAATTGTTTCATCTTTTATTATATCATTATTATATATAACATTTTACAAAATTAAATTTATACATAATAAAGTTTAACAATTTATATTTTGTTTCTATTTTCACGTTGTTAAATGAGATTCAGAGTGGGTAGCCTTCCCCATTTCTAGAAAATGAAAAGAAAGAAAAAGGAAAAGGACATATGAAAAAATTATCAGATCAGTCAAGCAAATTATAGAATTCCCTCATGCTAGGAATTTGTGCCTTGAATCGAGTGCGAATTGGATCGATGTTTGTGTCGAGGTGGAGAACACTTCGAAGAGATGTATTTGCGCATGGGAAGCAATGCGGCCACGACAATTTGTGGCCACATTAATGGATTTATGTTGTGGAGTTAGCGCAGCCGTGACAGGCTTGAGCGGTTCTGGCGAAGAAGCGGGCGCGGCCTTTGGTCGCGGCGGCGATGTGTTTAGACAGTGTAATTGCTAGGCTTACGTGTTTTAGGCCAATTCCGGTCCTTATTTGAGTCTAGATTGGATTTGGGGCTTTTATAAGTCCTATTGATGATTTTAGTTCACAAGGTTAGTATTTGTTTTGGTTTTTGGTTATTAGAGTGTAGAGAGTTTATTTAGGTCAAGTATCAATCAATTGATACTCGATTTACCTTTGTTTGATAGGCTAGAATAGTCTAATTTTGTAATACGCTCTGATATATCAAATTTCGTTTGGTTGTGGACGTAGCTAACAAGTTTTTAGCGAACCACGTTAATTTCGGTGTGGTTTTGGAATTATCGATCTTTCTCGTTTATCGCTTGTTATTCGTTGTGAACGTAATTTCCCAACAACTGGTATCAAGAGCCTGGTTCGAGTTTTCACTGTTTGGTGGGAAAGATGTCTGGGATAAACGAGAAGATCGAAAAATTCACAGGGAGGAACAATTTTAGTCTATGGCAGATTACAATGAGAGCCTTGTTGAAATAACAAAGGCTATGGCCGCCACTGATGCCGAAGCCAAAGAAAGACAAGGGCAAGGCAGCAGATAAGGAAGAGGCCGAGGTCCCCGCGTCTGCCGAGATGGCCATTCTGGAGGAGAAAGTGCATTCAACGATCATGCTGTGTCTCAAAGATGACATCATTACCGAGGTAGCAGAATAAGAAACTGCACAAGGGTTATGGTCGAAACTAAAGAGTTTGTACATGACAAAGTTGCATACCAATAAGTTTCTTTTGAAGCAATGTTTGTTTAGATTGCGTACGTGCGAAGGTCAGCCTATTCGTGAACACTTAGATCAACTTAACATAATCTTATTATAATTACGTAACATTGATGTTAAAATTGAGATGAGGATGTTTCTTTGATCTTTCTCTACCATCGTCATATGGGAATTTTGTGCAGTCATTTGTTGTTGGAAAAGACTCTGTGTCTCTAGAAGAGGTGAGATCATTGCTGCATTCTAGAGAGTTGCGCCATCAGGCAACTGTTTCAATGGGAGAAATGGGTAATAGTATGGCAGTCAGTGATAATCGGGGTTTGAGAAACTTAGGGAAAAAGAGGTTCAAGAAGAATTCAGGCCCCAAAGGTCCCAAACCAGGAGATGTTTGCAACTACTGTAAGGAGACAGGGCATTGGAAGTATGCATGTCCGAAGTTGAAGCAGAAGCAGGAAAGCACCATTGATGCTGTTGTAGAAGTTGAAGCGGACTCCGATGTTGCTGAGAAACAAGAAAATAAATCTGATGCGTGTGTTCTCGACTCTGGGGCGTCCTACCATATATGTCTGCGTATGGAGTGGTTCGCAACCTATAAGCAAGTGGAAGGTGGAATTATCTACTGGCCAATGGTTCCAAATGCAAGATGGTTGGAATATGCTCAATCAAGGTGAGTACACATGATAGTAGATTGTGGATGTTGAACAATGTCAAACATGTTCCACTTATGATGAAGAATCTAATTTCACTGAGTCAATTAGACAGTTGGGGTTTCAAATTCAAAGGTGAAGGTGAAGTTTTGAACGTCTGCAAAGATTCAAATGTGATTTTAAAGGGCGTCAAAAGGGGAACTTTGTATTTAATGCAAGGTTCAACTTTGGTTTGTTGTGCTGCTGTTAGAAGTTGTTAGTGTCCTATCGTTTGGGACAATTTGGGTACGAGGAGACGCTCGTACGTTTGGGCATTTAAGGCGTATTTGGTACAATGGGTACAACTAAACCATTTGAATTTGGTTTGATTGGGAACATCCTTTTTGAATTTGTGAGAGGATTTGAATTTAGGTGGAGCTTTGTCCGAAGAAGTCATATCGTTTATGGATTCAAGTCAAGGTGGAGGTTGTTAAGAATTTGTGCGTTGAATCGAGTGCAGATTGGATCAACGTTCGTGTCGAGGTGGAGAACACTTTGAAGAGATATATTTGTGCATGGGAAACACCTTGTCACGGCCGCGATACTTTGTGGCCAGATTGATGGATTTGTGCTGTGGATTAGCGCGACTGCAACAAGCTTGCGCAGCCGGGGTAAAGAAGCAGACACATGTGCGGCCTTTGGTCGCGGCTGCGACGTTTTTAGACGGTGTAATTGTTGGGCTTACGCGTTTTAGGCCCAGTTTGGTCCTAATTTGAGTCTATATTGGATTTGAGGCTTTTATATAGTCTCACTGATGATTTTAGATCACAAGGTTAGTATTTGTTTAGTTTTTCTTTGGTTTTTGTTATTAGAGTGTAGAGAGTTTGTTTGGGTCAAGTATCAATCGGTTGATAGTCAATTTGTCTTTGTTTGATAGGCCAGAATAATCATATTTTGTAATACGCTCTGATTTATCGAATTTTGTTAGGTTGTGGACTAGCTAACAAGATTTTAGTGAACCACGTTAATTTCGGTGTTGTTTTGGCATTGTCATTTTTTCTCGTTTATCGCTTGTTATTCGTTGTGATCGTAATTCCCAACACCTTAATCTACCCTGGAATAAAAAAAATATAGTTCTCCTTTTCTTCCCCATCACCAAGACTACTGTCCCCCGTCGCGCCATCTCCCCCACCTCCTATATCGCACATTGATGCAGTAATATATATTGCTCCTGTTTTACTATATATATGGTGGAATAATGAAAGTTTTTTTACCAAGAATGCGTGGATGTAATTCTGGTATATTCTTATAACTTGGAATAGGGAAATTATATTGGCAAGGTTGATTATTTGGAAGGTTGTATATCAGTATCCTAATATAACTACTGGAAAAATTCCCTAATTTTCGGGACTGATATAATCACGGCATTAATTTCATATTTTTGGGGATTAAATATTTACGTTATTGTGATAGGTGAGTTGGGGGACTAATATATTTACGGAATAAATTTCTTGATGTTGGGGATTGAATGTTTGCCATATTGTGATCGGTGATTTTATTTTGGAATAAAATACAAATAATGCGCGTCTAATTTGCGACCCGATGCGCATTTTAATGTTGAGGGAATAATCTTACAACATAAAACGTGTGTTTCCACAAGTGACAACTTGAAATGGGCAGGAAAATGTGTTGAATACTAAATATAGACGGATGTAATTTTAAAATAAGTAGGATGAGTGAATATATGACCATACATTAATATAATTAGTATTATATTAATGTAGGACTTTTGCTAATATTTATTACACATATAAAACCAACGACACCTTACTATATTTCACACAACCATACATTACATCGTAAGCCTATTAAATAGCATGAATTAGGTGCATGGTAAGTATACCAAAACTAATGTAGAGCATCACCGTGAATACATAAGATAAGAATACAAGTTTATGACCAACAATAAAACAAGTTCATTACCAAGCAAATGCATTCGTTGTTGCCCCACATCGGCTACCAGTTTGACAATGACAGACAAATTTTACTATAAATCGAATTCAACTTTCTCTTTTAGAAAGTCAAAATATTAGAAAACATAATTCCTACAATAATATATATAAATAAATACATATATATATATATATATATATATATATATATATATATATATATATTGGGATTCTTTAATTAGGAGATCCTGATAGTTTATTTTTAAACGGCGTTCGAAGGTTGGTATGTCCAACGGTGTTTGGAGGTTCGATGTTTTAAGGAGTTGTAGTTTTAATGTGTCTATTTTAAGGTATGTCTTCTTTAATAATTCTTTTTTATTATTCTTGTAATTATATAGATTTAGAAATTTAGTTATTTTGTTGATTTATGTTAAGGAGTTATTATATAAATAGAGATTATACTATCGAAATGTGTGAACTTACTTGAATACGTTATTTACCAACATTAATATTTTACATGCGAATTTGGAAAATTATATAAAAATATGTACTTAGTAACTTTTATATCATGTTGAAAATAATGATGTTAGAAGTCCAGGGTTCAAATTTCAAGGCATTTCGCCAAGTAAATGATTTTTAACAAATTTTAGAAACACAAGCTAGTTTTAGGTGTAAAGTAATCAAATTTTCTCTTAAAAAAGATTTTTATAAAATTATTCCTTTTGATTTTTGGAATCCTGTATTACTATGTTATATTGTATAAATTTAGGAGTTGATATTTAAAGTTTGAGAGGCTTTTATGAAACATATAATTTATAATGAATTTTACAAGATAGGCTAGTCAAAGACCTAAAATTATTAATTTTCAAATCTAATAGAGGATTTTTATAACAACATACACGATGAATGTTGATAAACTATTTTGGTATGTTAAATTATAGCATATAATGTATAGATATGTAACTATTTAAATTTTTAAATGATTATATGAATTTATGTAAATTTATTTGCATAAAGAAGTCTAGTTATTTGTGAAATACTGTCTCCCTACCCCTAGGGATTGTATTCTATTAAAATATGTAAATATTTCTATATGAATTTAACTTCTTGTTATCTTGTCAACATGAGTATAACAATAAGTTAGATAAGTTAAATGTATGTTACTATGTTATTATGTTAATGTATTCTAAATGTGATTGACTGATAAAATATAAGTGCACATTGTACTAGTTAAACAACAAGCTAAGATTATGATAAATTGAATAAGTTACGATAAAAAGAAGAGTAACAAAGAAAGTTATAAGAATAAAAGTCTCAAATCGGCTAGTGCAGTATGAGTTCGACCAGATAACCTTGGAGCTTCTTCGAAACAATTCAATTAAAGAACATCTACATCTATCCAACAAAGTCTACATGGAAATTGGGTAACTACGTGGCTTTTATACTATTAAGTTTGTATTGTGATATGTATTTTCGCCTTCAAGGAATGATTAATTTACTCTCAAGTTGTAAAATGGACTTTTGAACAAGCCTTTTGAGTCGTAAGATTGATTCTTAAGTCGAATCCTTTCGAGTTGTAAGATTGTCTCTTAAGAAATTTTAATAATATTTTGAGTAGTAAGATTGACTCCTAAGTAAACGACTTTTGAGTCGTAAGTTTGTCTCCTAACAAGGATGTATTTGTTATGATGCATCTTGATTTAGTGTTGTAAGAGTCTGATCCGGGCATAACACGATATGTTGTGCAAGGTGTTGCAGCAAATACTGCAACACCTTTGGGTTCGTTTGTGCAGAAACAACAGAGTAAAACTAACAACAACAGAATTGAACAAACACAACAAAAGACTAACAAAGAACAAACGAAATAAGCTTAATCTCAAGCATTTCAAAAGCTTGAGTCAAACTTTATTACTCAACTAAAAGAATACATTGCCGATTCATCCCAAAATTACATAGACCAATATGAAAAGAAAAATCACCACCGATCTATTTTCTAAAACTAAATTACACACACACACACACACATACACAAAAGATCCGGACATAAGGATCATACAACCAACATTAAAAGTGGGAGTGCGTGTGTGTGCAACTTAAGGTGTTGCTACAGGTGTTGCTACAGGTGTTGGAGACTCTCTATAGGGCGCATGAACCTTTACAATAGAGTTCCACTTCTATCTTCGTGGAAACGTGTATGTATAGAGGCCCACACCTGCAGAATGGTTACAATGAGTGAGAAAAACATGGGAGAGAGAGAACGTGGTTAGGGAGAGAGAGAGAATTTTTACTTATAGGATCAAGGATAGGAAGTTATCTTTTGGATAATAACTTCCCTTAGAAGTTAACTTTTGGATAGAAACTTCCCTTGGAAGTTACTTAAGAAAAATAACTTCCCCATAATTCTATATAATGAAAACTGCCACTATTTATATAGTTATGAAGTTATGAATAATACAATAAAACATGAAAAAGATTAGTAAGACAAAATAAAAAATAAAATACAGAAATAATGTGTTGTAGAAGGTGTTGAAACACTTTCTGTAACACCTTATTTCCTCAACAATCTCCCCGTTTTTGTCTTACTGATTAAAACCTCCAAACATCTAACAAAAGAGAAAGATTATTCAAACATAAAGGTCAAGTAAGGAAAAACATATTTACAAAAGAACAATATAGGAAAAGTTTTGGAGCTTTGTGTTGAGACACATTGCACCATATTGTTTCCAACAATCTCCCCCTTTTTTGTCTTACTGGACAAAACCTAAAAAATTAAGCAAAAATCTAAGATGTTAGAGAAAACACAATGGAAGTAACAAGGAAAGAGTGTTGAGACTCATAAAGTCACACTCCCCCTTAATCAAACTCCCCACATGTAAAACAACTTAAAGACTCCATCTTCTGCAACATCATTTTCAACTTCTGTACCATCTGGATTTTTGCACCTCTAGACACACCAGCAGTAACAAAACACCACTTTCTCCCCCCTTTTTTTCCCGGAAGCATATTCGGTACACTCCCCCATTTTATAAAGGAAAGAAAGATCCAATTCGACACACTGGTGTTGGGGATGATGTTGCAACACTATCTGAAGCATGTCATAGAATACCAGATCTGGTTAATGGTGGTACGAAATTCCATCTTCTTTAATGGTTAGATCTACAAGAGAAGCTTGCTAAAAGATTCATGTAAAGTCCAATCAACATTTTCTTACAAATAGAATTTTTAGTTGTCAAAGGTAATATAAGTGGTATAATTTTAATACGTATGCAAACTGAACTACCCATATCTTCTACAACAACACATCTGTTCATGAGTGACAATGGAATTGTTTAAAGAGATGTTGAAGCAAACATTTGCGTGGAGGGCATCAGTTAGGAGTAAGTGAGAAAATGGTGGAGCTAGTGTTTTTGGCCACTGTGTTATAGCACCTCCTGTTGAGGCACTAACAATGAGATATGGGAGATGTCCAAGACTTATCATCAACCAAAAAGTCTTCAAAGAAGAGGTTGATGGTATGTAATATTTTCGTAAACTCTCCCCCTCACATAGATAACACCAAACCTAATAGAACAAATTTTCTCCATAATTTTCATCATCATGCGAATTTCCCTTCCTTTCACAACTTACTCAACAAACCAAACAACTCTTATTGCACAAATGGCATAATGAATGTTTCTTTCAACTAAACCTCCATATCATCATAAGGTACTCCCTCTTCTATCATGTTTTTAGTATAATAGAAAATGAAGCAAACATTAGTGGTTCATTGCTAGAAACATCACCTCGTTGATCAACTAGACATGATTCCTCTTCTTCTTAGCTTCTCGATCTTCTCCTTCCTTTTCTCCAAGACATTCTTCTTCCCCTTCTTCTTATTCTTCTTCAGCTTCATACTCACAATCAATGAACATAGAATATAAGGGGTAGAACGAGTCTTCTTGTTGAGTGTTTTCTTAAGAGAAATTATGAAGTCGGCCAATGTGGTCTTTGTGTCAACATCTTCTTCAGTGACATCATGAATGATGTTGTCATAGTGAACAACTGATGTCACATTTTTTAGTAACACTATCCAGATGACCTTTTGGAACTTCAGGATGGGGTGTTGGAATAAGTGTTCCAACAACTTCAGTAGTATCTTCTGCATCACTTTCTGCAGATTGAGCCTATTTCTCTAACGCACTCAAGTCATGCCCTCCTGTAACACCTTCTTCTATCAATAACCTGATTCAATATTTATCGAGAAATTCCACTTTGCCCTTTTTCAAAGCTCTTCACATTTCATCAACCAAATGAATTCCTAGGGTCTTGATAATGGAGACAAAATCAGATGGAATTTCAAAATTGAGTGGATTTTCAGGTTCTTCAAGCAACTGGAATGGAAGCTTCTTCAGACTATACAATGCTCAAGTTCTTGCCTGAAACTATTTTTGCTACAGAAGGTGTTGCAGCACCTTGTGTCACACCTTAGTTGTGACACCTGCATATTCAGAGCGAATAATTGAAGGAATGAGAAGATATGGATTTCGATGTTTAATCTGCAAAAGAAGATGAAATGTTAGGAATTGATAGAGAAGGTGAAGAGTCGGACTGAAATTCCATAAATAAATTATGCTATAAATGAGTTAAGAGTGTTACTCACTTCATCATCCAAATTAGACATGTTGATACAAAGCAATAACCACACTAATTACCTCAAGTGAGCACAATTTAAGTAAATTATGTAGTGTGTGAATATATGACGGAATTTTAACACTTATACACATACACAACCCAACTCATATGACAAAGAACATGACTTTTGAATTTTACCAACAACCCACTATTCCATGCAAAGCAAGGTCACCTTAAAAAATATGTAGGTGATTACTAAGATTGTCCATATCTTTTCACAATCAATGAGTTAATGAAACCAGTCTTCCTTAACCTTCACCAAAGATCAATACCTAAATGACAATGCCAATTGATTTTCTTTAATAATTTTTTTATTGATTTTTTTTATAAACACAAACATACATTGAATTCAATCAGAATGTAAATGTGAAAATAATGTGAGTAATGAAAACCTTAGAAACTATTTTGTAGATCAAGAAAAATAAAGTGATCCACCACCTTGCACAACACTTTTGATCAAAATATCCTGATCATGTTTTGCTAGATGATACTCCATATCTAAAAATATCAGAAAGATGAGACTTACATAACCTTAGACCAATGGTCATCACCATGAAAAATCTCACTGGAGAAAGAAAAAGAAAATCAGACAAAGGTGATGGCTTAAAGAAAAGCCATAAGGTTAGTAAGGGATTTGAAAAAAGTGACAACAATTTAAAATCCAAAAAATAATTAAAACTTTTAACATTACTCACCTATTCACAAAGAAAAGTATTCTGAAAACTCAATGTAAGTCGAACGAAAATAAAAATAAGAAGAGAAAAGAATGCATGCAAAATTTAGTGTTTTAACAGTGATGTACAAGGTGCTATAACACTTACTGCAACACTGTTAACAAAACGTACAAACCATGAGATTTCCTCAAGAGAGAAAAGTCTATAGCTTGGTGAAGGTATAAGTCAACTATTTCTCACTCATAATGTGCTTAATCTGAATTATGTTCATTTCCACCAAAGCATACAAAAATATGAGTCCCTAAGTTTATGTATTTGGTAAATGAGTGTGGTATGGGATTCTATCAATGATCCAAGATGGAAGCTCCCCTAAAATTCTTCTTCCAATCAACTAGATCCCTAACAAAAATTAAGCCAATAAACCCCACAACCTTTGTATTAGTGTCTTTAGTAAACCATATTCCAAGATTAAATGTACCATAGACAAACTTAAATAATGCTTTCAACAACATTTAAGAGAGTGACTCTAGGGTCAGTATGGTACCTAGCATAAACAGAGACACTAAAATAAACATATGGTGTGTTGGCTTTCACTTACAAAAGAGTCTCTATCATACTTCTTAGAAGGTGTTTTCTAACACTTTCTACAACACTTTCTGACACACCTTCTAACATGATCCTAGAGGGGTTTTCATATTCATCAAATTTTCAATATTAAACCTTTTTACAAGAAATATGGCATATTTAGACTCTGATCTAACATTCTCTTCATGGAATTTTAAATATGAGGACATAGGTTGCACAGTCATTCAAGATATTTTACATGATGAACCAGAAATTATATCAACTATAAAGAAATGAGCAACAATAATTTCAATGCCATTTTCTATGAAAAAAGTTTAATCAAATTCACCTTTTTATGAAACCAAGTTGAAGCAAAGAATAAGCCATCATACCAATCCTTTGGAATTTGTTATAATCCACATATGGCCTTCTTAAGCTCTTAAACATAATTAGGCTTATATGGATCAACAAGTCCTTTAGGCTGCACAACAAAAGTTTCATCAACAAAATAGTCATTTTAAAAAGACTTTTTTCAACAATCATTTGGTGAAAATTGATATTGAGAAAATAAGACACAAAAAGTAGGAACCAAATAGATTCAAGTTTAGGTAAGTTGGCAAATGTTTCATCACAATCTACTCCATCCACATTTGCATAACCTTAAGCAACAAATCTGATTATTGTAGGTTATATTACCAAACTCATCCATTTTGTTCCCATTACAAAAGACCTTCTCAAAACTTGGAACAAGACCCCACACATCACCTCTCTAATAGATTTAGCACATCATGAAAAACATAGGTCCAAATATCATTTAAAACATCAATCACATTCTTTGGTTCAATGTTAGACAAGAAACAAGAAGAACCTACCCTAGTGAATGCAAATCTGAGCTATAAAAAGTCTTACCATGTTAGAGTAGTATACTCTATCTTTTCCCCATAGATCTTACTCCATCATCACCCAAAACCTGAGTTGGAGGATGATCCCTTTGTATTATGTTAGGAGGGGACAATAGTAAATATGTTGCTCCTGGTAGAGTGATCTTCTGCGCTTTGTTCTACATCAGTTTCTGAATCTGCTACTACATTCTGGTTCGGTGTTGCATTAGGTGTTGCTACAGATGATGCAACACCTTAGGTTCAACAATAGTTTCATTAGACTTATTTAAGGATTGTTTTACATCCAACAGGTTTAGAATGTTTTCATCCTCTTTTACCTCGCAAGATCAGAAAGATCATCAAAAATAATATTAATAATTTCTTGGATATATCAAGTTTAACATTAAACACCCTATAAATACAACTATTTATAGGATATCCAAGAGAAAGTTCTTAGTCACATTTTACGTTAAATTTGCCATATTTTCACCATCATTCAAAATATAGCAACAACCTAATAAATAGAACTATTCAAGACTTGGTCTCTTCCCTTTGAGAGTTTCATAGGGAGCCATTGTGCACCATAATCTCAAATAGACTCTACTTATAAAGTGATATACTATATAGAGGGCCTAAGTCCAAAGTCTTTTAGAAAGATCTATGTACATAATGCAACATGAGTCAATGTCAAAATAAAATCTAGTTTTTCCTTTCAATGATCCCGGTTTATTGAGAGGTTTTCGGCATTGAAAATTTTGAAAAATACCCCTTTTATTACAAAAGAAGTAAAATAAGATTTTCAAAAATCCTATCAAGAACAAAATTTATCCTAGAAAGTATGACTCTACATTTCAAATAACTTTCTAAAGACTTCAAAAGTTTATGGCTTTTCCAAAAAAATTTCAAGCCATGTAACATAAGAAAAGTCATTTTCATCAAGATATCAACCTCAATTAGCCCAACTAAGACCATGTGAAATGGTTCAAAACCTGTGTGTGGTACTAAGTATGACAACACTTTGGGAGACACTTCAGATAGCTTACCCTTTTTGCATAAACCACATGAACAATCTTACCATCAAGCTTGGGTAGGCGTCCAACAACCTCAAGTTTTCCCAGCCTACAAAAGTTTCCAGAATTCACATGTGCTAACTTTTGGTGCCATATTTGCTCTTCATAATTTGAGCATAATGACAAGGTACTTCATCTTTAATAAGAAACAATGGTTCAATCTTCTTATACCTTCATAACATTCTTCACAAATCTTGAGATAGCCTTTTTGTACCCGTCATATGATATGGATAACGGCTATCACAATACCATGAACCTGAAATATAAGCACTCAAAGAAGTGGAAACAACATTAGAATAATCATCAACACATGACATCTTTGAGAGTCTACTTGACAGATAAACTTTTGATTTCTGGAGTGTTGGACAGGGTATTGAGACACTTTGGAGAGCACTTCAGCAAATCCTACACAAGAAAGGCATTTCATTTTATAAAGCAATAAGAGCTAATGTGTACATAATGAACAATAATCACACATGAAAGTGTCGTCCTTAGGTTATTTTCCATTAAAAATTAATCAAAGGAAACATGATTATCATTCAACATAATTGTTCCATGCTTTATCACCAACAACAGAACTGTGTCTTGAAATTAAGTCTCAAATATTTTATTTTTCAGATTATCAATCAACTCAAGAATATTTGAATCAAATAAAATTGATTTGAAGAAATTCAAGTTTCAGAAATGAAAAGTAATGAAAAGATTCATCACACTTTTCCAAAGAATTTAAGACTTTGTATTCTTCAAACAAGGTATGAAGTTCAGATCAACTACAATAATCAAGACTAGTTTTGAAATGCATTTCAAACCACAAGAGATCATAGAATTCAGAAGTGCCTGAGTTTCGTGTATGAATTACCTCAAATGTTTACATCAACTCAATTTTACCTTCTCAAACTCATGATCCTTTTCTGTGAATAATGATTTTCAATGATTGTAATTCCCCATCAGTTTAGTACTCTCCAAGAAGACTTGCTACAATTGATCATAATCTGAATCTTCACCTTCTAGATTTCTGTCAGTGTTGGGAGGGTGTTGTGACACCTTCTGCAATTCATCTTCTGAAAGTGTTGAGGAAGGCGTTGTGATACCTTTTGCAACACCTATATCTTCGAGTTTAATCATCACTGCAACATGCCCCCACATCATCTTTCTCGTACTCTTCTTTAAGATTCATCACCATCAACATCACCACTAGATTTGCCCATCATTATCAAAGTAGTGTTATAATCCAAAAATTATCTATGTTATATGGAACTCAACCTCCTGGACCTTATTGTTCATGATTTTTCTCTTTTCCATCTCGTCCGTGAGGCTGATTTCCATGAACAAAATGCTTCTCTTACTGATTTTTGCTACGACCTTGACCTTCAAATATCCTAAACAGGGGATTGTACACTCCTTTGATAGAATTTCTTCTTTGGAGTTCAATGGACGAAACTTTTCCTTCGTGACTTAGGAGATCGAATCATCATCTTTCACTGAAGTTGTTCTTATGAAGTAGCCACCATCTAATTAGACAAACTTTGGAGGGGTCCAACTAGCAAGAATGGGTCTCCATGCACACTCATCAAAAATTTTGATATAAGCATGCATTTTAACCTTTCACATAGAATACTTAGAACCATCCAAAAATTGGACTTCTAAAAATTTCACTACCCGGAATTTCCATGATTCTTTCGTAGGATCCCACTTAGTGTTGTGAAGTGTGGGCTTTGATACCACTTATAAGAATCTGATCCGGGCAGAACACAATGTGTTGCACAAGGTGTTGCAGCAAGTACTGCAACACCTTTAGGTTCGTTTGTGCAAAAGCAACAGAGTAAAACTAACTGCAGTGGAATTAAAAAAACACAACAAAAGACTAATAAAGAATAGACGAAATAAGCTTAATCTCAAGCATTTCAAAAGTTTGAGTCAAACTTTATTACTCAACCAAAAGAGCACATTGCTGATTCATCCCAAAACTACATAGACCAACATGAAAAGACCACTGATCTATTTTCTAAAACTAAATTACACACACACACAAAAGATCTGGACATAAGGATCATACAATCCACAAAGTAAAAGTGGGAGTGTGTGTGTGTGTGTGCAACTTCAGGTGTCGCTACAGGTGTTGGAGACACTCTATAGGGCGCATGAACCTTTACAAAAGACTTCCACTTCTATCTTCGTGGAAACTTATATTTATAGAGGTCCACAACGGCAGAATGGTTAGAATGAGTGAGAAAAATGTGGGAGAGTGAGAGAACATGGTTAGGGAGAGAGAGACGAATTTGTACTTATAGGATCAAGGATAGGAAGTTATCTTTTGGATAATAACTTTCCTTGGAAGTTATCTTTTGGATAGAAACTTCCCTTGGAAGTTACTTCAGACAAATAACTTCCCCATGATTCAATATAATGAAAACAGATAATATATATAGTTAACATAAAATAATAAAACACGAAAAATATCAGTAAGATAAAATAAAAAATGAAATACGGAAATAATGTGTTGCAGAAGGTGTTGAAACACTTTCTGTAATACCTTATTTCCTCAACAAGTGCAATTACTTACAGAGTTCCCACTAGATTCGCATAACTCATGATGTTATGCTTAAAGTATTTTCAGGTCCAATGGATGACAAGGGATCTAGCTAGCGAGGGCACGTTCCCAATAAGAAGAATAAAGCGTAAAAGTAAATACATTTGAAGTTAAGTATCAAAGTAGAAGTATTCAGTTTACATTGATTGAATTAAATTTGCAAGGGTATTGAATGTAGTTTTAAAGTTTAAGTAATAAAGTAGAACAAATGTTCAAATTATATACGTTACGCCAAAGTTATAAGTGTTTTATCTTTTCAATATTTTCAATTAGAAGTTTTCTACTACCTATGATTTTGGTAATGTATAATAGGGATTTTAACTTAAAAATGTGGGTTTGTACGAGATATTTTTTAAATTAAGAACAATTTAACTAACGAGAAATTTTCTAACTCATATTTTTATTAAAATTATTTCATTGATACATGTTTTAAAACTAAAAGAATGTTTAGTGGAATCCCTTTACCTACTTATGGGGTTGGGGGTGCATGACAAAGGTTTCCTAACCCTAATTTTTCGCAAGTATATGGTGTTGGTGTAGGTAGCGGTAGTCAAGGTCGATCCTCAGGGACTGATGCTAAGCGTAGTTTGATACTCCGAATATTCTAAGACTCTCCTATCTAGGCTCTCGATTAGTGAATTTGTTTGTAAACTTAATATTAATTTACCTAAAAGTACTAAATAAACCACAAATAACTTGGAAAACAACGAATTAATGATTAAGGACGACTTAGATGAATTAAATTGTATCTCAGGGTATAGATTTCAATTACGATCCTGATGTATAATTTAACCTAAAATTCTAGACTTTTAAAACAATTTTAGTGTTTATTAGACGACACTCAAGTAAACCTAACCCTCCTCTCGAAGCGATTAGGTTGTTGATCTAATAGACTTAGTCACCTTTTCGAGTCGACTAAACCTAAAGACTCCCAAAACACCCTTAACCAAAGCCTACACGATCATAGATAATCGCGCTATGTGTTGTACGTCTATTAACAATTTCCTCCTCCTAGAGCGAAACTATTGAACTTGTAGATTTAACTTTAAGTGATCAATTTAAACTAAATTATAAGAATAAAACAAACACATAGATAAACACAATGAATTGGAGTATAGAATTAAACGGTAAAAGTTAATACATCATTCTTCGTAAACTATTTTCTGCCCCTTAGAATACAAACGTGTTTAGCTACTCTAATTATATTTAAGTCAAGGAAACATTCATAAACAAAAGTCATCGAAAATAAAATATAAAAGTAAGTACAAACTAAACCCGAATATTCAATCGTCGATCTTTTTCGTGTTGCTCCTTGATCTAGTTTCCAAGTTGTTCTGAGTATGTAAGTGTATGAGATTGTGTGTTAAAACTCGAGCTTGAAGTCCTTTTTATAAGTTTGGGGAAGAATCTTCTAAAAAAAGGATCAAAATCCTACTTGAATAAGAACTCCTCTTAAAAGTCGGCCTTTCTGTCGCGGCTGCACGCAAGGTATGTCACGGTCGCGACATGCTTCTTCAAACCAGATTAAAACTTGAGCTTTTGTCACGACCGCGAGGTATCCTTGTCGTGGTCGTGACACTTGGTCAGTGCATAAACTCACATTCTAAGCATCGTTTGTCACGGTTGCTCACCATAGTGATGCGGTCGCGACGGTCCACTCCAGTTTTACTCTATTTTAGACCGGTTCAAACTGGTCTTTTCCCTTCTTGACTTGTTCTTTCATACCATAGTCGTAAAATACGAACTTTCAACCTAAAACACTTAAAAACCTCCAAAACAAGTCAAAACACGTTAAATGACCCAATATGATGAATATAAGCAACTCTCGATCAAATATGCATGTAAATGCTATAAAATTTTCATAAATCGACCTACATACATGCATAATTAACGGATATCAGAATCCCCTAAACTTACACCGTTGTTCGTCTCGAACAACAAAAATAGAAAATAATCAAAGTTACAAGTGATTAGGCATATGTTTAGGGTGATGAGATGATGAATCTAGTTTCAAACTGATTTTTCTCAAAAAGCCAGGCAACATAGTACAATTGATCATTTATGATAAAGTATAATCAACTAATTTCAAGACTTGAAACTTTCAAACAATTTGATCCTCACCGGGTAAGTGTTTCACTCATCTCTCAAGCGTTTAAATAAGGACGTGTTTTCGCTCAAATTGGACTATATACAGTGTCTATATAAACTTGCCAATTGTTTAAACTAGACCTCGTACTTGATATATGTGACAAAGAATAAGAAAGGTCTTTGTTTTTTGTTGTAACATAAGCTTAAGGTAAGGTGTGATACATTTGGATAAAAGTGACTACTCTTGGAGTAATCAACTCCTAACCCGACTACCCCTCAGTACAAACACTCAATCTCACTCTTCAAATTTCAGCAAATCATCCCAAAGAATGACTTCTTCACCCCACAAAAGTACTTTACATCTAAGTGCTCATTTTCGTGCTATTATTCGAGTGCCACAACTTTGGGACTACCCGATTTTCTATTCAAATCAAACAATGTAGCACTTTTCAATTCCTAGCCTCTCCTCAACAAGAATAATCAAAACATATATATCCAAACTCTTTCTTTTCTTTTCTGATTTTTTTATTTATTTATTTTTTTCTTTGTTTTTTAGAACTTAAAAAATAACAACTAACAAACTATGAGAGGCTACTTTTCTTGACTTTTTACCTATCAATTTCTTTTTCCCTTCACCTTTTCAAATATCTAGTAGTTTTCCACTTCATTGCCAAGATTTTACCCAAACTACCTTCCAATCCTCCCCCCTCCTACTCAATTAGTCCAAATAAGGCCAAAGGCTTAAACCTAAAGGTTTGTTTTTTTCTTTTTTTTTTCTTGTAATGTAAGGCTATGAAATAATAAGGCTATTAAGGTCAAATGACCTAACTAGGGAAATGTTTTGAACTTTTGGTAAAAATGACAACTTTTCAAGGCTCAAAATAGGCTAAAAACTAGAATGCCTAAGATCATTTCCTAAGTCATAACATATAGTTGACACATTCATAATAGAGCCTCAAGGCAAGTTTTATAGACAAATACACATACCCAATCAATTCATAGTGAAAGAATGTATAAACTACTCCAAAAGTAGGAGTACAACTTGGTCTAAAAAACTCACATGGCTTATTTTGATCAAATGTTCCAAGAACAAGCTCAATTTTGTCTCAAACTACTCTTGCTTGACTATGTGCCAATTTTACTATTTTTTTCTTAAAATCATCTCATCATTAACTTTTCATCATCTATTCCCTATTTTTTTTTTCTTTTCTATCACTTATCAACAAACTAAAGACTCCAATTTTTTCTCTAGACTCCAACAAATAACAAATAACATAAAATATTAACATAAAAACAACTATGACGCAACATGCCTATCACTTAGCAATGAACTCAAATAAACGGGCTCACAGACCCAACAACTCCAACAAAAGTAAATAAGTGGGCACACAGACCTAATAGCTCCAACCAAAGAAATAAGTGGGCACGAAGACCCAATGATCAAACTAAAACGCAGCAAGCAGCAAGCAAACGAACAAGCAATGACAAACAAGAATATAAAAACAACAACTAAAAGATAACTAGCGGCCAAGATGTCCCATGGTACACCCCGTCC
The DNA here is from genome assembly GCA_958295605.1 of Ajuga chamaepitys. Taxonomy (NCBI): domain Eukaryota; kingdom Viridiplantae; phylum Streptophyta; class Magnoliopsida; order Lamiales; family Lamiaceae; genus Ajuga; species Ajuga chamaepitys. Next base: position 26,331,269 of record OY282507.1, read on the forward strand.
CCCAAACTTGGCCGAAGACTAATGTTTGGAGGAAAATAGTTGTACGCCTTGGTGCTAACTTACAGTCTCTTGCGGTGGTCGCGGTGGTAGTTGGAACCCATGTTGCTCCCAATATTGAGCCCATGCTTCCCATCGGGTGTCTTGTTTATGTCGCCATGTATGTTCCTCATTGCTTCGTTCGAGGAGGGTGTTCATGATTACTCTCTGATTATTCAGCTCTGTATTGATTGTTTGCACCGTCCCTCGTACTTCCATTCGATGCCTCTCCATTCGGGTGCCAAGTGATTGCACCTCGTCTTGATAAAGCTTGACATCTTGCTGGAGAGACGTGATTAGCCCTTCCACATCCTCATTGAGATTAGACGAGGATGTAACAATGGTTGCCGGCCTCTTCTTCTTGGATGGTCGATGAGCTCTGCTACTTCCGTCAGCTGCTTGCCTAGTCTAAAACACCACTGAGTTCGGCTTTAAGTGTACCATTGGTGCTTGCAACGGTTGTTCCTTCCACGTAGGGGATTCGAAGATATGGCCCCATATTTTGATAGACATATGGAACCTTTCCATCTTCCCCCATTACTAAAACTTGCATGCTCTCTAAAAGCTCCTAAGAAAACTGGACTTCACCCTTTACCCGTATCATGTCTTCTAAAGAAATATCGTCAAAGAACTTGGCAATGGGTGCGATCAACCCTCCAATCATGATGTTGTCTTTTTGTTTCTGGATGATATTTCAAAGTGTTCCATCAATAATTTGGCATTATCAAACTTATGCTCATGGAGCATATTCCAAATCATTTAAAGCTCAGGGTGTCTCATGGAACCCGTCTCTTTTCTCGCAAATAGAGCATGAGTCAAAATCTTCTGAAGGAAAAAACTATCACAGGGTTTGGAATCCAGGTGGCTTTAGCAGCATTTGCCACATACGTCTGAGGTTGCACAAGTGGAAGAGCAGTTGTCAATAGACCCCAAAATTCTTGAATATTGAATACCTAGAGTTGGCTGTCCATGTCAGCTCTAGGGAAGCCAAATATCCTGTCCAGCTGGACATATGTCAGTGTGTGCTGTTTGTCCGTCAGCTGAAATGTGATATTATCTGGTTGATGAGCATGCGTATCACTTTCCACGATGATGGAAAATGTGTTCAAAAATTCCATTGTGGTCCTCTTGTATGTGAGCTTGGCCCACGTGAACTTATGCAAACCTCCCGCTATGAGCAAAGCTTTTATATTATCATGTATCCACATAGCTCTTGTGAGCTCATCATTGCTAAACCTTGTAGCCACAACTTGGCATTGACGAAGATGATCTAATCGATTCCTATGCTCTTCTCTCTCCAAAGTGAATCCGAATAGACTTCGGCTGTCATTTGGATTCGGTGCTGCAACATGCTCAACGACTTGTTGCTTGCCCTTACCACGGCTGGAAATTTCTTTATTCGGAGCCATCTTAGTGAGCCTACACACACCTAGTTCAACAAACCAAAGTCTCAGCACTCAAATAGAGTTCAATAAATCATAAACCATCTTCTATCATTCAATCAATTCTAATCAAACAAAGAATTATTTTAGTCCTAATCAAATCTCGAAGAGTAATTCAATTCTATTTACGAACATAATCAACATTCAAGCAACAACTAGCACAATTACTCAAGTTTAACTCCCAAATTATGCTTAGCATCTAATTTCTTCAATTCAAACAATACTATAGTGAAATTCGAATCATATGAACATCAAAACATGTAAAATATACTTTATTCATCATCATATCACACAAAAAATATAAGAGGGGTAACAAAATCAAGCGAAAGCTACTATCTAGATTCGCCCATAACATGCTCGACAAAATTCATCAATGAATATAACATGCAATTTGTAATTTTGTTGCTTTACACCCATTCCTATCAACATAAAAAAAATAATTTCATACTCACTTCTCACCAATTACGTCTACATTACACGACCCAATCAGCTCTATCTGAAATTATGCACTACAAGTTCCAAAAGCAATTTCAACTTAAGAGTAAATACTTCACAACTTCCAAATCGATGAACTTCAAAGATAACTAAGCATACGCAATTAATTGCAACAAATAAAAGCTCGGGTTAGCCGTACTTACCAGAGAAATTTAGCCACAATTCAAAATTGGAAGTGCCCGAAGTTCGTCTACTTAGGTCATTCAATCCGAAATTCCTTGGTGAACTTGATGAATATTCATATGTGCTTGTGTTTATGGGTGTTGGTGTGTGATTATATGGTGTTTAGATGAGAATTTTGGATTTATTAGTGTGTGAGTGTGTGTTTCACATAAACGAGGTGAAGAAGAAAGTGAGAGGCAAACCTAGCTCTTTGCAATTTAAACCTGTGTTCTTCGTCGCAGCCGCAAGACATTATTTGTCGCAGTCGCGATAGACCTAACCCAGAAGTGGGTTTTCTACCTTGTTTTTGTAGCGGCCGCACGAAAGACTCATCGCGCTCACGATGGTTTGCCAATGGAGATTTGTGTTTCGAGGCCTTTTTTTACGCGGCCACGATCCACAATGTTGCAGTCGCTGATACACGTTAATTATGCATGTAATTAGGTCGATTTATGATAGTATATTTATAGGAATTATGTGCATAATTGGTCAAGAATTGGATAAAGTGCTATGAATTGGACCATTTAACGTGTTTGACTTGTTTTAAGGTATTTTTGAGTATTTTTAGGAGTAAAAGTCGTGATTTATGACTGAGGGACGAAAGAACAAGTTGAAGGGGCATTTAAACCGAACAAAATTAGCAAAAACCGGTCCAAACCGGCCTAGACCGGCCCAGACCAGTCAAGAGGACAAACTAGAGTAGATATGACATGACCGTGTCATATATACAACACAACAGCATCAAAAGTGGCCTAGAATATGGAAATCAACGCTGGAATACAACACGGCCGCGTCAAAAAGTGTCCCGAAAGTGAAGTTTTCTGTCAGCTTGACACACCTAAAGTATTTTGGCCATATCTTGAGATCTATAACTCCGATTGAGGTTCAATTGGTGGCATTAGAAAGCTGATTCAAAGGGATACAACTTTGTCTGTAAGGGACAAATCCCAAAAATGACCGGAAGACCCTAAAAAATGGTTTGGAAGTCAGACCTGAAAACTCGCCTGCGCAAAACGCGACGCGACTGCGTCAAAAGGCCAACATGGCCGTGTCAAAAGTCCTTTCCAATGAAAATTTCCTAATTTTAGTAGGATTTTGATCCTATTTCCAAAAGATTCATCCCCAACTCTATAAAAAGGACCCCAAGCTCGAGAATTAGAGGAGAACATCAAGAACATCAGTTACATCAACATTCTACCTAGAAGAAGACTTGGAGGACATAGAAGACGAAGATCATCGAGACGGATTCCGCCTGGTTTAGTCGTTCTTTCCTAGTTTAATCTTTTATAATGTTTTCCATAGAATCTTGTATTGGGTTATTGCTAGGCATGAGTAGCTAAGCTATTCGTGTCCTAGGGTTAGAAAGTAGGGATTATTATGACAATGTTTTGATTTATTGATTTCATTTTTTACGTGTTTATCTCTATGTTTGTGCTTATAACTAAATTTAGCTTGATCACCTAGATTTAGTAATTTAGTTTAACAATTCCGCTTCGAGAGGAGGAAATCGTTATCAGGCTTATGACATAGAGCGCAGTTGTCCATGACTGTGTAGGCCGTGGCTTAGGATCGTTTGGGAGTTATTAGGTTTAATTGGCTCGAGAAGATAATTAGCTTAATTAATCAACAGTTTAATCGCTTCGAGAGAAGGGTTAGATTATTGTCGCGCCTCCTAATAAACACTAGAATTGGTAAATCTATAGGTTAATCATATTCAACGTTGAAGTAATATCCTGAAATTGAAGCCCTAGGATACCCATTCTCATTGATTGTTAATCCTCTTTGTTTGCCAAGTCATAAGTAACATAGTTATTCGTTAAATCCTCAGTTTTTGTTAAAATCAACCTCTTGCAATTTAGTATCTAGTTAGGACAATCCTAGAGTATCGAGGTATCGAACCACCTAAAATCTATTCCTTGTGGGATCGCCTACCGCTACTACACCTACAACCGTACACTTGCGGAACACTAGGTTAGAAAATCGACGTGTCAGTCACGATGCCTCTCCTTGGCCTATGCTAATTTCTTCCTTCTTTCTACCCCTGTTTCTTATTATGCTCATCAATATTATATCATGTTGGTTCCTAAAACTTCAAAAACAACTAAAAACACATGTGGAATCATAAAAATAAAAACAAAATTAAAGAAAATTAATAAACATCAGGTTACTACCCGACAAGCGCTTTGTTTTACGTCCCATGCTTGGCGACCTTTTTCGGTATTAGTTTAGCTCAGTTAACCACGCTTTGTGCACGGTTTTAATCTGCTCCAGCTTGTAGTATTGCTTTATCCTTTGCCCGTTTACAAGAAAAGTGCCTCCGTCTTTGTTTATCAACTCTACTACAATGGAGGCGCGAACAGTCTTGATTGTGAATGGTCCCGACCACCTAGATTTTAGCTTTTCCGAAAATATCCCCAGACGCAAATTAAACAATAAAACTTGGTCGCCGGCTTCAAACTTTCAATTCTTTATCATGCGATCAGGGAATCTGTTCATTCATTTTTTGTATAAACTAGAGTTCTCGAATGTTTGACATCGAAATTCATCCAATTCGTTGAGCTTAAGAATGCAAGATAAACCTGCCAACTCGAAGTCAAAATTCAACTTCTTGACAAATTAATAAACACGATACTCTAATTCGAATGGTAAGTGACATGATTTTCCAAAGAATAATCGATACAACGATCCCGAGGGAGTTTTATACGGCGTCCTATACGCCCATAGTGCATCGTCCAACTTCATCACCCAATCTTTTCTATTTCCATTCACTGACTTCTCCAAGATTTGCTTGATTTCATGATTCACCAATTCTGCTTGACCATTAGCTTGAGGATGATATGGTGTTGTCACTCGATGCTTTACTCCATATTTGGCTAAAAGAGCTGCTAGCCATTTGTTACGAAAGTGTGAACCCCCATCGCTAAGTAACGCTCTCGGAGCCCTATACCTCGTGATGATGTTCTTATGGAGGAACTTCAAAACCACCTTAGAATCGTCGCTTTTGGTCGGAATAGCTTCCACCCATCTTGAAACATAGTTCACTGCTAGTAAGATATATTGGAACCCCTTTGATGAAGGAAAGGGTCCCATGAAGTCAATGCCCCATACATCAAATAATTCAACTTCGATAATACTAGACATTTCATGCTTCCAAGATATTCCCCCTATTCATTGGCATCTATCGCATTGCATTATGAAATCATGACAATCTTTGTATATTGTAGGCCAATAGAACCCACTTTGAAGTACTTTTACAAATGTTCTTGCCGAAGGGAAGTGGCCACCACTTGGAGACGAGTGACACTGCTTAATTATGTCCCCCACTTTAGATCGAGGGACATACCTTTGAATGATTATGTCGGTACATCTTCTATACAAGTAAGAATCATCCCATATGCAGAATTTAATATCATGAAAAAACTTCTTCTTTTGGTGGGATGTCAAATCGGGTGGTTGTATTCCACGTGCCAAGAAATTTACTATATGACCATACCATGGCATCTCGTCAATGGCCAAAATACACTCATCCGGGAATATCTCCTTGATTTCCTCTTGCTGCCCTTCTGTGTCAGCTTCATTTGTGATTCGAGACAAATGGTCCACAACCACAATTTCACACCCCTTCCGGTCTTTGATTTCGGCGTCGAACTCTTGTAATAAAAGGACCCATCTGATGAGTCTTGGCAATGAGTCCTTTTTGAACAAGTACTGAATAGCTACATGATCTGTATACACTATCGTCTTTGCTCCAATCAGGTAGGATCGGAATTATCAAATGCATACACGACCGCTAGCATCTCTTTCTCCGTAGTGGTGTAATTGGCTTGAGCCGAATCAAGGGTCTTGCAGACCTAGCAGATGACTCGGAAGATTTTATCTCTCTTTTGGCCCAAAGCTGTCCCAACAGCCATATCACTTGCGTCACATTAGTTCGAAGAGTTGGGACCAATCCAGTGTGATCAATATTGGAGCAGATACTAATGCCTTCTTTAGAGTCTCAAAAGCCAGCACATATGCATAATCAAAGAGACAAGTAGTATCTTTTTCTAACAAACGAGATAAAGGTTTAGAGATTTTAGAGAAATCACGAATAAAACATCGATAGAACCCCGCGTGGCCAAGAATGCTTCTTACTGCTTTTTCATTTGCTGGAGAGCGACTACTTTTGCTCTATCAACTTCTAAACCTGCAATAGAAATCTTATGTTCTAATAGCATGACATCTCTTACCATGAAGTGGCATTTATCCCAATTCAAAACCAAGTTAGTGTCCTCACATCGCTGCAACACTAGAGAAAGGTTATCGAGATAATGTTCGAAAGACGACCCAAAACGGAAAAATCATCCATAAAAACCTCCATAACATTCTCTATGAGTCCACTAAAAATTGCCATCATACAACGTTGAAAGGTAGCAGGTGCATTACATAGCCCAAATGACATCTTCCATTAGGATTTTATGCATACACATAGTCGGGCTAATCCATTTCAAATCATAGATAGTCCATCATATTACCGACTTATGTTTCCTAAGTACTCTTAATAGTTTCTCACTTTCTGAATCAGTCAAATATGCAGAAATAATTACCAGTTGCTTTTTCTCATTATAAAAGAATTTATACCTTAAGTGTTCCGTTAATGGCTTCAATTCAGGCCCACTTGCACTCTCTTTTAGCTCTTCTTTCACGGCTTCTTTATTATGTCCTCTTTCGTCGAGCTATCTTTGGGTGCTTACTATAGAGAGTTCAATGCACTAACACTTTCCACAAGATCAAGGTTAGTAACATCAATATCATTTAAAACAAAGACTGAATTCGACAGACAAACTTCTAATGCATTAGTATCAATAGGGGCTAGAAGATCTCTATGTAATGTACATATCTCAATTTGATTAACTCCCTGCCTATCATGCAATTACATAGCCTTATAGATAGAAATTGTCAATTTTTTATTATTTATCCTCAAAGTCAATTCCCCCTTTTGTAGATCTATTAATGCACTTCCCGTTGCTAAAAACGGACGACCTAGAATTAAGGGAACCTCTTTATCTTCCATCATATCTAAGACTACAAAATCTGCCAAAATTATGAACTTACCAACTTGTAATAAAACATCCTCTACAATGCGGCTTAGATAAGTCAAGGATCAATTAGCCGTTTGAAGGGCGATTGTAGTGGGTTTTATTGTGCCTATTTCTAATTTTTCAAAAAAAGATAATGGCATAAGATTAATGTTAGCGCCTAGATCACATAATGCTTTTTCAAAAACTTCATTACCTATTTTACAAACAATTGTAAAACTACCTGGATCTTTTTGCTTCAATGGTAGCTTTCTTTGAATCACCGCGCTGCACTCCTCTGTCAAGTTAATAGTTTCATAATCTTCAAGCTTTCGCTTCCTTGCTATCACCTCCTTGAGAAACTTTACATAGTTTGGCATCTGCTATAATGCATCAACAAACGGGATGTTGATTTGTATTTTCTTGAATATGTCCAAAAACTTTGCAAATTGTTCATCAACTTTCTTTCTTCCTAAGGCTTGTGGGAATGGAATAGGTGGGACATATTTGGGGCCTTCTTCTATAGTAATTTCCCTTTCTCTTGGCTTTGAAGCCTCTTCCTCTTTTTCTTGTGGTTTTCTCTTTTCTTCCAATTGCTCTTTCTAAATAGTTTTTTCTTGGTCAACTAGCATCTTTGGACCCTCGTACTCAGTTTCCACTTCTCAACTGAATTGATTGGCATTGCTCCCTCGGATTTACCACTGTATCACTCGAAAATTGCCCTAGTTTATGTTTAGTTCCTTCAATTTTTATCAATTGACTCACATTGGATGCGATTTCTTTGAGATCCGCCCCTTGACTAGTCATATGTTTGTTCAACTCGATGTATTTACTATGCATCTTCTTCTCAAGTTGAGCTAACTTTTCCTCAAACTCGATGTCTTAACTTCTCCTGAGTTGGGTTTCTTCCGTCATGAATTATGCCATTCGTAACTTGGTGGCGGATTGAGTGAACTCTTGGGATTTCCATAAGAGAAGTTATGATGGTTCCGATTTCCTTATAGGTACTGATTGTACCTCTACTAGTTGCCCTAGAAGTTGTTGAAGTTCCTTCGATTGACAAAATTAATGCCTTCAACTTCTTCGTGCCCAAATGGTTGCTACGATGAAGAGTTAGTTTGTTGGGCTTAAGTCAAACTAGTTAACAGACTCACTTGATTTGTAAGTGCGGTTAGCTGAGAAGTAACTGTATCATTCGGCTCTATGTCTGTCACACTAGCCACTCTTCTTGGCTGATTTCTCTCGTTTGGCCACTAATAACTCGTTCTAGCCACTGCATTCAAGATAGAGAATGCTGCCCTTACGTTCTTTTCCATCAAACTACGTCCTACTGCTGCATCTACATGATCCCTTGCTGGCGCGAGCAACTCGTATAAAACTTGTATATCTGCTGCTTTTTGGTAAATCCATGTTGAGGGCAACTCTGGATAAGATTCCAAAATTGCTCTCAAGCCTCACCAAATGGTTCTGCACCTAATTGCTTGAATTGGTTGATTTTATTCTGCAGATACAACATCTTACTCGGTGGGTAGAAACCTTGTGCTCAAATCTTCCCACTCAGTAACATCTTCCAGCAAATTAAACCATTGCAGTTCTTTATCTCTCAGCGAGAATGGGAATAGTCTCATTTTGACTTGCTCGTGTGGAACATGAATTTTCTTTATAGTCACAGACAGCCTACGGAACTTGTTTAGGTGAACATTGGGATCGCCTTGTGCACTTCCACCGAATTGATTCTATTGAACTATGTTAATCAGCGCTTGCTTCAGTTCGAAGCTATTTGCATTCAGTGGTAGTGGTATGACTCCTTCAATAGGCTGATTTAACATAGGCCGAAGTCAATCACTGATTGGTGTGGTGTCATCATTTGGATCATTGTGAATGTTCTGAGTTGGTCTCTCCTGCTATTGTGGAAGCTGATTCTATGGAAGTTGGTTTTGTATAGCAGTCACTCTAGCATCTAGATTCGTGATGACCCCTAACAGTCAGTTCATCATATCTTCTTGAGCAACGTTCTTTGTTACTTCCGCCATCTCAGTCAATGTACTCTTCCTCATTTGGTATATTCAGGCAGTTGCTTCTATTTTTGGATTAAAAAGAACTAGGTGAGCTATTCCTTCGATCTAGTTTGTATATACCACCTGGGGGCATGAACAGAAATAATACCACGTAAAATGAAAAAAAAAAAGTAAATAAAAATAAATAAATTGAATTTAAATTGCAGAAAAATAATGTCTAGTCTAGTGTTGTCCTATTTATACGAATAAAAATTAAGACGCTATAACCAGTTCCCGAAAATGGCGCCAGAAATTGGACAAAGGTTTTCTAACCCTAATTTTCCGCAAGTATACGATGTAGGTGTAGATGTAGGTAGTGGTAGTCAAGGTCGATCCTCAGGGACTGAGTTTGATACTCCGAATATTCTAAGACTCTCCTAACTAGACTCTAGATTAGTGAAGGTTGTTTGTAAAATTAATGCTAATTTATCTTAAGTAATAAATAAACCACAAATAACTTGGAAAACAATGAATTAAAATGACCTAGATGGCTCAAAGTGTATCCTAGGATATAGATTTAATTACGATCCCGATGTATAACTTAACCTAAAATTCTATACTTTTAAATCAATTTTAGTGTTTATTAGATGACACTCAAGTAAACCAAACCCTCCTTCCGAAGCAATTACATTGTTGATCTAATATACTTAGTCACCCTCCCAAATCGACTAAACCTAAAGACCCCGAAAAGACCCTTAACCAAAGCCTACACGGTCATAGACAATCGCGCTATGTGTTGTACGTCTATTAACAATTTCCTCCTCCCAGAGCGAAACTATTAAACTTGTATATTTAACTTAAGTGATCACTTAAAACTAAATCTTAAGAATAAAACAAATACATAGATAAACATAATGAATTGGAGTCTAGAATTAAATGGTAAAAGTTAATACATCATTCTTCGTAATCTACTTTCTACCCCTAGAACACAAATGTGTTTAGCTACTCATAGTTTTATTTAACTCAAAGAAACACTCATTGACAAAAGTCATTGAAAATGAAATACAAAAGTAAGAACAAACTAAACCCGGATTTTCAATCGTCGATCTTCATCGTGTTGCTCCTTGATCTTCTATTCTTGTTTCCAAGTTGTTCCGAGTGTGTAAGTGTATGAGATTGTGTGTTAAAACTCAAGCTTGAAGGCCTTTTTATAAGCCTGGGGATGAATCTTTGGAAAATAGGATCAAAATCCTACTTGAATAAGAACTCCTCTTCAAAACCAGACTTTTGACGCGGCCGCCCGCAAGGTATGTCGCGGTTGTGACATGCTTCTTCAAACCAGCTTAACACATGCACTTTTGTCGCAGTCGCGACACTTAGTCTGTGCAAAAACTCATTTTCTAAGCATCTTTTATCATGGACGCTCACCATATTGACACGGTCGCGGTGGTCTACTCCTATTTTACTTTGTTTTAGAAGGGTTCAAACTGGTCTTTACTCTTCTTGACTCGTTCTTTCGTCCCATAGTTGTAAAATACGAATTTTCAACCTAACATTTAAAAACCTTCAAAAAAAGTCAAACCACGTTAAATGGCTAAATATGGTGAATATACGCAACTCTCGACCAAATATGCATGTAAATGCTATTACATATGTTCCTAAATCGACTTAAATACATGTATAATTAACGTGTATTAGTGCACACAAGTTTTCCAATCAGTTATTCTTGTATGCTATATTGATTGTACCATTTTGTGTCTCTAGAGCTTGCCTTAGTTCTTTTTTGGAATTTTCGCATGTGTCAAGCTTGGAAAATAATCCTAGGCTATGTTTCATATATTCTAGCCCACTTTAGATAAAAATATCCATACAAAATAATACTTTATCACTAATTAGCCACGTTGAGGCTTAGCCTATTCTTAATATCTATATTACATGCTCATATCTTTTTTTAGTCTGTTTTCCTTTACTTGCACTATTTTGAACGAAAGAGGAGGATGAGAGAGTGAGCGAGGAAAAGAGAGTGAGTGATTGGTAAATTGAGTGTTGTTGAGTGTAGTGAGAATTTTTGTTGTGCTTACTTTCTGATATAAGGTTAGAATAGTTGGATAATCTTAGTTTCCTTGAAAAAAATAGAAAAAGCTCTAGGCTACTGTGTAGGAAAGGGTACCACATAAAAATACTCCCTTTCCATTGTAATTTTCGAGCGAAAAAAATAGTAAAGAAATCCACAGTGTCTAGTATTGATAGGGGTGTGTTAATTATAAAAAAGCGTTAGCAAAATCTTGCTAGGAAATTTAGAAAAATCCCAAATAGAATTGGTGGATGCAGTATGCTACGCTTGGAGAAATAAGGTGAAGGAAGCTAATTTTAGGCTGCACTAAGAGCTAAAAAGTGAGAAAGTGTGAAAAATTATTGAGGGGTAGTTGAGAGTCGCAAGCTAGCTCAATTGTTACAATTTATAAGTCACTCTTCCCAAAATTATATCCCATCTTTTGTTAGGAATTGTGCCTTGAATATGTTTAGTTTTGGTTCCACATTCGTGTCAAGGGGAGAACACTTTGAAATATGTTCAGCATGCATTGGAAGCAACGTGACCACGCCAGAAGGCAACGCGGTCACGTCAAATCATGGCTAGAAGTGAATTTAGAGCTGGGGTGTTATCGCGATCGCAACAGTTGGTCACGGCCGCAAAAGGTCTAGGCAACGCGGTCGCGTCAGCTATTGACATGGTCACATAATTTGTTGAACGCGGTTGCGTCGCTTGTTGGATGCAGTCGCGTTAGTTGAGGCAGCCTAGATTATGGGCTTACCCGTTTTAGGTCCAGTTTTGGTCTAATATGTGTCTAGGTCGGTTTGAGGGCTTATATATAGTTCCATTGGTGTCTTTTGAGTAAAGAAGTTAGTATTTGATTCGGTTTTGGTCATTAGAGTGTGGAGATTTTTTTTTTTGTCGAGTATCCATTAATTTGGTACTTAATTTATCTTCGTTTGTTAGGATAGTCACGTCCTATATTGTAAACACTCTTTGATATTGAATTAGGTTTCTCTCGTTTGGTTATGGACGTAGCTAACAAGTTGTTAGCAAACCACGTTAACTTTGGTTTTCTTTTGCAATGTCGATTTTCGCGTTTACGTTGTTTGTGTTCATCTTTCCTGCTGTGTTCTTTTCCAATACCTTTATCAAAGAGCCTACAACCAAATGATAAAAACCTATTTGATTCGAAGCATAATGCATTTAAGTGTGATATGGGGCTAGACGATATATAATTATATGGTAGGTAGTATGCAAGATATCACTTGAGAGTAAATATGACCCACCTTATACACTTGAGTGAAAAGCGATACACATAACCTGTGAGGATCACTAACTTGAGAGATCAAGTTCCAATAATATTTTAAGCGTATCTGTAGCTAAATGTCCATATTGTCATGTTGTATATCTTTACAAAAATGAAGGCAAAAGTTATATATGTCAAGTGATCTATAATAAAGGTTGCATATACTCTAGTTTAATTTTTATGTTTTATTGTTCGGGGCATCTAATGGCTAAAGTTTGGTGGATTATGATCTCTCCATATTTAACATGATTTTTAGGCATAAATCATAGTAAAAATAGTGCAAAAGTACGTTAAATAAAAGTTATTGACCTTATATTTTATGTATTACACGAATTTCACTCATTTGTTGATTTTTAGAATTATTTTGTACAAAATTGACTTGGTGAAGTTGGGTTAAATAAAAAGAATCGAGTAATCGAGCTCAAGAAAGGCCTTGGGCTGACCCATTATAGAGAAGAGAAGAAGAACGACCAAACAAGGAGAATCACCCGGTCGAGCAAAATCTATTCAGCCAAGCTAAATTGTAAGTCAAGAAAAACAGAGAATATTGCCTATCGAGAAGTCCCATTTTTATAAATCGCTCGACCTAGAAATATGGTTCAGCCAAGCTGAGTTCCATGTCTATCATTCGTATTTACGTGTAATTTAGCCCGTATCCGATTTTCTTCCAACTTAATCTGGTTTATACACTCCTATAAATACCCTAGAGCTCTCTACATCAGGGGAATCATCGGCATACGGGTGTTTACATTCATACACATATAATAAAGATTCGGGAAGAAGGAAATAGTAGCAGCAGAGTATCCGGGAGGTCCACATCGTCGCGCCATCTGACCTCGGTGAACAGTAATATTTAGATTTATTCTTTAAACAATATTTTTCTTTATTTTTATTATTTATACAATTTCTAGTATGGAGTAGTCATCTTTTATCTTAGGATTTTAGAAAGCAGGTTTTGATTACAATGTAGAGGATGATTATTCTATTCCTATAACTTTTGTTTACTCCATATGTTGTTACTTGTTGTGTTGAGTATTGATTGCTGAGTGATTAGTTGAATCACCTATATCTTGCGCACATAAGTCTGTGTCCAAAGTTCGGAAGGTGAGGACATGGATGTCAAATAACATACCATATAATAATTCAATAGACCGGGAGATTGAGACTGGTAATGGGGGTATTTCTCAGACACTTTTGGGAGATGTATACACAGGCTTAACCAAGATGTTGTTCTGTTGTATATAATATATGCCTCAGTCGCTGCAGGAGGGGGATTGAGATACTCATAAGCAAAGTCTCATTCTAATAGGAATAACATGAATTAGGTTTGTTGAAGTTGTAGTTAATTCCGAAATTGACAATCCTAAGATAGTCTTTTAATAATTTTTTTTTTTTTTTATTTATGATTTGATAATATATTTTAATTGACTGATTACTTTAATAAGGGTCTAGTTAGATTAATAAGGGCAATTTAAACCATCACTAATTCAGACATGATTGTAATCAATTTTATCTATGATAACATAGAATATTTATCATTTCCGGCTCTTTACATCAAGTACTTGCATCCACGCAAACAAAAACCCTATCGTTCTACCTCGTTATAGATCCATAAAATATTTGTTGATTTTATCTGGTTTAAGGAAAATTAAATCGGTTATGTTTGTTTTTTTTAGTCCCTTAAGCACTTTTAATGGTTATATTTTTTGGTGAGGGGCGATGATAAGGTCTATTGACTCGACTCTGGACATTGGGGGAGATGGTGTTGAGTTTTGACTTTGATGCGAGACCGTGAAACAACGATACAAATAGAGTTGTAGATCTACAATACAAAACTAATGGTTGTAACGCACTAAGGAGAATGGAAAGGAGCAATAATTCTATAGGTTTTTTACTTTAATTTAATGCATGTTATGTTGCAGTGTTTTCTAAATAATAAAGTAGTAATAACAATAACAACAACAACAACAACAATAATAATAATAATTAAATGGAATAGGTGCATTAGTATGTGTCTTTTCAAATAACAGTGTTATTTCATTTTCAATTGTTGCATCTGATGCACTAAATTTTAATCTTGTAAACTGTAAGTGTACGATGCTAGTGTAGCTAGTGGCAAACAAAGTCGATCCCACAATGAATGTTTCCTATGTTTAGTTTTATACCCTAATCTTTTCTAGACTCTTGAATAGAAGATTTGATTTTTATCCTAAAACTAAATTGCATAGAACAAGGAAAGAAACAAGTGTTGAAATAGGAGAATTAAACAATCACGAAGAGCTAAAACAGATAAAAGACGTATTCTAGGGAGTTAATTTCAGTTATTATCTCCTATGTTTGATTATCCTAATAATTTAGACTTTTAGACTGATTCTTATTGTTATTAGGTAACACTACTCTTAATTAGCCCTCATCTCCAACGTTGCTATCGTGTAGATGAGGGCTAATTAAGAATAGTGTTGCCTACGCAAGACCTTACTCCTCTCAGACGAGTATTGGTGCCTACGCAATATACTTGTAAGCCTATTAACAAAACTCTCCTCTCAGACGTCGAATTGTTAAGCAAGCAGACAAAACTCTCCTCTCAGTGATAACAATCCCATCTCCAACAATTTCTTCAAAAAACCTTCCGATTTAGTTTTAGGGTATTCACCTTCTTTGTTGCTAAGGATTTCTTTTATTAGCTCTGCCTCTGTTACCACAATTTGAGGCTGAGTACCCATCCAGTACAAAAAAAATTTGCCTGATATAATATTTCACTAGTTAGGTACCTCACATATCACTAGAGATGTCAAATTTGGCCCAGTCCACAGGCCGACTCATCCCGTCTGGCATTTTAGATGAGCTAGGCGAATGCACTACCAAAATACCATCGAGTTTAACTGTCCTGACCCAGTGAACCAATGTCCGATGAGTTGTGGGCCAACTAGATAATCATAGTATATTTTAGGGGAATGAGAGGTGCAGGGCTAACTAATTTTAAGCCAAATGGAATTTTGGTTGGCTGACCCAACCACATATATGGTAATTCCTTGACGAGGCTGGGCTAGAGGTGTAAATAAGGGGGGACAACTTACGAAACTTACGAGCCACTCGGGATCGAATAGGGAAAGGAAGAAAATCAACTCGTAAATAAACAAGTCAAGTTCGAGCTTGAGCTACTTGAAAGTTTAGCTTGAGTTCGAGCTCATTAATAATCGACTTGATTGACTTGCGGGTTTAATCGAACTTGTGATAAATTAGTGGTTAACCCTAAGGCTCCCAAGGATGAGGGGATCCACATTAACTTACCATATCAGTGAATATTACAAGCATGTAAATAAGGAAGAAAATCTCATTCAAGTCAACATGTACAAATGGTATCTCGAACCCTTAATATATATTCATTTAGAGTTTTAGACACAGATCGACATAGCATATGATATTTTGTATACTCTGAGGAGAGGCCATATTATACTTTTTTGTTCTTTCTCTGTACGACCATCAATTTATAATAGTCAATTTAGGCAAGTTTGGAAAACTCTTATCAGACGAGTTAGGAAGAGCATGATGTCCAGACAGAGGGATTCCGCGCATCAAGTCTATTTGGGAGATCAGGTGATCAGGTAAGTAGTTAGGGGAATTGAGTATAGGATTGACATCTTAGGGGGAAGTTCGTAAGTTTGTAAGTCCAAACCTGTACATGTTGACAATATTTTCTCTAATGAAAGAGGTCTGAGTAGAAGAGGGACTCTTCCTCAAATTTCGTAACTTGTGTTTCTGTTATCGTTCCTTTTATGTTCTTACTTCTTAACAGCATTGTACATTTATGTTATTGCTCTTTTATGTTCTTACTTCTTAAGGACATTGTACATGTATGTTAAGCCTCTAAGGAATAACTTATTTGTTCCAATTTGACACTATAGTGGTGTTAGAGGTCATATCTGTCCAAAATGCTACATGATACAATATGATCTTTATACTGAAAATGTGGAAAAATCGAGATTAGGTAGGAATCCCTTGAGAGAATGAAATTCCTTAAAAAGTTCCCAAAACAAAAATTGATCTTGACGATAAACAACCCTAAGTTTGCGTTAGAAAAGAAGGGGTTATATGTTTCACTTCTCTTCTTGCACCTAGATTGAACTTCAGTTGGGGGGGGAGGGGGGGTGGTGGTATTTCAACAGTGGTTGCTCTCATTATATGACTGGTGATATGTCTGCTTGAAAGCGTTGTGCCTCCCCTCTTAAGTAGGGACGGACTTCTGGCATGTTGCCCTCTCATCATTACTTACACATACTGCTTTTTCCTCGGTTAGTAGCCATTAACTCACAGTCGCTTATCTAGGTCAGTGGCCCTAATCCTCACATGGGGCCTTTGTGGCGTCTCATAATTATTTAACATATAAAAAGCAAATATTTAAATTAGCAGATTACCCACTTTAGTAGTACTAGTAGTGGGCGGAATTGGACCTATATTAAATGGGCCAGCCCACTTTGGCTACCTTGGACCAGGCCTACTGGCATGGGTCAAAATATCCCCCACTCGCCTATGAAGGCTGAGACCTAACCCTTCGTGATATTTCCAATTCACCGAGATCATACAGGAAAATGGATCATGTACCGCGAGTATCTCAAGAGCATAGAGCTATACACTAGTTAAAGTATACAACAGCTTGATATCAAGAATTGAGGACAACGAACTCGCTACATCCTAGTCTCATTACCTAATGCAAGAATCAGTATGCCTCCTTGTCCCTTCAAATTTGAAGGAGCATACCAGATTTATGACTTTGTTATTCATTCACTATTATGTTCTTGAACATAATTGGCGTAAGTGAATCTCTAAACTATGACGACAGTAATGGTCTTCCTTTCTCCTTATACCTCCTAGTCCTTTATCTAACTACTTTCCTAGACATATCTCGCATAGCCAAATTATATCATGGTTATTGAGAACATGCTAAAGTAGCAACACTGAGACAAAGACTAAAGACACAGGAAAAATCTTAAGGACAAACTATGAGGTAATCCATACCTCTGGATCTTACACAATGAGAGAATAGACACTCATTTCTCATTATCCATTTTTGGTCACAAGCACATGCGGTATGAAACGCAAGTTACAATATGTTATTTTCCTAAAAGGAAGCGTATGTTATTCACTAAACATATTATACAGATCTTGTTCTAGGTGCTTTTTAACATCTAACTTGAATTTTGTCCTCAGATGTCCTCAAGTCAACATCTAACTCAAGAAAACTCACATTTGGCTATACGACAAGTTATAATTGGATAACCAATTATCTGATTGATCATATGTTACCAAACATCAGTCTCATCTTAGATACTAAGGCGACACTCATAGAATCAACTAAATGAATTCAATACTAGTCTCATCTCCAATGTTATTCGACATTAGAGGCGATCGATCTTTTGACAGAGCCAATCATAAGTGTACATAAGTATCATAATCACCTCGCATTATGTGACAATATCCCAGATAAAGTAAAGTTGTGATGTACTTGGTTAGTGTGTGGAGTCTCTCATAAGCTATGTCCCTTCTATGGATGTGAGTTGTCAATACCCCGAGTAAACCGCTTATCACTCTAAAATCACTAAACCAAAACATCTTCGCACTCTATTGGCAAAAGCTCTCGGATCAACAAGTCAGTCAATTGACCTAATTCGGCTTCTCGGATCAACAAGTATCCATAATGTGATCCGTTTGTTTTACCAAGTCACAAAGTACGCACAATGTGACCCAATTCGCCTTCTCGGATCAACAAGCACCAACTATTTGACTCCGTTCGACTTCACGAATCATTAAGGCTTGTATTTGAACCCAATTGACTTCTCAGATCAACAAGTTTTTCAATTGACCCAATTCGGCTTCTGGGATCAACAAGTATCCATAACTTGATCCTTTTCTTTTACCAAGTCACCAAGTACGCACAATGTGACCCAATTCGGCTTCTCGGATCAACAAGCACCAACTATTTGACTCTGTTCGACTTCTCGAATCATTAAGGCGTGTATTTGACCACAATTGACTTCTCGGATCAACAAGTCTTCCACTTGACTTAATTGGGCTTCTCGGATCAACAAGTATCCATAACTTGATTCGTTTGTTTTATCAAGTCACCAAGTACGCACAATGTGACCCAATTCGCCTTCTCGGATCAACAAGCACCAATTATTTGACTCGATTCGACTTCTCGAATCATTAAGGGTTGTATTTGAACCCAATTGACTTCTCGGATCAACAAGTCTTTCAATTGACCCAATTCGGCTTCTCGGATCAACAAGTATCCACAACTTACTCCGTTTGTTTTACCAAGTCACCAAGTACGCACAACGTGACCCAATTCGGCTTCTCGGATCAACAAGCACCAACTATTTGACTCCGTTCGACTTCACGAATCATTAAGGCTTGTATTTAAACCCAATTGACTTCTCGGATCAACAAGTCTTTCAATTGACCCAATTCGGCTTCTTGGATCAACAAGTATCCATAACTTGATCCGTTTGTTTTACCAAGTCACCAAGTACGCACAATGTGACCCAATTCGGCTTCTCGGATCAACAAGCACCAACTATTTAACTCCGTTCGACTTCACGAATCATTAAGGCTTGTATTTGAACCCAATTGAGATTGTGGGAAATATAAACATTCATCCAATGCTCTCATCTTCCCGAGATGATCTTGCCAATTTGCAAGAATAACTACTTACACACAGTCTCTGATCTATATCACCGCACTGAGTATCAACTAAGCATTATTCCAACTAAATCATAGTTCCTCAACTTATGAGAATGGTACAATGTGTCCTAGATATCACAAGAAACCTTTCAAGTGTACTCCTACACTTTTATTAAGATTCAATTAATGCTTAATTACTAGACCCATGACATAGCCTACACTAAGGCACACACATCTAAAGTTATTTGCAACTCTTAGTAGTACTAGAATATTGTACTATGGACATCACAAACTTCGCTTTAGTAGTTATTGGACACATTTAGTAGCTTTAAAACTACTCCTTTAGCCAATAAGAGTATTAGTGGATGCATGGGCGTCCACATGGAATCACTTTAAGACTTTTATAAGTGATGCTTATTCAATCACGAGTAGTCCTTTACGTGATTCCTAAGAACCTTTACTTATCTCATAAGTAGCCCTATCTATATCCTTGAACTTCGAGTTATAAGATAACCCATCTCTTAATGGTCATAATACTCAATGTTTTTACTCACTAGCAAAATCTGGGTTGCAAGTCTCCTCGTGGTGTAACAACTCTCAATGGCCGTTCATGATGATGAATTAGCATGAGTAATACTTTCGTAAAATCGCATATACCATTAACTTGAGTATTGTACTAGGCCACAAAATTGATTTCTTGGCCTTTGACCATAACTTCCTTCGTTGAACCAATTTATTTATTTTCAAGGTTCTATAATGAGAAACGTAATGCGACAAACACCTCAAAAATGCAAATCTAATTCTATGTTGGCTATCTAAGGACAAATCTTGGTAAATTCACAATTGGTAGGAAATGTCTTCAAAGATAAACCTTACACTTTAAGTGTAACTTTCCAATGAATTTGAGATTCATACCCCTAACAGTTTCAATAGCGTTTTGAGAATCGTTTGTCCACAATCTCTCTGTATCCAACATAATATCAACCAGTCCTCAGGCCTGGTTTCAACTACACCAATTAGACACCTAATTCTTTCCTTTCATCCAAGGATTATATAGAGTCCAACCTTTTCTCAAATTATAGAGATCTATAGTCATTTATGCCTTGCAATCCATAGATTCAAGCATGCATTTCCCAGTATTGTTCTAGTGAAAGATTTAAATAGATATGTTACAACTGAAAGTTGACTCTCACTAGAATCTTGTTTGAGGATATCTTTTTGAACAACTCATCATTTACATAGATATAGATCTTCATTGAACATTCCAAAGAAGTATTTCCAAACTACTAGGTTTTGTGATTATACTATAGCAATAAACTTATCAACCGTTTAGCTTTGAACATATAACCTTTGGACTGACAGAGTATCCCTTAAAGATACATTTGCTCTATTGAGGTTTTAGCATTCAAAACTTAATTGGAAAATGTCACTAGCCTAAGTAATTGATCCATAGGATCCTCATTGACTCCTAGAACCTTCATTTGCTTAGGTTTGACTATCTATAACTCTAAAGTTTATGAGACATATAAGTCACTAATTTAATGAATACCTCTTTCAAAGGTATATGTCGCAATCAACGTTCTTTTCCAATGAAATAAATTAGTTGACATGCACCCTCATGGACCTAAACATTTATCTAGCTTTCCCCCCTCTTCACCACAAATTTTTGTAAAAAAATGTGAGTGAAGAACGGATGGTTACTTGATAATTGCTCCTCTACATTGATCATATAAAATGATCATTAGATCTTTCACACCTACAATTGGTCAAAGAGCACTTATACCCTATTCATTTGATCTTTGTCTTAAACACTCCAGTGTCTGGACTTTCAAGGAATCAAATGAATTTGACTAATTCGTGTGAGCAATCCTCATATGTATCGGAAGTTTAGGCTCCATGATTAACCATTACATCGTTGAATCACAGAACATTACAATAGATTAATTGAAACATAGAAATTATTCTAATTGTCTACAAAATGTTTCTAGTGCGGATAATGAAGTGAAACAAAACCGCCCTTGGGATTAACAAAAATGGGAAAAATACTCCTCGAGTGAATTTCTCTTTAATTAAAGCATCATGTTATGCCTAACATAAACTAGTGTAGTGGATGTTTGCACTAATCAATCCACTTTTAAAAGCATACACATATGATTACTTCATCCAAAAACATGAAATTGTCTCATCATGTCTATTTACAATATTGTCTTAATATTTATCAACCAATCAATCTTTCATTATCTCAAGTTAAGTCCAGATCTTAGAAGAACTTCAATTGAAACCAAAATCTATCCAATTTCAAGATTCTTTGAGGATATTTCACAGGAAAACTTTAGGTCATCATGAAATTCCGAATTGCAAGAGGTCAAGCCTATTTATCAACTTTGACATGTTGCAAATCCAATTTGTAATGATAAATGCCTAAGCTATCAATTATGACATATCTCATGTGTTCATCTTTATAATCTTATGAAAATAGACAAAAATGTCCTTAAAATTTCTGTTTCTGGCATATGTACCTTAAATCCTTTTACCCGAAGTAAATGAATTCATTGATGAGTTTTACACTGTCTAGTATTTGCAGTTATTCAAGCTGAGTGTGCACTATTAGGTGCTTCTAAGAAAAAGTGTTCAGGTATCTACTACCGCACTTAATGAATACTGCAATATGCTTAACTGTCATTGTCCACTCAATTGTCATGTGTGTCAAGAGCTAAGAAATACACTATGAATTTGCACGATTAAGAGTTTTTTGAATTGGTTTCAGTGCATGTGTTGAGCCAAACACACTACACAACATTTGCTAAAAAATATGTGCTTCCCAAAATGTCCCATTTGTCTTTATTGGGATACGTTCTTTTAAAAATCGTTGTTAGTATCTTCCCCTTTGATCACATTCCTTTTATGTTTAGAATCCAATTCTCGACTAGGAACATGTAATTGACTAACTAGCAGCTTTTAGCCACTTATAATCACTATAATGAGCGGCATCCCCAAAACTCCTAGCCACCCTAATGGCCATGATCGATTTTTAGATGCCCCCACTCAACAAGAAGATATTAGCCTCTAACTTAAGCCTTAATTTATTGTTCACAAAGACTTGAATTATCAACCTTTGACTGGTGGTAGTAGAGATACCAAACTTTTACTCGGATATACACTGATATCTTGAGTTAAAGTATTTTTATCATTAAATGAGAATTATTACCAAGCACAGAGTCTATTGAACATCCAAGGTTTCGTTTGTAGAGGAATCGTCTTCATTCCATACTACTAAAACTACTTATGGTTTCTTCTCTGTTTCCAACACTAACACTCTCCTAGAGTTCACATGATTCGGTTGATGCCATTCAACTAGTACATATTTAATTGTTATGACCTCCTAGGCATGTCAAAATCGATCCGCCCCGTCCGATCAACTCCGACACGAGGTCTTTGGGGCAGGGCAAAATCCGACCCGATGGAGAACGGGGTAGAGCACGCCCCGCCCCGTCCACGGGGCGGGTCGGGGTCGGGTCAAGTCCCCCGGCCCGTCTTGCCCCGCCCCACCCCTATATAAATACAATTTTTTTTAAAAATTATATAAAATATATATATATGTATCTATAATATAAAATTTTATATATAATATAGATATATATATATGTCATCTTAATATATTAAATTATGACTAGAGTAAATTTAAATAATTAAATTCCAATTTTTAATAATTAAATTTAAAAAAAAAATGTTAAAGAAAAAGCTAATGTAAACTTAAAAATTAAAACCCTATTGACTTCAACAAAAAAAAAGTCAGTTTTTTTCTTAAAAAAAATAATGGAGGCGGGGTGGGGCGGGGCGGGATGGGCCAGACCCGGCCCGTGCGGGGCAGATAACGGGCGCTTATTTTTGGGATCAGAAAATCCAGAAATGCGACCTGACCCGCCCTGTTGACATGCTTATGACCTCCTAGTCATAAGCATCTCGTCAGCTACTTATCACTAAAGACAAGCTTAACTTAGAAGCATCTAACTTATTGTGTTTTATGCCATGGTCTACATATAAATGAGGTGAATGCACAGCACACAAGATTTTGTTCTTAAAATTGACATTATGACAACTTAACGGAAGGTATGACCTTGAAACTTCACTATGTTCCCAATCATCACCCATATCCAACTGTCGCATTACCACATCTTAATCCTAAAAGAAAAATAATATCTTCAATTGTTGTGTGTGAGAATGCAAATATTCTTCCAATTGAATGTCAAGGATCATAATACCGTTCAATGCTTGGGAATGCAGTTTGAAAGAAAATTAATGCTCTTAACTATATGTCATTTATGACAAAGGTCCTTCCTGGCCAGTACATGCTTACTAAACATCTTTCAACTTTAAAGACACTTGTATCAATTTGTAATAAGGTTCATCATCATCTATCGACATATCGAACATTTCTTCGAATGTTGGCTTAGCCCTGTGCTCACTTTTGATCAAAGCCTTACACTTAGTCAGCTTAAGGTCATGTCAAACAACTCAATTTTGTCGAACAAATGGGGTTAGATTAGACATATCCAATCAATAACTATTGTAAACTTATTCAAACATTCACTAAGGAACATGACCAATAATCTTATGTGATTCATTGTGCATCAGTACCTATTGAATGTACTAGCAGATTTAAGGTTAGGTACACACTTCACCGATTTCTCCTAAAAATATTGTATTACTCACATACCCCATCCCAATTTCTAGATTATGATTAAATTTCGAGATGCATTTAAATTTTCACAATTTGTAAATTTACACAATTTGGAATCCATAGAAAATAATTGCAGTCATAGAAAAATAGGGCGTTGATAGAACAATGTCACAAAGACTTTCTAAGCAAAAAATCGATGAAACACGGCCCCTTACGCACGTCCAGAAGCAACACATGCTCTTTTACGCATCACCATGCTTCCGTTGCATCAACACTCGCCTTCGCACATTCACATGCATGCAGACACATTTGTACACACACTTCACACACCAATACGAGCCCACACGCAATCGTATACACCTCCACATGTGACCCATGAATAAAATGTGCGTCTTACGAGTATCCATGCGCCATTACATGCCAACGTGTGTCACTGACATGCGCTCCCACAATCACGCGCTGACACACATGCCACGAGCCTGCACGCGTTGCCATGCGCTGGAATATTTCCAGCGGCGAAGCAGTAGTCTAGCAGCGGTGATCAGCAGTCCAGTGGCGGCGTTGCGGCGGTGAAGCAGTGGTCCGGCAGTGACTATCAGCGGTTCGATGACCGGCCAGTGGCGGAGTTGCGACCGTTCGGTAGTTTCAGTCTGACGTCGAATCGGTGGCGGTTCGGCTCAACATGTTTTGGACCGTTGCAAACAGTTCTTGTTCAGTTACGCTGATGTGGCACCTATCCCACATGTTTGCACAAGATTGGTTGTTGGTGTCTTACGTGTCACCACGTGGCATAGCATGTGACCGCTGATTCGGCCTCATCCGTCACACGTGGGGAATTATTCGCCCATGTGTACTGACGTGGTCCTACGTGGTGCAGATGGTGCTTGCCAACTCAGTGATGACATGGCAGACGTGGTACAATCTCATTCGTCCATGTTTGTTTAGGTGGTACTGGAGTGTCACCTCCTAATCAAGACCCACTCTCACCGGCTAAAGAGTGACGTACACGCGCCACCTTCCCCACGTTTTCTAGCAGACGGTGATCCGACTACCCCCCCCCCTCCTAATTCTTGACTACTCTGAGTTCCACGGTGCAATCGATTTCTCAATCTAAAATTCCAAACAATCAGAAAGTGTTTTCTTAGAGAGTGAAGAACCTAGTTCTTCATTAATAACAACTCAAGAACACATTTGATCTGATCCTAATCTTCTAAGTAAGTTCTCTCATACAATAATAGTTCAATTAATACATCCAATGTATCAAATCGAAGCATATTCGATGAGCAACGCGTACATACCACATACATGTGTCAAATCAAACAATAACAGTGCTCAAATTGGGTTTTTAAAAAATGAACATTTTCAAGTTTCTGAATTTTTTTCTAGAAATTCACAATTTTCTTCCACACTTTAAAAGCTCATATCTCATTCATTTCTAAATGAAAACTTACGCTTAATATATCTATGGAAAACTACTCATTCAACATAAAATCCAAGCATATGATTTGCACGCAAAAAACATAACGATAATAGGATGAAAATTGCACCCAAAACAAACTCATTTTCATCAAAATTTACAATTTTACAGGCCTAACTTAAAAAAATCATATAAAATTCGTTACTTATGGAAATATAAACAAGAACTTTCAGATAATACCAATAGCATGCCTTAAATTGAAACATAAAATAACGAAAATGGGCCAAAAGAGGTTGTACGATTTTCAATCTTAACTAGACAGCATAAAAATTCATTGAAAGACAACTAACACCGAATTTTTACCTTAGTGGCTTTGATACTACTGGATGAATTAGTTGGAGTACCTTGATTTTGCAGCAGAATGGATCCCCTGATCGTGAATGGATCAAACCACGGCCTCTCCTCGATGATTATGTACTTTTGGTTGGGGTAGAAATCACAAGTAGAAATCCACCGCTTTCTACGACTCAAGAGCCATCTCCGGCTGTGAAGAACACGCTAGGGTTTTGGTTTCTCCCAATTTGTTTCTCAGTCTCTACCCTTAATCTATTGTGTAACCCTTAATGATAAGAGAGTGTGGGGAAGTGAGTCTATATTATGAAAGATGGGTCTCCCATAAGTATCCACTTCACATTGACCTGGGTTAAACTAACAATTTCTTTATAACAAGTAATTTTTTACATAAGAACTAATACATATTCAGCTTGATAACATTTTTGAGAACAAGTAATATATGTCAGTATAGACACTAATACGTTTAAAACAGGAACGGCCCATAATCCAAATAATACACACTTAAAATCCGTTTGTTAAAATTGTCTGAGTAAAGATACGTATTCGGGCGTTTGATCCTTCCAGATGATGTTATAGAATATGGTGAGGTTTACTTTTTGTAACAACTAAAGCAACGTTGAGCAAGAACCACGAACTTGCATGAGACAAACGGCATCTATCCGCTGAATTGTCAAACCAAAATTAGAAACTTCATATAGGATGTGACCCGCCTTCAAAATCCAATTTGCCGTTTCGACATTAATTAATTTTGAGGCTATCTAGAATTTGATCTCACATTCTCTGCTAAATCTTACACGCATTATAAATCAAAAATAATTCTAAACACTCACTTTAATCAATAATCAATCATTTCTTAACCAACTTTTAAACATATCACGTTACCTTTTCATATTATTATAATATAAATTAATCTTAATATAATTTTCAACTAACAAAAATAAACATTACTACCTCTGTTTCTTTTTAGTTGTCATTCTAACCTTTTGTATGAAAATTAAGGGACTTAAGGAGTTGACAAATCAACCGTCAAGTACTTTTTTTAAATGCCTTGATTTTTTTAATCATTGCTATATATTGTTAAGATTTTTTTCATAATTATAGGATTAATATTATAAAAGAAGTGATAAAATAATTAAAATGACAACTATTTAGAAACAAAACAAATACAATAAAATGACAATTAAATAAATACGAAAGCAGCAGTTTATTTAATCCAACCTCCTTTGTTCTATTTTATTCTACAGAAGACACGGTTGCAAAAGTGGCACCCTTATGAATTATGATTCATAATTTGGAAGGTGCAACTACTTTTCCTTATTACATGACTGATATGTTGACAAGTCAAATTTGGCAACTTTCACAAATAAACTGTATTTACAACCAAATTACGTCAATTGTTTTGTCACGTTATGTGAAATTTCAGCGATGCTTGCGGACTTCACATTACATAATACTCTATTAATCTGTTGCATTTTCTTTCTCCCAATTATTGTACACTATTTCAAATTCAAATTATTGATATTTTAGTTTTTAATGATTTTTTAATCAATTAATGTTTCAGTTATTTTTCATCATTTATTAATTCTAAAATATCTCTTACTTTTAAATTAGAAAAATAACGTAAGAGAAAAAATAGATTATCTAAAGTATATTTTTCAATAAACTTAATTCTTAATTCTTTTTTTTTTTGATATATCAATTAATTTAAAATGAAGGAAGTAGATATTTATTTAGTAGGCATCTTCTAATTGTTGAGAAGCAAATATATGGAATTAGCGAAATAAATTGTATTCTGATTTTTTTTTTTTTTTTTTTTTTTTTTTGACTACCTTGGAGAATAGAAATGAAGAATATGTGTAGCATCTGTAACCTTTTAGTTACAAGCTAAAATGATGTCATCAAACTATAAAGTTCTTGGATATTATTTTGATTACTAGAATTATCCATCGTGCAATGCACAATTAAAAATATATTTGTTGTTTAAGAAAAATAGAATGAAATAATGGAATAAAAGAAATCGATTTAATATTTTTTACATAAAGAAGATAATAACTTTTTTCTATTAAATTTTTTAAAGATATATTTATTTTTAAGAAAATTTTGAACGAAACAATGGAATAAAATAAATCGAATATTTTAATATTTTTAGATAAAGAAGTAATAACTTTTTATTCTATTAAAAATAATTTAATTTAGATTTACCTACAAGCCAGACAAATAGTTTAACCAACAATAGATATTAAAAGCTAACCTTAATAATCAATCAACAAACAATTGTTTATTTGAAATTTTAAATTTTATACTCCATCTGTTGTACAAAGATAGTCTCATTTCTTTATTTTTTGGATGTCTCATAAAGATACTACACACGCATCCTAACCTAGACTCCATAAACAATTACATTTTCTGAACGTAACTTCTTTTAAGATATGCAATATAGATATCAAAATAAAATCATAAAAAAAGATAACTTATTAATTTAATATATTATACATGAAAAAGGAAAAGAAACAAAATAGTGTATTAAAAAATAATTAAATTAATCTATCCACTATATTAATACATATAAATATTTGAAGTTGCATATTAATTACTCTTTGCATACTAAAAGTCTATTAACAAAAAAAAAAATAAGTCGTTACTTAAGTCAAGTAAAAGAATAGAATAATACGAGTTACAGGCTAGCTCGAAAATATAATATAATTTAGAGGGATGGACTAAATTTGTTCAATAATTTGTCGCCCCAATTAAATTGTGGGTCGAATTACCACAGTCCAACATATGATATTATCGCAATAAACTGAGTTGGATTGGTAGTCAAAATTGTCTTATTACTCAAAATTATTGACGTACAAGATCCTCACCCCAAACACGGGAAATCTGGCTCAATCCAAATAGACGAATTGACAGAAGTAAAAAGAAAAATGCGATAAATAATGCACAACACCATTACAATCTCTAGACATATGAGAAATTGTGTAAAAGTCATGCACACACACGAGCCTCTTAATCTAAACCACAATAACTCAACAATACTTCAAAGAATCCACTTGCTCCGTGTATGCACAACAAGTAAGGATAAAGCGGCGCATCTTCATAGCCGAAATCCATAGGAAATTGGATATCGGAGGCCACTTGGAAGACCATCTAAAAACAGAGATCGGATGCTGCACAAGGCATGGAAAGATGCACAAAGGCAGGGAAAAATCTCACAGAGGCAAATTTTAGGCAAGGAAAGGAAAAAAAAAAAAAAAAAAAAAAAAAACTAGACAAAACAAAATAAAATCAAAATAATAAATCAATAACTTGTTAGAAAGTCTTCCTCCATCCTTCTATAATTTGAGGATGTGGGAAGAAGATGAAAAGATCTAGATGGAGGCTAGGGTTGTTTTGGATGGAGACAACCATGCTAAAGTATTTATAGATAAGCAATGAAAAATTCACATAATCAGGCTCAGACTTTTTTTAAGTACCTATTGAAATGTTACAAAATTGTAGATTTTTAAAGGGAAAAAAAAAAAGATAATTGGGCGTGTATTTTTAATAAATGCTGCCATTTTTTAGATTTAAAAAAATTGGATATCTTAATGCAATGTCCTGATTTGGTGTCTCAGTTGTGTGATTGGATGTTGTGTATAGGAAATACGACGCTAATTTATATATTACAAAGATAATAACATTTTGTAAGAAAATTCAGAATGTGATTAGATATGTTGTATGGTTGATTCGATCATTATATGGTAAAATTACACATGATTTAAGGCGTTGATTGTTGAATTAATATAAGAGTTATTGGTGAACTTTCCAATTTTTTGCAATTTGATTGTGGAATTAATATAACATGCTTATTTTCGCCAATCCTACCGAAGATTAAGATTAATAACCTATAAACGGGTTTTCATATCATGCAAGTCCACGTATAGAATAACTCGTGTATTTCCAGAAAAAAATAGATGTTTTGGGCCGGAAAGATCTTGGATTGCAACAAATATTATTTATTTATGTTGTTCATCAATCGCGTACCTTATATAGATTTATATTTTCAGTCTCTCTCTCGAATGATTATATTCATCTTGTTAGAAATTAAGGCACGTAAATCATTTACACACGTATAAGGGAATCGGTATACCTCAGTTGATTTGCAGCGGAATGTATTCGGTTGATTCCCCAAATTGAAGGATCGTGCACTGATTCGTCTACAAGCCCGTCTGGACGAATACTACTAGAGCATTCGCCGTCTACTTCACACCCTAGACTCTTGGAGGACTCCGGTGATTCTCCAAGACAGAGAATTAGAGAGAAAGGGGAGAAATATGTATTCTGTGGATTATTTTCCGTAGTCTACGAATACCAGTATATTCGTATATATATAATGGGAGAGATCTATCTCCTATTATGGATAAGATCTCCATCCCTATCGGGAATATATCTAATAAGATATTAAATATCTCGTCAGATATATATCCCAACCATATTGGGATCCATCAGATATGGATGCAACCAACATCTCCCACTCATACAAATCTGATCCGACTTACTCGAATCTGAAAGACTCCACAATTCTCATCATCATATCTCTTCTTTCATACAGAGACTAAGGCGTGCGACCGAGCGAGAACAGAATGGAACAAAGTGAGGAGAGTTATATTAAGTTATCACCCAACTAACATAACTCATCAACTCAGGAGACTCGCTGTGTACCCCAAACTACGTGGTTGCACTAGACCAAACATCTCTGACCCCTCGTATTCATATAGAGCATGTTTGACCCCTTAACTTTGTATCTATGCTCATGACTATGTCAAAACTAATTCGACTTAGTCGGCCGGCCTATGAGCCATAGTACACAAGTGCATTACCAACTTAGTTTTTCCTTGGCCTCTAATGTCAATCTGCTTGGACTTGACAGCTTTCTTAGTCATGCTCCGACAGACCGCATCAACCATGGCCATTGAACACATGCTAAAGTAGCGTCATCAAGCTTACACTTCATGACAAAGTCCAAAGTCCCAAAGGGCACAAGAAACACTATAAGAGCTCACACAGTGACGAAGCAGGGATCTATTAAGTCACTCCTCTTATTAAGGTCGTCATTAAGCACATGTAGTATGAATACATGCTATGATGGAGCTCCCACTCAAATTTGGGCATGTCACGCTCTGAACATCATACAAGTCTTAGTCCAGTCGCTCTTCTAGCGTCTGACCTGCGGACCACTTAGGAATTTGTCTCCAACACAACTCCTAATGATTCGCACACTCGGCTATTAAGAAGCTTTTATGAAGTTAGGACATTCTTCATAATCGATCAAGTATGATCTCATCCTGGCCTCTTGCCAAGGCGACTATGGGCAACAACCTTTCGTGTTGTTCCTTTCACGAAGGTGATCACTCAAGCGTTTGATCCGCCAGTCTCATCCTGCTCGCTTACCAAAGCGCCAGGGCGATTTCCCGTGTGAGTGGGACAATCCAAGCCTTGTGACATATCATACATATAATAGACACACTACTTTTAACATATAATAAGGGCACATTTTATTGATAAATAAAATTGTTCATACAGGCTACAAGAATTTTAAATTCTACGAAGTCCCATGCTCCTAACATGCCTTTGAAACACATCTCTACTCAAAGGCTTGGTGAAAGGATCAGCTATCATTTCACCAGTGGGAACGTGCCTGAGAACCACTTGCCCCTGCGCAATATTATCTTGGATAAAGTGGTATCTGGTATCAATATGCTTGGTCCTCCCATGATACTTGGGGTCCTTAGCATATGCTAGTGCAGCTGTGTTATCACAAAGGACAACTACTGCATCATCTACATGCGCCGTGACGCGCAAAGTCTGAAGAAATCTTCTCAACCAGATAGCCTCTTGAACTGCAGATGTACAAGCAATGTACTCTGCTTCCATAGTGGATAGAGATATACAAGGCTGCTTCTTGCTACTCCAAGTGATAGCAGCGCCTCCTAACAAGAATGCATATCCTGATGTGGATTTGCGTTCATCTCTATCTGCTGATCCATCAGCATCGCTGTAACCAAGTAGCTTCAAACTGCCACCGTGATAGCACAAAGCTAAATCACTTGTCCCCTTTAGATATCTAAATATCCTTTTGACTGCGGCCCAGTGAGCGCGTCCAGGATTACTTTGATACCTACTCACCATCCCTACTGCAAAGCACAAGTCTGGTCGAGTACACATCATTGCGTACATCAAACTCCCTACCGCGCTTGCATAAGGAACCTTAGCCATACTTTCCTTTTCATCATCTGTTTTTGGGCATAGATCTTTGCTAAGAACACAATGTTTTTCCATAGGCGTGTCAACGAGTTTAGCATTATGCATACGAAATCGCTCCGGAACCCTCTTAATATAAGTCTCTTGAGACAAAGTTAAGAGTCTCTTTGAGCGATCTCGGTGTATCTTAACACCAAGTATGTATTCTGCTTCTCCCATGTCTTTCATCTCAAAAGTAGATGATAGCCACTGCTGAGTGGCGACAATCATCTCCGTATCATTTCCCGCCAGCAAAATGTCATCCACATATAATGAGAGAATTGTGAAATTCTTCTCATCCCTTTTGACATACACACAGTGATCTTCCTCAACCATCGTAAAGCCTATCGAAGTGATAGCTCGATGAAATCGAAGGTACCACTGTCTGGATGATTGTTTCAGTCCATAAATGGAACGTTTTAAGCGGCATACTTTGCGCTCTTGTCCCTTTACCTGAAAACCCTTAGGTTGATCCATATAGATCTCATCACCCAGTTCTCCATTGAGAAATGCTGTCTTCACATCCATTTGGAACAGTTCCAAATCAAGATGGGCGACAATTGCTAAAATGAGACGGATAGAGGCAAACCTCACCATCGGGGAGAATGTCTCTTCATAGTCCACACCTTCTCTTTGGGTAAAGCCTTTCGCCACTAGGCGAGCCTTATACTTGTCTATCGAGCCATCTGCTTTTCGCTTGACTTTGAGAACCCACTTGTTCCCAATTGTCTTGCGTCCAGATGGTAGATCGACTAGCTCCCAAACTTGGTTCTTAGCCATCGAACTCATCTCTTCCTCCATAGCACTTATCCACTCTGTAGCATTTGGAGAAGTTACAGCCTCTTCATAAGTGGCTGGCTCATCAACATCCATTGTTGCGCACATGAAAGATTCCCTTTCGAGTTCAAAACGTCTTCGGGGAACCGTTCCACGCTTGCTCCTGCGCAACTCTAGATCTTGAGAGTCTTCATGCAATGGAATTCTCCCACTGACTCTAAGATCGCTCTCATTATTCCCGTCGATTGCTGGATTTGGTTGTAAAACCGCATCCTCGCCAGGAATTCCAGCGTTGTCTTCGGAATCTTGTAACTCATAAAGTTTAAGATCTCCTTTAACTTCTCCAATTGTTGGAAATTCCTCCTCGAGGAAATTGACATCGCGCGACTCAATTTCTGTCATTCCTCCGTCAGGATGTTCACCATACATCACATAGCCTTTCGAGTGGTCACAGTATCTTATAAAGATATGTTTGACTGCTCTAGGACCAAGTTTCCCATGCTTATGGGAAGTATTATGAACAAACCCTGCTGACCCCCAAGGGCGCAAACCTTCTAAGTTGGGCTTTCTTTCATGCCACAACTCATACGGCGTCGAAGGAACTGATTTAGACGGCACACGGTTAAATATGTAGGCAGCAGTTAAGATTGCATCTCCCCAAAAGGATATTGGTAGATTTGCTTGCGCCATCATTGATCTGGCCATTTCCAGAAGTGTCCTATTCCTCCTCTCTGCAACACCATTTTGTTGCGGAGTGTAAGGAATTGACAGTTGCCTTATGATCCCTTTTTCCTCACAGTATTGCCTGAACTGATCAGACAAGTATTCTCGCCCATTATCAGTGCGTAACGTTTTAAGTTTCCTATCTCTTTGGTTCTCAACCTCCGCTAAGAATCGCTTAAAACAATCAAGCGCTTCCGAGCGGTGAGACAGCAGATACACTGAACCATAGCGCGAATAATCATCAATAAATGTGAGGAAATAGGATGCACCGTGTCGTGCCTTCACATTCACGGGTCCGCATATGTCTGAGTGAACTAACTCTAGAGGTTGAGTAGCTCTTTTTGCCTTTCCAAAAGGCTTCCGGCAGGCTTTTCCTGCCAGACATGGTTCGCACACAGGAAGGTTGACTTTAGCGAGATTGCCTAAAAGGCCTTCTCGAGCTAACCTAGTCATCCTTTCACGCCCTATGTGTCCTAACCTTGCATGCCATTTATTTGATTCATTCAAAATATCAACAGATGAAGAAATAAAAGTAGTGCATTCAATAGATAAATCTAACATGAAAAATCCATTGTTCATATGTCCTACGCCATAAAGGTTGTTGCCAAGAAAAATAGATAACATGGTCTTTTCAAACAGGAAAGAAAAATTTTGACTCAAAAGTGCTGAAACTGAAAGTAAATTACATCGAATACTAGGCGCATAAAGCACATCACTAAGGAGCAGGTCGCGCCCAGTGCTAAGTGTGAGCTGGTATGCACCAACTCCCACCACTTCTTCTTGCGCGCCATTTCCCATAGCAATGTAGTGGCTGCCTGCTGGTACTCGACGATAATCTACAAATCCTACTCTATCTCTTGTCACGTGTTTGGTTGCTCCTGAGTCTACAATCCAACCATGGAGAGAATTAGCAACTAACACATGTGAACAGACAAAAGAATCAGTAGAGCTAGGAGCGGGTCTTACCTTCTTTGGCTCAGTACAACTACGAGCAAAGTGACCCGTCTTTCCACAGTTATAGCAGGTGTCTTTTTTCTTTCCGCCCCTTTTTCCACGGTGACGCTTCTTAGCCTTTTCACCTTGCGGGCCCAAGTTTTGGTTTTTGCCGTTGCTTTGTCCTGCATTCTTTTGCTTTTTCCAACGGTTGCCTGTGTTAGGCTTGCGTTGGCCAGCATGTGCGACAAAAGCAGCCGCTTGTGCTCTTTCCGCCTCTCGACGGTCAGCCTCGAGTCTAAGATGACTGGCGACGCCGTCAAAGGTCTGGATTTGCTCGTTGTGTGTGAGCACAAGTTTAACTTGTCCCCAAGTCTGCTCAGGTAGCGACCTTAGGACTGCCAAAACTTGTTGTTCGTCGGTGAGTTCATTTCCAGCATTTTGAAGCTCTCGAATCATGTCTTTCATGATATCAAGATGCTGGCCTATGGTGTGCTTAGGGTCAAGTACGTACTGATTGAATTTAAGGGTTAAAGCCCTTAATCTCGTTGCCGAGGTAGTGCCGTACGTGACCTTTAAGCTGTCCCACAGCTCTTTAGCTGTAGCAAACGTCTCGAACTCACGAATCAGATGATCTTGCATGCAGCTAAGCATAGTATAGCGCGCAAACCGATCTTGATTCTCCCACTTATTGTACGCGTCTAAATCGCGACGATATTGGGCATTTTGACCGTTTTCTGGCTCAACTGGTGCGGCCATAGTCTCGGTGAGATGGTCAAGGACCTTCATATTATGTAGCAGAAATTTGATCTTACGGTGCCACATGGCATAGTTCTGGCCATCTAGTTTGCCAGAACCGTAAAGATCAGAAAAAGCCATTTGGGCATCCATTTCTGTTAATATTTGCGCAAACTATGTTAGAAGGTTGTCTATTAAATATTTTTATTCGGGTCCAAATAAAAATTTTATTATTTCACACAAGTGAATGAGATCGAAAATTCGCCGCATTGGCTCATAATCATCTTCCACTCAATTGAAGACGATAATAAAAAAAATTAAATGACCGCAAATAAAAATTGTCCATGACAAGAACATTCATTAAAAAAAATAAAAATAAAGTGAGATGTTAACGACCTATGGTGGTAAATACGAAACAACAAAAAATTACATGGCCTAAAAATTGGCCCCTCTAATACATGTATCCTAGTAAGAAACGAAAAATAAATAAATAAATAATTACAATTTTCGTTCCTACTACATGATTCTAAAAAAAAATTACATCGTAATATCGTATAACCACCATTGTCATCAACCATCTCACACATACATCAATCACATCACGTAATAAAAATACGCAAATAATGAAATTAAATCACATAATTGATTTAATTAATTTAAAGTGACCTAATCACAAATCATTTATTTAATTAATTTAAGGAATAGCCCATTAAAAAATGAGCAGCCACGTAAACTTCTTAATTAGACCCAATAATTATGGCTGAATTTATTCAGGCCCTTTTTAATAGGTCCAATTTAACACTGGCCCAGCAGCCCATTTTTTAGAAAAAAAACAAATTAATGACCAGGCCCAAAAAAAATTCAGATCAGCCCAAGACTGATTATAGCCCAGAAATTCTGAAACCCTAGCCCGCTTGCCGCCGCCACCCCCCGCAGCCGCTCGCCGCCGCCGCACCCACCACCGCCGCCGCCGGCGCGGCAGCAGGAGCAGGAGCAGCAAAGCAGAGCAGCGGAGCATGGCAGCTACAGTGGAGTAGCGACGCAGCGCGGGCAGCAGCAGGCAGAGCCGCACAGCCGCGCAGCCGCACCCGAGTCACCGGAGGTGAAGCAGTGGCGCTGCGGAGCGCCGGCGCCGCGCGCAAGGCGGCGACACAGCAGCGCCGCAGCGAGCAGCAGTAGCAGCGGAAGTGAGCAGCGCACACAGTAGTGGCGCAGCCGTGCTGCGTGCGGCCGCGTACAAGGCAGCCGTCGCGCGCTCGCGCCTCCGGCGCACAGAGCACCCGCGCGCAGGAGCAGCCGCAACGTAGGTCAGTCGCGCTGCTGGCGCAGCGATCGTGCCGCCGGCGACGGCGAACATGTACAGGAACGACAACAGGGTTATTCCTCCAGATTTTACAAATCCTATTATCTAATTCCGAAAAATTTGTTCATCCAAAAAAACAAGAATATGGCAATGACAAACTACTTCCAGAATTCCAGTCTCGTTCCTTTAATGAAGCAGAAAAACAGTAGTAGCAGCGGCCGCGCCGCCGTCGCGCGGTCGCGCCGCCGTCAGGTCTGCCTCCGTCGTATTTCCTCTTAACTAAAAAACCCGTTAAGTTTTTCCAAAAAATTTGTCCCAAACAATTAAAACAAACCGACAGAGACAAATAATATCAAAACAGGCGAGATCGAATCACTACTCTCGCTCTGATACCACAGTTAGAAATTAAGGCACGTAAATCATTTACACACGTATAAGGGAATCGGTATACCTCAGTTGATTTGCAGCGGAATGTATTCGGTTGATTCCCCAAATTGAAGGATCGTGCACTGATTCGTCTACAAGCCCGTCTGGACGAATACTACTAGAGCATTCGCCGTCTACTTCACACCCTAGACTCTTGGAGGACTCCGGTGATTCTCCAAGACAGAGAATTAGAGAGAAAGGGGAGAAATATGTATTCTGTGGATTATTTTCCGTAGTCTACGAATACCAGTATATTCGTATATATATAATGGGAGAGATCTATCTCCTATTATGGATAAGATCTCCATCCCTATCGGGAATATATCTAATAAGATATTAAATATCTCGTCAGATATATATCCCAACCATATTGGGATCCATCAGATATGGATGCAACCAACACATCTGACCATGTATTTTTGCATTATTTTTGAAACCACCTTTTACTGAGTTCGGATCCTCTGTTATATTATATGTTTTATTTTTGGCGTGAATAATTTCGCGGCCCATTAAATTTCTTAACGTAGTCAATTTCTCAATACAATCCTGATAGGGATAACCTGGTTACTTCGGGTCGGGTTAATAACTAAGCCCACTTACCGGCCCAGTAAACGCGCCAGCAAGCGCGAAGGCCCAGGCCCAGCAGGCCCAGCAACACGCGTTGGCCCAAAACGTAATCTGTTCCGCGAATCAAGTCTGTTCCGCGAATCAAGGCCCATGATCTTTTCCCAACTGCCATGCAGATGTGGTGGGCAAGATCATAGGGATTTAGTTAGGATTTTGATTTGGTAGTATAAATAGGTGAAAAGAACTCGGAATTAGGGTTCGCACTCTGTATACTGAATTACTATCTGTAAACTCAACATTCTAGTGAAAGAAACACCTCGGCAAGAGTGATTTTCTACCCGTGGACGTAGATCTCCGGATCGAACCACGTAAATCCTGTGTTTTTCCATATTGTTTACGTCGATTATCGTTATAGTTCTTGGTTACCGGATTGCGCTTTATCAATTGGCGCCGTCTGTGGGAACGCTTTAACCAACAATTTTTTACGTTTACATTGCATTCAAGAATCATGGTGACAACACGTTTGAATCAATCTCGCCACGGTGATCAATCTAACCAGGATCCGCCCGTGGATCAAGTTTTGCCGCCGAGGCAATTGCCGGCAGGGAGTACGTCTAATCATCAGGGCAATCAAAACCCTCCACTCCCTCAAGACCTGCAAAACCCTAATCTTGCTGCTGCTCAACCCCCGGTTAACATTCAAATTACCCCAGAACTGCTCCAGGCTTTCTTACAAGAGCATGCACATATTCTTCAAGATTGGGCAGTTAATCGCCTACATCCCGCGGAGCCTGCCGCGGGGCCTGCCGGCCATAATGCTAATCCCGTGGTGCCTCCACCCCGTTCACGTGATCAACAGGACCCGGGGTACCGGGGGCGTCAGGATCGACGACGGGAACGACCTGGTTCTTCCGAGGACCATGGGAGTTCTAATGAATCACGACCTCGCAATGAGGAACCTACTGATGTGGATCGCCGCCGTCCACTTAATGCGGCTAAGAGAGTTCGCTATGCCAATCCTCATGCTCTAGATCTTCAAGAGTATGAGCAAGTTCAACGCAATGTTGAACTGGACAGAATTCTGGGTCTTGATGCCAATGGAGATATCATCACGCCGTTCTCCTCAGAAATCATGACCACTACCCTTCCCGAAGGGTTCAAACGGCCAGCTATACCACCTTACAATGGCACCGGAGATCCGGCCAATTTTCTTGGAGCTTTTAGGCACAACATGCTTAGCCATGATAACATCACATCCCTTCAGTACTGCAAGATTTTCCCTGAGTACTTACAGGATGAAGCTCGGGTTTGGTTTGATTCTCTTCCACGCAACAGCGTATCCTCCTTCAGAGAACTCGCCAAGCACTTTTGGGCACGGTTCGAAGCACGGGCGAAGCCCATGGCCACCCTGGCCGATGTCATGAACATGGAACAGCGGGAAGGTGAAACCGTTACGCAATTTCTTGACCGCTTCACAGCGGTAAGTCTCAAGGTGGGAAATTGCCCCGACGACGTAGTCATCAACGCATTTATGAATGGACTCCGCCCCGGAGCACTTTACACCGAGTTAGCTCGGAACACACCGGTCACAACTCGAACACTGTTCAAAACAGTGTGCAAATTTGCTAAGTCCGAGGAGCAGACTCGTCAGAAGCGAGAGAAACACGCTAGCAAGCGGCAATCCGACAAAGCACAAACCGGGCCTAGTACTCGACCTAGTGCATTTTCCCGCCTGACACCGGGGTGTTCAGAATCCCGAAGCGAAATTCCACAATTGACTCCGTTGACGAAGTCACGAGCTGAAATCCTATCTATCCACAAGAACGATCTGCGACCTTGTCCGCGGATGACCGCGCCTCCTGAGAAGAGAAATCGTGGAAAGTGGTGTGCGTACCACCGAGATCATGGGCACGAGACAGAGGAGTGCCGAGAACTCGGTAAGGAAATCGAGGAGTGCCTGAGGAAAGGATTCTTGCGCCAATACATTGCGCGAACTGATGATAAGCCCCGGACAGGTCAAAATGGGGGGTCATCCAATAATCACGGATATCATGACCGCGGCACACAACAAAACCGACCGCCGTGGCAAAATAACCGGCCGGGGCCAAACAACTACGCACGGCAAGATTCTGGCAATCGCCAGCAACCACGTCTCCCACCACCACCTCCTCCTCTGGGAGGACTCGGAGATAATGCACCCCCTCACGTGATAAACGTGATATATGGAGCCCTACCCACCGGGGCTTCACGACATGCCTTAAAGGCAGAAGCTCGACGTCCTCCTCCCGAGGAGCCACGTCATAAACGCCTCCATCAGTCTGAGACTGTCAGCTTCACGGATAGGGACCCAGTTCTGGAGATAACACCTCACACAGACGCTATTGTCATCGACATGACTGTAGCCAACATAACAATAAGGCGGGTCTTCATGGATAATGGGGCAGCGGTGAGTGTTATATTTGCCGACTGTTTCCAAAGGATGGGGATTTCTCGGGACCAACTTCGGCCGGCCCCCGGGCCACTGCAGACGTTCACTCAAGGCGAAGTCCAGCCGGAAGGTGTCATCACCCTCCCGGCGTCTCTGGGTACCTATCCGAAAATAAAAACCATCTTCGTGGATTTTTATGTGGTGAATTCCCCGTCGCCGTACAACATGATATTGGGCCGGGACTGGCTCACCCCCGCCAAAGCCATTTGCTCCACGTATCACCTCGCGCTAAAGTTTCCCACCTCGCATGGCGAAGTGGCTATCCGCGGGAGTCAGCGAGTTTCAAAAGAGTGTATGTATGTGGCACTCAAAAAGACTGCCAAGGTCCCACCCAAACAGCAGCTTCAAGTGGCATCATCGGTTCTGGAACCTCGGGAATGTACCTCGTTGGGGGATGCCACTGCACAAGTCCCGCTTGATCCGTCCAAGCCGGAACAGACAGTGACCGTAGGAGCCGTGGATGTGCCATGGCTACACCAGGCTATCATCTAGACCTTGCGAGAATATTCCGATGTCTTCGCATGGTCTCCTCTGGATATGCCCGGGGTCTCTCCCGACATAATAACACACAAGCTGAACATTGATCCCAGCATCAAGCCTATCCAGCAGAAACAAAGGAAGTTCGCTCCGGAGCGAAATGAGGCCATTCGAATCGAGGTAAAGCAACTCTTGGATGCAGATATCCTGTTCGAAGTATTTTACCCCTCTTGGTTATCCAATCCGGGAATGGTGACAAAAACAAGTGGGGCATGGCGAATGTGTGTCGACTTCTCCGATCTCAACAAGCACTGTCCGAAAGACTGTTATCCTTTGCCCTCAATCGACCAAAAGGTCGAGGCCATTACAGGGTACGTGGCACTTTGCTTCCTAGATCTATACAAGGGATACCATCAGATTTTTATGGATCCGCAAGATGCCTTCAAAACGACATTTATCACTGCCTTTGGGTGCTTCGCTTTTAAGAAAATGCCCTTCGGGCTCAAGAACGCTGGCGCCACCTATCAACGTCTCATGGACTGTGTTTTCCACGACCAGATTGGTCGTAACGTTGAAGTTTACGTCGATGACCTAGTCATCAAAAGCTCCTCCCATCCTTCATGTGTGCAAGACATTGCCGAAACCTTGCGCACTCTGCGGCGCTATAACTTGCGACTCAATCCAGCAAAATGCACTTTTGGTGTTGGCTCCGGGAAGTTTCTAGGTTACTTGGTTTCGCAAAATGGCCTGCAGGCCAATCCGGCCAAACTTCGTGATGTGTTAGATCTGCAGCCACCAAAAACATTCAGGGACGTTCAATGCCTCACAGGTGGTTTGGCGGCTTTGAATCGATTTTTGTCTAAAGCGGCGGAGCGCCAGCTCCCATTCTTTAAAGTCTTGAGACAAGCGAAGTCCTTTGAGTGGACACCGGAGTGCACCGAGGCCTTCGAGGCTCTGAAACGTCACATACAGCAGCTACCTACTTTGTCAGTTCCTCTCCCCGGAGAGCCGCTTTACCTATATTTGGCTTCCTCCGAGGAAGCTATTAGCGCTGCACTTGTACGTGAAGTCGATGAGGTTCAGCATCCCGTGTATTTCGCAAGTCGTGTTCTCCACGGGGCAGAGACACGGTACTCCGTGTTAGAAAAAACTGCTTTGGCAATTGTTATGGCAGCTCGGCGTTTACGGCCTTATTTCCAAGGACGAGAAATACGGGTCCTGACCAATCATCCTATCCGCCAGATTCTTGTCAAGCCCGAGGTGTCGGGGCGCCTCGCAAAATGGACCGTTGAGCTAGGTGAATATGATATTCAGTACCTTCCCGCCCGAGCAATCAAGGGCCAAGCACTCGCTGACTTTTTGGCCGAAACCCCGGGAGACAATCATGAGTCTCCGGCAAACAATGATACACATCACCCCGGTACCCTCGTGTCCTCACCTCAGAAATGGCAACTATATGTGGATGGAGCATCCACGACTCGAGGAAGTGGTGCCGGGGTGCTTCTCATCGACCCCGAGGAGGTTGAGTTTAAATACGTCATCCGGTTCAAGTTCAAGGTGACTAATAATGAAGCGGAGTACGAGGCAGTTCTCGCCGGGCTTAGGCTCGCTCAATCCTTAGACGTTCGTCATCTTGAGCTCTTCACGGACTCCGAGGTCGTGTCCAGATAGATCCAGGGGACTTATGTCGCCAAGGATGAAACAATGATCAGGTATCGTGCTTTAACACTAAAGCTTATCTCCCTTTTTGATGCAGTTGTTGTACAGAAGATCCCACGTGCTCAGAACACAAGAGCAGATGCGCTCAACAAATTGGCCTCCGCGGTCCGAACTAATATATCTCCGGATATTATGGTTGAAGACTTGTTTCATCCAGCAATTTATGAGGCCACAGTTTCGGTACTGACCGACAACGGTCCGAACTGGATGACACCTATCATCCAATATCTCCGAGATGGAGTTTTGCCTACTGATAAGCTACAAGCTCGGCAAGTTGTTCTCAAAGCACTGGACAATCTTTCTTGTAATGCCCAGTCTTACCGCACTTGAAGCACTTTCCCTTAGGTTTCTTTACTCCACCACTAGGGCCCGCTCTGTTATCCCCATTGTTTGCCTTAGCTTTGTCCTTTCACCTCTTTCTCTTGTTCTTACCTTTCGGTGGAACAGTGGGCCCATTGGCAGTGACCAAAGCCTGTGCATGCGTTCCCATCACCCCCTCTGCTGTAACTAGGTCATTGAGCAACTCGTTAAGAGTATAGTCTTTCTTGGCCATAACAACATTGAGACGGAAGTTCTCAAAGGATTTGGGAAGAGTGTTGAGAATGATATCGACCTTGGCTTCGCCGTTGATACCTCCTCTTATCAAGTTAAGCTTGTCCATGAGATTAATCATGTGCATGACAAGATTATGCACTGAGCTGCCCTCGGTCATCCGACATTCCGTGATTTGCCTCATTAAGTCAAACCGAGCAGCTCTGTCCGACTCCCCATACACCTCTTGAAGGTTCAACATGATGTTGGCAGGCAGCATCGTCCATGTCCTGATGCTGGAGCTGCAAAGCAGATGACATTGTGTTCATAATGTAGCACTTGGCCACATTATTAGACTTGTGCCACCTATCATGCTTTGCCCGCTCCTCATCAGTGGGGTGTGTAGTAAGGGGATCCGGATGAGGAGTAACTAACGCGAAATAGTGTTCCTCAGCGATAAGAATATACTCCAGATTACGTTTCCATTCTTTATAATTAGGACCGATTAAGGGGTGTCGTGCGAGAATATTTTTAACAGACGATAACGACATATCTGAAAATATTAAACAACAAACATGTAAGAGCACAATCACATATAATTTGAATCAACAATATTGTAACCTTTTGATAAAACAATATTGATTGAATCCTCCAATAGCCCAAGAGATTTACATATAAGCCACACGGGTGGACGATTATATATAAATCCCTCAACTAGACTAAAATACCTAGTCATTTTTAATTTCAATCCATGTCAACTTAACCTTTTGACAAATGAAATTAATAATTGGACTTTTATACTAAACCATATTATTTTTAAGAAGGGACTCCGCAGGGAGTTGTACTTAAAATTAATATCTAAGCAATGACCACGTCCTAACAGTTGTAAAAAAATTCTTGGATTTGACACACTTTCGTGGACTACGTCGCTTCCAATTTATTTAACCTTCGTTATCCCATTTGTTTCCAACTATCTATAAAACTTGTGAAAATCATACGTGTAAGCCACGCATGTGGACGTTTACGCATGCAACTCCCACTTTTCTTTTGGAATTAAATGATTTATTTAGAAGTCCCAGCCAACAAACTTATAAATAATAAATATGAGCAAGCCACGCATGTGGACGTTTACTAAATTTATTATTTATTTTGCCTAAAGACCGGTTGTGGAGGTCTTTTGACTATTTTTAGAAATTAAAATTATCGGGTTTTGCTTAGTCTTTTACTTCAAAAGGTTTGTCCATGCAACAACATATAATCCTAAGCATAAATAAAAACTAAGCATAACAAATAAAGCATGCTCGGAGAATTTAAATATGCTAATATACGAGAAGGTCCTAGCATGATAGTCTAAGCGCAATTAATAAATCACGTAGACATAATAAACA
Organism: Ajuga chamaepitys; assembly: GCA_958295605.1. Taxonomy (NCBI): domain Eukaryota; kingdom Viridiplantae; phylum Streptophyta; class Magnoliopsida; order Lamiales; family Lamiaceae; genus Ajuga; species Ajuga chamaepitys. Next base: position 26,375,281 of record OY282507.1, read on the forward strand.
TGATAATAAATATCATTCATCCATTGAGCAATAAAGAAACGATAAAAATAAATAAAATTCATTCTTTGTGGCTCAACATGGAAAAATTAAATCCTAAACTATTACAATAATTTAGGAAATACAAATCTTCAAGTCTCTTAGGCTTTCACGTTGGGCCTCGCATACTCGGGTACGGACTGGGTTAAAACGAAAACCACACTGGACTAGTAAACATGCTGCATGGGCCAATGGACTGTCGGGCCGAAACCCTAGCCTAAGCCCACGCCCACGCCCACGCCATGGTCGAGGGGGCCGAGCCGTCTAGAGCCGCCAGAGCCTGCAGGGCCGAAGCCCAGTGCCTCGGGTGCGCCCAAGCACGGGTTTGCAAACCCTAGCAGCCGCTGCCCCTCCAACCGCAATCTGTCGGCCACCGGGGCCAGCTGCTGCCGAGCATCTGGCGCCGGGAGCTGCTGCTGCCGAGCGCGGGGCGCCGGGGTTGCTGCTGCCGAGCGCCAGGCATTGGGGTTGCTGCTGCTGAGCGTCGTCTACCGAACTCCAGGCGCCGGGGCTACTGCTGCCGAACTCCAGGCGCCGGGGCTACTGCTGCCGAGGGCCGGGCGTCGGGGCTGCTGCTGCCGAGTGTTGGGGCCTGCTGCTGCCGAGCGCCGGGCGCTGGCTGCCTGTTGCCGAGTTTTTCCTGTTCTTCGACTTTTACAGAGTTTTCAATAAAATATAAGTAAAAACGAACCTATTCTAACCACGGATTTTCTCATGGTAAAAAACAACCCAACATAAAACGAGCCACAAAGAACGACAAAAATTAAACATACACAACGCACATACATAATCAATAAACAAATTATATCTGACAGAGCCAAGAAGACAGACCTGACTCTGATACCAGTTGTAGGAATTATATCTATTATAATACTCCTGTAGAAAGTAATATAATTAATCCCTTTCCCTAGGACCCTTCTTGGTTGTCATAATTTGTATTCTTATTGATTAACCCTAGAGGTGGATCTATAAATTTATATAAACCCTAACATGCGCCTACAACACATAGGAGTTAAGGGATTCACCTAATAGCTATTTACACAAAAGGTTGATTTCTGATTGAATGATTTCTGACTCCCATTTTGACCTTCTGGACTGTATGCCCTAATCAATCCTCAACGTCGGATGGACGACGAACTTTGAAGAATTCCAAGTGGGAAGGAACACCTTAAACCGGCGCCGCCTACTCTCTCTTTCTCTCTATTCAATGATCTTTTTTTAGTGTTAATTCTTCTATATTCACAGAATGAGAGACCATGTATTTATAATACATGATTGAGTGTGGGCCAAGCCCGGTAGTTTAATTTCTTCTAGGATTAGGAATTTAATTCCTTGTTAAGAATTTAATTCTCTATTCCTACTTGGACTAGGAGTCTATATGGGTCAGTCCAGAGATCAAATACAAGAAATAAATATGGGCCTAACTATGAATTAATTCTTAGTTGTTCAGCCCAGAACATAATTAATTCATAAATATTAATCCATTCCACTAGAGAATTAATACTGACTTATCCCTTTATTCCCGAGTTGAGTCGGGGCTTAAATTAGACTTAATTATTCCCCATATTTAAGATATCGAATATCCATTAATAAATTAAAGCTCTGACAGCTTAAATTAATTAATTTCTTATTTATTTCTTATGTAGTACCACTCAACCTTTTTATTGTACCTGGACGTAATCAACTTGCAGGGTTTAGTACAATAAACCTTTTGAGCTCCTTAAGGGGATATCATCATCCTAAACGGATACGGTTACCTAAATACAAATTACCAATTATTATATGCAAGTTGCTGTCACCCAAAATACATAGTATAAAAGTTATAACTTAACTCTGCCCAGGGTAAATCAAAGTGACACACAAACAAGCATTCATAACTGTAATCTTATTTAGGCTTTAGATTATTATAAGTCACCGAGATCTCTAGTTCTTCACTTAGGTGAGGTAGAAGAACTTATCTCACTGTGATCCTATCAATACGTAAATACGTACCAGTATAAGTAAACAGTCAAGATAAACTATTCCTACTTAATACTGCAGCCTAAACCAACAACTCGTCCGCAAGTTGTCTGAGCTGTGATTTACATTTTATATCTCATTAAGTTTAATTAATCATACGATCTTCTGTGATTTACAACACACCATATGATCTACTTATTTGCAAGAGATATCGGGACACATACATTGTGAAAGTGCAAATATAATCACATAGAAGAAGTGAATAATTGGAAACATTGTATATAAAAGGTTTTGCTTTTAGTATACAAATCCAACAGCTATGTGGTTGCAGAGTAAGCAGAGCCTAGAGGTGTTCAAACAATTTGAACCGCCGGTTTTGATTCTGAACCGGCAGTTCAAAAACCGCCCCCATTCGAACCGAAACTAAATCATGTTTATCATAATTTTAGTTACGATTTGGAACCATCTATAAATTTTCGATTTGGTTTTAACCGCCGATTTCTTTACAGTAGTTCTTTAGAGTTTAATTGTGTACTATCCTTTACCTTGTGTTACCTATACGCACCTTTGGATTTGAGTTTGGTTCCGGTTGGCTTCCTCACTTGTCGCTTCTTTGGGAATCGGAGTTGCCAAAATTGTATACAAGTGGCTCGCCTTCTTCATCTTCACGAAAATCAACTTCTTGTGTTTATTTTTCTTCCTCCGCCCAATCTTCGAGTAAGAGTTGATTTTCTAGATTTTTAAACGGTCAATCTAGATCTCCAAGGGTCCAAAGTGTAGGCTACAATGCTAAGGTTCGCTTGTTGGAAACCGAAAAAGAAGTGGGGCAAGTAAAAATCTCCTTTGCAATAATAGTTAAAACTGGAAAAGAAGTGGCTCTCCTCGACCACCACTCTAAAAGGTTGGAAGGAGTTTGAAATCCAATTTCCACAAAGGTGGTTTGAAAAAATCTTTCAACTTGCTCATAGGGATTAAAGGACCTTTTGCATGTTTTTATGATCTAATTTCATAAAAAGAATTGCCAACATGCAATGATTGGACTCAAAACTAGTACCACATCATTATTACCATCACCAAATTGTATTTTATATTCTCTAAGTAAGTCAGACAAGCATCTTTTAGTGTTTAAACAATTTAATGGGGGAATTTGGGGATCAACATTATTAGCAAATAAAGCCTCATAATACGTTTTTAAGAATCAAACTGCACAATCTTCTCTAATCCTATGATCTGATTTAACTACCAAAAATAATTCAGGAATTTCAAGAAAATATATTAATCATTTTGTTCTCGTGGAAGCAATATTTGATTTTAGAATTGGGTCCTCTATGCATTCCTCAAAACTAAGTACAATTTTTAGATGATGATTTAACACAAAATGAGAAGTTGGATAATTGAGACCGAATAGTTCCTTAGAATCACAACAGCTATCACATCTTGGGCGTCAAATTTAAATGACCACTTAATCCGGGTCATACATGTGTCATGTTTTAAAAGATATAATAATAAAATATGTAGCACCCTAGCTCACTATGTAGTGAACTGAGTTGCCACTACTTACCTGGTATATTTTTTTCTTTCCCTACTTACCCTATCTTATTCTCTCTTTTCATACTTATGTTTTCTTTTCCTACTCTTTTCTCACTCATCAGAGTCACATCGCAAAAGAGAAACTCGTATCTCAAACTGTACAGAACATAAACTTTTTTTTTTTTTTTCGAAAGGTAAAGCAATTTTCATTCAACTAGATTGTTGGCAAGTGCCTTACATCATTTTCAATATACGAAATAATAGAGTGTGGCACTTCTTCTATCCCAAAGACGTTAGAGTCGAAGTCAAATTCATAACGGGCTATCTGATGTGCCACTGTGTTTGCTTCTCTCTGAACATGCTTGTATGTTATACCCCCTATTGTTGGAGAATCGGGAGTTGTGCCAAGGATCTATTCGGGTTATAATTTGAATTTCTAGTTTCAATAATCAAACAACAATGATATGAACAATCAAATCATATAATTCATGTAATTGAATCAAGGTAATCATACAATAGGCCCTAAACATGTAGAATTAAGGGATTAGAGTATTTTACCTTCGAATCGGAGAGACACCGTTGAGAAGAATTAATCCTTCAACCTAAAGATCTTCTTGAGTGTTCCCTAAGTCCAAGCTCACCAATTTGGTGGGAAATCAAACGAACTTTTTAACTCTCAAGGAAATGATAAATTTACTAGAAAAAAACATCCACTCACATATAGGGATGCAAACGAACCGAATCGAAGCGAATATTAAGAGATTCGATTCGAATTCGTGAAATTTGGCTTCGATTCGAATCGCCAATCGAATTTCAAATCCGATTCGAATTCGATTCGATTTTTTCTTGAATATATTCGATTCGATTCGTGATTCGTAATTCAAAATTTTCAATAAAAAGTTTTTGCCATTTAGAAAATATTCGATTTGAATTCGATTTGAAATCAAATTTAAAAAATTAAAAACCCTATGTTTACTAAGAGAATCTGTATATATATTTACTATTAAATATATTTTTATTTATTATAATTATATTATATATTTAATATATTATTTATATATATGTCGAATCGAATCATCGAACTTGACGAATCGAATACATATATATTCGAATTCGATTCGAAATATAAACGAACATAAAAAATTATTTGAATTCGAATTCGAATTCGAATTTTACCGAATCGAATGATCCTAAACGAATTCGAATCACGAATCGAATCAGTATAATTTGATTTGACTTGCATCCCCACTCACATATGCATCTCCTATTGCATATATGGAGTAAGATCGGTCCTCTATTTATAGGGGATAGGAGCCAAAATCTGCCCCCTTTTAGGATTAGTAAATCCTCTCACTTGGGAGAGGAAAATATGGATAAATCCTAATACCCTTAGGAATTTGATTCTTCCATATCTTTTCTTTCCTTATCTCCTACTTCTAATTAATCATTATCCTTTTAATTTATGGACTTTTATTTGGCTACTCAAGGGGCCTTAAGGAGGAATAGGATTGGGTCTCCCAATGGGCCTAGATATCCATATTGAGCCATCAATATTATTCTAGCCCATTAATATTAATTCATTGTACTATAAAATTAATATTGAACTAACCATTCTAATCCATATTATGAAATATGGCTCCCGGTTATTTTTTCCGTGTCTAAGATTCAATGTCCATTAATTACTTTAAGCTACTGAATGCTTTAATTAATTAATATCTTTCATTCCTTGAGAACAAACAACTCAACTTTATGATCATACTAGAAGTTAAACTACTGTACAGGTTTGATATGATAAACATTCTGAGCCCATCAAGGGGACATAATCAACTTGTTTTACCAAGACACGATTTTCTGTATTAATTTAGCAATCTGTCATATAATTAATAATATTGCCCAAAGTATAGTATTGAGTTCCAATGACTCTTTACCCATAATAAATCAAAGCAACATTAATTAATTATATACAATCCCAATTAAGTGACCGAAATTAAGAAAACAATAACCATTGAGATCTAATTTTTCCTTCAAGTCAAGACAAACCAATCTGAGCCTTATGCATCAACTTCTACTAATGGATTGTTCAACTCCATCTAAGTTGTGAATCTTTATACTTATTACAAGGAACCGACAATGTGATCTTTTGTGATCTACTACACACCACATTGTCTACAAAGTAAAGTATTCAAAACATTATGCAATAAATATATATAACATTCATAATATTTAAAGCAAATAGTGATAATTTATTATACAAAGCAACACTTAAAAGCATGCTTTACAATTTAACCATAACAATCTCCCACTTATACTCAAAGTCTGCTTTTAAGTATACTACAACATGTCCTAATAATACTCCCACTTATACTCAAAGTAGCGAGGCAACACACTTGACTCCCATTCCTTCCACATGTTTCTCGAAAGTATTATGAGGCAGACTCATTGTGAGAGGATCTGCTAGGTTGTTCTCCGATGCTATCTTTGCCACCACTAGGTCTCCTCTGTTAATGCTTTCTCGTATGAGATGGTATTTCCTTTCAATGTGTTTGCTCGCCTTGTGGGCTCGTTGTAACATCTCGATTTTCTAAATTAATTTAAGAAAATAAAGAGGCAAAAATATCTAATTTATTTATTTAGAAATAATTATTTTTGTTCAATCAAGCCATTACTAATTACTATTCGTATAAAATTTCCACTTTTGCCATATCGTAATATAATACATATTAAGGTACATTAAAATAAATTGTAACTATGCATTAATTTAAAACGTTTGATTATTTGAGGCATAATATCAATTATTTGCAGCGGAATATAAATAAAACTAGTTGAACTAACAAAATTTAGCATGCAATTTAATTAAATTAGAAGTCTAGAATAAATCTCTATTAATATTTTTTTTAATAAATTATAACAAGTAATAACTTAATCAAAATTATTTCCTAGTTATGCACCTAGTATGAGAAATTATTAATGAAATTCAATCATGCCATCAATTATATTTTAAAATTTTAATGACTCCAAATATACTAACAACTCACATAGTATCCTAACATTCACCTATCAATTGTTCAAACATACGAAATAAACTGACTTAAAGTAACATAACAATCTGGTTCAAATAATCCAATATCAAATTTAAATAAAGTTTCATTACTTAATAGATACCACCATATGCTTCCCTGGCTCCGTCTCAGCTTCAATCACTCTCTCCATTTCTACCTGAGGATCAATAATGGGTTGGGGTGAGCTTCTTTTAGCTCGTGGGAGTCACGGTTTATTACCATAATCATAAAGACAAAGAGGCATACAATGTAACATTTATTAAAATGATGCGCTTGTATTGGCAAGACACATAAAGCTAACTTGTATTGGCAAGTAGCAAACTGATAATGGGCTAAACTTGTATTGGCAAGTAGCATAATGACAATAAGAAAAACTTGTATTGGCAAGTAGCGAATTGTAAATCACTTGTATTGACAAGTAATAATAAAAAATCAAAGCACACGTATACAGTCAAGTAATTATAATTAAAGCAATAAATAATTAGGACCCCCACCTGGAAATGAGAAGATTGAAAATGCAAATGCTGGCAATTTAGTCCAAAGTCCTAGGCTCGTACTCACACTGCTCGAATCCTACATTTTCAGCAAGGAAGTAAAATATTTTAATGCCTTTAGTCCAAACTTTTATTTCAATGATAGTAAAGTGTAGGCTTTATGACGCTTGCCCCTCCCTTCCTCCATTATTTATATCCGTCTTTCATTATCACCGAACGTAGTCACACCCTCAATTCCATCTTCTCTCTCTCTCTCTCTCTCTCTCTCTCTCTCTCTCTCTCTCTCTCTCTCTCTCTCTCTCTCTCTCTCTCTCTCCGGTCATTTGCTTCCTTTTTCGCTGCACCGCTCATAGCCCCGATCTGCAAATTTTGTCATTATTTTTTTTATTCCCGATCGAAACCGCAACCACCGGCATCGACTGCTATAAGCCTACAATGGAATTAGGCGAAGCCTTGAAATCGTAACAGCGGTGCGTTCTCCGGAAGATAGAACAGCGATGGTTTTTCCTCTCTTCTTCTTCTTCTTTCTTTCTTTTTTTTTTTTTTTTTGACTGGAAAGAGGGGAAATTTTGTGGTTTCTGTAATCTGTGGCTGGCATCGAAGATGCCGGCGGAAAGCTAGTTTAGCCGAAGAAAGAAAATAGCAGAGTACCGGACTGTAGTAGAAGAATAAAATAAAAGAGCAGTGATCTTTTTACCTTCTGTAAAAAGTTATGCGTGAAAGAAAAACTCTTTCTCAGTTAAGGACAACGTTTTTATAAGAAAATATTACTAGCAGTGTTTAGTACATCTCCACCACCACTCCATGATCTCCCACTCCTCACTCACGTACTCACGCTAAAAAAAACAGAATGGGAAAATAGTCGTTTCTAAAATCTATTTGTTCTCTATTGGGTTTGGCTCAATTGGATTTGGGCTCAATTGATTGGGCCATCTATTGTTATATAGGCATAAATTATTGGGCCCAGAAATTGATATGGATGAAATGAATGTGTGTAAATGGGCCGATAATATTTTATTTGGACTAGGCCGTCCAAATATAAAATATTAATCACATAAAATGGATCGGCATAATATAAGTGAAATAATAATTAAAATTCACAAAATAGAGATTGTTCACTAATGTTCCAGAACAGATAACTTTATTATTACGAGTAATAATTACATTCTTATCAAAAGAAACTGAATATCCATCCAAAAAAAAAATTAGAAACTGAAATTAAATCCTTTCTAAAGCTTGGAACATAAAGAACATTTCTCAAAACTAAAGTCTTTTCCATAAAAGATAAGTGCACATCTCCCACTGCAACAGCTGCTACTATTGCATCATTGCCCAAGGTGATGGTGATGTCACTCCCACTAAGTTCGGGTTTGCTGGAACCCCTGAGAATTGAAACAAACATAAACAGTGACTCTCGTTTCCACTACCCATAATTGGGAAGAACATGCCGCTAAACAAGTTTCAATAAATTAGTGCATGAGATTTAACTTGTTTTCCTGCAATTTTAGGCTGGGGACAGTCCGCCCTCAAATGTCCTTTCAGACCGCAGTTGAAACACTTTCCCTTGTTTGTTTTCTTCTTAATACCACCTTCAACGGGGATCTTTTCTTTACCTTTGAGATCAACCTATTTTTGACATTTAGTTTTCTTCTTCTTCTTTCTGCCTTTCAGCGCAGAAGAGGAAGATGCACTGCTAGTCATCAAGGCTTGACTTCTCGGCCCCATAAGCATCTCTGCCACGACCAAAGCTTGCATGACCGCAACCAACGTATATGCTTGACCATTCATGGTATAGTTTAGCTAAAACTGCTTAAAACTTTTCGGCAGAGAATGGAACATGATATCGACTTGGGTATCTACATCGAAATCAGCACCAAGAATCTCAAGCGGGCGTCTCATCAGCCATTTTCTGCGATAACAGATCTCGTATTACTATCTGCCTAGCCGTACAATTCTGGTGAGAGAGAAAAGTTCATTAAGGTTCATCATAATGTCTGTCACAGTTCCCATGCTCTGGTGTTGGTACTGCAACACATCTGACATTGAAGTCAGAATAGTGCACCTAGCCAGTTCATTCGGATCTCAACCATTGCTTATGATTTTCCCTATCTTCATCACTAGTTTCGTCCGTAGGCTCAGCTAGTCTAGGTTCATCAAGAACAAACTTGTGTCCTTTATCAGACAGGACTATCAATAAGTTTCTTTTCCAATCCTACATAATTCTCCCCTTCTAATTTGTTTTCTTTGAGTATGTTAAAAAATGGATTAAAGATTGACATGTTGAACTGAGAATTAAACATACATTCATATTAACATCCAATTAACACAAGCATTATTACAAAATTTGATCACATGTGTTATATCAAAATCTCACAAACCGCTATATACATGCATCAACCAACGTCTTAAAACAATTTAAGCAAGTCACGCTGAGTGTGAACGTTTACTTAAATACATTTAAGCAGGTTACAAACATAACAGTCACAAACCTTTAATTCACAAATTAATAGTCGGCTTATACTTTGACCATATAAAATTGACAAGGACATCGTCAGGAAGTAAATTTTACCAATTTTATATCTAAGCATTAACCATAACTTAACACATGATTATTACTCAGTTTTATATGAATAACCCATAGTTATCTTACGAAATTTATTCTAGTGAACTCATTTTTGACATATCCGTTAGGGATAAAGGCCCATGCCAATGCGAAGCCAAAAATTCGTTTTAATAAATCAGTTATAGAGGTCATTAATTAATTTATCATCCATAATAAATTAAAATTAAAACACTTAGTAATTTTGATCAATGAGATTTTCTAGATTCCTCATAAACAAAGTAAAACAAAACAAAAATTAAACTCATATTAGACAGTTAAATCCAATCATCATGGTTTAATATTCCCGTTTTGAAACGAGAAACTCAACTGCCCGAAGAATGGGCCTTCAAAAACTGGTCACATAGTCTTTGTCCCAGCACCCGTCATGGGCGTGATTCACTGTCACGGTCGCAACTTCCTTGGCGTAGAACAGGCTGCAGTTCAAACCACCCGGCCGGGGTGTGACTCACTATCGCGGGCACGACACTCCTGGTGCTGAACAGGATGCAGTTCACACCATCTGTAACGAGCACGACTCACTGTCGTGGTCGCGGCACTCCTAGTGCTGAACAGCCTTCAGTTCACACCATCTTCAATTCTTTTAATTCGTCTTCATCTTTGTCTTTGATCCGTTACAATTTATTTACAAAAAATAAATCTAACATATAGACTAATCTATTACGTAAAAATAGATCTAATCTACTCGTGGATTTTCTCACGAGAAAAATGAATATGGATGAATCAGATTTAAAAAAACATTCAATCCAACATGAATTTAAAACATACATAAAAACCATGATAATTAGATTCCTGCAAAACAGATCTAACAGTTTTACTATCCAATTTCAATTAAGACGTAAATTTGATTTTTGAAAATTTAATTCGAAATTACAAAGACGAAATCAATGGCTCTGATACCAATTGTTGGAGAATCGGGAGCTGTGCCAAGGATTTATTCGGGTTGTAATTTGAATTTCTATTTTCAATAATCAAACAACAATGATATGAACGACCAAATCATATAATTTATGTAAGGTAATCATACAATAGGCCCTAAACATGTGGAACTAAGGGATTTGAGTATTTTACCTTCGAATCGGAGAGACACCGTTGAGAAGAATTAATCTTTCAACCCAAATATCTTCTTGAGTACTCCCTAAGTCCAAGCTCGCCAATTCGGTGGGAAATCAAACGATCTTTTTAACTCTCAAGGAAAGGACTAATTTTCTAGGAAAACACCCTGGTAGGGCGATTAGTCGCGTATCGCTACCAAATTAACTTAAGTACAAATATATATGTATATATTTATACTAAGCCTTAACCTAAAACTCTAACTAGTAGAGCGATAAGTAAGGGTCGATCCCACGAGGAACGGTTGAATAATATTGTCTTAATATGTCAAGCAATTATATACTTCAAACAAGAATAAACTCGAACAACGAAAGCAATAAAGGTGGGGGGGGGGGTGTGTTTGTCAAGCTAGGAATCAATATTTAGCTATGATCAACTAAGCTAAGATTCAATTAACAAAAGATAGCAAGACAGATAAATCGATTTTTGGATTTTTGAAATATGATTAAAGTATCTACCCTTGATCGAGTATCCCTTTGGTTCCAACGAATTACACAACTATTGTTGATGCCCAATGGAAAGCATTTCAAGTTCCTATTTCACGACTACTAACAAGCTCTAGCAACCGTATTATCTAGTAATTATGGCTAATCGAAATAAGCTCTTCGACTAACCCTATCCAATTAAACCAAAATGTCGAATAAGCTCTCTTCAATTTGGCAATCGAATGATAAAAGCACCAAGATAATGAAATAGATTTGACATAAACCTCGAAACCTCGGGTTTAGAGGTCGAACTCTACACTATCACCAACGAAACCACTCGTTGTTTGCTACTAGGGAATCGGAAACCCTACAATTAGGGATAGTAATTTCCAATTCTAGCAACAAATTCATACACTTCCTAGAGGTTGATCAAGTCAAGCAAAAGCATACAAATATGAGTCAATAACAGTAAATAGTGTAGAACACTTGAAATTGCAATCAAATGGTAACATCAAGTAGCAATAATCATATAAACATTGTCACTAAAATTTTTACATTTGATCAAGGGTAGAAATAAGGGTGTTACTCACCCATGGAAGCTAAAACAAACATAAATAAGTAGAAAAATAAAGAAACATGATACTGAGATGGATGAAACCAAAGATCTCAATTGGGGAAGATGATCCTTCAATCTCTTGCCCAATCTTCCTTCCTTGGTGGCTTGGGTGGCTCAAAACTGGCTGAAAAGTGTGTTATTCAATGTCCCCAGATAGGTTAATTTCGAAAGGGAGGATATATATATATATAGGGGAAGAGTTGTTACTTCAATTTAAGGCAAAATCGCGTTCAGGAATTTAAAACATGGTAAGGAATCTCGACCGAGACGCAAGTGTGTCTCGGCCGAGATGTGAAAAAGGGCTTTTCAATTTGTAAACTGAGGGATAATCTCGGCCGAGATTGGATTTCATCTCGATCGAGACGTTAAAAGGGGATTTTTAGGGTTTGGGTTATCTCGGCCGAGATTGGGTTTCATCTCGGCCGAGATCTTCATCTCTTTGAATCTCTGATTTTCCCTGGAGAGGTATCTCGACCGATATGCCATACCCATCTTGGTCGAGATCTTCAATCTCTCAAAACTCCAGGATTTCCCTGGAGAGGTATCTCGGCCGAGATTTGTGCGTTGTCTAGGCCGAGATCGACCCTTCAGCCCTGTCCCTTGTTTCTTAAACCGATCCATCGACTCCGCGATCGTTTGATGTTCTTTTTCGATCCTTTTGCACCTTTCTTAACACAAAAACAACACAAACGCATTATTTTGCCCATGAGAATACAAAAGCACAAAAAACACGTGATTATGCACATTATTGACAATAAAATGACACTAAAAGTGCCCTTAAGTGCGTGCACGGGACACGTGTACCAAATCTCCCGAAACTTCCCGAACAATAAAGAGAAAGACAAAAGGACACGTGTTTAGGGCAGGGTTTAGTGGCATTTGATTTCAGAGAATTTTCATGAAAAAGATAAAGCGATCATGATAAAAGTGAGCATATGTGATAGGCTAGATCCACTACTCTCAAGACATAACACTCTCACCTTAAGATCCTCACCGGGTGAGTGCATCTCTCTTTCTCGAGTGCATTAAAAAGGGTAGTGTTTACAGTCACATTGAAATGCACACAATACCTGCCATAGGCTTGCCAATCATCTAAACTAGAAATAGTACTTGACATGTGTGACAATGAATCAATTAGGTCTTTATATGGGTTGTAATGTTGGTTAGGGGTAAGGTGGGACAAAATTTAGGTAAAAGTGACTATAAAACGGACTAAATGAGTCGTGCACTACCCATATACCCCTTAAACAATGGTCACTCAACCTCACTCTTTTAATTCCCAATCAAGTCGAACTTAATATTAGACTTCTTCACCTTATTCCTACCTACATCTCCCATATGTATCAATCCTCTCAATAATTATGCTCTTAAGAGTTTTCTAAACAAGGGATTGTAATCACAAAATGATGTAATTTTAATTAACCTCTCTAAAAGAATGGTATATACACTTCCTCTTTCTTTCGTTTTTCTGTTTTTTCCTACTTTTTCTTTCTTACTCTTTTTTTTTTTTTTGAACAGGTTAATATTCTTGATTATAGCCTATTTCGCGTTTTTCCTTGCACCCTTCTTAGTTTTCCACTAGCTTACCCAAATTCAATCCCAATTTGCAAAGTAACTACCTTCCAACCGCCTCCCTCATACTGAATAGTCCATTTGGGTTTCAAAGGCTAAATGAAAGGTAAATTTGTTTGTAGTGTTGGGTATCAAACAAAAAAAAGCTTAAGCTCAAAGGGCTAACTAGGAAAATTTGTACATTTTTGGTCAAAAGGAATTATTTTCAGCTTTTGAAAAGGACTTAAACCAAGAAATGACTAAAATCATTTTCATTGTCACCACACATACCGACTTATTCAAAGGTAAAGAATTAGGGCAAGTTCTAAAGGAAATTGCATACATTCAAAGAATTTTCGCACTAAAAGGAAATTTAATTTTACTCCAAAAGTGGGAGTATGCATTAGGCTCAAAGACTCACTTGGTTGCAAATTTGATCAAAAGTTTTGAATGTATATTCAATTTTGTTTCAAAAAGCCTATCATGCTCTACCATGTGCTTCTTTCCAAAAAAATATTTGTTCAAAAAATTTTCATCATTAATCAGCGCCACAATTTTCCTTCCTAAACTAATCCAATTGCTTTCTCGAGCTGCCAACTTGTACGAATCCCACCCCTCCCCAAACTTAGTTGCAAACTAAGTTTGTGGAAAAAGATGAGTACAAGTCGGTGCTCGTCAAAATTAACCAAATTATTAACCAACTAACTAACTAACTTAACAAAAATAATCATACTCCTAAAAATATGCAAGGTATCAAAATTTAATAAAGACAATATCAATATAACCAAAATAAACAAAAGACAGCAATTAGCTCACAGTGGGTCTCGGCCGAGATATCGTTCCAGAGATTTTGGCCAGTTTGGGCTCTCCTAAATCTCAGCCGAGATGCTTCATATTTCTTGGCCAAGATGTGCTTCAAGGGAATTGCCCTGTTTCGCCTGCATGACGTCTCGGCCGAGATGGCCTCCCCTGCACTTTTTCTTCATTTTGGTCCCCTTCACCCCCACTTCATGCTATCTCTCGATTATTCTAATTTATACCTGCACATTTAAAAAAAAAAAAAATCAAATATGCCACAAGGCATTTATTAAGTAACTAACTAGGAATTCAAAAAATGCAAAAATTGAAAGATACCGTTGGGGTGCCTCCCGACAAGCGCCTTTGTTTAACTTCGTTGGCTCGACGAACCTCGCTCAGTTCAGTGGCCGGTCTTCCACGTACTCCTCTTCTCTGGGTGTGTCTTGAAAATGCTCTAGATATGGCTTTAGAAGATGCCCATTGACTTTGAAGATTTTACCAGTTTTGCCACTTTCAATCTCGATGGCACCATGATCGAACACCTTAGTGACAATAAAGGGTCCTATCCACCCTAAACAGAGTTTTCCTAGAAATAACTTCAACTGGGAGTGATATAATAGCACTTTCTGCCCAACCAAAAAAGTATTCGGGTGTCCTCGAGTCATGAAAAGCCTTCGTTTTCTCCTTGTAGATCATGGCGTTTTCTAAGGCTTCATTTCGAATTTCTTCAAGCTCTTGCAATTGGAGCTTTCGGTGTACACCGGCTTCATCGAGGTTCATATTGCTTCTCCGGATAGCCCAATAGGCTCTGTGTTCAAGTTCAACCGGGAGATGGCATGGCTTTCCATAAAAAGTCGAAAGGGAGACATACCAATTGGAGTTTTATAGGCGGTCCTATATGCCCATAATGCATCATTGAGGCTCAAACTCCAATCCTTGCGATTCGGTTGAACGGTCTTCTCCAATATCGACTTGATTTCCCGATTCGAAGTTTCGGCTTGCCCATTGGTTTGTGGATGATAGGGCGTCGAAACCTTGTGCAATACTACATATTTCTTCAGCAATGCGTCGATTGTTCGGTTGCAAAAGTGTGTGCCTCTATCACTTATAATGGCTTTTGGTATCCCAAACCGAGCAAAAATGTTGGATTGAACGAACTCGGCCACAACTTTGGAGTCATTGGTTCGGATTGCTTTCGCCTCCGCCCACTTGGACACATAGTCAACGGAAAGAAAAATGTACAAATTCCCATAAGACAAAGGGAACGGTCCCATGAAGTCCATACCCTAAACATAAAAAATTTCACAAACTACAATCAGGTTTTGGGGCATTTGGTTTCTTTGAGAGATATTACCCGTCTTTTGGCAATTGAGGCATGACTTGCAAAAGGTGTGTGCATCCTTGAACAGTGATGGCCAAAAGAAACCACTCTCTAGGACCTTGTGTGCAGTCCTCTTTGAACCGAAATGCCCGCCACAAGCATAAGAGTGGCAAAAAGCAAGTATGGAGTGGAATTCAGACTCCGGGACACACCACCGGATAACTTGGTCGGATCCGTGCTTCCATAAGTATGGATCATTCCATACGTAATGTTTGGCATCACTCCTTAACTTCTTTTTGGGCCTTAGTCATCCCGGCAGGAAATACCTTAGCAACAAGTTAGTTCATCAAATTTGCATACCATGGTGTCACAACATCAGAGGCTACAAACAACTGTTGATCAGGGAAGCTCTCCCTCAAGGGCATTTCATTCTCCTCTTGTGTCAATAGGCTTAGGTGGTCAACCACTAAATTGTCTGCCCCCTTCTTGTCTCTAATATCAAGGTCAAATTCTTGCAATAGAAGTATCCATCGTATAAGCCTCGATTTTACTTCCTTCTTCGACATCAAGAACCGAAGGGCTGCATGATCAGTGAAGACAATGATCTTAGTGCCAACTAGGTAGGATCTGAATTTCTCGAGTGCAAAAACAACAGCAAGGAGTTCCTTCTCAGTAGTGGTATAGTTGGCCAGGATTCAGTGTCCATGAAGCATAGTAAATTACATGCGCCACGTTTCCTATTATTTGCCCTAGGGCTGCACCCGCTGCTTGATCACTGGCATCACACATTAGTTCGAAAGGAAGCTTCCAGTCAGGTGGTTGGATGATGGGGGGAGTGACAAGCTGTCCATTAAGCACATCAAACGCAATCTTGCATTCTTCATTCATTTCAAAATCAACGTCTTTCTGCAATAGACGACACAAGGGAGAAGCAATCTTGGAAAAATCCTTTATTAACCTGCGATAAAAACCTGCATGGCCAAGAAACGAACGAACTTCCCGCACATTTGCGGGGTAAGGCAAAGAGGCAATGATTTCTATAGGTGTCAATTCAATTTCTTCAAGTGAGCATGGCTTGTATTAGAGGTTGAGTAGGATCAGGAACCGGGTTTGGGTTGGGAAGAATCGGGCCGGAGAACCGGGATAATTTCAGTTCAGATTTGGAAGTTATTGGAGAACCGGGTTGGCGACGGTTATAATAGAAATACGCAACTGGACTGATGCATGGAAAACCGTTGTTGAAGACGCGTAGCAGTTTAAAATGCAGTTGCAACTGATTTTGATTCCAGCTCCCAGAGTTTCTTGATTCGAGCTTAGCTCTTTATATACATTTGTTCTACTTGTAAAGACGAGTTGATACACGTATCTTTCCCTCTATAAACACTAATCAATCATTAGAATTTGAGAGCTAAGGTTCTTAAGCTCAATTCGGATTGTGAATTGGGTTTCTAGTTTTCTGGGTTGTTTCTTGTAATTGATTGTTTAGTTGAGTGAATTGAGGTGTATAGAGCCTCCGTGGATGTAGATCACATTGATCGAACCACGTAAAGCTTGGTGTTCTTCGTTTTATGTTCTGGTTTTGCGTTCGGTTTTTAGTGTTTGATTTTCAATCTGCTTTTCGTTCGTTTCTGGTTTGAACTTGTTGTTTGTGTGTTGTAATTGTTCTCAAACCTAACAAGTGGCGCCGTCTATGGGAAACATACACACAAACTCAAAGAAGAAGAAGAATGGCTGGAGTAAAGATGGATGTGGAGAAGTTCTCTGGAAAGAATGACTTCTCACTCTGGAAGATTAAAATGAATGCAGTGCTGATTCAAAATGGCTTAGACTCTGCACTTCTTCCTGTTGATCAATGGCCTGATGCTGAGAAATCCAAGTTTCCAGAATTGGATAAGAAGGCTCTGAGTTTGATGTTCTTATGCCTGGGTGATAAACCTTTGAGGGAGGTTTCGAGGTGCAAGAATGCAGTGGAGGCAAGGGGAAAATTGGAGGAACTTTATCAATCAAAGTTTATATCCAACAAACTGTTTCTGAAACAGAAGTTAATGTCTTTCAAAATCTCTGATGATAAAGTCATTTCTGATCAACTTGATGAGTTTGTCAAGATGATTGAAGAGCTGGAAGATCTGGGGGTAAATTTGGAGGATGATGATAAGGCTCTGATGGTGTTAAATGTTCTTCCAAAATCCATGGAAAGCTTTAAAGATGCACTGATGTTTGGAAGAGATGGAAAAATCAGTTATGAATCCATCCTGTCAGCATTGAAGACCAAGTGCTTTCAGGATCGGGGAGAAAAGGGTTCTGCACCAGGAGGAGAAGGCTTGAACATTAAGTTCAAAAAGAATTTCCAAAAGAAAAAGTTCCAGGGAGTTAAAGATAACAAATCTGGAACTCAGAATGCAAAGAAACAAGGTGACTGGGTTGAAACCAGGAAGTGTCTCAAATGCAAGCAAACAGGACACCTAAAGAAGGATTGTCCACAAAAGAAGAAGAAGCAGGAGACTCAGAGGGCAGAGGTGGCAATGACAGAGCATCAAGAAGACCTCCCAGAAGTCTTAAACATCACAGACACCAGAATGGAAAAGGAATGGGTACTTGATACTGGATGCTCATTCCACATGTGTCCCAATAAATCCTGGTTCAAGGATCTAAAGAAAGAAAATGGTGGAAATGTACTGCTAGGAAATGATCACTCCTGCAGAGTCAAAGACACAGGATCAGTTCAAATTAAAATGCAAGATGGAGTCATCAGAACTATTTCTCAAGTGAGGTATGTCCCTGGACTGAAAAGAAATCTATTATCCCTTGGTTCTCTAGCAGCAAATGGCTGTCAGTTCAATTCCCTAGATGGTCATCTTCACATCACTAAACACAATAAGCTGGTAATCAAAGGAAGGCAACACAATGACCTGTTTATTTTGATTGGATCACCTGTGATAGGATGTGCTGATTCTGTGATAAGCAGAGAAGATGTCATGAAGTGGCATAGAAGACTGGGTCACATTGGAGAGAAAGGGTTGAAGGAACTATCCAAGAAGGGTATCATTGGTGAAATGAATAATAGAACACTGGATTTCTATGACAAGTGTGCTATGGGGAAGGCAAAGAAACTGCCTTATGCTAAAGGGATTCATTCCACTCAAGAACCCCTGGATTATGTCCATTCTGATATTTGGGGGCCTTCAAGAACAGAAACACATGGAGGGGGAAGGTATTTCATGTCCATCATTGATGATTACAACAGAAAAACCTGGATATATGTTTTGAGAAACAAGAGTGATGCATTCCTCAAGTTTAAAACATGGTTAAATCAGGTGGAGAACCTAAGAGGAAAGAAATTGAAACATCTTAGGACAGATAATGGCTTGGAATATCTATCAACTGAATTCACAGGATTTTGTGAAGAGAAGGGCATCACAAGGCAAAGAACTGTCCCTCTAAACCCCCAACAGAATGGAGTTGCTAAAAGATTTAACAGAACTGTGCTTGAAAGAGTTAGATGCATGTTGATTGATGCTGGATTACCTAAATCCTTTTGGGGAGAGACAATAAATACAGCATGCTATTTGATCAACAGTTCACCATCATCAACTCTAAGTTTTAAAACTCCAGAAGAAGTGTGGAGTGGAAAGACACCAAACTACCATGACTTAAGAGTGTTTGGTTCTTTAGCCTATGCTCACATTAGGCAACATAAACTTGATGCAAGAGCACAAAGATGTGTATTTCTGGGATATCCTGAGGGCATAAAAGGCTACAGGTTATGGTGCTTAGAACAGGGAAACCAGAAGCTCCTTATAAGTAGAGATGTAAAGTTCAATGAAGATGTAATGGGATACAACTCTACTGGAAGCCAAGAGGAAGCTGATGGAGCTGTGGAACCTAAAAGAATTTATGTTCAGGTGGAGCCTAATAAGGAGCAGATACCACCAGAGGAGAATACACAAGCTCGCAAGAAGATGACAGTTCATCAGAAGAAGAAGAAGGTCAAACTGAGATGGCAAATCTCAGAACCTATAGCATAGGAAGAGACAGGCCAAGAAGACAAATCCAAAGACCTGATTTCTGTGGATTAGCTGGCAGTGTATTTTATGCACTGAGTGTAGCAGAAGACTTGGAGTTTCAAGAGCCAAGCAGTTTCAAGGAAGCAGTGAGTTGCAGTGAGAGTGAACACTGGATAGGGGCCATGATGGAGGAAATGGAATCCTTAGAGAGAAACCAAACCTGGAAGCTTGTAGACAAACCACAAGGGCAGAAGCTAGTGAGCTCAAAATGGATTTTCAAGAAAAAGGTGGAGGCTAGAAAAGCTGATAAGATCAGGTATAAGGCAAGATTGGTTGCCAGGGGCTTTACTCAAAGGGAGGGCATTGATTATAATGAAGTATTTTCTCCAGTAGTGAAGCATTGCTCTATCAGATTACTTCTATCAAAGGTCACTCAAGAAGACTTGGAACTATAGCAGTTAGATGTCAAGACAGCATTCCTGCATGGAGATTTGGTTGAAAAGATATACATGAAGCAACCTGAGGGCTTTGTGATTCCAGGAACTGAAGAGAACGTATGTTTTCTCAGGAACTCACTCTATGGGTTGAAACAAAGTCCCAGGCAGTGGAATAAGAAGTTCAATGATTTCATGATAAGTGCAGGATTCATAAGAAGCTTATATGACAGCTGTGTATACTTTAACAGAGGTTCAAGAACTGAACAAGTGTTTCTTTTGTTATATGTGGATGACATGCTCATAGCCAGTAAGAGCAGGGATAAGATACAACAGCTAAAGGGAAAGTTAAACTCAGAATTTGACATGAAGGATCTAGGGGAAGCTAGGAAGATTCTGGGAATGGACATCATTAGAAGAAGAGAGACTGGAACATTATGGCTTTCACAGAAGCAGTATTTGCAGAAGGTTGTGGAGAGATTCCACATGCATGAATCCAGACCAGTGAGTATTCCAGGTAATCTACAGACAAAGTTATCCAAGGATCAGTGCCCTAAGACTGCAGCTGAGGAGATTCACATGAAGAATGTTCCATATGCCAGTGGTGTTGGCAGTTTAATGTATGGAATGATATGTAGCAGGCCAGACTTGGCCTACAGTGTGTCTCTTGTAAGTAGATATATGTCAAATCCTGGGGAATCACATTGGGAAACTTTAAAGCAGGTGTTAAGATATCTGAAGGGGTCTGTCAGTATGGGATTGAAGTTCCAGAGACAAGATGCAAATACCACACCTTTGGTAGGATATGTTGATGCAAACTTTGCTGGGAATGTGGATACTAGAAAATCCATTACAGGGTATGTCTTTACTTTGTATGGTACAACAGTGAGTTGGAAGTGTGCAACAGTCAGTGGGTACATTGTCAACAACAGAAGCAGAGTTCATTGCATTAACTGGGGCAATCAAAGAAGCTTTATGGCTCAAAGGAATTCTCAAGGACTTGGGAGTAAAACAAGGTTGTGTTACTATTCAGTGTGACAATCAAAGTGCTCTTCATTTGGTGAAGCATCAAGCTTTCCATGAAAGGTCTAAGCACATTGATGTTAGACTTCATTTTTCTAGGGATATTATTGAAGCTGGATCTGTTGAAGTTAGGAAAGTGCATACTTTGGATAATGCGGCAAATTTCTTGACTAAGGCAGTTCCTAGGAGTAAGATGGTACATTGCTCAAGCCTGATCAGGCTTAAACAATGTGATTAAAACCTGGAGAAAAGAAGAAAGTGAGAGGTGATGAAGTGCACTTGAATTCATTGAGGTGGAGATTTGTAGGTGTCAATTCAATTTCTTCAAGTGAGCATGGCTTGTAGTAGAGGTTGAGTAGGATCAGGAACCGGGTTTGGGTTGGGAAGAACCGGGCCAGAGAACCGGGATTATTTCAGTTCAGATTTGGAAGTTATTGGAGAACCTGGTTGGCGACGGTTATAACAGAAACACGCAACGGTTTTGGACTGATGCACGGAAAACCGTTGTTGGAGATGCATAGCAGTTTAAAATGCAGTTGCAACTGATTTTGATTCCAGCTCCCAGAGTTTCTTGATTCGAGCTTAGCTCTTTATATACATTTGTCCTACTTGTAAAGACGAGTTGATACACGTATCTTTCCCTCTGTAAACACTAATCAATCATTAGAATTTGAGAGCTAGGGTTCTTAAGCTCAATTCGGATTGTGAATTGGGGTTTCTAGTTTTCTGGGTTGTTTCTTGTAATTGATTGTTTAGTTGAGTGAATTGAGGTGTATAGAGCCTCCGTGGATGTAGATCACATTGATCGAACCACGTAAAGCTTGGTGTTCTTCGTTTTATGTTCTGGTTTTGCGTTCGGTTTTTAGTGTTTGATTTTCAATCTGTTTTTCGTTCGTTTCTGGTTTGAACTTGTTGTTTGTGTGTTGTAATTGTTCTCAAACCTAACAATTTCAACCTTAGCTTTATCTATTTCAATGCCTTTCTCATAAATCAAATGTCCTAGTACAATTCCTTGTTCTACCATGAAATGACATTTTTCCCAGTTCAACAAGAGATTTTTATCAATGCATCTTTTAAGGATTTTCACAAGATTTTCAAGGCATTTTTTGAATGATTTTCCATATACACTAAAGTCATCCATGAAAACTTCAAGGAAATGCCCAATAAATTCGTAGAAAATACTTACCATACACCTTTGGAATGTGGCAGGTGCGTTGCAAAGCCCGAATGGCATACGTCTCCAAGCGAATGTGCCAAAGGGGCATGTGAAGGTTGTCTTCTCTTGATCCTCTGGAGCAATCGGGACTTGGAAGTAGTCGGAAAAACCATCCAAGAAGCAATAAAAGGGGTGGCCGGCCAATCTCTCTAGCATTTGGTCAATGAAGGGTAGTGGGAAATGGTCTTTCCTTGTCATAGTATTCAGCTTTCTGTAATCGATACAGACTCGCCAGCTGGTCTGTAGTCGTGTAGGCATCATCTCCCCATCTTTCCCTCTATGACAGTTATACCATATTTCTTTGGGACCACCTGAGTCGGGCTCACAAATCTGCTATCGGATATGGGATAGATGATTCCCACATCTAATAGTTTGATGACTTCTTTCTTGACTACCTCCATCATGGAAGGATTGAGCCTTCACTGTGGTTCTCTACTTGGCCTCACATGATCTTCAAGAAGTATGCAGTGCATGCATAAGGATGGACTTATTCCCTTGATGTCGGTAATAGTCCATCCTATTGTCTCCTTGTTCTGCTTGAGAACCTCAATCAATGCCTGCTCTTGACTGTGAGTTAAGTTCAAAGAAATGATCACGGGTAATGTCTTGTGCTCCACAAGGTACGCATACTTGAGGTGAGAATGAAGGGCCTTAAGCTCAAGAGCAGGTGTCTTGATTGTAGAAGGTAGAACTTTTTCTTGTGATTCCGTGAGAGAGATGAACTTCCGTGCATAATTTGGTGGGAATAACTTTGGTGCACCCATTTTTGCCACTTTTTCCACCAATTCCTCATTGGTCTCCCAAATCTCCTCTTTATC
This sequence comes from Ajuga chamaepitys, assembly GCA_958295605.1. Taxonomy (NCBI): domain Eukaryota; kingdom Viridiplantae; phylum Streptophyta; class Magnoliopsida; order Lamiales; family Lamiaceae; genus Ajuga; species Ajuga chamaepitys. The sequence goes on from OY282507.1 coordinate 26,398,298, forward strand.
CTTCTCCAACTGAGTAGTAAGTGAAACTTCCATTGGGTCCCTACATAACAACTCAAACAACTCTTCCACGAGAGGGTCAACAACATCAATGGAAAATACAGAATGAACATCTTCCGGGAAATGCATTGCATCAAAGCTATTAAAAGTGACAATTTGTCCATCAAATTCCATCGTGAGGGTGCCCTCACGGACATCGATCTTGGTTTGGGAAGTATTTAAAAATGGTCTTCCCAACAAGATCGGTGTGGACGTTGATGGATCGCCTTGCATGTCCATCACATAGAAATCAGCGGGAAACACGAGTTCATCAACTTCAACTGGCACATTCTCAATTACCCCATCGGGATACGAAGTGCTTCGGTCAGCTAGTTGAATGACGACCCTTATTTCCTTAAGTGGACCCAAATTTAAAGAATGAAAAATTGAATGTGGCATGATATTAATCGAAACTCCTAAGTCAAGCATTGCACGTTCAATTCGATAGTTACCTATTTTCCACGGAATCACGAACATTCCAGGGTCTTTACACTTTGGTGGAAGTTTCTTTTGGAAGATGGCGGATACATGCTCTCCTATGATCACTTTTTCATTTCCTTTAAGCTTCCTCTTGTTGGTGCAGAGGTCTTTAAAAAATTTCGCATGTCTGGGAATTTGCTTCACTGCATCTATCAGCGGGATATTTATCTCGACTTTTCTGAATATTTCTAGCATTTTTTTATCCCTATTTTTATCCGGGACCTTCTTGATTTGGCTAGGGAATGGCAGTGGTGGAGTTGAAGAATTGACATGTGACTTCTGGGCATCTCGGCTGAGATTTGGTTGTATCTCGGTCGAGACAAGAGTACATCGTTTTTCCTCTTTAGGTTGGATTGCTTGATCTCGGCCGAGATGCACTTCATTCTCGGCCGAGATTATTGGACAGGAAATTTCCTCCTCTAGGCGAAGTGAGCCATCTCGGCCGAGATCTTGATGTATCTCGGCCGAGATTTCTTTCTCAGCATTTTCCCATTCACTTTCGATTTTCCTCTCCCCATTGGAATGATGCCCGGGCTTTTTAGGCTCTCCAAGCATCACCCCACTCCTTAGGGTGATTGCATTGACATTTCAGGGGTTTATCTTGGGTTGTGCCGGTAGCTTTCCACTTTGAGCACTCTCCAGACGGGATACCGCTGATGTTATTTGGCTGACTTGATTTTCAATACTCTAGAACCTCAAACTTGATTCCTTCTGCAGTTGAAGCGTACTTGTTGCTAGGCTCTTGACTATATCGGAAAGGGATGGGTCAGAGGGTACTGGTTCAGTAGGTTGCCTTTGCTGGAACATCCCCTTAGGGTAGGGGGGTCGATTGTGTCCACCTTGATCACCCTGTTGATGCATATTTGGACCTTGATTCCCATATTTGAAATTGGGGTGATCTCTCCACCCAGGATTGTACGTCTGTGAATAGGGATCATACTTCCGGCCAGCCTGATTAAGAATAAAATTATGAACTGCATTGGCATGAGCATCCATTTATTCTCCAAGAATAGGACATGTATTAGTGGAGTGCTCGGTTATCTGATAGATTCTACAGGGTTTTGGGGTAGAAGTGCTCCCCGAAATCACTTTTTTCACCAGGTCAGTGAGCTGGTCCAATCTTTCTTCAACACTTTAATCGATAAAATCTTTGACTCGCCTCACAGGCTCTCTACAACCGAATTGTTGGGTGTTGGCGGCCATCTTGGAGATCAATGCTCGGGCCTCGGTTGGGGTCTTATCGGCCAGAGCCCCTCCACTGGCTGAATCAATCATGTTTCGTTCAGTTACACACAGTCCCTCGTACCAATACTGGATCAACAATTGTGGAGTGATTTGATGTGGTGGGCAGCTCCCTACAAGCTTCTTGAATCTTTCCCAATACTCATACAATGTTTTCCCCTGCATTTGCCTCACGCCACTGATTTTTTTTCGGATGGTGGTGGCTTGAGATGCAGGAAAATAATTTTCTAGAAACTGTGTTTCCATTTGCTCCCAAGTAGTAATGGAACCCGGTGGAAAGTAGTACAACCAGTCTCTTGCAAGATCTTTCAATGAGAAGGGAAATGCTCTGAGCTTAATTTGTTCTTCAGTCACCCTGGTCGGCTTCATGCTCGAGCAGACCACATGAAATTCCTTTAATTGTTTGTGCGGGTCTTCCCCGGTTAGCCCATGGAATGACGGCAGGAGGTGAATGAGCCCCAATTTGAGCTCAAAAGTGGTATCATTCCCTATCTCCGGGAATGTAATACACAAGGGTTCGTGTGCAACCCTTGTGTTGGCAAGTTCCTTCATAGTTCTTTCCTGATCCTGCTCACCAGCCATCTCTTCTGATTCAATCTCCTCAATAACCTTTCCCGTTCAACTATCTCTGGCTAAAAAAAAAGTTCTTTCTCCCCTTGGGAATGCAAGAACATTAACTACCTATCTAGAAATAAGAAAACAAGAGAATATCAAACAACTAGATAAACAAGAAGTAGATAAACAACTAATAAACTAAACATAATGCTTGAACAAATAAAATAACACTATTCTTATCACCGTTCGTCGGCAACGGCGCCAAAATTTGATAGGGCGATTAGTCGTGTGTCGCTACCAAATTAATTTAAGTACAAATATATAGATATATAGATAAATATATGTATATATTTATACTAAGCCATAACCTAAAACTCTAATCAGTAGAACGATAAGGAAGGGCCGATCCCACGAGGAATGGTTGAACAATATTATCTTAATATGTCAAGCAATTATATACTTCCAACAAGAATAAACTCGAACAATGAAAGCAATAAAGGTGGGGGGGGGGGGGGGTTGTTTGTCAAGCTAGGAACCACTATTTAGCTATGATCAACTAAGCTAAGATTCAATTAACAAAAGATAGCAAGATAGATAAATCGATTTTTGGAAATCCTCGAAAGCTCGAAGATAATGAAACAGATTTGACATAAACCTCGAAAGCTCGGGTTTAGAGGTCGAACTCTTCACTATCACCAACAAAACCACTCGTTGTTTGCTGCTAGGGAATCGAAAATCCTACAATTACGGATAGTAATTTCCAATTCTAGCAACAAATTCATACACTTCCTAGAAGTTGATCAAGCCAAGAAAAAGCATATAAATATGAGTCAATAACAGTAAATAGTGTAGAACACTTGAAATTGCAATCAAATGGTAACATCAACTAGCCATAATCATGTAAACATTGTCACTCAATGTTTTACATTTGATCAAGGGTAGAAATAAGGGTGCTACTCACCCATGGAAGCTAAAATAAACAGAAAATAAGTAGAAAAATAAAGAAACATGATACTAAGATGGATGAAACCAAAGATGTCAATTGGAGAATATGATCCTCCAATCTCTTGCCAAATCTTCCTCCCTTGGTGGCTTGGGTGGCTAAAAAATGGCTGGAAAGTGTGTTATTTAATGTCCCCAGATAGGTTAATTTCGAAAGGGAGGATATATATATAGGGGAAGAGTTGTTACTTCAATTTAAGGCAAAATCGCGTTCAGGAATTCAAAACAGGGCAAGGAACTTGCGTCTCAGCCGAGACGTGAAAAAGGGCTTTTTAATTTGTAAACCGAGGGATAATCTCGGCCGAGATTGGGTTGCATCTCGGCCGAGACGTGAAAAGGGGATTTTTAGGGTTTGGGTTATCTCGACCGAGATTGGGTTTCATCTCGGCCGAGATCTTCATCTCTTTAAATCTCTTATTTTTCCTGGAGAGGTATCTCGACCGAGATGCTACACCCGTCTCGGCCGAGATTTTCAATCTCTCAAAACTCCAAGATTTCCCTGGAGAGGTATCTCGGCCGAGATTTATGCCCTGTCTCGGCCGAGATCGACCCCTCCGCCATGTCCCTTGTTTCTTTGACCGATCCATCGAATCCGCGATCGTTCGATGTTCTTTTTCGATCCTTTTGCACCTTTCTTAGCACAAAAACAACACAAACGCATTATTTTTTCCATGAGAATACAAAAGCACTAAATACACGTGATTATGCACATTTTTTACACTAAAATGACACTAAAAGTGCCCTAAAATGCATGCACGGGACACGTGTACCATACCCACTCACTTATGCATCTCTTATGGCATATGGGGAACAAGATTGCTCACCAATTTATAGGGGATAGGGGCCAAAAATTGTATTTTGTATTCTCTAAATAAGTCTAACAAACATCTTTTAGTGTTCGAAATAATTTCATGGAATTCAGGGATCATCATTATTAGCAAATAAAGCCTCATAATACGTTTTTAACAATCAAACAACACCATCTTCTCTAATCCTAGGATATGATTTAACAACCAAAAATAATTCGGGAATTTCAAGAAAATATATTAATCATTTTGTTCTCGTGGAAGCAATATTTGATTTTAGAATCAGGTCCTCTATGTATTCCTTAAAACTAAGTTCAATTTTTAGACGATGATTTAACACAAAATGAGTAGTTGGACAATTGAGACCGAATAGTTCCTTAGAATCACAACAACTATCACATCTTGGACGTCAAATTTAAATGGCCACTTAATCTGGGTCGTACATATGTCATGTTTAAAAAGATATAATAATATAATATGTAGCGCCCCAGCTCACTTTGTAGTGAACTGAGTTGCCACTACTTACCGGGTATAAGTTTTTTTTTCTTTCCCTACTTACCATATCTTATTCTTTCTTTTCTTACTTATCTTTTCTTTTCCTACTCTTATCTTACTCTTTTCTCACTCATCGGAGCCACATCGCAGAAGAGAAACTCGTAGCTCAAACTACACTGAACAGATTTTTTTTTTTTTTTTTGAAAGGTAAAGGGATTTTCATTCAACTAGATTGTTGGCAAATGCCTTACATCATTTTCAATATACGAAATAATAGAGTGTGGCACTTCTTCTATCCAAAAGACATCAGATTTGACGTCAACTTCATAACGGGCTATCTGATGTGCCACTATGTTTGCTTCTCTCCAAACATGCTTGTATGTTATACCCCCTATTGTTGGAGAATCAGGAGTTGTGCCAAGAATCAATTCGGGTTGTAATTTGAATTTCTATTTTCAATAATCAAACAGCATTGATATGAACAATCAAATCATATAATTCATGTAATTGAATCAAGGTAATCATACAATAGGCCCTAAACATGTGGAATTGAGGGATTAGAGTATTTTACCTTCAAATCGGAGAGACACCATTGAGAAGAACTAATCTTTCAACTTAAAGATTTTGTTGAGTATTCCCTATGTCCAAGCTCGCCAATTCGGTGGGAAATCAAACGAACTTTTTAACTCTCAAGGTGATGAGGGATAATTTCGTAATTATACATGTGCACACGTGGCAACATAAGATTGCGACAAATGGACTACTAGTGGGCATAATATGGAGATATCGTCCGAGGTGTTGGCCCAGAGCCGAGGTCCAAGGTCTCTCATATATAGACCTCGGCCAAGGTGAGGTGGAGTTAAGTAAAAATATAGCAGACGTGACATACTTTTTACCCTACCATCACTAAACTACCGTCAGAGATACTAACTTAAGCATCGGAGGATCTACCCCTAGGGATGACCCTGGGGTTCTATTTTGCAGGTTGATACCGATGATCGACCAACCTCAAAAATCTCAAGCGTCGCCAGACCTCGGATCAGACCGTTCCAGTTCCTAACATCATCAGTTTGGCACCCACCACGGGGCCGGTGATCTGATCTGAGCAATGGCACCACATAAGAGAAAAAATACTGATGTCAGTCGCACTACCCGTGGTGAAGATCGAAGGGTAAACCCTAACCTAACCCTAGTCACGATAACACCAACAACTCCCATCCTTCAAGGCATGATGAGGCAATGGAGGAGGACCGAAGCCTAGGAAACTAGGGCAATGTTGCCCTGCCCATCGATGTCCAACGTATGAATAAGATGGTGGCCGATCTCCAGGAATTAAAACTTTTGTTGAAGGGACTTGTCGAGAAAGACGTACCCAACGAGCCAAACGACAAAAGAGACGTCAGTCATGCCCAAGAGTCCAGGGCAATGAACGATGAAGCTAGGGTCCGACCACATCAGGACCGTGGTAAAGCTGCCACAATCGTCATCGAAGGAGATAGCCAAGATAACCTGCAAAGGAAGTTGGCAGAGATGGATCAAATGTTAGGGGCGGTCTGGAATAAGGTTAAGAGGCCGGGCTCTGACCTCTTCGCTCCTACAGAATCTCCTTTTATTGAGAGTATCATGAGGGAGGAAGTCCCACCGAGCTTTAAGATGCCTCAGATGGAGAACTACGATGGAACATCGGACCCCCGTGATCATCTTGAGAATTTCCAAGCTCTCATGATACTTCATGGGGAGACCGACGCCATCAAATGTCGATCCTTCTCCGCCACCCTAAGGGAGAGTGCAAGGGTTTGGTTTTCCTCATTGCCGGCCGCATCAATCGGTTCTTTCAAGCAACTGGCTCAGGAGTTTCTCAGTCACTTTGCTAGTAGCAAGAGGTATAAGAAGGCCTCAGCACACCTAATGGGTGTTCGTCAAAGGCCAAACGAGTCCTTAAGAGAGTTCATCTAACGGTTCAACAGAGAAGCTCTTGAGGTCAAAGATCTTGATCAATCAGTGGCCCTAGCGGCACTAATGAATGGAGTGCGGAAGTCTTCTAGGTTTGCTTTCTCTCTGGCGAAGAAGCCTCCGCTAACCTTGGTGGACCTCTTCAATAGGGCAAAAAATACATTAATGCTGAGGAGATGTCCATGGCAGGGATTGAAGCTAAGCGTGAGTCCTCAGACAGAGAGCGCAAGAAAGAGGATAACAACGATGGTCCAGATAAGAAGAAGGTCTGGGATAGAATGTCGGTGACCACTGGTTCGTCTAAAAATCAGAGGAGCCCACAGACGTTCGACAGGTATACACCATTGAATGCCTCTAAAAATGAAATTCTTATGTACATTCAAGATAAGGAATATGTGTAGTAGCCTGGAAAAATGCAGACCCCTGCGAACAAAAGGAATCGTAGTAAGTATTGCCAATATCATCGCGACCATGGTCACGATAATGAGGGCTACGAACTCCTCAAGAACGAAATTGAGGACCTAATCTGGAGAGGGTATCTCGCAAGGTTTGTGGACAACAGACGCAAACAACCTCAGCAGGGGGGCGGAGGACGAAGTTCAAACCACCAAAATCCTCGGTGTAGTAGTCCTCGGAGGAGAGATGATTCCCCTCCGCCGGCAGGGGTCATTGCTGTCATAGCCGGAGGACCATCCGGTGGAGAGAGTCGGTCATCTAGGAAACATTATGCTCGACAACCTCATACTAGAGTAACATTGGGAAAGAGACCACGGTCGGAGGATTCGATTACATTTACGGACGAGGATATGGGTGATATTTATCACCCCACATGATGATCCTGTGATTGTGATTTTGGGAATAGCTGGCTACACAGTGCATAGGATTCTTATTGACAATGGAAGCTCTGTTGACATATTGTTCTATGATGCCTTCGAATGAATGAACATCAGCAAGGATAAACTGAGGCCCATGAAGACTCCTCTAGTTGGTTTTGCAGGAGGAGCAGTAGAGCCAGAGGGTATGATCTCCCTCTCCGTGGTCGCAGGAGACAAACCTCAGCAAAATAGTGTCATGGTTGATTTCCTTGTGGTAAAGGTACCATTTAGCTATAATATCATTTTGGGACGACTGGGGCTAAATGCTCTTAAGGAAATTGTTTCAACATATCATTTACTAATGAAATTTCTTACGGAGCATGGAACTGGACAAGTCCGAGGAGACCAGGGAGTAGCCAGACACTGTTATGTTGCCTCTCTTAAACGGAAGCAACAGACTTCACAGACATTGGCTATTGATAGTATGGAAACCGGTGATCAATGGAAGAAATCAGCAAACCGGTGGAGGACCTCATCTCTATTCAAATCTGCGAAGGAGATGAGGACAAGGTTGTTCGGATAGGATCATTGTTGCCGGAGGAGTTAAAGGATGCTTTGGTCCGATTCCTAAGGAAAAATGTCGATGTCTTTGCTTGGAGTCCTTCGGATATTCCAGGCATTAATCCCAAGGTCATTGTCCATAGACTCAATGTGGATCCTGATTTTAGACCCGTCAGATAGAAGAAGAGAAGCTTTGCACCAGAAAGAATTCAAGCTATGAACGCAGAGGTCGACAAACTCTTGGAAGCTGATTATGTGAGAGAGATTGACTATCCAGACTGTTTATCAAATGTTGTCCTCGTCTTTAAAGCCAACGGCATGTGGAGAACGTGTGTTGATTTCAAGGATCTGAATAAGGCGTGTCCAAAGGATAGCTTCCCTCTCCCAAGGATTGACCAACTAGTAGATGCTACGGCTGGATGTCAATTGCTTAGTTTCATGGATGCATTCCAAGGGTATCACCAGATCAGAATGCATCCTGTTGATGAAGCTAAGACGTCGTTCATGACTGAGAGGGGATTATATTGTTACAGGGTCATGCCCTTTGGTCTGAAGAACGCAGGTGCAACATACCAACGATTGGTCAATAAAATCTTCAAAAATTAGATTGGGCGAAACATGGAAGTGTACGTCGATGAAATGTTGGTAAAGAGCACACATGCAAATCAACCATATACATGACCTTAGTGAAGCGTTCGCAGTATTGAAGCATTTCAGAATGAAGCTAAATCCTCACAGGTGCGCCTTTGGAGTGACCTTTGGAAAGTTCTTGGGCTATATGGTCACGCAACGAGGGATTGAGGCCAATCTAGAAAAAATTAAAGCACTCTTGGAGATGAAATCTCCTCAGACTGTACGTGACGTACAAAAGCTCACTTGGAGACTTGCAGCCCTTAGTCGTTTTTTGTTGAGATCCGCAGAGAAGAGCTTGCCATTCTTCAAAATCCTAAGTAATGCGAAGAATTTTTCATGGATAGAGGATTGCCAGAAAGCATTTGATGATCTTAAGTCTTACTTGGGTTCTCCACCACTCTTGACTAAACCTCGGTCGGGAGAGGTGCTCTACATCTACCTTGGAGTCTCGTACACAGCAGTGAGCTCAGTGCTGGTTAGAGAAGAAGATGGTGTTCAACGACCAATCTATTATGTAAGAAGAGTGCTTAGAGGTGTTGAGGTACACTACTCTAAGGTAGAAAAATTGGCTTTCATAATAGTAGTCTCAGCTCGTAAGTTGAGACCTTATTTCCAGGCACACACTATAGCTGTACTCACTCACCAACCTTTGAAGCAAATACTACAGAAGCCAGAGACGTCGGGAAGGTTGGCAAAGTGGTCTATAGAGCTTAGTGAATTTGATATTCACTATCAACCTCGGCCAACCATTAAAGCTCAGGTTTTAGCTGACTTTCTAGTTGAGTGCACCGCCGAGGAGGGAGCCAAGCTCCCATGGAAGAGGTCGTATCAGAAGTAAATAGACCAAAGGAAGATCAGTTATGGATCTTGTATATTGACGGTGCCTCTAACCTTGGCGGAAGTGGCGCTGGTCTAACCTTGACCAGTCCTAAGGGAAATACCCTGGAATATGCATTGAGGTTTGACTTCAAGGCATCAAACAATGAAGCTGAGTATGAAGCTCTTATCACAGAGCTGAGGATTGTGGCAGAGGTTGGTGCTAAGCAGGTGGCAACCTATAGTGACTCGCAATTGGTGGTCCACCAGGTTAAAGGGGAATATGAAGCTAAGGGCTCCACTATGGCTAAATACCTTGGTAAGCTCCGCAACTTGATTTCCAAGCTCGAATACTATGAAATTAATCATATATCTCGAACAGAGAACACTAAGGCTGATGCATTGTCTAAGCTCGCAACCTCACCCTTCCACGAACTCATCAAGCGAGTCCCAGTGGAGGTTCTTCCTTGGCGTAGCATAGTGGAAACTGAAGTCATGTGCTTGGCACCAGAGTCTAGTTGGATGGATTCTCTCAAGGACTACTTGAAGAATGGGACATTACCTAAGGATAAACTAGAAGCGAGAAGGATTGTCTATCAGTCTGCCTGATATACACTGGTGGGTGACAACTTGTACAGACGTTCTTACACATTGCCATACCCGAGGTGTCTGAACCCGAGTGAAGCTGATTATGCTCTAAGAGAAGTCCATGAAGGGGTGTGATAATCACTTAGGGGGAAGAGCTTTAGCACAAAAGGTCTTGCGTCAAGGGTACTATTGGCCAACAATGAAAGAAGATGCTATGAGTTTGGTCAGAAAGTGTGAGAAGTGTCAGATGCGTGCTAACATCCTTCATTCACCGGCGGTCCCAATGTCCTCAGTCTCCACACCATGGCCCTTTGCTGTCTGGGGAAGGGATATCCTTGGACCATTTCCTCAGACCACGGGGCAAAAGAAGTTCCTGATTGTTGCTATTGACTATTTCGCCAAATGGGCCGAGCCTGAACCTTTGGCCAGCATTACAGAGAAACAAATTCGAAGCTTTTATGGAAGTCTATTGTGTGTTGCTTTGGAGTTCCAAAGGCTCTTATCACAGACAACGGGAAGCAGTTTGATAACGTGCACTTTAGAGAGTTCTGTTCAGGCCTCAGTATTGACCTTAGGACGACCTCCGTCACTTACCCGCAGTCCAATGGTCAAGCCGAGGTCACCAACAGAACAATCTTGCAGTCTCTGAAGACAAGATTGGACGATGCTAAAGGTCTTTGGGCGGATATTCTCCCCAAGGTCTTGTGGGCTTACCCAACAACACCGAGGGCTGCAACAGATGAGACGCCTTTCACCACGACCTTTGGTTCAGACGTAGTCATTCCCGTGGAGATTGGAATCCCAATCCCGCGGGTTGAAAACTTTAACATCGAAGAGAATGACGAAGGGCTTCGTGCCAATCTTGACCTCATTGACGAACAAAGAGAAAAGGCTATGGTGTAGATGGCTGCTTATCAGCAAAGCGTGGCCAAGTATTACAGCACCCGCGTTAAATCACGGTACTTCCGACCAGGGGAGCTAGTCCTTAGAAAAGCTCAGTTCAACTACCAAGAAAGACGTCATAAATTATCTCCCAATTGGGATGGTCCTTATCGTGTTCGTGAAGTGGTCAAAGAAGGCACCTATAAGCTTGAAAATCTTGATGGTAAGCCAATTCTGAGGTCTTGGAACGCTGAGCATCTTAGAAAGTACTACCAATAGGTTATGTTGGTCCTTGGACCTTAGACCTTGGACATTTATTTTTTGCTTTATTTGATTCGTCGCAATTTTCTTTTGTTTGGTCCGTAGTTGAGGTCAGCTTTTGTTTCTAAGTTAGTTTGAACATTACAATGGAATTTAAGTTCTTAGTTCTTTCAAATTGTACAACCGTTTGACTCTTGGAAACGATAGGATTGCAATGGCTTACCATTGCCACTATCATTTTTTATAGGATTGCAGTGGACTACCACTGCCACTATCAAAAGGTCCTAACCTCTTTAGGCCCTAAGCAGAGGTGGTGACGCCTGGATTGATCAACTAGCTAGCAACCATCCAAGAAACTCCTTAGGAAATTATCAAGGAACTCCCTAGCTCCGGAAATTCGTCCTTTGACATGATCTGCAAGGATAGAATAGCCGAGGCCTCCTAAGGCTGAGGGTTTGGATGACCCTACTCATAGAGAGAAAGGAATCTCTACCTTAATTTATAACAAGTATGAAAACACTGATGGGAAATAATCTCAAATCAGAATCATATGGAAAGTCATAAATTAGAAATCCAATCATAAAACGTCTCTTGGGAAAAAGCCGACGAAGCAGTCTTAGTACAGAAAATAAGGACAACGCGGGGCTCTATGGCCAATACAGTTTAACAACAACAAAATGATAAACAACAAAGGTCATAAGGGAAATCACGCGGCGGCTCTATCAAGGAAGTGGGGGATAAGGCGGTGTCCTCTGCAGGAGCATCTGCAGAGACATCATCAGCCCTCTCAACCTCCATGTCTACACCAGAGGTGAAGTCTGCAGGAGGGACCAAACAACTAATGTCAAAAGTAGGAGCTAAGATCTGCACCTTATCCTTGCAGACACTAAAGCCGTCTAGCCAGTGGTCCAACAGTGCATCCTCCATGGCCTCCTTGTCCTCCAAGGCCTTATATGCCCCCAAGTTGGCCTCCATAACCTGCCGAGATCCCTCTCCCAGCTCAAACTCAAGAGATGCAATCTTGTCGGTCAAAGCAGAGGTCTCCGTCGGTACTTGATCCACCTTAGCCGCTTTGGAGTCGAATTTGATCTCTGTTTGTATCCTCTCCTCAGTCTCCTTAGCTAAATCTTCCGCGAGCTCTCTAATCCTCCTTGCGCCATAGTTGATCTTCCGAACCATCCCGTGGTGGTTAAGGAGTTGCTGGATAGAGGAAGATGAAGTCATGTGGTGTTGTTAAAAGATGAGAATGACTTGGGAAAAAAAATGTGTTACCTTGGCAAGAAGCTCGTAGCCATCGATGCATAATGCCTCCAAGGTGGCCTCACTAACCGTAGTCCTATCACTAGGAGGTATGAGCTGAGACATCATCTCAACCGCCATCTCTTGGGTAAACATGGAGTCAGAGACCTTCAGTTCCCTATCCAAGCAGTACTTATCCACTACACGGGTCGTCATACTCCCAGATGCATGATCCCCAAGGTCAGATGCTCCAGCGTGGTGCTCAAGGACACCATCGTCCTATGTTGCGATGGACTCTGGGATAGAACCAAGGGTCGGGGGTCTCGATGAAGATCGAGATCTTTCGAAAGAGTGAGAGCGCAATGGTCTCTTCTGAGGATGGCCCGAGGATTTCCTCTGAGCAATCCGAGCTAAAATCCTAGCTCTGTCAACCTTCCTCGCATTTCCAACCTCCCTGTCAACCTTCTTGGCATTTCCAACCTCCATAACTAAGCATTTGATTAGCACAATTGAAAGTATAGAGAAAATAAGTGAATACAGGTGTAAAGATGCATACTAAGGTCCACGGGTCTAGACGGAGGTAAATGGCTTAACTTCGCAACAATCAAATTATCTTCCATAAGGAGGTCTTTCAAGCTTGGGTTTGGACGGAGGAGATTATGCAAAGTTCCACTCCGAAGGAAAATCCCAAGGTTCATCTTGAGAGACGTAAAAAAACCTTGACGTCCAACCCTTAGCGTCTCTAGTAATATCTACGAGGGGTTTGGTCTTATTCATAGACATGACCACAGACCATCACTTGTGGGATGTTTTTGAAGTCTATAGATGGATGCAAAGACTCGGGCGCCCTCGGAGACAGTCGGAATAGAGATGCCATGATAGTGAATCCGACAATAACCCTCCAAGCATAGGGGGCTAACTGAGTTGGACAGACTTGAAAAAAATCAAGAATTTAGGCAATTGTGGGGTGCAATGGAAACCTAAGCCCCGCATCAAACATATCCTCATATAGGCAAAGCCATCCCGGTGGCAAAATACTCAAACCCTCGCTTCCGGGCTCGGGAATACTATAATTCCAATGACTAGGAAAATACATCATAAATTTGAATCCTAAGACGTCGTCCTCTGTAAGGTTGGAAATCACGTCTTCAGGCCTAAGAGTTTTAGTTTTACGACTACAAATCATGTCTAGGGATGTATAAAGCTCAGGTATGGGGATATCATCAATATACTCGTTCGACATTGCAACAAAACGGAGGAGAAAAGGTTAGAAATCTTACTCAAGTGCCTTGTGAGAGGATAACTCAAATAGATATTTTTCCAAGCTCCTTCAAGTTCTCAACCTGTGGAAAAAATGAAGCTCAAATAAATCGATGCGTTCAATTTTGTTTCACATATTCAACTAAATGGCCTGGCTTTAAAAAGAAATTCACAAAAATGGTTCAGCAAATGCAAGTTGTTGGGAGCATCATTTCATTAAATTGGACATGAACCCTTTGCAAGTTAAAAATGATGATGGAATCGTACACATAAAGAGGCCTTGGTAGGTGACAAAGCAAGGAGTAGCATCTGACAAGGTAATTATGGCGATGAATGCTTGTTTGGAAATAAATATTTGAGACGTGACATAAATGAAGGCCAACAATGGCATGGCTGTTGTTGGAAAACAATATTAGGAGTTAAGGATTTAAGTCAGAGGTCTAAGGTCCTTAGCACATGTTTCTTACCAAAAGTCAAGTTGCCTTTCCAACTATAAGTCATAGGTTCCAAAAGAAATATCAAAGGTGTATCCAAAGGTTCCAACGACTCCTTCAGTTGGTTTAATATTGTCCAAGGTCTCAAATTACGCTCAAAATTTTGGAGGATTTTTCAAAGATCTTTTCAAAGGTCAAAGGACTATACCCAAGGTCTAAGGTCTGAAGTTGTGCTCAAAATTTTGGAAGATTTTCCAAAGGTCTTTCCAAGGGTCTAAGGATTATCCCAAAGGTCTCCGAGGTCTTCCTAAATATGCTCAGAATTCCTGCGGACCAACCCCAAAGACTCCTAAGGTGTAATAAAAATTCCTAAAGACTATCCTAGGGGACTCCTAAGGTGTGTCAAGAGCTCTAATAATTTTCCAAGGTCTATCCAAAGGGCTTTCCAACTGACTCCTAAAGCTAGCTAAAGTTTTCCAAGGACTCCACGGGTGTTTCCAAAAGACTCCTAATGTATGTAAATAATTACTGAGGACTATCCTAAGGATTCCCAAGGTCTTCTAAGGAGGTTATTGCACATATGTAATCGAAATCTTATCTCTCTACAAAGGAGTAAAGGAAGTTACCCTAGGTCCGAGGTGCAGAGGACTTGCTTCAACTAAGGTCTGGGGAGCAGAGGTATCTCAAGACCCTTTCAAAGGACTCCACTCTCCAGTGACTGAATCTCCAATTTTTTACCTCTATACTAGTTGAAATGGAGAATGGTGAAATGAAGAAGTTTTTACCACACAAGCCATTTTATAAGGGGGTGAAAAATTATTAGAGAACAATTATTTTACAGTATAAGGGGAGATGTGGTACTGTAATATTTTCTTTTTGACCCGTATTCGATACTTCTTAAGTGCATCATGACTTTTGCACTCAAGAAGTGGGGAGCAAGTGATGAGGGATAATTTCGTAATTATACATGTGGACACGTGGCAACATAAGATTGCGACACATGGACTACTAGTTGACATAATATGGAGATATCATCCGAGGTGTTGGCCCAGGGCCGAGGTCCAAGGTCTCTCATATATAGACCTCGGCCAAGGTAAGGTGGAGTTAAGAAAAAATATAGCAGACGTGACATGCTTTTACCCTACCATCACCAAACTGCCGTCAGAGATACTAACTTAAGCATTGGAAGATCTACCCCTGGGGGCGACCCCGGGGTTCTGTTTTGCATGTTGATACCGACGATCGACCAACCTAAAAAATTTCAAGTGTCGCCAGACCTCGGATCCGACTATTCTGGTTCCTGACATCATCACAAGGAAAGGATTAATTTTCTAGAAAAAAACATCCACTCACTTATGCATCTCCTATTGCATAAAGGGACCAAGATTGGTCCCCTATTTATAGAGGACAGGGGCCGAAATCTGCCCCCTTTTAGGATTAGAAATCCTCTCCCACTTGGGAGAGGAAAATATGGATAAATCCTAATCCCCTTAGGAATTTGATTATTCCATATCTTTTATTTCCTTATCTCCTACTTTTAATTAATCCTTATCATTTTACTAAATGGGCTTCTTTTGGGCTACTCAAGGGGCCTTCAAGAGGAATAGGATTGGGCCTCCCAATGGGCCAAGATATCCATATTGAGCCATCAATATTATTCTAGCCCATTAATATTAATTCATTGCACTATAGAATTAATAATGAACTACCCATCATAATCCATATTACGAATTATGGCTCCCGGTTATTTTTCCCGTGTTTAAGATTCAATGTCCATTAATTAATTTAAGCTAGTGAATGCTTTAATTAATTAATATCTTTTATTCCTTGAGAAAAAATAACTCAACTTTATTATCATACCGGAAGTTAATCCACTGTACAAATTTGATATGATAAACATTCTGGGCCCATCAAGAGGACATAATCAACTTGTTTTACTAAGACACGGTTTTCTGTATTAATTTAGCAATCTGTCATATAATTAATAATATTGCCCAAAGTATAGAATATTGAGTGCCAATGACTCTTTACCCATAATAAATCAAAGCAACATTAGTTAATTATATACAATCCCGATTAAGTGAAAGAAATTAAGAAAACAATAACAACTGAGATCTAAATTTTCCTACAAGTCGGTCTAGAAAAATTATCTCGTCGTTGGTCCAATTCAGTGCAATAAATGCATTAGTGTAATCTCTTGGTCAAGACAAACCAATCTGAGCCTTACACATCAACTTCTACCAATGGATTGTTCAACTCCATCTAAGTTGTGAATCTATATACTTATTATACGGAATCGACAATGTGATCTTCTGTCGTCTACTACACACCACATTGTCTACATTGTAAAGTATTCAAACATTATGCAATAAATATATATAACATTCATAATATTTAAAGCAAACAATGATAATTTATTCTCATTCAATAAAGTACAAGAAACGGTTTATATACAAAGCAACACTTAAAAGCATGCTTTACAGTATAACCCTCCCTAACACCTATTGCTTGAGCCAAATTTTGAATCTCATCGATGAAGAGTGACGCACACGGGTCAGGGTCCGTTGCTGCATTAAGTCCATGTATCAACTGCATGCAATCACTTTCCAACTCAAGGTCGGTCGATCTAGATTCGAGAGTTGCTCATAATGCGAAGCTCATAACCGCTGCCTCCATCACCGTGACACTGCCTTCCCATCTTTTCCACCCATCCCCTGCTATCATCACGTCGCCATATTCATCTCGCACAATAAACCCGAGCCTCACCTCTCCGTTTGAGAATATAGCCGCATCTCTATTTAGCTTGTATCTCGCACCGCCGGAGCAGTCTAGTGTATTCCCCTGTTAGCCGCCTGATTCTTATTAGATTGGCATTCCATCTCTCCCATAAGCTCGTCTGTCATTTGCTGCATTTTTGCCATGATCAAGTCCATTTTTAATAGCTCATTTTCAAAGTACAACTTGTTTCTTGTTGTCCACATGCACCATATCATATTGACCACCACTCTTTTGGCATAGCATTGATACAGCTCCATAGGAATTGCTTAACCGAGCCAAAGTTCTGTTCTTCGATATCAATCCAAGCAGGGCATGTCTTCCATAAGAGCTTCGGGTACCTTCACTCAAAAATAAAATGATATAGTGTTTCAACCTCTTCCCCACATATCGAGAAAATCGGGTCACCATCCCATCCACGTTTGAGCATATTATATCGTGTAGGTAGTGAATCCTATGCCGCTCTCCATATAAAGGTGCGACGCTTCGGGTAAATTTGTAAGGTCCATTGTTTTTCCACATTATATCCACCATCAATGGCTATGCTTCTTCCAAATTTAGTACTGATAGTTTCTGAAGTGCTAGTCTGTAGGCTGAACTAACCGTGAAGCGGTCGTTCTTATTCCCGATCCAAAAATATTTGTCAGCTGTTATTTGAAAGCTCAGGGATATTCGCAATATAGAGCTAGGCAGTTGCTGCATTAAACTGTTCCAAGATCTGGTCGTGTCTCTGTTGCCTCTATTCTTCGTCTATTAAACAATCTACCCTCGCATTCAGCGATATATTACTCCCCTCGTTGATTGGGATGATAGGATTCTTACTCCTGGCCCACTTATCCTTCCATACACTCACCTCACTCCCTCGACCTATTATCCATCCCTTCTTCCAAAATACTCCTTGAGGCTAGTAATTTAGTAGCCAACCCCCACTTCATCTAAAGAAACTCTAGGGAAGTATTTTGCTTGGAACACCCGATATACTAGGGAATTTGGACTCTCTCTAATCCTCTATAATTGTTTAGATAGCATAGCTAGATTAAACAAGTGAAACTCCCTCAATCCCATCCCACGCTTCTCCTTCGGTCTTGCCATAGTATTCCATCTAACCCAATGCGTCTTTCTTTCCCCCTCCCCATAACCCCACCAAATTGCGTCATTGCTTTCTCTATTACCTCACAAATGGATATGGGTAGTAAGAAGCATGACATTAAGTAAGTGGGTGATGCTTGGAGTGCCTTGATCATAATTTCCCTCCCCGCCTGAGACAAGAGTCTCTCCTTCCATCCCTTCATTTTACTCATCGTTTTTTCCACAACCACATTAAACAAGACCGTCTTCTTCCTACCTATTAAGGTCGGGATTCCCAAATATTTCCTATGTCTATCCACTTGTCGAGCTCCCAACCACTCGCACAACTCTATTCGCCTCTCCCTCCGCACATTTCCACCCACCCTCATCTCCGATTTATCCAAATTTATTTTTTGCGCAGAAGCTCCCTCATATTCTCGAACAATTATAGCCACCATGTCCATTTCCTACTCTGTAGACCGGAAAAATAAGATGTTGTCGTCTGCAAAAAATAAATGTTAAATTTCTAGTGCCCTCCTTACAACTCGAAACCCGTGTAATAGTTACCTTTGCTCCGCCCTTCTGATTAAGGCCGGTAGGCCTCTGCACAACACATAAAAAGATACAGTGATAGGGATCCTTGAAGGAGCCCCCTAGAAGGAGAAAAAGTCGGGGTTGGGTTTCCATTAATCAGAATCGAATATGACACAGAAGTAACACATTTCATTATCAATTCAACAAAACCACTATCAAATCCTAGCTTAAGAAGGATAGCTCGAAGGAAGTCCCACTCTATTCGGTCATAAGCTTTACTCATATCTAACTTTAACGCCCCATGACCTACCCAAACCTTAGTTTTTTTCTTCATAGAGTGGAACGTTTCAAACACGACCATAACATTGTCAGTAATCAAGCTACCCGGGAGAAACGCACTTTGACTAGGAGAGATAACATTAGCAAGCACATTTTCATTCGATTTGCAATTGTTTTAGTTAAGACATGGAAAACCACCTTACAGAGGCTAATGGGTCTATACTCTTTTGTGTTTACTGGTGATTTCACTTTTGGTATAAGCACAATGTGAGTAAGATTCAAAGAACAGGGGTCAACCCCATGATTCAAAATCCCCAAGACAATAGAAAAAACATTTGTCTTAACAATAGACCAAAACTTTTGAAAAAAAGCAGGGGACATACCATCTGGTCGAGGCACTTTAGATAGATGCATGTTAGGTTTGAGAACACTTACAACACACAAACAACAAGTTCAATCCAGAAACGAATGAAAACCAGATTGAAAATCAAACACTAAAAGCCGAACGCAAAACCAGAAAAATAAAATGAAGAACACCAAGCCTTACGTGGTTCGATCAATGTGATCTACATCCACGGAGGCTCTATACACCTACATTCACTCCACTAAACAATCAATTACAAGAAACAACTCAGAAAACTAGAAGCCCCAATTCACAATTCGAATTGAGCTCAAGAACCCTAGCTCTCAGATTCTAATGATTTATTAGTGTTTACAGAGGGAAAAATACGTGTATCAACTCGTCTTTACAAGTAGAACAAAATTATATAAAGAGCTAAGCTCGAATCAAGAAACTCTGGGAGCTGGAATCAAAATCAGTTGCAACTGCTTTTTCAAACTGTTACGAGTCTTCAACAACGATTTTTCATGCGTCAGTCCAAAACCGTTGCGTATTTCTGTTATAACCGTCGCCAACCCGGTTCTCCCATAACTTCCAAATCTGAACTGAAATTATCCCGGTTCTCCGGCCCGGTTCTTCCTAACCCAAACCCGGTTCCTGATCCTACTCAACCTCTACTACAAGCCATGCTCACTTGAAGACATTGAATTGAAACCTAGAAATCTCCACCTCAATGAATTCAAGTGCACTTCATCACCTCTCACTGTCTTCTCTTCTCCAGGTTTTAATCACATTGTTCAAGCCTGATCAGGCTTGAGCAATGTACCATCTCACTCCTAGGAACTGCCTTAGTCAAGAAATCTGCCGCATTATCCAAAGTATGCACTTTTCTAACTTCAACAGATCCAGATTCAATGATATCCCTAGTTTTATTCCCAAGTCCTTGAGAATTCCTTTGAGCCATAAAGCTTCTTTGATTGGCTTAGTTAATGCAATGAACTCTGCTTCTGTTGTTGACAATGCAACCACTGATTGTTGCACACTCTTCCAACTCACAGTTGTACCATACAAAGTAAAAACATACCCTATAATGGATTTTCTAATATCCACATTCCCAGCAAAGTCTGCATCAACATATCCTACCAAAGGTGTGGTATTTGCTTCTTGTCTCTGGAACTTCAATCCCATACTGACAGACCCCTTCAGATATCTTAACACCTGCTTTAAAGCTTCACAATGTGATTCTCCAGGATTTGACATATATCTGCTTACAAGAGACACACTGTAGGCTAAGTCTGGCCTGCTACATATCATTCCATACATCAAACTGCCAACACCACTGGCATATGGAACATTCTTCATGTGAATCTCCTCAGCTGCAGTCTTAGGGCACTGATCCTTGGATAACTTTGTCTGTAGATTAACTGGAATACTCACTGGTCTGGATTCATGCATGTGGAATCTCTCCACAACCTTCTGCAGATACTGCTTCTGTGAGAGCCATAATGTCCAGTCTCTCTTCTTCTAATGATGTCCATTCCCAGAATCTTCCTAGCTTCCCCTAGATCCTTCATGTCAAATTCAGAATTCAACTTTCCTTTTAGCTGTTGTATCTTATCCCTGCTCTTACTGGCTATGAGCATGTCATCCACATATAAAAACAGAAACACTTGTTCAGTTCTTGAACCTCTGTTAAAGTATACACAGCTGTCATATAAGCTTCTTATGAATCCTGCACTTATCATGAACTCATTGAACTTCTTATTCCATTGCCTGGGGCTTTGTTTCAACCCATAGAGTGACTTCCTGAGAAAACAGACCTTCTCTTCATTTCCTGGAATCACAAAGCCCTCAGGTTGCTTCATGTATATCTTTTCAACCAGATCTCCATGCAGGAATGCTGTCTTGACATCTAGCTGCTGTAGTTCCAAGTCTTCTTGAGTAACCTTTGATAGAAGTAGCCTGATAGAGCAATGCTTCACTACTGGAGAAAATACTTTATTGTAATTAATGCCTTCCCTTTGAGTGAAGCCTCTGGCAACCAACCTTGCCTTGTACCTGATCTTATCAGCTTTTCCAGCCTCCACCTTTTTCTTAAAAATCCATTTTGAGCTTACTAGCTTCTGCCCTTTTGGTTTGTCTACAAGCTTCCAGGTTTGGTTTCTCTCTAAGGCTTCCATTTCCTCCATCATGGCCCCTATCCAGTTTTCACTCTCACTGCAACTTACTGCTTCCTTGAAACTACTAGGCTCTTGAAACTCCAAGTCTTCTGCTACACTCAGTGCATAAAATACACTGCCAGCTAATCCATAGAAATCAGGTCTTTGGATTTGTCTTCTTAGCCTGTCTCTTCCTATGCTATAGGTTCTGAGATTTGCCATCTCACTTTGACCTTCTTCCTCTTCTGATGAACTGTCATCTTCTTGCTGAGCATGTGTATTCTCCTCTAGTGGTATCTTCTCCTTATTAGGCTCCACCTGAACAGAAATTCTTTCAGGTTCCACAGCTCCATCAGCTTCCTCTTGACTTCCAGTAGAGTTGTATCCCATTACATCTTCATTGAATTTTACATCTCTACTTATTAGGAGCTTCTGGTTTCCCTGTTCTAAGCACCATAGCCTGTAGCCTTTTATGCCTTTAGGATATCCCAAAAATACACATCTTTGTGCTCTTGCATCAAGTTTATCTTGCCTAATGTGAGCATAGGCTAAACAACCAAACACTCTTAAGTCATGGTAGTTTGGTGTCTTTCCACTCCACACTTCTTCTGGAGTTTTAAATCTTAGAGTTGATGATGGTGACCTGTTGCTCAAATAGCATGCAGTATTCATTGTCTCTCCCCAGAAGGATTTAGGTAATCCAGCATCAATCAACATGCATCTAACTCTTTCCAGCACAGTTCTGTTAAATCTTTCAGCAACTCCATTCTGTTGGGGGTTTAGAGGGACAGTTCTGTGCCTTGTGATGCCATTCTCTTCACAGAATCCTGTGAATTCAGTGGATGGGTATTCCAGGCCATTATCAGTCCTAAGATGTTTCAGTTTCTTCCCTCTTAGGTTCTCCACCTGATTCAACCATGTCTTAAACTTGAGGAATGCATTACTCTTGTTTCTCAAAACATATATCCAGGTTTTTCTGCTGTAATCATCAATGATCGACATGAAATACCTTCCCCCTCCATGTGTTTTTGTTCTTGAAGGCCCCCAAATATCAGAGTGGACATAATCCAGGGGTTCTTGAGTGGAATGAATCCCTTTAACATAAGGCAGTTTCTTTGCCTTCCCCATAGCACACTTGTCACAGAAATCCAGTGTTCTATTTCCCATTTCACCAATGATACCCTTCTTGGATAGCTCCTTCAACCCTTTCTCTCCAATATGACCTAGTCTTCTATGCCACTTCGTAACATCTTCTCTGCTTATCACAGACTCAGCACATCCTATCACAGGTGATCCAATCAAAATAAACAGGCCATTATGTTGCCTTCCTTTGATTACCAGCTTATTGTGTTTAGTGATGTGAAGATGACCATCTAGGGAATTGAACTGATAGCCATTTGCGACTAGAGAACCAAGGGATAATAGATTTCTTTTCAATCCAGGGACATACCTCACTTGAGAAATAGTTCTGATGACTCCATCATGCATTTTAATTTGAACTGATCCTGTGCCTTTGACTCTGCAGGAGTGATCATTTCCTAGCAATACACATCCACCATCTTCTTTCTTTAGATCCTTGAACCAGGATTCATTGGGACACATGTGGAATGAGCATCCAGTATCAAGTACCCATTCCTTTTCCATTCTGCTGTCTGTGATGTTTAAGACTTCTGGGATGTCTTCTTGATGCTCTGTCATTGCCACCTCTGCCCTCTGAGTCTCCTATTTCTTCTTCTTTTGTGGACAGTCCTTCTTTAGGTGTCCTGTTTGCTTGCATTTGAAACACTTCCTGGTTTCAACCAAGTCACCTTGTTTCTTTGCATTCTGAGTTCCAGATTTGTTATCTTTAACTCCCTGGAACTTCTTCTTTTGGAAATTCTTTCTGAACTTAATGTTCAAGCCTTCTCCAGCTTGGGTAGAACCCTTTTCTCCTGATTCTGAAAGCACTTGGTCTTCAATGCTGACAAGATGGATTCATAACTGATTTTTCCATCTCTTCCAAACATCACTGCATCTTTGAAGCTTTCTATGGATTTTGGAAGAACATTTAACACCATCAGGGCCTTATCATCATCCTCCAAATTCACCCCCAGATCTTCCAGCTCTTCAATCATCTTGACAAACTCATCAAGTTGATCAGAAATGACTTTATCATCAGAGATTTTGAAAGACATCAACTTCTGTTTCAGAAACAGTTTGTTGGATATAGACTTTGATTGATAAAGTTCCTCCAATTTCCCCATGGCTCCACTGCATTCTTGCACCTCGAAACCTCCCTCAAAGGTTTATCACCCAGGCATAAGAATATCAAACTCAGAGCCTTCTTATCCAATTCTGGAAACTTGGATTTCTCAGCATCAGGCCATTGATCAACAGGAAGAAGTGCAGAGTCTAAGCCATTTTTAATCAGCACTGCATTCATTTTAATCTTCCAGAGTGAGAAGTCATTCTTACCAGAGAACTTCTCCACATCCATCTTTTCTCCAGCCATTCTTCTTCTTCTTTGAGTTTGTGTGTATGCTTCCCACAGACGGCACCACTTGTTAGGTTTGAGAACACTTACAACACACAAACAACAAGTTCAATCCATAAACGAATGAAAACCAGATTGAAAATCAAACACTAAAAGCCGAACGCAAAACCAGAAAAATAAAATGAAGAACACTAAGCTTTACGTGGTTCGATCAATGTGATCTACATCCACGGAGGCTCTATACACCTCAATTCACTCCACTAAACAATCAATTACAAGAAACAACTCAGAAAACTAGAAGCCCCAATTCACAATCCGAATTGAGCTCAAGAACCCTAGCTCTCAGATTCTAATGATTGATTAGTGTTTACAGAGGGAAAAATAAGTGTATCAACTCTTCTTTACAATTAGAACGAACTTATATAAAGAGCTAAGCTCGAATCAAGAAACTCTAGGAGCTGGAATCAAAATCAATTGCAACTACTTTTTCAAACTGTTACGAGTCTTCAACAACGGTTTTTCATGCGTCAGTCCAAAACCGTTGCGTATATCTGTTATAACCGTCGCCAACCCGGTTCTCCAATAACTTCCAAATCTGAACTGAAATTATCCCGGTTCTCCGGCCCGGTTCTTCCCAACCCAAACCCGGTTCCTGATCCTACTCAACCTCTACTACAAGCCATGCTCACTTGAAGACATTGAATTGACACCCTACAATGCATCTGCTTCAAAGCCTGATATACCTCTTCCCTGAAAAATGGAGCTTGGAGCCATGTGTTCATGTCCCGATCCACTTTACCCTCTACAGAATCTAGTACATTGTCCATCCCAACTGGCGGTACCGAACTGAATAAGTCACGATAATAATCACCAAATACCCATCCCACCTCCTCATCTCCTTCAACCCACTGCCCATTCTCGTCCATAATCCTATCTATGGTATTTCTCCTCCATCGGTTCGTTTTCCCTACTCCATGTTTGACAAAAAGCGATCCAATCTCTCTTGCATACTAACATCGTCGGCTTGGCCATTTGCCCATGTGAACTTGTGTCCACGATAGAAACCCAAATCTATCAACCCACAATCATCTATTGCCGATCAAAAGTTAGATACAACCCTCCACCCTCTTGGTATCCCTCCTTGCTTCTCGGTCTCCCATAGGATTTCATTATAATCCCCAAAGCATATCCATGGACGATGTTGATCCGGTCTCATTTATCGCAATAATCTCCACGTGTTGTATTTGTCCGCCGTCGTAGGCCATCCATAAATTCCACTCATTCTCCATTTTCTATTCCACTCATCAGTAACTTCCAATGATATGTGATGTTGTGTGTACTATTGAACCACTGCTTGTATGTTGTCTTTCCACAAGATGCAGAGTCCGCCACTACGCACTCTACTATGCCTGTGCACCCCATCGTAAAATAATATGTAAAAAATAGAGATCGAGAATTAATCTGGGTCATTTGGCTCTCGTCCAATTTCATCTCCATTAAGAAGATTACATCCGATTGTTCTTCCCGAAGGAAATTCTTTAGGGACGAAAATGTCGTTGGGTTCCCAAGCCCATGACAATTCTAACTGACAATTATAAAATAATAAAATATAACTGGCGCATCATGGAATCAGCGAAGACTCATATTTTTGGACATGAAATTGTTTCCAACAAGTTCATGCAAGAATATGCATCTCAACATATTGTAGCTTTATTAAATTGTTGATTAAATAATTGGAGTTGAAAATTTGAAATTTCATTTTTTCAGAAAGATACAAATGTACAAGAATGGCTTTATCTTTGTCTAACAATAATTTAGTATGGGTCACCAAACACCCAATAAGAAATAACCATATCACCTAATAGCCCCTACCAAATAAATGACTTCTTATGTAATACAGTCTAGACATGCTAAATTATCTACAATAGCTGAGACACACTTATCCTACACCACCCTACCAAATGAGCCCTTAGCGTTTTAAAATAATCAATAGGTTTCCATACTCGAGGCAAGGATATGACACAGGTAGTTCCACGCAGTCAATCTCCACTAAACTATGGAAGTGGGTAAACCTGCCATTTAAACATTCGCTTTTTATATGTGTATTAAATATGAGCCACCACAAGCGCCCCATGTGAGGATTATGGCCACTGATCTAGATAAAGGAGTGTGCTTTAAAGGCTACTGACTGAGAAAATGCAGTATGCATAAGTAATGATGAGAGGGCAGACGTGCAGGACGTCCGCCCCTACTTAATGGGAGAGGCACGACACTGTCAAGCGGAACATTGCAACGGAGCAGTGACACTGGCCAGATGCCTAATAGGGGTTATCGTTGTATTTTTCATTTGCTGGATCTGTCGAGAAATCTTCCTGAAGTATTTCCCGTAGACCAGGTAATATGGTGTACGAAACGGAGACTAAGTTTTATCAATGAAAAATATCTTTATGAAATAAAAGTTAAGGTTTATGATTAAGTTTAAATATTGCATTTCCATTCGTGTAAGGGTTCGTGGAACACCTAATGTCTCTAGAGCGTAGGGTTCGTCGTGCGATGTGTCGATCGCCATCCATCTCGCAAGCTCAGTGAGTTTCTGATTTTCCGTTCTATTCCTCGTCTTCTTTCAACGCTGGTGATTTCCATTAGGTTACCTTTTCGACCGTCCTTTTTTTCATGTGAATATCATATGCTTTGTTTAGTTTCATGATCTAGAGTTTTGTGAGGGTTTGCGTACTGTTTATCTTAATTGCTTTTATATCCCATTAAGGGCGTGAGAGCCCAATTGTTACTTGTTTTTCTGTGAGACTAATCCTGAAGATTTACGTACGGCGCGTCCCAATGGCTATCGAACTAAACAATGAGGGAGACGATGTACTGGAGGAGCCGATTAGGCTTTTCGAGGAGAGAGATGATGAACAACCCTGTACATTGTGCTTGATAGGCTCGATTTGGACAGCTAAACCGTTTAATGCCTACGGATTGTTAGAACAGATGAAGAGCGCATGGAATCCTAAGCATAGTATGGTGGCAACGAATCTAGGCCCGAACTTGTGCTTGTTCTAATTTAACCACGAGAAAGACATAGACGACATTTTGGCTCTAGAACCATGGCATTTTGGCAAGCACGTACTGGTATTGACAAAGTTTGATGTAGATGAAGCACCATCGGCGGTGAAATTGGACACGTTGCCACTATGGATACGAATATATGACCTGCCGATCTAGGTCCGAACCGAGAGTAGCTTGCAAGCTATTGGCAATAGATTGATGGGTTTTATTGAAGTGGACAAAAGAACGATTATAGGGGTAAACCGCAGCGTTCGAATAAAAATCTTTTATTCAATTCGATCTCACAAAACCTCTCCGAAAATCTACTAGATTAGCAATAAGGGATTGTGTGATCGAAGTACCAATCAAAATGAGAGACTGCCAAATTATTATTTCATATGTGGCCATATTGGTCACATAAAGAAAGAATATGATTTGCTCAATGAGCTTGTTGAGTATAATCTAGCCTTGGACGAAGAACATCCATATAGCGAAGGGGTCAAAGCATCCCGGGCAAAAAGTCTCAAAGTTAAGGAGAAGGAGGAGGGGGCAGAGAGGACCCACAATTGCAAAAAAAGCACTATTCAATGTCATCCGAAATCGAGCTGGGATGATAGAAGAGAAGAGCACCGAAGATGTCGATGGAAAAATTACTGATACAACAGTGGTTCACCTGGTGACGAATTTGGGACAAATGACATACAAAGAACCGAAAGGGAAAGAAAATTCTGAATGCTCGAACAACAATGGTGGTAAACTGTTAGAAGAAAAGGCTTACACCGACCAAGGTCTTCCCTCAGTCCAAGTATCCATAGTAAACCAACCCACCCAATCCCACATGCAATATGACAACAACCCCATGCACATGCAGAAAGAGAATAACCCACAACAAACCCAAACACATCCGGCAAAGCAACCAATGCACATGCACAATACCATGGACCTTACATGCATTATTAAAACCCATGCAGCCAATCAATAAAAACTCTACCCCACCCATGCAAAAAACCTATACAGAAAAATGCCCCCAAATCCACTAACCTCCAACCCAACAAACCTCATTATACACCCCCCTCGATCCACCAGCACTCCACATTACCATCTTATACACATGGAACCAACACGGCATCAACTCATATTAGCCACACTCATGACCCAAACCTCAAGCCTACCCCTACAGATAGACCATCCAACCTAATAAAAACCCGAATGACATACCCCTCAATTACCAAGCCGACATTTACCCCTACTCACCACTAATACCAACCATATATTTGAAGACAAAATGCGAAACAACAGTGACCAAAATTGTGGAGCAGCAAGTCAATCCGCCTCGACCAAGTCGGGTCAAAATCGAAAGGCAGAACCGAGAGAAGAGTGGAGAGAATTCTTGAACAGAATTAGTAGTCCATAAGCGAAAACAAGATGATATGGTGATGATGGACTGTGATATTGAAGATAAGCGAAGTCGGATGGAGTATGAAGATGTGGAAACTAATGTGACGGTGGTGACCGAAACTCGGCACCGCCGCCAATAATGATTATCTTGTCTTTCCAATTCCTTTTATATTTTAATTTCATTATCTAGATAGGAGTATGTTGTTTAGTATTTTCAGAAATAACGTGGGTTGAATACCGAAGCTGTTTCAATAAATAAAAAAATATGCATCCAATAGAATTTGCAATGAGTATAGCAAGCCATTCATAACTGAAGACATATCAGTGCAGTCAAATGGGCAGTTCGAGGAAAACTCAGTAGCTATCTTTGATACTATACATGACCAAATATATAATCGGACTATTCAGGCAACATAAGTAAAATGAGTTTTCACGCTTATCTAGTGGGCCCCTAAGTTTTACTAGTATATGATATATGTGCCACCAAATGACTGATTATGGATATAAGAAATTTAATCAGCCCTTATTCACCCTACCAAATAAGTTCTAAACAATTTCTTATTTAAGCCGTGTTTACATTATTTACCGGTTACATGGGTTATATAAAATCCTAATTCAATTATGAATTGGCGTTACTTATTCGACCTTCATCTTATCATTTCATCTAATTTACCTCGATCACTCTTGATCCACTTCATAACATCAATATTAACATTATAATAATTCTTGTTATCACTTATTAATTCCATTTATCTTGCTTCTAATATTTAAACCAAGTGCTTATCTTATTTATTTCTAAGTTATATTTTTACCCAATTTGTTATTCTCCAAATCAACCTATATTACTATATTATCATTTCCTACGTTTCAACATATCATTTTATCCATTTAACTAACCTAATTCATTTCATTTTCAATTTACTAGTCGATTGCATAAGGTTGTAACATTTAAGCATTTTAACTATTCATCACACACATATATCACCAAATAAACTGCACACAAACTTGCATGTTAACATAGGTTCGTATATCATTTGGTTAATTCATAACAATTATCATTTCACATAAAATCCTAGAATCACTTAACCCTAATCTATTTCTAGTTTTAATTTGAAAGCCTAGTTCTGAATTAAAACCCTAATTCTTCATATTCTCATTATATTATTCACTCTAAGTCCAAATCATATCCTCCAAAGTAATTTTAATCAATTAATTTTCCCTACTTCACTTATACATTTTTCTAACTTAACAATCTATTTACTAACTTAATTGAATCATTCCAATTATAGCCATTCTAAAAAAAATATTCCAATTATATAATTCTATTAATCATTTTTTATTTCTGACTTAATCATTATTTATTTAAGGGAAAATTGGTATAAATGCCCAGTATGTTTTCTCTATTTAGAAACTAGGACACTAAGTATACCACTTTTTAAAAATGTCTTCTAACTTATGAAAAATTGGTGAAAATGCCCTGTGACCGGCTATAGGCTGTTAACCAGCCGGTCACCTGTGAGCTGTCTTTTTACTTTCGGAAAAATTGGTATAAATGACCAGTATGTTTTCCCTTATTTAAAAACTAGGACATTAAGTATACCACTTTTTAAAAATACCTTCTAACTTACAAAAAAATGGTGAAAATGCCTCGTGACTGTCTATAGATTGTGACACAATCGGTCATTAATGAGGTGAACCTTTTTTCCTGACGTGGCATTAATTTTTCATTTTTCATTTTTATTTTTTCTATTGACTCACTTGTTAGAATGGAAAAAATAAAAATAAAATATTAGTTTGAATTTATAAAAAATTATAACCCCAAAAATTTATTTAAAGAAAAATAAAAAATTTATTTGTGAAATTTATTTTTAAAAAATTATAAAATTTAAAGATTTAAAAATTTATTTCTGATATTTATTTCAAAAATTATAAAACTCATTTAAAATTCAAAATTAAAAAAAATAATTCTAAAATTCATTTTAAAAATTATAAAATTGATTTAAAAATTCAAAAATTAAAAAATTTATTTCTGATATTTTTTAAAAAATTCTAAAATTTATTTAAAAATCAGAAAAATAAAAAAAAATTATGATTTTTTTAAATTTCTAAAATTCATAAATATTTTCAAATTTCTTTTTTACTTTTCTCATGTTATTATTATTTTATTTTAAATTATGAATTAGGATAATTATATGATATATTAATAAATAAATTTTAGATTAATATTTTAAAAAATTAAAAACTAAATTGTTCTATTCTTCTTCCCTAATTACAACATACTAAACCCTAATTTATGGATGTCATGCAATCTTACAAAAACACCAACATGGAAGACGAAAAAGAAGCCAACAATGCTTCGCCCAGCCCACCCATCCACTAACTGATCGGAACTTGACCAATCACCCGATTCTTCGTCTATTTGCCTCGTCCCTGTCGAACCCGCCACCGCCAAAGTTGACGACATATATTTTTTCGCTAACAACTGAGTCAACAGAAGAAAAAAATTAATGCCTCGTCAGAAAAAGAGCTCCACCTTATTAATGACCGGTTGTGTCACAGTCTATAGACGGTCACGTGGCATTGTCGCCATTTTTTGGTAAGTTAGAAGGTATTTTTAAAAAGTGGTATACTTAACGTCCTAGTTTTTAAATAAGGGAAACATACTGGTCATTTATACAAATTTTCCCGAAAGTAAAAAAGATAGCTCACAGGTGACCGGCTGGTTAACAGCCTATAGCCGGTCATAGGGCATTTTCATCAATTTTTCGTAAGTTAGAAGGCATTTTTAAAAAGTGGTATACTTAGTGTCCTAGTTTCTAAATAGTGAAAACATACTGGGCATTTATACCAATTTTCCCTTTATTTAAACCTACTTTCAACTTTAATTCAGCTCAACCCAACACGATTTGACCTGAATCAACCCAATGGGCCCGAAGTCCATCTTTATCCCATTTGATTCGGTTTTGGCCCAATTAAACCCTAAAGTCCATTATAATTATGCTAAAGCACAATTCTATTTATTTAGGCCTAAATTATTTATGTGGTTCATTTCCTATTCCATTGGGCCCCAAGCCCATTCTTTTTATTCTTATTGGGCCTAATTTCATCCTAATTAGTTTCTAAGTCAATTTAAAATTAATGTACCTATCCAATTTATGCTAGAAGCCTAATTTGCTTTATGTTTTTTAAGACCATATCTTATCAATTCAAAGTCCAAGCACTAAATCGCAGTCCATTTCCTATGCTAATCTTGATTAACTAATCAACTAATACTCAATTACTCCTAGTCCTAGTCTTTGTCGAAAAGAACATACATTCACAAACACTATATATAATTCAATTTAATCACAGAATTTCACATCAATGCATTAATACATATTTGTCTATTGCAATTATCACATCATTATCACCTTAACCCTTACTTTGCTCTTTACTGAATGTTTTAAGGACATTTTTACAAAATTATTTCAATCTATTTTTTACCAAATCTCAAACACTAAAGTATTATTAAGCATATTAATTGTGCAATTAACACATTATTATCAACTTAAACCTCATATTCCTTTTTACCGAAATGTTTTCAACAATTCTTCCAAAATCATTTTCAAACTCTTTTAAGCCAAATCATTTTCCCAAAATGCACAAAGCCAACAAATAAGGCCTTTAGTGTAAAAATTATATCTTTAACTCCAAAATCATTTTTGCCGAATTCATTTCTAATAAAATTTCATATTATTAGCATACATTATCCTTCGTCGATCTACCAACATAATTGATCATTTTCTAACTTAAATTCACATGCAAACCTCGAATTGAAACCCCAACTGAATGCCCCTTGTGAGGATTGAAGGGTATGATGAAGGGTAAGAGGGTGTTTGATGAAGTAATTTGGAGAGGGAAGAGAGGTGAGTGGTTCCTTTTTCTGGAGTTACAAAGAGAGAGTCGATGATAAGAGCTCGATAGAGTTTAGATAGAGTATTGATGTGTGAGCGAGTGTTGATTATGAGAGGGCTTCAGCCCTTTTTGGTCTTTGAAAAGTGGTAGCCATATTGCATAATATTATTCATTGTGATGAGGTTCCAGTAAAGAGCAATACATGGTGTTATATGGAAAATTTGAGAGGTGATGTGGAGAGTGAAGTGGCAACAAGAGAGGGCACAAGGTGGAGCATGAATAGTGTTCTCCAACATCAACTTGGAGACCAAGTTTTGAAGGTATAAGGGGGTGATCGTTTCGGTTTCTAGATGGTTTAAGGGGTTAATGTGTTTATTTTTTACATTTAGGTTAGTTTAGAGTGTCAATCTAGGTGCACCCGACTAAGTTTAGGGTAATCAAATTGTGAAATATTCTAACCAAAAGTGTGTATAATATGATAATGAAACTATATTATTTTATAACCTATAGTTCAATTTATTAACCTAAGTCAGCAAAATCTTCTGGCCAAAATGTAGTCTATTGAATTCGAACCCTATACCCCCTTTTTTTCCAAGTTTTTAGTTCAATTATTCAACCGTTTGTGTCACAAAGTACAATCACATGAATAATAAATCATGGTACAAGCATGTCATATAATTTATAAGGAAACCAAGGTACAACTTGCAATCTGCACATACATCATATAATTCATTTTATAACGAGTATAAGATCATGTTTCATTTAACAATGTAAAATTCGAATCATATAACAAACAAGTAAGCAATTAATTCAACATAAATCACATAATTCGGAGGATAATCAAACAAATAAACATGTAATTTTTATTATTATTTATTAGGTCGGATAAGTCATTAGTCCAATTATGCGTTGTTCGTTCGATATTTAACCTTTTACTATTATCCAATTATTATCTTTTATTAAGTTTTAACCTCTATCGACACAAGTATACAGATGTTCCACATCAAGATTGGTACGTACAGATGTTCCTGCACACTTAAGTAAACGGTCAAGGACACAAGCTTACAGTAATGAGATGACACGTATATTCCAGTTAAACTAGCTAAACGAAATGCAATGACAATTAACATATCAATTAAACGTGTTATGCATGCTAAAACATATACTGAGGTGTTAAAAAATAATTAGTTAAACCATTAACCGTTGGTTTACGATTTTGGGATACCTCGAATTGAAACCGAATTAAAAAAATTAGGTTTTAGTTTTGCTTTGGAACCATAAAACCGTTGACTCCCTGTTTGAATCACCCTGTTTCACGGTTCAGTGAACCATTTGACCACCTCTTGCTGAGCCTCTACATTTGAAAAGTTTTGGAGATAGTTCTTCTTAGGTTGGGGTCTCTAAAGCATGTGTGCCAAAGCAAGTTTGACATGAATAAATTTGATGGGATGATCGGTACTTTTATTAACACCCTAAATTGCAAGTGCACAGTGTAGTTGCTAGTGCAGTAATGAGCAAGGTCATATCCCACAAAGATCATTGAACACTTCTAATCAAAGTACTACAATGGGGATAATACTTATTTATCGAGGTTATTAAATGGTGTTGTAGCGGTGTTCCTAACTAATGTAATCTAAAAGTATTAAAGCAGACTAATAGTGTACTAACAAACTTGACACTTATAATTGTCAAAACTATTCTAGAGCCATAAGTTTTAGATTTAATTAGCAAATTCAATCAAAGGTTCTAATACTAATTTTTTGTTCCAATTACTATGAAGTATCGGTAAGTGTATCTTAATTCCCCTCCTGAAGTAATTGAGGTGTGGATTATATACATCGACCAACTGCCTGCTTAAGTCGTGTCTACAACTCCCAAGAGTGCCTAAGGAATACCTCTAATGTCCTGTTGAACCTCCCTGCCTGTTGAAAGATTGTGGTGCATGTTGTTTGGTTGTCCATGTCCTCGTCTCTTGAGTTTTGGGCATGGATTCATGTGTGCTATTAGGTGATCAATCATATCTCAACACGACAAATAATAATAATAATAAAGAGAACAATATAAATTAAGAAATATACTCCACGATCAACATTGAAATCAAATCCTACTTTCTAGAACCCTAGAACATAAACGAATACTCCATAACAAAACTAATCATAAAATAGACTAAAAAGCAAACAACGTATGAAAATAATAAATTAAAATTCTACTAAACCAAAGAGTAGTGATGGCATGGTGATGTGCTCCACTTGGACACTCCACTGCTGGTCCTGTTTCTCCTCCTGACTCGTCTACTCGACTTTTTTCTCCCTTATAATCTATTTTTCTTTTGAGTAAACTAATGACAATGTGGGTATATAACGAACGCCCTAATGTATGACAATCTCGAGGTATTTATTAGAGTGTACTTGACTATCAAGTAGGTTAAAATTAAATTTGGGAAAAAAACGGCCGAGTTCAAAATAGACTTAGATGAATTGAGCGATGATGAACTTGAACCTGGCTCAATCAAGTCAGGATCCACATGAATCTTATATTCTACTCTTTTCTCCCTCACAAACTATTTTTCACTTGTATAAACTGATAAAAATGTGTGTATATAACAAATGTCTTGGTGTATGAAAGTCTTGGGGTATTTATAGGAGAGTACTGAACTAGAAAAGTAGCATAAAAATTGTATTTGGGTAAAAAAATCCAGAGACACCTGACCCGATTGAGAAATGGTGCACTCAAACCTAGCTCATTCGAGCGGTGGTGACATCGTGCCTTGCATATTTTCTTCCTCCCTTTGGGCCGGTCCAACTTCATTTTGGGCCAGTTCAGGCCCATTCTTGAGCCCAATCCTTTATTTATCCTTGTTTGGCCTTTTTCTTCACTTAATTCTACATCTCAAATTCACAATTATTCAAACAAAACTTAAGTGTAAATAAAACCAACTACGAAATACAACAAACAAGTGAAATTCGAACAATACATAAAATGTAAGGAACCGGGTTTGATTGATGTAAAACCGGATTGAAGAGGTGATTTGAAGGTTTAAGTCGGATGTCTTAATAGCCGGCTTAAGGTTGTTGGAAGCAGGCGTATGCAACTGTTTCAGAGGGCTTGTACAATGGTTTTCTGCAACTGACTTCACAACCGTTTTCAGCTGCAACTGCCTCAACTTGATGGTCATGCAATGCTGTTTTATCAAGCCAATTGTGTACAAAATATTAATATCTAGATGATTAAGAATTCGGTTCTAATCTTCTTTTATGAAAACACAATACGGGTTGAGAGAATTGAAAGATGAGGGTTCTAAGCCAAATTTGGGTTTTCAGTTTGGGGTTCTGTAATCTCTTGTACAATTCTCATAATTGTTGGTTTCTGATAGTGAATTGAGGTGTGTGGAACCTCCGTGGATGTAGAACGCAAGTTTGAATTACGTAAAAACTAGAGTTATGTTCATTTCATTTATCAGTTCTGCGCTGATTCGTGTTCGGACGTTCGGGATTCTTGTAGCCGAACAATATTTATCTGTTCGATTCATCTTGATATAGTTCTGGCCGAACCTGTTGTTTGAGTGACTTGTGTGTCAAGTTTAATAAGTGGCGCCGTCTGTGGGAAACACCAACCTGCAGAGGAAACATCAATGGCTGGAATGAAGATGGAGGTTGAAAGATTCATTGGCAAGAACGATTTCGGGCTGTGGAAGATCAAGATGAATTCCATCTTGATACAAAATGGGCCGTAAAGCCTGAAGCTGAGTGGCCTGATGCTGAGAAGTCCAAATTCGCAGACATAGATCAAAGGGCACTAAGCTCTATCATTTTATGTCTTGGGGACAAACCCTTGAGGGAGATTTCAAGGTCCAAGACTGCAATTAAAGCCTGGAGTAAACTGAAGGAGTTGTATCAATCAAAAACTGTCACAAATAAGATGTTCCTGAAACAAAAGCTTTTGGCTTTCAAGATGACAGATGATAGGGCATTATTTGATCAATTAAATGAATTTAATCGTTTGATTGATGATCTTGAATATCTGGAAGTGAATTGGATGAAGATGACAAGTCACTAATGCTGTTAAACTAATTGCCTAGGTCAATGGAAAACTTCAAGGATACCCTGATGTTTGGAAGGCAAGAAAAACTAAGTTATGATTCTATCATCACTGCCTTGAAAACCAAAGGCTTGCAGTTTCAAGCAGAAAAAAAATCCAACCCTATAGCTGAAGGGTTGAACATCAAATTCAAAAAGAATAATCAGAAGAAGAAGGGGTAGTTTTAGAAAAACAACAAAACTGAAGGCTCACAAAGGTCTTCTGATTGGGTGGAGAAAAGAAGGTGTTTCTCCTGCAAACAAGTAGGGAATTTGAGAAAAACTGTCCTCAGAAGAAGAAGAAAGTTGAAGGATAAGAAGTTGATGCAGCTGTGGTTGAGGAAGATTTTGAATTTGCAGAAGTCCTAAACATCACAGAAGGAAGAATGGCAGATGAATGGGTCTTGGACACTGGTTGTTCCTTCCATATGTGTCCTAATGAGAATTGGTTTCAAGATCTCAAGAAGGCTGATGGTGGATCTGTGTTGCTGGGAAATGATCAGTCCTGTAAAGTACAAGGAACAGGATCTGTGAAGATTCAGATGTTTGATGGTGTTTCAAGAATAATTTCAAATGTCAAGTATGCTCCTGGTCTCAAAAGGAACCTAATATCCGTAGGATCTCTAAATGCCTCAGGCTGTGAATTTAGTTCTGTCAATGTCTACTACATATAACCAAACGAAATAAAGTAGTAATCAAAGGAAAGAAACATAATGGTCTGTTTATTTTGATTGGAAAACAAATCAGCGGATCTGTAGACACTGTTCTGAGTAAAACTGAACTTAGTTTATGGCATAAGAGATTAGGACATATTGGGAAAAAGGGAATGAAAGAATTATCTAAGAAAGGTGTTATTGGAGAATTTGGAACAAACAATCTTGAATTTTGTGAATATTGTGCACTTGGAAAGTCAAAGAAGCTGCCTTATGGTAAAGGCACACACAACACTCAAGAAACCCTTGACTATGTTCATTCTGATATCTAGGGCCCAGCCAGGACAGAAACTCATGGTGGTGGTAGGTATTTCATGACTATCATTGATGATTTCAGCAGAAAAGTATGGGTCTACATTCTCAAGCACAAGAGTGATGTTTTTGTTAAGTTCAGAGATTAGCTTGTTCAAACAGAGAATCAAAAAGGGAAGAAGTTGAAGCATCTTAGGACTGACAATGGCCTTGAATACCTGTCTACTGAGTTCAATGAGTTATGTCAAGAGAGAGGAATCACCAGGCATAAAATTGTCCCATTAAACCCACAAAAGAATGGGCTTGCTGAGAGGCTAAACAGGACTATTCTGGAAAAGGTATGGTGTATGTTGGTGGATGCTGGATTACCAAAATCATTTTGGGGAGAGACTGTAAGCACTACATGTTATCTGATAAACAAATCACCTGCATTAGCACTGAATTTCAGAACACCTGATGAAGTGTGGTTTGGAAGACTGGCAAACTATTCAGAGCTAAAGGTGTTTGGATGTTTGGCTTTTGCACATCTCAAACAAGATAAGCTGGATCCAAGAGCTGTAAGATGTGTGTTTCTTGGATATTCTGAAGGAGTAAAAGGCTATAGATTGTGGTGTCTAGAAAGGGGACATCAAAGGCTGATAATCAGCAGGGATGTCAAGTTTAATGAACTTGTCATGGGATATACTTCAACTGGGGATAAAAAGGAAAGTTATGAAGCTGAGTCAGATGATAGACTGTCTGTTGAGGTGGAGACTCCACAAAACAACACCCCAACTGAGATTGAACACTTAAATACTGATGCAAGCAGCAGTTCATCAGAGGAAGAAGAAACTCAAGTTGGAAATGCAAATCTCAGAAATTACAGCCTTGCAAAGGATAGACCAAGAAGACAGATTCAAAGACCAGACTTATATAGCCAAGATGGCATAGTTAATTATACATTAAGTGTTGTTGAAGCACTTGAGAATAATGAACCTCAAAACTATAAGGAGGCAATAAGTGGCAGTGAAAGAGAACACTGGATGAGTGCAATGGTGGAAGAAATGCAGTCTTTAGAAAGGAATCATACTTGGAACTTAGTTGATAAACCAAAAGGACAGAAATTGGTGAGTTCAAAGTAGATTTTCAAGAAGAAAGTAGAGGCTGGAGACAGTGAGAGAATCAGATACAAAGCAAGGCTTGTAGCTAGAGGATTTACTCAAAAAGAAGGTATAGACTTTAATGAAGTATTCTCTCCTATTGTTAAACATTGTTCCATCAGACTTTTGCTGGCCAAAGTGACACAAGAAGATCTTGAGCTGCAGCAGCTAGATGTTAAAACAGCTTTTCTACATGGTGATCTAGTGGAGAATATCTATATGAAACAACCTGAAGGTTTTGTGTTTCCTGGAAATGAAGAGAAGTCTGTCACCTTAAGAAATCTCTTTATGGGTTGAAGCAAAGCCCTAGGAAATGGAATAAGAAGTTCAATGAGTTTATGATAAAAGGGTACAAGGTTTCTGAGTGGAATGGATATTTGGGAGGTTTAGTGGAAAGAATGAATTGTAATGGACAATAGATTAGAAAAATTTACCCCTCCTAGTCTACTTTACTTTGTGATTGTCGTTTGTTAAAAAAAAAAAAAAAAAAAAAAAGAATAAAAACAGAATTAAAAAAATCAGAAAAAAAAAAAAAAAGAGTTATGTTTATTATGTTTATTTGAATTTTGATGTTTAGGAGGGGTTAACTATAAAAGTGCTTAATATGCCTAAATATTTGAAAGATGAGCCGTCCCAAAGTGGTAGTCAATTATTGTTGGCATTTAGAAGTACTTGGTTGATGTAGTTCCTTGATTGTTTATATGGGGTAAAGAAGTCATATTTTTTGTTTTGTGAGATTTGAAAAGTGAGGGAAGAAGTGAACATCAATTAAGGGGTAGTTGAGAGTGTCTAACTCGATTAGTCCATATTTGAGTCACTTTGTCCATATTTATCCCACATTACCTTATGCCTACATTACAACCAAAACAAAAACCATTCTGATTCTTTGTTTACACATGTCGAGTATGGAGTGTAGGTTAACAAATAGGCAAGCATATGGTAGACTGTGCATGTGATTCCACTTGAGCGTAAACACGTCCCAATTTATACACTTGAGAGATGAGTATCAAGTGAGGATCATCTATTTGAAGTGTCATATCTCAACAATAATTGATGTTTTCCCAGTGTTGAATATACTCTATAGTCTATGATGTTTGTTTTCAAAAGATATTTTGAGGCTAGAGTTGTCGCCTAAATCGCCCTAATGCTTGAGTTATTTCTTTAATCTACTTTTGTTGTTCGGGGACAACAACAGTCTGAGTTTGAGGGATTTCGATACGCGTAGTGTATGCATGCATTTAAGCTGATTTATTTTATTTATTCTAGACGATGTTCTTTATGTTTATCTTTTATGCTTGTTATTATTTTATGAATTAATTGATCTTGCCAATTGATTATATTCTACTTGCTTAATAATTCAACGTTCGAGAGGAGAGGGTTCTTAATTGGCGTACGACGTATAGCATAGGTATCAATAGTCGTCTGTGAGGAGCGAGATATCTGTGTAAGCATTCGTTTTAGGATCCCATTGGAGTTACGTATGTGATAGTTAGCCTGAGAGGGTAATTATTCATATATAATCAACACGTTAACATCATCCGAGAGGAGGGTTAACTAAAGTAGTGATGCCTAATAAACACTAAAATTTGGTTTAACGGTCTAGAATAATAAGATAATCATACATAGGAAATTGTAACTGAAATCGAACCCTAGAATATGGTCCTTAATCTAATTTATTCCTTTGTGATTATTTGCTTGTTTCTTTTGAGCACTTTACATATTTTATTTACTTTATTTTATACACTTTAATTTTAAGTTAATTATCACAATCACCTTATTTGAGAGTCTAGATATGGTTGGACTATTCCTATTAGGGTATTAAATTAATATAGGTAAACAACCTCTGTGTGATTGACCTTAACTACTAGCTATAGTAGCATTGTATCCTTGCGGTAACACTAGGGGTTGAAAAAGTGTTGTCAACAACGTCCTCACCATCCCCGTCCCTCAATTCAAATTAATGCAATATTTTTTAAATCGAGGGTCAACCTACTAATGAATGTGCAATTGTGGCACAAGTGGAGATGAACATTTGTTAGAAAGGGCCAGAAAAGTTGAGTGGAAACTTTATATAAACAAATATAATCCGGGACGGAGGCTGGTGAAGATGAAAATACTCGTTCTTTCGTATTATCCACGTTCATATTCTTGTGTAAATTGCGAGTATCTATCATGTTTAAGTGAAAATTTGTGTTTAAGTATTTTTTTGGGTTGATTTTTCTTTTATATATGATTTAATGCACTTCTGGGTGTTTTTAAGTCATGTTTAGAATGTTAGGAAAATCCGGGAGATCAAGAAGGTCGATTGCACCCATTTTCTCGCTCCAGCACACAAAATAAAGCCCAAATGGGCCCTACTCATGCCCAGGTCAGGCCTACCTCAGAGTTTCTCTAGACACAAACAAAATTTGTGAAGGGGTCGATTCGAGAAAATGGGTGGAAAGGTCTAAAAAAGGTGAGAAACGGCTCAAGGAGGTCATTTGCACTCGATTCCCCAGTCTGGCCCACATACCAAGACCCAAACAGCTCAGACCAGGTCTAGGCTGGGTCTTACTCGAAGTTCGCCAAGTCATTAACAAAAAAATTGAAGAAGTCGGGCCAGGAAAAAGAGTGGAAAGAGGTCAAAACGGCAAAAAAATGGAAGAGGAGGTCAATCACAATCATTTCCCCATTCTGGCACACAAATTGAGGCCCAAATAGGCCCGATTAGACCTCACCGCAGCCCAACTCAAAGATCTTAGAGTCATAAAAAGAATTCATGAAGAAGTCGGGCTGCGAAAAAGGGAGAAGAGGATCCGAAATTATGGCAGAAGAAGACGATGTGTGACTGGAACACGTGACACACCCGACATGCGAGCAACGAGTGGATTTAAACTGCCGGACCCAGTATCGGCTAGCACCAGTCAGGTACCAACCTGGCGATGGTCTGGATTTTTTATGCTGTGGGTTTTGACTAGATCTAGTACCGGCCCCCTTAGGTCTGGTATTTGAGTCCGATTTTCAGTTCCAACACGCAGTCCTACCGTATTTCGATCATAGCATTCTTATCCGAACTTCGATTCAAGGAATTCAAGATGGCACGTGCGGTGAGATGAAGATCTAAAACTTATATGTTCGGGCAGAGAGTTGAGTTTGCACGAAACAGCAAAATTGACGAAAATGAAAAATCGAGCCGCATTCGGGAGTTTCGGCTCAACAATTAAAGGGGTCAAACTACTTACTGTGTTCTTACCGTTTTACCCCTACAATTCTCTCCTCTCTCTTTCTTTCTAGCAAAAACTAGGGTTCTTCATTGTTCTTGAAAAAACCCACTTCCACTTAGGGTTCTTCATTGTTCTTGAAAACCCAACTTCCACTTAGGGTTCTTTGGTGTTTTTAAAGATTTTTTTAGGCTTTTGCTAGGAAATTTAATTGGAGGCACTACAAATAAGAATTGATGACTAAAATCATCGAATTTAACCTCTCTCTTCTTTTAGTTCATCTTGCATATTAATTTTCTTCTCCCTTTTCAATAAATGCTTGGGTCTTGTAATAATGGTGATTGGTTGGTAGATTTCCTAGATTTTGAGTAGTTTATTGTGGCTCTAGGTTGGGAGTAGCCCAACAATAGGGTTTATCATCTTATTGATTATTTGGTTGATTTGAGGGATATTTTGTGATTTGAATTTATATTGTGCCTTTGTATGGCTTATATTTTAGGAGCAGCTAACCTAGAGTATAATAGTTCTCCTCGAGGACCCATGGGGACGACATAAGAACCCAAATTGCATATTTCAACCTTGATAGATGTCCTAAGGTCTCGCTCATCGAGCAATATCCACTTGGAATGAGGATTTTAGGATTATTTAGATTATATAATTAATTTGATTGCCTTTGACCTAGTAATTCCATTTTCAGTCTTTAGTAATTAGAATTAGGGTGAATTAATATGTAATTAACTAATTTGGTGAATCCCTCTTTTTTGTCCTCTTGGATTAATAAACTGGAACATCATATTCTGTCGCAGCCCTTCGATTAATCGTAATAGCTTGATGTTAATCATAGGTTTAGGGTGAAAGGTACCTTATGAACCCATTTGCAGATGAGATTTAATTTACTTATTTCTTAGATATTTATGTTTATCTAGTATTTAGCAAAATTTACATTTCCAATTTTTTTTACTTAATCAATCGATAGACCTTAGGTGCGCTTAAAGAGAGTATCCTCTTTTTTTTTCGACATTCGTTATATTAGCTCTATTATAAGCCATACGCTTGCGGTTTGAAAAGGTATTTGAATCATAGTGATTTGAAGCACTTATCGAGACATGTTCACGACGTCGTTTCTGGGAGGATTCCTCCTGGTAGAGCCATATACGGTTAATTGTAGTTAAGATTAGGCTTGTTTATAGTTGCTTTCTTCACTTAATTGGGATTTTATATAATTATTAACGTTGCTTTGATTTATTATGTTGTGATGAGAGATAGTTCCGTAATTATACATGTTGACACATGGCAACATAAGATTGTGACACATGGACTACTAGTGGACATAATATGGAGATACCATCTGAGGTGTTGGGCCAGAGCCGAGGTCCAATGTCTCCCAGTCTCGACCCTGGGACTGAGGTGTTGGTCCAGGGCCGAGGTCCAAAATATCTTTTATATAGACCTCAGCCAAGAAAAGGTAGGGGTAAACAAAGAATAGCAGACGTGATATACTTTTTACTCTACCCTCACTAAATTGTCGTTAGAGACTAACTTAAGAATCGGAGGATCTACTCCTGGGGACGACCCCGGGGTTCTATTTTGCAGGTTGATACTGACGATCGAACAACCTCGGAAATCTCAAGCATCGCTAGACCTCGGATCCGACCCTTCCGGTTCCTGACATCATCAATGGTTAAAGAGTCATTGGGACTCAATACTCTATACTTTGGGTAATATTATTAATTATATGACAGATTCCTAAATTAATATAGAAAATCGTGTCTTGGTAAAATAAGTTGATTATGTCCCCTTGATGGACTCAGAATGTTTATCATATCAAACTTGTACAGTAGAATAACTTCTAGTATGATAATAATGTTGAGCTATTTTTTCTCGAGGAATAAAAGATACTAAGTAATTAAAGCATTCAGTAGCTTAAATTAATTAATGGACATTGAATCTTAAACAAGGAAAAAATAATCGAGAGCCATATTTCGTAATATGGATTAGGATGGGTAGTTCAATATTAATTCTATAGTGGAATGGATTAATATTAATGGGTTAGAATAATATTGATGGCTCAATATGGATATCTTGGCCCATTGGGAGGCCCACTCAGTTTCCTCCTAAAGGCCCCTTGAGTAGCCCAGTAGAAGTCCATTAACTAAAAGGATAAAGATTAATTAGAATTAGGAGATAAGGAAAGAAAAAATTTGGAAGAATCTAATTCCTAAGGGGATTAGGATTTATCCATATTTTCCTCTCCCAAGTGGGAGAGGATTTCCTAATCCTAAAAGGGCTGAAAATTTTGGCCCCTATCCCCTATAAATAGGCGACCAATCTTGGTCCCCAGATGCCATAAGAGATGCATAACTGAGTGGTGTTTTTCTAGAAAATTAGTCCTCTCCTTGAGAGATAAAAAGTTCGTTTGATTTCCCACCGAATTCGCGAGCTTGGACTTAGGGAATACTCAAGAAGATCTTTGGGTTGAAAGATTAATTCTTCTCAACCGTGTCTCTCCGATTCGTAGGTAAAATATTATAATCCCTTAGTTTCGCATGTTTAAGGCCTATTGTATGATTACCTTGGTTCAATTACATAAATTATATGATTTGATCGCTCATATCATTGTTGTTTGATTATTGAAAATAGAAATTCAAATTACAACCTGAATAGATTCTTGGCACAATTCTCGACTCCCCAACAACTGGTATCAGAGCCACTGATTCGGGCTCTGTAGTTTTAAAAATAATTTTCAAAAATCAAATTTACGTCTATTTGAAACTGGATAGTAGAACTGTTAGATCTGTTTTGCAGTAATCCAATTATCATGGTTCTTTATGTATGTTTTTAATTAATGTTGAATTGCATGTTTTTTTAATCTGATTCGTTTAGTTTTATTTTTCTCATGAGAAAATCCACGAGTAGATTAAGTCTGTTTTTAGGTAATAGATTAGTCTAGATGTTTGATTTATTTTTGTAAATAAATTGTAACGGATCAAAGACGAAGACGAAGCCGGATTAAAAGAACCTGAGATAGTGTGAACTGAAGGATGTTCAATGCCAGGAGAGTCGCGCCTGCGACGAATGGTGCAAATTGCATCATGTACAGCGCCAGGAGTGTCGCGCCCGCTACGGTGAGTCACGCCCGCGACGGGTAGTTTGAATTGCAGCTTATTCTGCTCCAGAGGAGTCGTGACCGCGACAGTGAGTCGCGCCCGCGACGGGTGCTATGACGAAAGCTATGCGACGAGTTTTTGGAGGCCCATTCTTCGAACAGTTGGGGTTCTCGTTACAAAACGGGAAAATTAGATCATGATAATTGGACTTAATTGTCTAATATGTGTTTGAGTTATTTTTTGTTTTACTTTGTGTATGAGGAACCAAGAAAATCTCATTGATCAAAATTACTAACTGTTTAATCTAAATTTATTATGGATAATAAATTAATTAATGTTTCCATAACTGATTTATTAAAGTGAATTTTTGGCTACGCA
Organism: Ajuga chamaepitys; assembly: GCA_958295605.1. Lineage (NCBI taxonomy): Eukaryota > Viridiplantae > Streptophyta > Magnoliopsida > Lamiales > Lamiaceae > Ajuga > Ajuga chamaepitys. Next base: position 26,443,189 of record OY282507.1, read on the forward strand.
TTGGCATGCGCCGTTCTCCCTAACGGATATACCAAAAACAAGTTCACTAGAATAAATTTCGTAAGATAGTCGTGGGTTATTTTAAGTGGCGATATGACCTTCCCAACGAAGGCTTATGCAAAAATGAGCAATAATCCTATGTTAAGTTATGGTTATTACTTAGATATAAAATTGATAAAATTTACTTCCCCACAAAGTCTCTGTCAATTTTATATGGCCAATAAATGAGCCGACTATTAATTTGAGAATTAAAGGTTTGTAACTGTTTTTTCTGTAACCTGCTTAAATGTATTTAAGTAAACGTTCACACTCAACGTGACTTGCTTAAATTGTTTTAAGATGTTGGCTGATGCATGTATATATTATTTTGTGAGATTTTGATATAACACAGGTGATCAAATTTTGGGATAATGTTTGTGTTAATTGGATTTATATGAATGTATGTTTTATTCTCAGTTCAACATGTCAAGCTTTAATCCACTGTTTAACATACTCAAAGAAAACAAATTAGAAGGGGAGAATTATGTAGATTGAAAAAGAAACTTAATGATAGTCCTGACTGTTGAAGGACACAAGTTTGTACTTGATGAACCTAGACCAGTTGAGCCTACGGATGAAACTAGTGCGGAAGATAGGGAATATCATAGGCAATGGTTGAGATTCGATGAATTGGCTAGGTGCACTATTCTGGCTTCAATGTCAGATGTGTTGCAGTACCAACACCAGAGCATGGGAACCGTTGCAGACATTATGATGAACCTTAATGAACTCTTCCCTCACCAGAATCGTACGGCTAGGCAAATGGCCATACAAGATTTGTTGTCGTAGAAAATGGCTGAAAGAGACAATCATAAGGGACCACATTCTCAAAATGATGGGATACCTTAACAAGCTTATGATTCTTGGTGTTGATTTTGATGCGGATACCCAAGTCGATATCATACTCCATTCTCTGCCGAAAAGTTTTGAGTAGTTTAAGATATACTATACCATGAATGGTCAAGCGTGTACGTTGGTTGTGCTTATGCAAGCTTTGATCGCGGCAAAGATGTCTATGGGGCCGAGAAGCCAAGCTTGATGACTAGCAGTGCACCTTCTTCTTCTGCACCGAAAGACGGAAAGAAGAAGAAGAAAACTAAAAGTAAAAAATCGGTTGATCTCAAAGGTAAGGAAAAGATCCATGTTGAAGGTGGTATTAAGGAGAAAAAAAAAACGGAAAGTGTTTCAATTGCGGTCTGAAAGGACATTGGAGGGCGGACTGTCCCTAGCCTAAAAAGGCAGAAAAACAAGGTAAATCTCATGCACTAGTTATTGAAACTAGGCATGTTCTTCCCAATTATGGGTGGTGGTCATGGGAGCCACTGATTATGTTTATATCAATTCTCAAGGGTTCCAACAAACCCGAGAACTTACTGGGAGTGAGATCACCATCACCTTGGGCAATGATGCAAGACTAGCAGTTGTTGCAGTGGAGATGTGAACTTATCTTTTGTGGGAAAGACTTTTAGTTTTGAGAAATATTCTTTATGTTCTAAGTTTTAGAAAGAATTTAATTTCAGTTTCTAATTTTTTTTTTGGATGGATATTCAGTTTTTTTTTAATAAGAATGTTATTATTACTCGTAATAATAAAGTTATCTGTTTTGGAATATTAGTGAACAACACACAATCATACAAAATGTGTCATATAACACATCTATTGTTTCTATTAAAAGAAAGTATTCTTCAAATATGAATGAAACACTTCTTTGGCATCTTAGACTTTGTCATGTTAATCTAAAAGGATTCAAAGGTTGGTGAGTGACGGTTCATTAGAATCACTCCAAGTAGAGCTGTTTCCATCATGCGAAACATGTTTAAAGGGTAAAATGACTAAGAGATGGTTTGGGGCTAAAGGGAATAGAGCCAATGAAGTCTTAGAACTCGTTCATACTAATGTATATGGTCCAATGTCGATTCAAGCGAGAGGTGGTTTTGAGTATTTCATTACTTTTATCGTTGAGTACTCGAGGTATGGATACATTTTTCTAATGCAGCATAAGTTTGAAGTCTTTGATAAGTTCAAAAAGCTTAAGGCTGGAGTAGAAAAACATAGGGAAAAGAGTAACAAGTTTCTACGATCTGATCGTGGGGGCGAATACCTTAACAATGAATTTTTGGGCTACTTGTCAGAGCAAGGGATTATATCCCAGTTAACTGCAACCGGAACCCCTCAACAAAATGGGGCCGCAGAGCGAAGAAACATAACTTTTTTTGGAAATGGTAAGGTCTATGATGAGTTATTCTTACTTACCCCAATCGTTTTGGGGTTATGCCTTGGAAATAGCAGCTTACATTCTTAACTTAGTACCTTCTGAATCAGTTCCAAAAATTCCCTCAAAATTGTGGTCTAGGTATTTGAGACACATGAGAATCTGGGGATATCCTACATACTTGCTAGACAAGGAAGCTGATAAGTTGGAACCTCGTTCAGAATTAAGGCTTTCTGTAGGTTATCCCAAAGGAACGAAAGGGGGTTTATTCTATAATCCTAAGGATTAGAGGATCGTGGTGAGCACAAATTCTAGGTTCTTGGAAGAAGACTATATGAGTAACGAGAAACCCAAGAGTGAGATTACCTTAAATGAATTACGAGGGAACACTCATATACCAATTGTACAAGATGATATACCACGTGATACACAAGCATAACCGGAACCTCGTCGTAGTGGGAGAGTTGTTCGTCAGCCTGAGGGATTCATGTTCATGATAGAGTCTTCGAATTTGGTCCCCGGTGAAGATGAATATAACCCCTGGACATACAATGAGACAATCCAAGACAAGGATGCAAGTTCTTGGCAAACTGCAATGGAAGCAGAAATAGGATCTATGGATCACTGTAAAGTGTGGGAGCTTGTTGAACTACCCAAAGGTGTAAAGCATATTGGATGCAAGTGGGTTTACTAGAGAAAGAGAGGAACATACGTGAAGGTTGAAACCTTCAAGGCTAGGCTTGTGGCAAAAGGGTATACTCAAAGAGAGAGAATCGATTATGAGGAAACCTTTTCGCCTGTAGCTATCCTTAAGTCAAGACAACATTCCTGAATGGAATTCTTGAAGGCGACATCTATATGTGTCAACCTGAAGGCTTCATTAGAAAAGCCCAAGAAAACCTTGTATGCCAGCTTAAGAAGTCAATCTATGGCCTAAAGCAAGCATCGCGAGCTTGGAACCAATGTTTTGATCAAGTAATACAATCCCGTGTATTTTATCATAATGAGTTTGAGAGTTGTGTTTATAGAAACTGTGTCGGAAATGCCTTGGTACTCCTAGTACTATACATAGATGATATTCTGCTTATTGGAAACGATAAAAAGGTATTGCCAGACATAAGGGTATAGTTATCAAATCAGTTCGATATGAAAGACTTAGGAGAGGCTGGTCATATCCTTGGAATCAAGATTATTCGAGATTGCCAGAAAAGGATGATAAACTTATCTCAAGCCTCGTATATTGATACTGAGCTAAAATGATTCAGCATGCAAGATGCCAAGAAGGGTTTTGTACCTTTCAGGCAAGGGATTCATCTCAAAAGACATGTGTCCTCAGACACAAAAGAAGATAGAAGAGATGAGGAAGGTTCCATACGCTTCCGCAGTTGGAAGTCTCATGTAAGCAATGTTGTCCACGAGACCGGATATAAGCTATGCAGCGGGCATGGTGGCAAGATACCAAAGTAACCCGAGCAAGGGCATTGGACTGCGGTTAAGAAAATTCTGAAGTATCTGAAAAGAACTCGAGATATAATGTTAGCCTTTCAATTGGACAATTTATGTCCTGTGGGTTACACAGACTCAGATTTCCAATCAGACATAGACTCCAGAAAATCTACCTCAGGAAGTGCGTTTGTCATAGGAGGTGGAGCCATCACATGAGAAGTGTAAAGCGGAAATACATTGCTGACTCTACCGTGGAAGCCGAGTACGTCGCTGCTTGTGAAGCAGCGAAAGGGGTGGTTTGGCTCAAGAACTTCTTATGCGACTTAGATGTGATTCCGAATTTGCCGAAAAGCATCACAATTTATTGTGATAATGCTGGTGCGGTTGCAAATTCGAAGGAACCACGAGCCCACAAGGAGAGCAAACACATTGAAAGAAAATACCATCTCATACAAGAAATTGTTAAGAGAGGAGACATAGTGGTGGAAAAGATAGCATCAGAGGGCAACCTAGCAAATCCTTTCACAAAGAGTCTGCCTCAGAATACATTCGAGAAACATGTGGAAGGAATGGGAGTCAAGTGTGTTGCCACGCTGCTTTGAGTATAAGTGGGAGATTATTAGGACATGTTGTAGTATACTTAAAAGCAGACTTTGAGTATAAGTAAGAGATTGTTAGGGTCATACTGTAAAGCATGCATTTAAGTGTTTCTTTGTATGTAAACTGTTTCTTGCACTTTATTGAATAATATCACTGTTTGCTTTAAATATTATGAATGTCATATATATTTATTGCATAATGCTTGAATACTTTACATTGTAGACAATTTGTTGTATAGTAGATCACAGAAGATCAGATTTTTGGTTCCTTGAAATAAGTATAAAGATTCACAACTTAGATGGAGTTGAACAATCCATTGGTAGAAGTTGATGTGTAAGGCTCAAATTGGTTTCTCTTGACCAAGAGATTACACTAGTACATTTGTTGCACTGAATTGGACCAACAACGAGATAATTTTTCTAGACTGACTTGAAGGAAAAATTAGATCTCAGTGGTTATTATTTTCTTAATTTCTGTCACTTAATTGGGATTGTTATTAATTAACGTTGCTTTGATTTATTATGGGAAAAGAGTCATTGAGACTCAATACTCTATATTTTGGGCAATATTATTAATTATATGATAGATTGCTAAATTAATACAGAAAATTGTGTCTTGGTAAAACAAGTTGATTATGTCCCCTTGATGGGCTCAGAATGTTTATCATGTCAGACCTGTACAGTGGATCAACTTCCGGTATGATAATAATGTTGAGTTGTTTGTTCACAAGGAATAAAAGATACTAATTAATTAAAGCATTCAGTAGCTTAAATTAATTAATGGACAATGAATCTAAAATACGAAAAAAATAACCGGGAGCCATATTTCGTAATATGGATTAGGACGGGTAGTTCAATATTAATTATATAGTGGAATAAATTAATATTAATGGGCTAGAATAATATTGATGACTCAATATGGAAATCTAGGCCCATTGGGAGGCCCAATCATATTCCTCCTAAAGGCTCCTTGAGTAGCTCAATAGAAGTCCATTAACTAATAGGATAAGGATTAATTAGAAGTAGGAGATAAGGAAAGAAAAGATATGGAATAATCTAATTCCTAAGGGGATTAGGATTTATCCATATTTTCCTCTCCCAAGTGGGAGAGGATTTCCTAATCCTAAAAGGGATGAAATTTTCGCCCCCTATCCTCCATAAATAGGGGACCAATCTTGGTACCCATATGCCATAAGAGATGCATAAGTGAATGGGTATTTTTCTAGAAAATTAATCCTTTCCTTGAGAGTTAAAAGTTCGTTTGATTTCCCACGCAATTGGCGAGCTTGGACTTAGGGAATACTCAAGAAGATCTTCGGGTTGAAAGATTAATTCTTCTCAATTGTGTCTCTCCGATTCGTAGGTAAAATACTATAATCCCTCAGTTTAGCATGTTTAGGACCTATTGTGTGATTACCTTGATTCAATTACATGAATTATATGTTTTGATTGTTTGTATCATTGTTGTTTGATTATTGAAAATAGAGATTCAAATTACAACCCGAATAGATCTGTGGCACAACTCCCGATTCTTCAATACGGCGTTGGTCCGGATTTTTTTATGCAGTGGGTTTTGGCCGGATCCAGTGCCAGTCCCCTTGGGTTTGGTTTTTTGTTCCGACGTGGACTCCTTCCGTAATTTGTCCATAACAGTCTCATCTGAACTTTGATTCGAGTAATTCAAGATTCCACATGATGGCTAGATGAAAATTTACAACTTTTTGTTTGAGCCGAGAGCCAATTCCAGAGGGAACAGTGGCAGAATTGACGAAAATGAAAAATCGAGCATACTAGGGAGTTTCGACTCAAAAATTAAAGGGGCCAAACTACTTTATTGTGTTTGCCATTATATCATTTCCTGCAGATTTAGAAGGTGTGTGGGGAGAGTGTTCCCCATATTATCACTCCCTCACCCATTTGTTCAACAACTTTTTCCATTTGTAAAAATTAATCACTCTCTCTCTCTCTCTACAATTCTCTCATCTCTCTTTGTCTCTAGAACAAAACTAGGGTTCCTCATTGTTCTTGGAGAACCCACTTAGGGTTTTTGAGTGTTCTTGAAGAATTTTTGGGGCTTTTGTTAAGAGATTTAATTAGGGTTGGGTCGGTACGATATACAAAAAAATTGAACCATCCCGAATATTGTACCGAAAAACTCGTACTATTACCGTACCAAAATTTTTGGCATATTGAAATTTCGGTATAGACCCAAAACATACCTATTCATACTGATACCAAAAAATGTACATTGTCGGTATAATACCGTACAATACCGATTCATCACCAAATGATAATCACCCTTCCCTAACCCTTTCTTTGTTTTCCAATTCACAACTAATCCACCCTTCTCATTTTCTCTACTTTGAGGTCCAAACCAATAGCTCCAGAAAATGACACTAAGTAGGAAAACCACAAAGTAATTTGTTTGAATAATAACTCCAGCAAATCAGCAACTCCATATTAGTTTGAATAATAATCACAATGTATCAATTCCACCCAGAAATGATATTAAGTAGGAAAATCCATGGAGCCAATATACAGATCCATTAAGTAGAAGAAAAAAAGACGAGTGAAGAAATTGATCGAGCTAGAGGGCAGACATTGTCGTCTTAATGAGCCCTGAAGTCTGCCACTTCTATCGCGCCGACTTTATCCGCCGAGGGAGCTCACTAGCCGCCACTGTCTCCTGTGGTTGTTGATGACGTGAATAGATCTGAAAGTTCCTTGTTGTTGTCACCATGAGTGATGAGGTTAAAACCCCGAACAAGATTTGAGTTTACTGGACTGCCACACATCTGTTGATTGTTAAATTTCTTCGATTAAGAAAACAAGAGAGTTCAAGACTATGATTGCTCTCCCTCTCTCTTCGCTTAATTCATCTTGCATTTATTACTTTACTTCTCCTTCTTCATTAAATGTTTGGGTCTTGTATTAATGGTGATTGGTTGGTAGATTTCATGGATTATGAGTAGTTTATTGTGGTTTCTAGGGTTGGGAGTTGCCGAACCCTAGAGTTTATCATCTTATTGATTATTTGGTAGATTTGAGAGATATTTTGTGATTGAAATTTATATTTTTTGTATGGCTTATATCTTAGGAGTAGCTAACCTAAGGTATAATGATTCTCATCGAGGGCCTATCAGGGACGACGGGAGAACCCGCATTCAATATATCGATCTCGATGGATGTCCTAAGGCCTTGCTCCTTAGGCAATATCTACTTAGGTTGGGGATTTTAGGATTAATTTGATTATAAAATTAATTTTCTTGCCTTTGGCCTAGTAATTTTGTTATCAGTCTTTAGTAATTGAAATTAGGGTGAATTAGTATGTAGTTGATTAATTTGTGGAATTCCACTTGTTCGCTCAGTTGGATTCCCAAATAGGAACATGACTTTATGTCATAATCCTTAGATTAATCGGTAATCGCTTGATGTTAATCCTAGCTTTAGGGTGAAACCGTACCTTAGGAACCCATTTGTGGTTGAAAGTAACGTACTTTGTTATTATTATTTATATTTATCTAGTAAATATCAAAACTTTACATTTCCAATTTTCTTGACTTCAATCGATAGACCTTAGGTGTGCTTGATGAGAGTATCCTCTCCATGGTATTACCTCTATCACACGTCGTACGCTTGCGGTTCAGGAAAGGGATTTGAATCTAATGATTTGAAGCACTTTTTGAGACATGTTCAGAGGCATAATCTGGCCGTCTCTGACGGTAATGCCCAAAACTCTTTCAACTTGTCCCAAAAGCCGTAGTATCAAAAACAAGCTTACTCCTTCCCAAAATCCTTTGGGTTTTCCTCCAAGAAATTGACAGCCAAACTTTTTTAGAAAAAGTGACTCTGAGATAACTATTGAGGACCTTAGGGTTCAAACCAAAAAGGATAGGGAAGATATGAACACCAAGTTTGAGTCCCTCATTAGCCACAATAAAATGATCAAACAACTCCTTCTAAACCAGCCTAGTTGTTCATCTAGGCAAGCGGGAAACCTCCCAAGGCAACCCGAATATAAGACCAAGTTTAAATCCAATGAGGAACTCAAGTTTGTGCGGTAGAAAGAAGAGGTCGAGATTTGTTTAAAGGAGAGGACAATAGGCTTGAAATGGTCAAAGAGTGGAAGAAAAGTTAAAAAGGTAAGCGTATTTTAGAGGAGGGAGATAAATTAGGAAACGAGAGCCTTGAGGGCATCAATAAGGCATCTTTGCCACCACCCGTCCCAACCCCTCATGTGAACCCGTTAGAGAACATGATGATGTCGAGTAGAATGAATGAATAGAAGAATTGAATGAAAATAAAATGGGTGTGAAGTGTGAGTGCCTTCAAACGGGACCACCTTCTCTAGTAGTGAAGATGGGAAACTATCCCTTCTTTTCAGAAGACTTGAAAGAGTTTTTGTCAAAAAGTGAAAAGCTACGAGCTTTCGAGACCCTTCTAAATTTGAACGAAAATGAAATTGTGGAAGATGAAGGGCTCACTCAAAAGCATGGAGACACAGGATATTTAACCATCCCATGTAAAATCAAGGAAAAGTTTTCAAGAGTGCCTTATGTAACCTAGGAGCGAGTGTCAATGTCATGAGTTAAAGGATTTTTAAAACCTTGTTCTAGCAAATTTGATCCCCACTAAAATGTCCCTCAAGTTTGCCAACTCCCGAGAGGCAAAGCCCAATGGGGTGGCAAAAGATATAACAGCGGAAGTGGGGAGGCAAAATTACCGATCAATTTCACTATTTTAGACGTTGGACGGAGACTCACGTTCCCGATAATATTTAGGAGACCTTTTCTAGCTATTGCGGGAGCACTGTAGACGTGAAAAGATGGTCGGATGGTGTTTAACACCAAGGATGAGAGCTTAAAATTCCAAATGACAAAATGCAAGCATCATATTGTTAATCTAGCCATAAATTACTTCATGAGCCCAAAGTATTGTTGGGAATTGTACAGGACTTCGAGGGATTTAAGGTTAAAGATTTTTTTTTTCAAAAGAATGGGGACGATTTAAACTAAAGAAAAATAATCAAGGTGGTTGAGAAATTTGAAACCAGGAAGGGGGAAAACCTCGTCTTTTAACCCCGATAATTTTTTGAAAATTTTGGATCAAGAGAGTGACCTAAAAGAAGTGCACTTTGGAGGCATCCCAAGCACCTTTTAAATTATTTTCAATAGAAGTAGTTTAGTAGTTAATTTTGTATATTTAATTTTCTTCTGAAGTTTAACATTTTGGTTTGAGATGGTAGATAGCATCGGGAGGACGAAGTGCGAAGAAAATGGTGAAGAATGGTGTTCTTAGGAAAAATTCGTGCACGGACGTGTAATTTTTTTAATTCTTTTTCGAAAGTTAATTTTGAGATTAGAAGAAAAATGAAGAGTTTTGTTGGAAATTTTGGCCAATAAGGCTTAAAATAGGTGCCCCCCTTTCCTCATTCACATTTCATTTGTTACGTAGCACTTCTCTCTCTTTAGAAATGGGTTTCATGCTCTCTAAAAATCTCCAAAATTTTGCTATTTTAATTTCCAAACTACTCTCTAACCGTTTTGGAATTAGCGCGAGTCCTTCAAAGGGATTGCTACCCAGATCGAGAGGGCCATTTTTCACCAATCACTTTCCAGCGAAACTCGCCGAAATCCGACGAGGAAATTCTAAGGTGAAATTTCGGCTCCCTTTTTAATTTTTGAGCTAGTTTACAATTTTCTTGCGTATCCCCCTTGGAATTCCTTAGTTAGTACACTTTGTATAAAAGGATACATTTTGTCCTACCCAAAATTTTATTCCGGGCATATTTTTCAGTGCTTGTTGTAGCTTTTAGGATTATAGGTTTGATTGAAAATGGCGTGAGATAAGGGTGAGAAAAGAAAGGGGAAGTCGATAAAATCTCCTAATAAGGGAGAAACGAGAAAGAAAGCAAAAGGTAAAGGATCGTTCAAGAGAACTTTCCAGATGAATGGGGGGTATATGAAAATGAAGATGATGCACAAAATCTTTCCAATTATGTGCTCCCTAGGAACACAGACAAAGAGCACTTCTTGATAATGATCAACAAGACCATTGCATGCTCCAAGTTCATTAGTTGGAGGAGTTGTGGACTTTGCCATTTGGGGAGAAATTTGAAGGGTCAATGAAGAGTTTGGGATTGTTGGGGATTCTCACGAAGGCAGATACAACCTATGGAGAGACGATAATCCAATTCTTTAGCACTTTTCGGGTGAGAAAAGTTCAAACTGGAATGGCGATGGGAGAAGTTGACTTTGTGATAAATGGAAAATGATTCTCAATGACAATAAGGGAGTTTGGAGCGAAATTAGGCATAAGAGAGGGGGCTAATGCCCCCAGAGTACGTGAAGATTATAAGACCGATGTATTTTGGGAAAACTTGAGGGGAAAGAAGAAGTTTGAGTTGGGTCGATCTCGCTATCTTCTCATAAAGGACCAAGCCGTTGGATGTTTGTTTCGAACTCTAACTCACACTATCTTCTCCAGAAAAGAGACATCACAGGTGGCGGGAATTGAACTTCTTTTTATCTGGGTCACGATGATTGGGTAATAGGTTAAAATGACGGAGCTTTTGGTTGCCCATTGGTTGAAGGTGCAAGGGGGGAACTACCATACCATTCACCTAGGAGGGTATGTAACGGGCGTCACCAAGAAATTTTTCGAACATCGACTCCGAACCAAGTGGTTTTCTTATGGGGTTTGAGCTTCTACAATTACCTAATGCCCAAGAATCCCCACCGCGATAAGAAAAAAGGGAAAGAAAGAATAGAAGAAGAGAACAAGTCATCGAGAGGCGGAAGAGTTAAAGTCGAGGAAGTCTTGAAGAAGATAGGTATCTTGAGGCGACAAAGTGACTTCTTGATAAGGAGGGACAACTTGTTGGGGAAACAAGATGAAGAAGTCGTCGGGATGGTTAAGAATATGAAGGGAAGAGTCGAGGCGATCGAGAGAGAAGGCTGTGAGAATCACCTCTTACTTCATTGGATTTTGAAGAAAGGGGTGAGAATGTTTGTGTACCTTAAGAATATCTTTAGGAGGAACTGACGAAAGTAGAAAAAAAAAATCAATGAATTTACAAATGCTATTGCCCTCTGCCTCCCTTTTTACGTGAGGCATCACTTCCGAGGAACTTCTAATGAGCAAACATGGCCACAACAAATGGAAGGTACCCTTCTCACCCCCGTCAACCACTTCCTAGCAAGTGATGATCCGAACCAACGTGAGCTCCCAACACGTTGAAAACGTGCTCTCGAACATTAACCGAGGAGCGGCAAGGGGTTGAGGATCCTCCCCCTATGGGTTACCAATCTTTCCCTAACTCTTTTTTATGCTTAGGTAGTGTAGAATCAGGATTTATGTTTTACGTAATAAATGGTTGGGGTAGAAATGAGAAGGATCATGAGTATTTGATTGATAATTGTAGGGGAATTATGTGAAATTGTCATGCATGGGATGAATTTTCTTGATGATTTGTTCTTTGTTGAGAGTGTGCACGAGTTCCACCTCCTTAGCTACTTAGGCTTGAGAATTTCCCCCAAATATGATGTTCCTCATGTTTGATTGAATTATTTGTGATCGTGATCTATGACATTCTATCATTGTGCTTGTTATGTTTTAATTGCTTTGCGAATAAAAATCTTGTTGAGTCGATTATATTTTTTACAGATGAGGAAAAGGAAAGAAAGTGTCTCGACTTTGGAAATTTAAAAAATTGAAACATGTAAAGATTGAGCAATAAACATTAGAGGATTTCCTGCCTAAAAATCAATAGGTTTATGCGATTTACGGGTAAAGGATCATTTTGGCATAGTAAATAGGATTGTAAGTGTAAATAAAAGTAACATAGCCCGAAGTTGTGTTGCTTGTGAGCATTACTGTAATTCCAAAAGACACAAGACACGTTTAAAGATGAACTTGTGAAAAATAAATTGAATTGACTTTGGGTGGAAAAAATTGAAGGAGATGTAGGAGGAGTTAAAAGGTGGATTAGGTCGCCGAGAAAGGTCATTGCATATTTGTAATGAATTTTGGAAAATATTTGTGTACTCTAATGATTGAGTTGAGCATAAAAAGAAAAAAAATACTTTGTATGAAATGTAGGAAAAAGAAAGAAGAAAAGCTCAAAATAAAGAATCGAACACGGTGGAAAACTGAGTAATTATGAGATATTATTTCTTTTAGACAGAACACGGTGGAAAACTGAGTAATTATGAGATAAGATTAAGAATCAATTAGCTCAAGGGTGAAAAAAGACGCATTACCTACATCGGGTGAGTGCGTGGCGTCTTTCTAAAATGAACCGAGTCAAACAACCTAGATTCGAGGATTTTGAAAAATAACGAGTCATCCAAGGTCGTTTCACATATGCATGTTTTGGAATTGGAGTGAGAGTTCTTAACACGTGACCTAGGGTACTCAGCGAAATAAAAATGTTACTTAATTTCCTAAGTCTTAGGCCTTATTATTCCTTTACTTGTTTATCAAATTCCCGGAGAGAAAATGATAAGGCAAGATTGGAAAATCAAAAAGTGGAAAATTCGCAATAAAAAGAGAAATTCATATTCACGGGCTCTCAATAATTTCCAACCTTATTTTCTTATTTGCGCTTAAATGCTAAATTTTCTCAGGGAAGAGCAAAGCTTAAGCTTGTGGGGATGATGAATGTGAAAATACTCATTTTTTCTCGTATATTTGACGTTCATATTTTTTTGTGAATTGCGAGTGTTATCATGTTTATGTGATTTTTCATGTTTTATTGTATTCTTGGGCTTTATTTCCTTTTTGATATGATATAATGCACTTTCAGGTGTTTTTCAGTTATATTTTGAAGGTTCGGAAATTCTAGGAGAGAAAGAAGGTCAAATGCACGCATTTCCCTACTCTGACCCAAAACATGAGGCCCAAATGGGCTCGAATCAGACCCCACCAAAGCCTAACTTAAAGATTTGTCAAGTCACGAACAAAATCCCTGAAGGGGTTGGGTCGAGAAAATTGTGAGGAAAGGCTCCGATATGATGATGGAAAAAGACGGTGTGCGAGGGGAGCACATGGCATGCCCGGTGTTCGAACACTGGGCAAAGAAGGTGACTACTGTTTCAATGCCGTCCTAATACCTGGCTTGAGAAGGAGTTCAGAATGCCAATACCGTCTGGTACTGGCCCACTTGGGTCCGGTATTCGGTCCTGTTTTCGCCTGTTTCAAACGCAACCCATCCGTATTTTGGCCATATCTTTCTCATCTGGACTCTGATTTGAGTGATTCAAGTTGCCACATGGTAAGGAGATAAAGATATACAACTTTTATGTTCGGGCCAAGAGCAAACTCTGACCGAGGAAATGGAAGAACCAACGAGAACGCTGAGTCGAGCGCACCCAAGGGGCTCTACTCAACAACTTAAGAGTCTTTGCATTTTTAATTGTAATTTTACTATTTTACCCTTAATAAAAGGCCTTCTTAGGCATATTTTTCAGTCTTTTGGCACTTGGTGAGGGTTGGGAGTCTACCTTTCTCACCCCAATTTAGAACTTTTACATAACTTTCACATCACTTTTTAGATTTCTAGCTTCCTTTAGAATATTTTCAACATTTATTAGGGTTTTTCTCTCTTTCTAAGAAAAACTAGGTCTCTTCTTGGAAAATTGTAAGACTATTTCAAGAGGGTGATAACCTTGAAGATTTATCGATGATTTTCCAACTTTCATCATCACTAAGCATTTGTTTCCCCTCTCTCTCTTTATCTTTATTTTACTTCAATTATTATTTAATGATGTTGTTATTTGGGATTTCTATGATGTTTCGTAAGTAGTTCTTACTGTTCCCTGGAGCAAGGGAGTAGCCCGAGTTTTTTGGTTGATGTTTGATTTATTAATTATTGACTTGATATGGTTTGGTAACCTAGGGTTAGAGTTTGGTTAACTTGTAATGATTTCCAATCGAATTCATGACTAAGTTCACAGGCTTGTACGGTCGCTTGACTTTCTGTAGCTTAGAATTGATTTGGTTGGTTGTGCATTTAGGAGATGATAGTTGGCCCCTAGGCTTGGGATTGCTACCCCTTTCAAGGCTTTGTAACTAGATCTAAAATGAGTATAGGAATTAATTAGTACGGCTTAGAATAAGGGGGTGAGGAATCTATTTACCTATGTAGGTATATTACATCGACCTTGTGTACTTACCGGCTCTAGAGGGATACAACACCTCAACCGTATCCTAGGGTTGCTTCCTAGTGGGGATGCTAATTTGGTGAAAATTCAACCGTGATAAGCCCTAATTTTGTTTTGACAATCGTTATTCAAACATTAGCCTCACTTGCTTGAGTGAAACAAAGTTTCGGGAAGCTCTTTCAATCATTTGCTATTTGTTACATTAGCTACAATTGATATCCAATTTATGATTCGCTAAACTTATTGAATCAATGACTCGGATAATTGACACGGAGGTCCTCCCTATGGATCGATTGTTTACTACCACTATTTCTCGTACGCTTACGGGTTACGATAACATTTTCATAATATAATCATTTTGGAAGGGTTCTCGAGACAAGTTCACACTTAGCACTTAATCCTTTAACATAGTGATCCTCACGATTAAAGTGTATTGCTCTTCACTCAAGTGTATAGATAGGAAGTGTTTGCTCTTGAGTTGGACCATTTGTACGGCCTACCATATGCTTGCATATCGTCTTAAACCTTAAGAACACTCTTAAATATGTGTAAGAAAAGAATCATATAGGACTTTCATTTTAGTATACGTCCTAATTAGACTGTATTCCATGTGTCAAGCATATAACCCTTGAAAAAATTAGTATAAAATATTATCATATCCATGAGGAGGATTCTCCATATGAACCAGCTAAATAAATTGTTTGGCATAAGTTTAGCCTATTAGAAGTTGAGAGTGTATATACGAGTGTACAAGAGCAGAGCTTAAATCGATAAAACATTACTTATGGGAAGAGTTTTCTAATGGTCGGCTTTGCACGAGCCTAAAATGGGATAATTTATTGTAGCGAGTGTATGACTCATTGTTGGAACTAATAGGTGAGGGGTATCAAGTCCTCGTGAATCAAACCCCACAAAGCTACTCACACTCATTTGTAGTTCGGGTGAACCTCAAAGGTCGACTAACTCTGACCAAAGGGAGAAGGATATGACTAAATCCCAACATGAGGATAGGTCACTAGAGCACAGATTATAAGGTTTAACTATTTTTATCACGTAAAAGGGAAATAAACCACAAATCTCACGCTAAAGATCGGTATTTGAATCATTAACTACCCATGCACAAGGCAAATTGCATCTCTCAAATAATCCTAGCTAAACTTAATCCCTCTCCAAATCGTAGCTCTCCTTACTCTTGTGAAGAGTATAAATAGTATATTTTCGGTGTTAACCCATAGCATCTAACATAAACATGAACAACACTCTAAATAGATCCATGAACCTTAAGTCTATCAACCTCGCAACAAATTGTACATTCAAACAACCAACACAACAACCCCGAGGTTCAGGTTACTCCCTAACTTCAGGGAAACAAATAGATTACTCTCACATCATCAAAGGAACAATAATAGTCGATAATATAAAGAAAAAAATCGACATAATCAAGGAGAGATTAAGAGAAATAAATGCTAAATATTAAAGATTGTTTGGAGAAACTTCAGCCACAAGGTCGCATTACAATTCAAGCGATCCAGCCGTTCTTCCTTAGTAAAATAGTCGACTTCTCATAAGGAGAAGCAAACTTTGGATGAAAGCTTACAAAGGAAGATTAATGACTAAAACAAGAAAATAAACTAAAAGAGAAGAGAGGGAAAATAGAGAGATAGGGAAGTGAAAATAAGGTAATAATATTATATTGAAAATGGCCTAAAATAAGGGGCCAAAGTGCTAATAAATAAAGGTAGAAGTTAATGGATGTCTGAGTTTGTGTTGGTTGCGAGCGAGTCTCGCTTCTCAGTGAGACTGGGAACAAACAGAATAGAATTAACTCTTCACTTCTTATGAAAATATGTAGAGCTTTGTATTAGCTTTTCGTATCAACTTGAATCAGCAAAATCGGACATCGGACAAAGAATATACAACTAGAGAATGAAACTGCAACGAGTTGACTCAACGTAAGACTCACGAGTCATACCACAAAAGGGATACTAGTGCATTATCTCTTAGTATCCTCGTTAGTATAATGTGGTGGCTATTGGATTCGATAGACGACTACTGCTACATAATCCGGAGTATCCATCAACAAGTTCGTCTAGTTCGCTTAGGCAGAACTGTGGGCAAAGTTGGATTAGGCAGTGGTATCCAATCTTCATGCAACCATATATACTAGATTTATATGTCCTTGTTTTCCGAAATGTACATCGTAGATAAGTCATCATATAACAACAACTTTTTCTCCCTCACTCTCTCCAACCCTTAAAACTAACATTGAGGTACTCGGCTACAGCCATAATCGGTCACCAATAACAATCAAACCCTTTTATGCAATGAGGATCCTCTTAAAAGTCACGGTGAGGTATCTCGTCCCATCTATTTACCTACCATTTAGCATGAACCACAGGATACAGACCTCATTGGAGCGAATATTACCCGTCTTCTTCCACGCGAATACTGCCAGTGCCATCGATATTTTTAAGTACCGGAGAACAGGTTTTGGATGGAAGATAGATTTCTCTTGTTAATTTCTACCTCTCTCCAAGGCATCTACAACGCTGTTGAGTATGTCTGTTGCTCACATCTCGCATTGGTGGCCGTAGAGTCTTTAAATTATTCTCAATTGAGGAATCTAAAACACTGATTGAACTATCCATAGTCATCTCATACTATCTACTCTGGAGCTGGAAGGACATCTTGACTTGTTTCCCGTCCCTACTCTTCTCCAATGTATATATGATGAGAATTTCTAACGTAAGGGAACCATATGTGTCACATCGACCTTCTATCGCTTCCTTCCATCTAATTCTATTATGTAACTCCCACACATCATCATGTACCAATGTATTTGGTGATATTTTTGTTCGAGTAGCGAGTAGATTGACCTTTCTGTAGACCAACTTGGTCGGTTTCTCCGTAAGAATCCGAGTGTTTGGCCCATATATGAGAATAGATGTCCCCACCTCATCTACCATCCCTCTCCTGCTTCTTGTGTTCCTCGGTGCCATATCTACACTTAAACAAAAAGTGAATTTTCTTTCGAGAATGCAAAATAATTCTAAATAGCATAATCAATCAACTAGTTAAACTTTTTATGAACAAGCAAATCAACATATAAGACTCTGAAATCATGTATATGATGATATAATCTAATCATGTAAAATAATTGCAATTATTCAAGAAATTTTTTTGCCAGAGTTTCGTTTATATATTGCCTATCAAGTGCTCGATAAAATGCCTGAAATGACCCCGTTTCCAAAAGCACAAAATTATACCCACCCTCCACATTATCACAAGAAATCAATTTTCACAAAGTTAGCACATAACAATATGCATATATTAGATTAAATTATGAGAAATCAGACCTATTGCTCTATCAGATACAGTCTTTGACTATCAATTTCGACATATACTAGCAAACAAGTCATGAAATTAATAACCAATGGCTTTTCTAATAGCAATCATAATCAAATTACAATCCTAATGCAATCAAAATATAGAATTTACCACCATAAATTAGGCACTACGAGCATTAGCAACAATCAAACTTTTATGTTATCATGCCACATTATCTAAAATAAAATTACCCGAATCAATCAACTATAGTAATACACTAATTGAAACCAAGATAAAGAGTAAAAAGACATACATTTTGAAGATTTGACTACACTCGAATGAGAGGTGAAATTTCCACCAAATTTAAAATTAAATCGGTAGAAGTACTTTAAATCTTACGGAAATCTAAATGTGAAATCAATTTTAAGTTGAAATGTGTGATGTATGAGTAATTTGGAGTGGATTGTATAAGAATCTAGATGAAATTAGTGTATGATGAGGAATGGAGATGAACCCCATGGCCTTTAAAGTTGCTCGAGCGCGTCCGAGTGCCTGCATGGCTCGGTCGAGCATGGGCCTTTTTTGTGCTCCGTCGCTCTATTTTGCTCCATCTTCGCTTTACTCTGATCTATTTTTGCTCTGATCTCATCCGTTTTTTACCCTTACAATTGGGTTGCAATTCTCTACTTCTTATCCACCCTTTTTTATATAGCTGCAAAACTAAAGAAAAACATTATTAATTGAATAAAAATAAAATTTAGTGGGTTTCCTCCCACTCAGCATTTTGTTTTACGTCCATCATTGGAACTTGTTTCATGCGATCAAAATAGTCTTCATCGGACAAATGATGTTCGGCCCCATCTTCCAATATTTTTTATATGTGGTCACTGGTCAATACTAGAAAAAAATGTATGATATGACACTTGCAAGTGTCCTAATAAGTGGTGTATAGGACACTTTGTTCAATAGGACACTTTCAAATAGTGTCCTTTATCCGGCGTCACAATAGCATTAATAAGACACTTTGTCTAATAGGACCCTTAAAAGCATCCTAAAATGTGTCAAGTCCAATTTCATATTAAAATGTTTAAAAGCGTCCCAATAAATCATGATATAACTCTTATAAGAGGCCCATGATGTGTCAAATCAAATTAAAAATTGGAACTCTAAAAATGTCCTAATAAGTATCTTTTGCAAAAATAATAATAAATAGAAATTATAAACGCAAACCTAATATTAAAAAAAAATAGTGCAATACTAGTATACCATAAGTGCCCCCAATTCTAAAGTAATTCCACAACAAGCCAATATTTAATCTCATAAATTTAAATATCCATATCAAAATCACATTCTCCAAATATATGTCATAAATATTGTTCAAACTCCAACCAAAGTGTACATCCAACTATAAATAGTGCAAAATATAATAAGTTTGTACTTCATGGCCATGTGCATGAAAATCGACCACCATCTAAAGACCTGTAATTATTAAGTGCTACAGCTATTTAAAAAAAAAAAAAAGGAATATGAAGATCTACATTTGCATGCTCAAAGTTTTTAACAGAGTTGTCAAAGTGAAACCATTAGAGTACTCATAATTCACACAAAGTGCATAAAATTATTTTAATTGAAACATAATGTTTTCCAAAGATAAAATTGATTTAAAGTCACAAAACTGCCATCCTATACAACAACTAAGAACGTGAGTAGGGGTAGCTTTGCACTTACCAAAAGAGAGCTCCTCTTGACTGCACCTAAAATGAAATAGAAATACTTTCTCTATCACACTAATTGGCAAATTAGGGCTAACAAAATTTCCATGATCGTAAGTTTGCAACGCAATCAAGAAGACAAGTACAAAAGACATCATTCAATATGGTTAATTGTTACCAAGCTATTTTTACGAATTTCCTCAATATTATATAAAAAATAATATATTTTTTTCAAGAGACTCATCCATCTCAATTAAACTAATCTCAAGCTAAATATCTAATTTCCAAAATTAACATCAAAGGAGAAACCAAAAGGTATATGAGGAATAAATTCTCTCAATATAGTATCTTTTTTCCACGTAGGAACAAGATCTATGGGCATTTCTAAGTTTAAGTGCATATGTTAACTCCCCGTCACTGTTTAAATGAGGACAAAAAGTTACAAAACTCCTTTATGTGAAAGTTCAAAAGACGTACTCATTTTGGGTAGAGAGAATATGAACACGATGATACTTTAAAGTTACACGAGCACATATTAGGTATTTTGTAGGGCTCCTTAAATTGTTAACCCAAACGAAACGAAGCTTAATTTTGGAAGAATGAAATATCAGTTTGCATTCAAAACACCAACATTTAGAAAAAGAAGATGAGGTCATATAAATGGACCAACTAACTGCCCAATATTCAAACAAAAAACCAACCAACCTCAGTTTGATCATAGCAGCAAATACACAATGGATAAACAAATTGGTCCATGATATTTAATCATAGCAACAAATATACCAAATTTAGCCAAAATTCTGGCTAGCAACCAAAACATAAGTTGGAATGAATTGGCCCAACTGTCAATTGCCTCCTATCCAACTAAAAACTTAATAAAGTTAATTTAACTAACCATAATTGCTTAGGGACCATATCGAGCTACCAAAACTTTTTGAAAGGCCACATGAAAGCCACAATTACCATGAAAATAATTTACTTCTTTATGTTTTTCTTTTGTCTGTTATGTTTACATTAGTATCTTATAAATTATTACCATGAGAGAGAGAGAGAGAGAGAGAGAGAGAGAGAGAGAGAGAGAGAGAGAGGGAGAGCACTAATCAATGCATATGTTAGAGAAAAAAATAAAAAATATTATACAACGGCAAAGAAAAAGATGACGCTAACATGCACGGAAATGTGCAAACATGCGAACCAACAAACCTAAGCGCCTCATGGCTGCTACCATAAGCCAGTAGCTAACCTCTAAGTTGGAAAATCCCAATGAGTAAAAACCATGGCTATGAAAAAGTACCAGCTAAAAACCAAAATCAACAAAACTATAAAACCTCCACATAAAAATCCTTGTAAGCCAAATCTTCCACCAGAGCCAGAGAGTGAAAAAACCAAGTAAAGCCCATAAGCAATTTGGAAAGAACATCATCCGGCTTGTTACCCTCTCTAAACACATGTGCCACCATGAAATCCATATGAGAGACATAAAGCAAAACACAGAGCCACCTCGCTCGTAACCTCCAAGGAACATCATGTGAACAAGTGCGGAATAAGTTAACCAAGAAGGTCAAATCACACTCCAACCAAATCCTGGATCAACCTCTATTATGTGCTCCTCTAGCGCCAAAATTGTAGTCTCGAACTTAGCTTCAAACGCATAACCTCTCCCAAAATAGCTTCAAAGCAGCCATAAATAAATCCTCTGAAGTTTCGTAAAAATCCCACGCCATACATCCTACCAAGAGCACCGTCCATGCTACCATCTGTATTAACTTTAATCCATCCTAGAGGAGGGTGATCTAGAAAATCGCTATAACCTTCAGTGTCTTTGGTAGAATTGGAGAGGAATTTGCTTTAGACAAACAAGGTCAATAAAATAATTCTAGATGCAGCCCACTCGGAATGCCGAGGCTTCCTTCATTGCCGCCCAAATACATACTATGACATGTTGTGGTAGAAGTATCAAGTCATCGCACATAACACTATTGCAAGCCGTAACATAGACCAAACGTAGGTAATAAAGCCCACTTGCTAGAGAGTAGTTAGTTGTGTGCCAAAAGAAAGTCGTAGCCAACAAAATCGTACTATGAAATCCAATGTCAAAATCAAGATTAACATCAAAGGCCCAACCATAATTTTTGCAAAATGGGCAAGGAATAAGAGCAATCAGTGAAAAGGGGCTCAAGATTCTTCCCCGGATAAATGAAGCACAAATCCAATCACCCCAAGTTGTATCGAGGAATTTTAAAACGAAGCATCTCATATGTCAGTAACTTGCCCATGCGAAGATCTGGTCTAAATATGTGTGTCAAATGATTCTGGGTGATCACATAAGCAGTAATATCCATTACTATATCATGCAAAACTAGTACAAAGTTTTTCTTTTGCACCTAGACACCATTAACATAATAGTATGTGACTGGGTGTTGTAAAAACGGACGACAAGCAGAAGGGATCCTAATGCAGTCTGCAGTGATGTAGCCGAACCAATTGTCAACCCAAAAGAAAACTTGCGAGTCCTACAGGACTATCCATCTCAATTCGACAACTGTTCTACACAAAAGCCTTCGGGAACTCAAAAAATGAAAGATTTCACATGATATGGTCAGAAAACCATATATGCCACCATATCAACCTTAAAATACCTCTTACATAGGAATGCCCGAATTCGTCCATCCTGTTGCCCCTTCCGATTTAGGAATGAGCGTGATAAAATTAGAATTCAATCTTATCGGAATAATTCTCGTCGAAATGAAGAGCTGCACAGCCTGAACAACAACCAAACTAATAATATCCAAACATGAATGATAAAATTAACCTCCAAAACCATCCGAGTTGGGGAAACTATCGCTAAGCAACGAAAAAACAGCCTCATTTTATCTCTATTGATGAAGTGACCGAAGTGAGTATGTTATTGTGTTCGGCTTTTGTCGTCAATGGGAACAAAACTTGCAGATCATTAAATCACCTTCCACCCCTTCGATTTCCTTCGTAAAAAGAGAAGCATAATATGCTTCCACATGCTGAGCAATCTCATGGATATTATCCGTCAACACACCATTGATGATCATCAACTGTATGCCGGAATTCATCTTTGACATATGTGAGAAGGAGAGAGAGAGGGAGAGAGAGAGAGAGAATTTGAACCTATACACTAAATAGCTACCATAGAATAAAAAAGACAACAATTTATTTTGCAGAAGCGAGTATATACAATGCATTAAATTTTACTTAATAAGGATATATTTATAGATAACAAGCTTCTCCTTTTGAATAGGGACTAAGTTTCTAGCTAAGACACCTTAAAGCAATTCATTATGTGACTAAACATAAAATACAGAAACCCAAAAATAAGCCTCACGAAAAAGAGATTCCTCAATTAAGATTTACGAGACATCCGTGCTATTGATCATCACCCTCATGTTTGGTCATAACCTCAACATTTTACTAGATGGTATTTAAAATTAAAGGGTCTTGATTGTTTAGATATTCCAACTTTCTTATTATAAAAATCCTAAAATCATGCCACGACGTTTTCCTTTCGTCGCGGTTACACACTTGCATAGAAATGAGATATTAAACGGTCATAATATTATTAAGGTTAATAATTTTTTTCCAGCCTAAACTATGCATGATTTATCACTTGGGTTCCTAAACTATTTTTTTTATCACTTACATACCTTAACTACATAAAGTTATCACATAAATGTCTGCCGGCTATAGTTCCAGCCGCTTGTATGCTACACTCCATATCTAGTGGCAATTTTGTAATTTTTTTTGTGTCACTTACGTACCTGAACTTTCACGAAACTATCACATAAGTACCTGCTAACCATACTTCCGGCTGCAGTCATGGCCGACAGGTACTTATGTGACAGTTTCGTGTAGTTCAAGTATGTAAGTGACACACAAAATAGTTTAAGAACCCAAGTGATAAATCGCACATGGTTTACGCTAGAAAAAGGAAAAAAATTATTAACCCTATTATTAACTAAGCCAGAATCAACTAATCTGCTCAACATATGCTAAAAGATGAGGCAAAAGAACTAGTTGTGCCCTTTGCAAATGGGTATACCCTGGAACAATTATACCCTCCTAAGTATAAGCTCTCCCAATTCTGTAGACATAAACTGCAGTAGTTAGTCAACTAAAACGGGATGAGTACTTTACATGTATTTCTGTTGATAATGCAATGGTCAACAATATTATGAAAATGGTATAACCTTCTCAAATGTTTTTCATTTCTTCTAGTTTTTGGTGATAGTTCTCCAGCTGCAAGAAAATGTAGAAATATTACATATTTAATCAAACACATATGCATCAAGAAATTGTAAAAGATATGGAATTGAAGAAGGGCCCCAATACTTGAGAGCAGCAGATCAATTTTTGAACTATTCAAATTTCGAATTTAAAAAAAATGTTTGTAATAATGAAGTAGTGACCTTGTGACACCTCTATATTGAGAATTTCTCTAAATAGTTAGACCTTCTTAACATATAAGACTCCACATTTTTCAGATTCGTGCTACCAAACACCTCTAACAATGTCAGCATCAATTTGCACGTAAATTTGGATCTAAAGAAGAAGGAACCAAATAAAAACAAATTGCAGATAAAGTTCAATCACTTCTATTAAACAATTAGGATATAAATCACTTCAAGATTAGAGAGTCCCAATTTCCATTATGAATTTCCTCCAAGTCATCCCATTGAAAATCCAAAAAGAGCAACGAAAATAGAAAATCAAACATATATATATCATCGTCTAGACAGTAGTAGAAAAATACTTGGCTACCAAAATTTAGATAACAAATACACAAACCTCCGTCTTCCCTAGTACAACTTTCCCCAGAGATCTCTTGCAGGACTAAGTTATTAAGACTTGTTTAGATCTTCAAAAACATTATGCAAAGCATATTAAGGTAGATAGAAACAGAAGCTCAAATAAATATCCGCACTATAATCAATTGAATAAGAAGAAGAGAAAATGTAACGAAGATCAAATAACAAATTTGGTGAAACAAATGGGTTTAAATGCTTATTAGATTTGTTTGGGCGAAGTAATTTCAAACCCTCTTAACTCCAAATTGAAAAACAATACTTATAAACAGTATGAGATTAAGCAAATCTATCTAGTGTGGCAAGAGACCATGTTGACCAATGGAAACTTCAAAGGCTTTTACATTCATTCTCATGTTTCGGTCGTAATATAAGATTTCATTGATATTTAGAACTGCACAAGTGTTGATACGCTCCTCTCCAACATATTTGGCTATTTCCAAACATCAACAATGGGTATAAACCTTTAGATTCAACAAAACACGACTTTAACACCAAAATAATATATTTTAAATTTATGAGAGTATTTTTAAGCATTAGCAGAAATGGAAATCCCTACCTATTGAAAAAGTAGGAATATAGCCAATCTGATCCTTACAAGTTAAAAGAAGTAAGATACTCTATGTGCATTATAATTTTAAATGTTTATTGTCTCTCTGAGCATCTTGACATACACACATATGCTCGAGAGAGTTCATCTAAGGCTTGGATCTGAATTCTGAGACATGTGAAGAGAGACATAAGTCCATGTCTTTATAAAGTTTCATGTGGAGGAAAAAGAAATACCTGTGAACCAAAACACTTCATTTGGTGCTCATTTTGAAGCTCTCACATGCGACCACGAACAGCAAGAAGTGCTTGAGAAGATGCACATCCCCTATTGATACATGTTCCTCCAACTACATTCCCTTCTATGATTGCAGTTTCAAGTCGTACAGAACATATAATTTAGATTATATATCTAATAAACCAAGAGTGGTTAACATTGATTAGGCATCCCAATAATGATATAATAAAAAAATAAAGATCGCATATTTAAGATGGTACATGTATTTCTCTTCAAAACAGTATCACATATATAACCTCAAAATATTCACGTCGCAAATGACAATAGCTATATAGATGAGATATAGTGACTAAAAACATGACATGATTATTAGCAAAACAAGAACAACAAGATAACAAGAGCTAAGAGCCTTGGTCAATACTACTTCATTTCCCCTTTAACAAAGTATTTCCACTTACTATAATTCTAAAATTAGTGATGATCTCTAAACATCCAGAGCTTTTGTATGTATCTTTTATATATACAATAGCAATGGCAAGTAAATTGAGAAACACAGATATTTCATTTGGGTTTACATAACTATTCATAGATGATGACAGATTCTGAACCGATAAATGTGTTAAGAAGAACAAATCATAAGATAAAGATAAATAGTGCATCAACTGAATTCAGGGTAGCTATTAACCCACCAAGCCAGTTGTTTATTAGATAAATTTCATTAAATACCATGTATTAAAACTCGTAAAATTTCTTTGGCATCACAATAATAGAGTAAATTTACCAAAATAAAGAACCAAATAGTGCAGACAATTGTTACCTTCTCAACGGCATGAAGCGCGTGTCATGGCCACCAACACCAGCTCCAATAATCACATGATCATAGTCAAGCCACTCGATGATGGTGCCCCATTGCTTTTCAGTGTTGCAAAACCATTGCTCAAATTCGAACGCTTGGAGTGCAAATCCAATTGAGCTAAACGCGAGGAAGACACCTCAAAGGAGACATTCATATCAGAGCCTCTCTAAGAAGCTGCATAAATGGAGCGAGCAAAGTGACGAGAACCAAAGACGGATGTGATTGTAAATTTTGGAGGACTCGATGAACTTGATTCCAAAATTAAAGGCTTTGTCAAGGAGCTAGAAAGACTACGGAAATTAGTTTTGCAAGCCGAATGTCATGGTGCCCAAATGGCAACAATAATAACTAGAAATTAAATTATAGATAGGTGGATATCAGAGGATTTTAGCGGACTATAGCGGAATGCGGCGAATATCGACGAAACATGGCGGATGCAGTGAAGGATTGAAAAGAGGCACCACCATGGATGAATAGATAGGTGGATATCGGAGGAGTGCAACGGAATGTGGCGAACATCGCCAGAACATGACGGATGTCATAGGATTACGATGGAGATCTCACATTTTGGTTTCAGAGAGTGGATTCTCTCTAACGAGAAGAGAATTAGGGCTCTCTTTTCATTTTTCCTTTTCTTTTTTGAAACGTTTTATTTCCTTTTACATATTGTATTAATTTGTCATGTTATTCTCTTAAAGTATGTTTGTTTATGGTTTAGCCTAGTAGATTTAGAGGACCAAATCCTAATAAAGCACACTCATTAACTCCCTCACCTAAGTTTGGCCCAGCATTCCCTAACCTTAAACAAACACACCCTTAATGTATATATTTAATGTACTCTAATAATAGGACAATTATTAAAGAATTTTCCTAATAAATATGTAATAGGGCATTTTTTTTCAATGTGTCCTATTAAAAGCATCCTAATAGGTCAACTTTCTAGTAGTGGGTGGTGTCTTGCCACTCGCTTCCTCTTCATCGTCTTTCTTTTTCCTTTCATTCTCTAGGTATTGGTGTGATTCGAGAAAAGACTTCTTCGGGCAATCATTTAGTGCCACGTATAGGTGTGATTATTCATTCATTAGAAAAAAAATTGGATTAAAGCATTGGTTAGTGTGGTATTTGGCTGTGGAAAATATGGCGTATTCCCGCACTAAGTAAAAAATAAGTCGATCCTGTCAACTCAGAAGAACTGCTTTACTGAAAGTGACACTATATTCAGCTATATTGGGGCCACCCATTTTCCCAATCCTATAAGTCTACGCCTAACCAAAGTGAAATCGAGGTCAACATAGCCCCCAATCCTTATCCTACCCCCACTCGTTCCTCGGAGCAACCTTGAGTTGTTTCATAAGGTATGCAACTAAAGTACACGGCTCTGTCCGTGTCATACACCACATAATAAAAAGCTCACTATCACTATTTTTCTGATTTAGGTCTCTTTCATAGACGGTGTTAGTGAGAACTCTTATCGGAACACCGAATTCCAGATGTTCCAATATAAATTTTCCCACTAGTCGTGATTCATAGGCTCCCGTGTAATATTTAGTATTTGATTCCATAGTTCTTGCTTTTAATACTCGGAGGCTCTAGATAGGCTCTGTAGACTTGACTCCATATATCTCATCCAAAACCTATTCTATCAGCTCATAGGGTGTGCTATTAGGCAAAATCTAATGCCAATGGGTTTATTTATTCGGACCTCAAAAGTGTTGATCTCCATTATAATCCTCGGATATGTCGGTCATACCCCTTGCATAGATGTCCCACATGCACACCAATAGAACATTGTCCATACAACATCCTAGATGTTGTATGCTGAAATCTTGGAACATTTTCTGTAGTAGGTGATGGATTTGTATAGGCTAGGTACATCTCAAAAGATGTTATGTTTAAATGTATAAATTCCTCCCACTACGGTGCAAATAGATTTGAGGAATTCACCTTCCAAGACACAAAGTCTATTTCACTTGTAACTCGAAAGTTGCACTCTCTCGAATTACATGGAGCAAGAATTGCAAAGTCTATTTTAGATGATAATATGAATGAATAGAGAGTACTCGTATGGAGGAATTTAATTCTTATTTCGTTCGATTCATTAATTTATCTCGTATGGTGTATATATAGTTTTTGAAGAGTTATTTTGAATGGACGCATCCAAAACAATAAGGTGTCTCTTCATGAGTGGTTGCAATGAATTTCCACTTAAACATTTAAACACTTATTCACTCACTCCCTTACAGATCATCACATCGCTTCCTCATACCTCTTCAATTTGATTTATTTATTCTCCCTCTCTCTAATATATACAAATACTTATAATATATGATATATAATATATTATGAAACACTATTGTATGAATGCATGCTATGGACATTAATGTGACTCATATTATATGTAAATACTTTATATATACAATTCTCCACTTATTTATATAATAATAAATAATACATAAACCTTGATTTACGCAATGAATAGCCATGAAGTGAACTTAGCCTTTAACTTGTGGTTGAGTACGAAACACTAAGGAGACATACTCTCATTATGTATGATTTTTACTCCTACAGGGATGTCAATGGGTAGGGTAGCGTACGGGTAAGCCTTTCCCAAACGCTACCGGCATATAAAATGTTATGCCGATATCCTACCCTACTACCCTATTTTTTTACCTCGGGTAGGGTACGGGTAAAACCCGACGGTATGCCGGTACTCACTAGTAATGGGGCTACCCTAATTCCTTAAAAGTCAAGGAAAAAACTACCAAACAGATTACTGATGCAATATTCAATTTTCGTTTCATTTTCTTTTTTAATATGTATTGTAGTATCAGTCTTTAGCAATAAGTGGATTTAATTAGAAACTCAAAAGTTAAGAATCATGTATATTATATCTAATCTTGAGCTAATTTATCTAAATATCTAACGACAAGTCACCTATACAATAATTTTTATTATATATGCATACATACAAGTATATACATCGGGTGGATAGGTAGGGTATACGAGTCTAGTAGTCAGGTATGACGCTAAACCCATATCCTATCTTTACCCTATTAAAATTTGGCGGGTACGGGCAATGCCTACCGTTACCCTAGAACAAACTAACATCCCTACTCCTACACAGAGGCAATATCGATTTATGAGCCTAGTGCTAATCCTGATTTTCACAAACACTCTAGGGTTTTACCGGGTAATCCATATGGAGCGGCCGCTCACTCCTCTACTTGCATAGGTAGACCTATCAAGAACGTTCACAACAACATTCCACATAGCTATAGGTCTATTAAGGATTTAAAAATCTAGCCTACTTTATTATGGTAAAAAGAAGTGCATAGGCCAAATATGAGACTTTCGAAATAGTGACACTCCCACTATTTCCATGTTAAGCACTTTGAGATGTATCCAAGTTTCTATCTCTCCAACGTTAAGTATTGAGTTGCCCTTTTAACTCTGAGACATGAGGTGTCAAATGTGTGACTTGTAACCCAAGATAGATCTAGTTGGTTTCAATCTAGACATCGATTTTTCGTCACGCAAGATGTGCTTCCAAATTATCTTCATCACCGGTTGTACATTGGAAGTGCCTTTGCTAATATAGACTCCATTGTAAGAACTTTATACCTTTAAAATTGTTGTATGTTGAAATCTTGAACGTTCTTTTTAGTGGGTGATGGATTTATATAGGATATGCACATCTCAAAAGATGTTACTAACATATAATTTCCTCCTACTACAGTGCAAACAGTTTTGAGAAATCCACCTTCCATGATACAACGTCTATTTCACTTGTAACTTGAGAGTTGCACTCTCTCAAATTACATGGAGCAAGAACTGAAAGGTCTATTTTAAAATAATAATATGAGAGAATGGAAAGAACTCGTGTGGAGGAATTTTATTCTTATTCCGTTTGATTTATTGATTTATCGCGTAGGGTGTATATATAGTTATTAAAGAGTTATTTTGAATGGACGCATCCAAAATAATAAGGTGTCTCTGTTGAATGGTGGAAATAAATTTGGACCTGTTCATGTAAACACCTATTTAGTCGCACCCTTAGAGATCATCACATATCTTCCTCACACCTCTTCAATTTAATTTATTTATTTCTCCTTATCTCTCTAATATATATAACATGCATTCATACATTAGTGTGTCATAATATATTGTATATTATTAGTAGTTATATATATTAGGGAGATATGGAGAAATAAATAAATTAAATTGGAGAGGTGTGAGAAAGAGATGTGATTATCTCTAAGAGTGCAGGTAAATGTTTAAATGAATAGGTGTAAATTTATTGCAACCAATCACGGGGAGACACCTTTTAGTTTTGGATGTGTCCATTTAGAAACTATAAATAACCCCACCAGATCAATCAAACAATGAAAGAAATCAAAAAGTGAATTCATCCACACCAAATTGAGTTCTCTCTATTCTCTCATATGTTTTTATTTTCAAATAGAGCTTGTGATTCTTACTCCATGTAATTCGAGAAAGTTCATTTAGAGTTACAAATGTTGAAATTATCGTACACAATTGTAGTAGGTGATGAATTTATATACGCTAGGCACATCTTAAAAGATGTTATCTTTAAAGGTATAAATTCCTCCCACTGTAATAGTTTTGAGGAATTCACCTTCCAAGATACAAAACCTATTTAACTTGTAACTCGAAAGTTGCACTCTCTCGAATTAAATGGAGTAAGAACCACAAGGTCTATTTGAAAATAAAAATATATGAGAGAATATAGAGAAGTCGATTTGGTGGGGAGGAATTTACTTTTTTATTTCTTTATTTTTTGATTGACCTCGTGGTGTTATTTATAGTTTTTGAATGGGCATGTCCATAAGTAAAAGGTGACTTTCCATGAATGGTTGCAATAAATTTTCACCTATTCATTTAAATGTCTATTCACTCACACTCTTAAAGATCATCACATCTCTTCCTCACACTTCTTCAATTGAAGTTAATTTATTTCTCTCTATCTCTCTAAATATATATAATCACTAATTAATATATAATAATATAATGATGAAATGCAAATGCATGATAGACTCTAATATGGTTGTGACACCTATTGTATGTAATTACTATATACACAACGATAGATTCCCAATTTCCTCAGGTCGTCGACATACTGTGTTAGGTAATGCTCCAAGTCCATCAGCCGATCCCGCTTTGTGTTCCATTTATTTCCATCATTACACCCCACTACAAAGTCTCTTGGGTTTTTTGGAATCTCATCTCCCTCTTATTCACGTGTTTTATTCAACCTGCATAGAGACAAGTAAGTGGCATCCGATTCCACATATTCCCTATGAGTTGGTTTTATCACGCTAGCTTTACAGTCACTGTTATTACTATCCATTTCCAAATTCATAACATCTTTTACTATGTGACATGGTTCACTACTCTTAGAACTTCCTTGAATTGGAAAAGTAATTTCTTCATCTACGATACAGAAAGTTACTTTCTTTTTCTTTATAGCAAAACAGCTTGACTCGTGGCCAAGAATAACCATCCTAATCGTAGTGCTAGATTATTATCTTCCTTTATGTTAAAAATCATGAAACCTACTAGAAAGATCAAAGTACCAAATTAAAATAGAACATCTCCAAGTACCCTCACTGGATGCAGCAATGGTCGATCAACAATCTCCATGAGCCCCTTTTTCCTTTTTTTTTCTACCTCCAACTGCTTCTAGAATCTTTTTGACACACCGCGTATCTCCTTCCATACACCTGGGAGACAGGCTTTTGGATTTGCTTTCATTATTAATGCATTTCGAAATTGTAAAGGAACACACAAATTAGAATTTGATATTGGCTTCTCAGCCCCTTTATGTAGTCGTGTATTCATTCTGCCTTTTTAGTCACTGCCTCACTCGCATTTTTCTTACCCCCTACTATTCTTTCTTCATCCACTCTCTTGTCCTCAGCTTCATTTATAGTAACATAGCGATTGCCCTTAGTTTCGGCTTAGTGCTAATTGGAAACTTTTCGGCAGGTGCATCTTCTAACGGCCATAGCTAGTTGACCCAGATGGATCTCTAGCGACTTAATTTTGCCCCCGATATTGCCCACATTAGTATTAAATTTCACTATATAGCCTTCTATCTTATTCAATAGCGCCTCATTCATCCATTTTTCTCGCTCTGGCCTCATTTACAGGCAACGTCATTATTTCTTCCAAGCTCGGCTTCTTAGGTTCTCCTATCACAACTGACTTCTTTAAATTTATATAATTTTATTTAACTCCTATATATATAGAAAAATATAAGAGAACGTCGAATTTAAGAAAGGGAGAAAACCAAGAAAAGAGAGGAGGTAGAGTGTAAGAGAATTGAGAGGGTGTTGCCACGTCATTCACAAGAGAGAGAGAGAGAGAGGGGAGGAGAGAGAGAGAGAGAGAGAGAGAGAGAGAGTATAATGGGCTGTGTGATCCATATTCAACAACAATTGTTGCAATCTTAGAACAACCAATGTATATAAAATAAGAGATAATAATTTAAATATAAAAGGTGATAACTTGCAATATAACTTAAGGTAAAAAGTCATATTTTCAAATTTATTAATTTGAGGAAGAGTATTACTTTAGAGTGGGGGTGTGTGTGGACTTATTTGAATGGTTTATAAGACATGTTAAACTAAGCTAACTCTTCGGTTCGTAAATTAATGGTAGCCAAACCAAACCAACAATATTTTATGAAACCGGTGGATTCAGGTTGATTCGAACAAGCTAAAATTCATTTAATTTCGGTTTGAATCATAATCTTTTGGTAAATTTATTTCTTCAAAGATTATACATGTTAAATTTCATATAAATATTTGTTATGTAAATAAACACCTACCAAATTTGCATACACTAATATATCAATAAAAGTACACATTGACATTCTTAGCAAGCATATCAAGCAAATCAAAGTTATAAGATCAAATTAATATTTGAATGTGCAAAATATGTGTTTAGATAAGAAAAATTCAGCATGTCTTAAAAACACTAATAAATTACAGTTTGGTTTGGTTTTATATTATTTAAAACCACAAATCAAACTTAATTTTCGAGTTACCGATTTTTTGAATTGTAATCTACCAAACATAATTATAAACCGTAATTTTTTATTTGGTAGGTTGAATTGGATTTGTTTGTAGTTTGGAAGGGTTCTTTAAAAACCCTAGAGCGTTACTTTTTCTGGAAAAGTACTACTCTTCCTATACTAAAAAGAGTAATGCTTTAATTTGTCCAAAAAAGAGTTGTGTTTCAAAAGTTAGTGTGTCGCATTATTAGTTATAGTAAAAAAAAAAAAAAAAACGAAAGAAAGAAATAATTTCACGAATAGGTTAATGCGGTTTGATAAGTTATATAAAGAAATAAATGAAATCGTATAGGTGGGAATTCATGATTTTTGAAAGATTGCACCTAATTAATAAAAACTAAAAACATAATATTTTTTGTCAAACACGACTTTCTATAGAATGATGAACTATGATTCACTCAATTGTATAACATGTATTCGGTGAGATGAAGTTCAAGAGTTTCTCGAAGATGAAGATTGTTTTTTTTTTTCTTTTCTTTTCTTCAGTTAAGATAGGGAACTAATATATACGGAAAAGGGCCTATCAAATACGTCTTGCTCGATGTTCGTACAAGATATTATAACATAAATAATATGGTGAATAATCCTATCAAAGTGCGTTCAACAATGTTCTAGACCAGATATAAGGACATTAAAAGATAAACAATGCTAATGTATTGAAGTAAAGTAAATAGACAATTGAAGCAAACTTGTTTAAAAGTTTGTGGAGGAGAATCCCTTCCCCTCTCAGGTCTTCATTATAAGAAAAATTATTGCAATCCTTTACTATGATACGAGTTTGGACTTGATCCCTCGAATAACCATATGACTCCTCATATCCTATTAACTACACTCTATCACACTCTTCTAACAACTTTATCCGACCATTCAAATCTCTTGAATGAATTTTGCTCTTGGAGTCCCCTCTTGTGATCACCAAGTCTCTCGACGTGTGACAAGTCCGTACCTCTAGAACTTAAATTACAACAGAGTATCTGTTAATAAAATAAAAGAAAACTCAAGTGTTTCGGCTCTAAGGCTCAGAGATCTCTCAAAGTAGTGTCGAACATAATGAAACACTCAGGTATATATAGACTCTAAATACTTAAAGCTCATGTACATACGAATCTAGACTGAATCTATACAAATATGGATTAGATACTCATTTTTTCTTCATTTTTCAGGTCTCCTCGATTCACTATTGAATATGGAAAGTAATATCACATGTATCTTGCATTAGATCTTTGAGAATCTCGTTTCCTTCACCAGCACGTTATATTGGATGTTTAAACATTCCTGTATGAAAACTGTATCTTTGCAAGACTTCGACAACTTTGAATCTGATTGAGAAATCTTCTTCATGCGATAATATCTTGTATTTAAGGTAGGGATCCGATGCTTCTTTCTTCAAGTCGTTACTGATTTACATGCTTTAACTCTAAGATCTTTTTTTCTTAAGCTATATATTTAGTTTGACTTTCCTCATTTGTGTCCCAACAAAATAAGGAAACAAATTCAAATTTATCTAATAAACTTTTCATTAGATAATGCTAATTAATTAAACATAATATTTCTATTAAATATATTAGTGTCTAACCAAATTAAATTTTAAAAAAATATTACAAAATAATACAAATTATTAATGCAAGATTACTTTTTGATAAAATGACAAAATAATTATTTAAGTAAATATGAAACCATATTTCTTAGCATTTACTTATTTATTCATAGTTATAGGGAAAATTGCAGTTCGTCGTTCAAATTTTTCATATTTTTGCACTGTCACACAAACTTTTATCTTTTCTTTCAATTTACCATCTCAACTTAAAATTTATTGCAAATTGCCATATGTGAGAAATCTCAACCGTCAATAGCCGATCACATGTACAACAATCAAAGATTGAGATTTGTTCGAGATGATAATTTACAACTTGTAAATTCAAATGACAAATTGCAACAAAAGATTTGTATGACAAACTGCAAAACTCACATAGTTGGGATAATGAACAGCAATGTTTTCATAATTAAATTGGAAAAATTATAATTCCTATAACTTTATGCTTTTACGAATTTGATCCCATAATTAATTACTTTTTTCAATTTAGTCTTATAACTCGATAAATGCTTAGTTTTAACCCAATGTTCGTAAAAAATTGATAAATTCACCAGAATGTGTGTGGCACATGCCGAAATAAATTAGGGAAATCAACGATTAACATGACATGGTGCTTAATTTTTCAAGTGTAATTTCTTTTTCTAAAATTTATTTTTGAAACCTAAATTACACATGATCAGTTAAAAACGAATCAGCAAATGAAATGACATGTACGCACGAGAATTTCGAGGGAGGGTTGGTTGAGGGAGTAAATCCCCATCATGCTCATCAGTCGAATTTTATAGATAAAAACTAAAGTGAAAAATGAAGAAACCCTAGAAATCACAATCCCCCCAAATCTGACTAACCCTACTTCACAAAATCGTCATGCGTGAAATCCAGGAGGCCCATTGTAGTTTGCGGCACACTGACGAGGAGTTGCAATGAGATACCAACGTGTTTTGGTATCTCGGTATATACCAAATACCGAAAATTTTAAATTCTCATACCGTTGCGGTACCGAGATTTTTTGTGCAATACTATATCATATTGAAAATTTCACTATACAAAATTTTCAATATTTTTTGTATTTTTGCAATATGTTAATCACTGTTGTTATAATTGAACCGACAACTAAATTGGTCTCACCAATAGTTAGTAGTTCAACCGGTCAGACTGATAAGATCGACGGTCTAATTGAAAAACTGATAGTCGCTATTTCCTTGTGATGTAATTATATAAATTAACAATAAACAAATAATTATATAGAAAATTATTAGTTAAATTTCAAACTAAAAAAAAAAACATTAATACAACTCAATATACTATTAAACAACGTGGATATCTTTAATTAAATCTAATGATTTATAATCCATATTTTTTATGATTTTTTTGGAACATGATAAATAATAAAAATAAGTACTTTTTTAAAACTTTCTTAAAAAGAAATTCATAACTGGAAAAGGCATATATTAAGTGTTTTTCCGATTTTTCGATTCCTTAATTTTATTTTTGAGCTATAAAAACATTTTATTGGTGCTTTGCATCGGAAGAAACATTTTTATTGGTGCTTTTTCGGCCTCCGTTGGTACTCTTTTTCCCACTGTTGGTTTTTTCCCACAGGGTTTTATTGATAATGGGTTTTAACGAGGCCAGCAGAGTCTCACCCACTCTAGCATTTGGAACTTAGATTCTCAGGCGTTTCATTGGTGTTACACGTCCGGCAGTTCTATCGCCGTTGAATGGGACCTCCACGGCAACCATTGCTCTGTCGTATTCAGCTGGTTTTGCTTGTACCAACACAACATTCCCTGCTCTACATACCGCTTGCGTTCCGGATGTTGTTCCCGGAACACAGATCTCACTCCCCTTGATGAGTGTTTGACCTCGCACTCATGACGCTTGGTCCCATCTGTGGTTGCTCCCCCACATTTAGCGTCTTAGATCTGTAAGACTTTCCAATCTCCTATCGGCTTGTGGTAGTTTCGACATTTGTTTTAGATACACGCGCTGCGCCACGTTTCTTGGCTTTTGTTTTAGCCTTCTCGTAGAACATTTTGGGTTTTGATATTATTTTTGTATACTCTTTATTTTCATTTCATTTATACAAGCACCTATTTGACTAGTTGAACTGACCAATTCAATTCGAACAACAGTGTGTTGAGGTGTGAAACATTATACTCCCTCCGTCCCAATTAACTTGTCCTACTTTTCATTTTGGTTCGTCCCACTTAACTTGTCACACCCATAAATGGCAATTAAAAGCAACAATCTTCACCATCAAAATATCCACATTCAAACTCCACCTTTAAAAAAGTCAAAGATTCCACAAAATCTATTTTTTCTTAACATCCGTGCCCGGTCAACTGTGACAAGTTAACCGGGACGGGGGGAGTAGCACATATGAAGGTTGAGTCAGGAAATCCTCAAGGAAATTTAATCACTCAAATTTAATTTAATAAAATGAAAAAGAAATTATTCCGGAAAAGTAGTCAAAGAGTTTCCGAAATGCGAGAATGGTCTCTATTTAATTTTGATTAGTCAACCTATTGAACATCTGAATTCCAAGCAAATTTCAGTCAAAAACTGTCACCAATTAAATAGAAGATGTTCATATTAGTTTGCACGCACTGGGACCATAAAAGACAATAATAATCTAAATGCTAGTCTATGTCATCATTTTCAATGAAGATTTTCTGCAACCTTGACCAACTACCCCCCTTTCTACAAACAATGGATGGATTGAGTAACATTCTTGAAATTCACACTTTCAGTTGAATTCAATCTCTCTCTCTCTCTCTCATTTTTTAAGGTGGCAGTGTTTGCATTCTTTTTTGTTATGGGGCTTTGCCTGGGAAAACCTGCTAAACTTGCTCATGCTTCTTCTGGCCAATTCTTAGGTATGGCTTCCTTGATATTTCTATCCTATTTTTCTTGATTTTAATTTGACTGGAACTCCGGAAACCTGCCAATCCTTACAATGCATT
Source organism: Ajuga chamaepitys (assembly GCA_958295605.1). Classification (NCBI taxonomy): domain Eukaryota; kingdom Viridiplantae; phylum Streptophyta; class Magnoliopsida; order Lamiales; family Lamiaceae; genus Ajuga; species Ajuga chamaepitys. The sequence continues at coordinate 26,480,818 of OY282507.1, forward strand.
TAACAGGTTCAAAAAGTTATGGAAATTAGATGTTGTGAAAAAATTACTTGTGTTGGAGGAAAGAAGTGATTTTTAACCAAAATTAGAAAATTTGGTGAATAGCTTTTTGCACACCCCCTAACAAGTTAGTTTCACAACTTGCACAGTTTTAAGGTGTTCAATTGTCTCTTCTTAACCTTCCTATTACAACATTGTAAGATTCTTATCTGAATCTTTATGAAGTTCTGCAGAGTTGATAATACATGTGGTGCCTATTAGCTACTTACTTTGTATTTAGTACAGATTGTACAGAGCAGAAAACCCCCCAAAAATACTGAAATTTACAAACTTGAGTTGTTGATGTTAGAAAATAAAGGGGTGATGGCTACCCAGTGTCCTTAAAACAGATTCAAATTTTGATCAGCAATATCTCTCTGTTGCTGTTTTTCATTCTTATGAAAAATAAGAGTTGACTTATATGAGGATTAATTTTTACAGATAATAAAGGCAACACGGAAGCCAAATTTGGAAGCCAAGAGAATCAATCATCAGGTTTCTATGCAATCTCAGCATCAAAAGAAGGATCCAGCAACCTCAAATCCTTCACCTTTAATGACCTCAAGAATGCCACTAGAAACTTCAGGTCTGATAGTCTTCTTGGAGAGGGGGGGTTTGGCTACGTCTTCAAAGGATGGATAGACGAGCAAACGTTGGCCCCTTGCAGACCCGGAACTGGCCTTGTCGTTGCTGTCAAGAAACTCAAGGCAGAAAGCGTACAAGGCCACCGCGAATGGCTCGTATGTTCATAATCACCAATTTGAATCTTCTTCCTCTTCTTATATATGTGTATGTGTGTATAAATGAATTGGTTTCTCTCTCTCTCTCTCTCTCTCTAGGCCGAAGTTAACTACTTAGGGCAGCTGCACCATGAAAATCTTGTGAAGCTAATTGGCTACTGTTCTGAATCTGATAAGAAGCTTCTGGTGTATGAGTACATGCCAAAAGGAAGCTTGGAGAATCATCTGTTTAGAAGTGAGTCAATTTGATTTTATAGTATGTATGTATATATGTATGCATAGATTTCAATGGATTAATCCATGAACGGTTTGTTGCAGAAGGAAGCCAACTTGTGCCTTGGGCGACACGGATACGCATTGCTGTTGATGTTGCAAGAGGCCTATCCTTCTTACATGGCTTAGATGCTAATGTCATCTACCGAGATTTAAAGGCATCCAACGTACTTCTTGATTCGGTATTGTAATTTTTTTATGCTGCATATTTCATCATGTATAGCATCGTATTGACACTTGTCTTGTTTTGTAGGAATTCAATGCAAAACTCTCCGATTTCGGGCTTGCAAGGGAGGGTCCTAAAGGGGACAGGACCCATGTTTCAACCCGGGTAGTGGGCACACGAGGTTATGCTGCACCGGAATATGTTGCAACGGGTAAGTTCACTTGGGTTAATGGATCATGAAAACTAAAACACTCCAGTCAAAAAGTAGATGGTTTTTATGATATTTTGTGCAAGAAACAATCATCTATTAATCCTCATGTTTGATCTTTCTAAGATGGGAATTTTTCTTTTTGGACTCTTTGTTTTTTCTATGAAATCATTTGAAACCGAAGCTTGTCTATGTTAACCTGTAAATCAATCTACATTAAAAATAAGGTCGTTCCACTGAGCTTAGTCCACCAAAACTAGAAGGTTGTATATAGCTAATTTTGGGGGGTTCCTATGGAACAGGTCACTTGACTCCAAAGAATGACGTTTACAGCTTTGGAGTGGTCCTACTGGAGCTGCTGTCGGGAAAACGGGCAGCTGGAGACGAGAACGCTGGGGGAGCTGAAGAAACGTTGGTCGATTGGGCAAGGCCATTCTTAAGTGACATCAGGAAAGTGCTGCGAATCATGGACTCAAGGCTCGGGGGTCAGTACTCCAAGAAAGGGGCACAGGCCGCTGCTGCCATTGCACTGCGATGTCTCAACACGGATCCCAAGAATCGGCCTGCTATGACCGAGGTTTTGGCCGCGCTTGAACAAGTGCAAGCGTCGGCAAGTGCTCCCAGGATTTTAGCTCAAGTTAAAAAGGAAAGTGATGTGAGTCAGAAGTTGACCCCTCACAGAACAATGAGAGACATTAGGCAATCAAGGTAGAATATATAAAAGCTTATACACACAAACTAGAAGATGTTTTTTTTTGTTGTTTTGCATATTTAGAAATATTTCATGGTAGTGTATATATATACAAGGACAGAACCTACTCTTTGTTCTCTAAAATCAGTAATGGGTTGCTGTGTTCGCTTGACCTTGCCGACTAAGCGCTTGATCCCAGTCAACCTCCCGACCAACAATCTGGCGTCTTTTACAACATTTTCAGTTGTATACCTCTTGTTGAGACAAGGGATGTTTGTAAGCTAAACTTTTAATGTAGAAATGTATAGTTATATACACATGCTAGGAGGAGCTTTTTCTATTATTCATTGATTTATTTTTATTTCTTTTAATGCTTGAGAATATTACCATTGTGGAGTATATACAATACCGGGCAGAACCTGCTGTTTGTTTTCATGGAGTTGGTGGTGACTTGCTCAATTTTCTCATTAAATCAGTCATGTTATTATACCCAAAGATATTTCAATTATCATTTTGGATTTTTCATTGGAATATTGTATTTTGATTCTAGAGCAATTTGGTATTCCGTTTTTAACTAATTCAATCTCTCTCTCTCTCTCTCTATATATATATGTATGTAACAATGACTTTGTTATATTATTATATTGTTAAAAGAAAAATATAATTAGTGTGTTTTCGTAAATATTAACTGATTATAGGCAATTTAGGTATTTATTTATATTTATATATTTCTGAAGTCATTTTATTTTGCACTCTATATATAGGGGTATTTGGTGAATGAAATAACCATAATTGATGCGTCTCTTTTTCTTATTTTTTGTTTACTTTTCGCTTCTCTTTAAACACGTTATCATCACGAATTTGCTTTATCAATACAGCTAGTGGAGTGAGGATTCATTCATACACGAAAAATGATTCTAGATTGTCGTTGAGTGATTACGATGAGTTGGAAATAGGATATGCTTTAATTAACCTATGTTGATTAAGCAGAAAATCACATATGACAATATGGTACCAAAAGTTATCCCTAGTTTTCCATCTTTAGCACCTATACTAGCGACCCAATATAGACGAGGGTATGAAAACGAAAGAATTGCACTATTAAATTTCTAAGCCTAACTATGGTAAATTAAATATTGAAAAAACAAAAGGTACGAGACGTGTCTACCCCTACAGGCGTAGTAGGATACACCACAAGGTAAGGGACGTCTGGGCGTTAGATAACTTTCATTGTGTATATCGCAAATGAGCATGGTGGTCGTGACACCATGGTGCAAAAGACATCTAGAATCTTATGAAGAACAGGGAAAGATAGGGTAACGAATTTTATTTAAGTGCACATGTGTATAAAAACTGCTAAAGCAGTTAATGCAAGAGATATATGAAGTCCAAAGAACTGAGACTTACTATAAAAGATAGAAATTATGATGGCTACTTCTTGATTGTAGTTTCAAATGACAATAAGGACCTAGAGGAGTCCCAACATAGGTATGATGCACTATTATTTTCTTTCGACCAATCTTTATTTTTTTTCACTGGGTTTTGTTACTTGACATGATTGTTAACAAGGGGAAATGTTGAAGGAAATACACAATTAATGTGTATTCGTCAAAAGCAACCGATGAAGGGTAATTTAGGTATTCACTTATGTTTATGTATTCGTGAAACCTTTATATCCGACACCCTATACATATGAATATTTGGTGAATAAAACATCTCTAATTAATGTGTCTCTCTTTCTTTCTTCTTTGTTTACTTTTCGTTTTTAAACATATATGCTATAAAAATACATAAAAATACTTAAATTATCATCATTTATTATGTTCCCTACTTACATACTACACAAATTATATGAAGATAGTATGGAACGTTGAGTTTCGATAAAATTCCATAGAAAATAAAAGATTGAATGTAATCAATAAAAAATGTAATAGGGAGTCTCACCGTAATGATTCAATTATGTTTGGTTTTCACCTTTATAGAATTATGTATTTTATTGTGCAAATATTACTCATGAAAGCATTTTATTTCGCTTGAAATCTTATTTATGGACTCTCTTGTTTTGCGGTCTCTCTATTTTCTACAGGCTCTATTGCAAGTGTATAGTGTATTCTACAGAGGCTAGTGAAAAGTTTATACCTAAAGTGTTATAGTGTTCTAGTGCTATTACATCTAAGCGGATTAAATTGGTGATGGTTTGATATTGCTCTAACTACTAAAATCTAGACCCTTAACTAAAGAAATTGGAGAACTAAAGAAGGATATAATTATTAAACGAAATGCAACATTAAATGACTATCTTAGTTCTATCGATTTCAGAATCAATTAAAACTTCAACAACGATGACTATCTCCTAATTTTGATTGTTCACATTATTATGACGCTTCTCTATGTGTATCTCAAATCCCCTTCTATAGCGCCTTAGGTGTAGATCATATACGACATATCAACCTTCTGGTTAAGCCTGTGCATACAAATCCTAATAGTGCCTAGGAAATACCTCCATATTGTTCTACATCCTCCAAGTCTTTCAAATATAATATGTATGTACAGTTTGACCATCAATATCCTCACCTCCCGGACTTTAGATATTGATTCATGTATGCTAGAACTAGGTGATCACGCTATTCTAACAACAATTATATCACAACACATAAATAATGATGTACAGATCAATCACGAATCAAAAGCATAAATCATACATCATTTACATTGCAAAAGAAACCTACTTTATAACGCCCTAAGATATAAATGACTACTCCATAATCATAAAATTAAAAACATTAGTTTATTACAAATCATCGGAGATAGTTGACGGTGAATCGACGTGTTCCTCTTGGATACTCCACTGCTACAACTTCTCCTTCTCGGCTCTCTAAACTATTCTCTAAACTTATGAAAAGCCCTAGGTGAAAATTACTTGAATCCCTCAACTGCAAGAGATCCGCCATCAAAATCAAATATGCTGACTTAAGGGTTTCGATGCCTAGAGTTTCTCTTGACCTTCGCAATCTGTTATCGATGCTAAACATGGAGTTCTCCCTCCACTCTAAGCGTTAGATGCTCTTTCTTTGCGTGAAGGCACCTCGAGTTTCCATGGAAGCGGTGGTCTTTTTGGCAGCCTATCTTCCATGCAGTAATTTCTCACCGATGGCAATCCCATCGGATTATGAGTGTTCCGCTACCTGCTGCCACGTCTGCATCCCTCTGGCCTTGATTAGTCCTTACGTGTGTCGTCAGTTGTAGGTTTCCCTTCGATGGCGCCCTAGGGTTTCAAAGTCCAACTTTTCGATCAGTCTATCTCTCTCTCTGATCTGCGCATATCATGAGAATGGCTCTTTCGACGTTCTAGCAGCAGCAATCTTGCTGCCGTTATTCCGTCATGCAACCTGGGGCTTTTCACAGCTTTAGGTTTCTCCAGTCCTGATCTTGGGGCTCTCCAGGCCAAGGTTTTTGGCCTGGCCCTTGAAAGATCACTTTTTGTGGATGAAAAGACATCAAAGCTATTGCAAGGAAAATAATTTCCAATAGAGTGTTGTTCCATAGTTGTTGGGTGCACAGACAAAGGCATGACGACTCTAGAACATGCTTGATACATGAAAAAAGATATTATAGCTTTTCCTACAAGCATACTTTTTTGCCAGATCCAGTGACACTCCTGTCAAATATTATGACAGTAGTCCCGGCAAGACTCCATAGCAGTCGGGCTGCTAGTCCCACTTATGGCATTCCCATCGGGTTACGGCTAATCAATCTTTCCTTCACTAAAGAAGATGCCACCACTTTTGTCGCCTCGTTGATCTCTCGGAAATATTTTGTCCCGAGCTAATGCGTGGTAGCCATCACAAGGATTTCGGACTCACATATTAGTGAGGAGTGCTCACATTCCCCACTAGCTATCAGACATAGGGCAAGGGACTTTCAGTTTTGTAGCATCATGTTAGACGTGTTTAGGGTTTTGTGTTTTGGTTGAGTTTTTGGACTTCTTGAGAATTTATGATTGCTTGCTTATGTCGGTATTGTTGTTGGCCCGTGCATGGAAATGCTTTTATTTTGTTGCTTTGCGAGTGACTATTCTATCGTCCCTATAATTTTCTGCTTTTCTCCTTTCCTTTTTTTCTTTTATTTATAACAGAGCTTATTAGCAAAAATGATTCTCTAAACTTGCGTAAAGTAATAGCCGAATGTATGTGATGACCCCCATAATAGTAGAAGAGTCTAGGTGTTTATAGGAGAACACAAAACTAGGTTAAAGTAGTGAGAAAACTAGACTTAGGCTGACTTAATTGAAAAATGCATAACTAAAACTAGACTTTACTTGATCGAGGCTGGGTAATTTTCTGCATCGGTAATCTGCTTGGTCGAGACAATTATTGTCTAATTAGACGAATAATTCTACACTCTCATCGTTTCTCCCCTCTATTCTTCTTCTCGGCCCGACAACGTCTTGCCCGACCTAGTGATTGCAACTGCTTAGACGTGTATTTTCCTTGCTACTTTTGGGTCCGTATAACTTTATTTTGGGCTCATCCAAGGTCCTTCTTGAGCCCAGTCGCTTCTAACTATCTTTTCAAGCCCTATTTTTCACATGATCTTTATCGAGCTTCCACAAGTACTCCATAAATCCATTTTTTGTACAAAAAAATTCTACAAAACAAACATACAAGTGAAATTCGCTAAAACATATGAAAACAAATGATTAAGAATCATGAATTCACGTGTACTTTTGCACATTTTTAACTATGATTTAGTACCTAAAATCACGTAATCTTAAGCATAACAAGCACATCCCTGGAAAGGGCATCGCATAAGCGGAAGGTTGAGCAATGAAACATGGAAGAGGCCATGGCTGAGCAGCCATGGATGTCGCAACAAACACCATCTTCATCACAAACATCATCGATCTAATCCCTATGGGTTTTGAAAAATCGATGAAGAGTTCGATGAACTCTGAATAGAAGAATCGATTAAATCGGAACACAAATAATCGATTGTCAAAAAATATAACATGATAAAAAAATGACATGGAGTGTCGTGTAAGGAAAAATTAGAAGAGAGGTATGGCCGGCGACGAAGAGTTGTCGGCCACTAGCGGCTAGAAATTAGGTTTCAGACTTCAAATACTCACTAAAATCTTAATTGGCTTATTTTATCTTCCTTACATAATAGATCATTATCTTGGGAAGGAGCTAGTAGAGAACCTTTCTATATAAGATTATAAAAAATTCCATTAGTTAATGATGTATTTGATTTTCGCTTCTTATAGTTGTTGGCTTTGGGAAGAAGTAAGACCAAACTCGTCTGAGAAGTAAAGTGGAGCCATACCTACTGCTGGCTTTGGAATTAAGCTTTACATCTTTTTTGAATTCCTATGTTTTTAACATAATTATAGCTAAATGTTAGCTTTATATTTTAAAAAATGCGAATCTTTAAAATAAATTTTATCCTAGAATAATATGGGTCAACTACATGAATTTTTCTTCACCATTATTTTTGTGCACATTTAAGTGGCGGGCCCAGAATTTTTAAAACAGAGTATAAAAACAAAAAATATTAGTTAAAATTATATCTCAAAATTTAAAAATTTAAAAATATTATTAAGGAAATAATTGATTTGGCATGGTGGGATCGGATGGGTTGGGCTAGGCCTAGATTGCCACCTCTATCTAATACTACTGGACAGGTGTCTCTTATGGGTTGGGATGGGCTCTGACCGCCTGATTATTTGGATATATTTTGCCATAGAAATATAGGGCCGAAGTATCGGTAGGCCTAACAAGCCCACCCAATGGGCTAAAAGTCTGACGAGACCCAGGGGATAAGCTGGTTAGGCTCGATAATTTCTGGGCTGAAGGAAAATCTATCGGGTCCGACCCGCCCAACATACAATTTTTGGCAGAATGGATTAGGTTTGACTGGTCCGGGCCCCCGAATTACAACATTTATCTATGGTGGCCTAACCTATACTAAGTCCAGTTCGGCCTTGTCTTTTTAGTAATTTAGTCAGGCCTAGGTTGTTTGTCGGACCTATTTAGTCAAAAAATTAAGACTTGATCTTTTATTAAGACCTTTTAAACTGAGCAGATCGAACTATTCAGATTCTACGATATAAATAATATATTTTTATTGTATATAGTTTCCAAAAAATATCAAATATATCTTTTTTGTAAATAGTACGTAAATATATATTTTTATACTTCAAATTCGCGAGTCGCTTCATTTTATATATAAGTTTTGTTTTTAATAAACTAACTATTTTTATATATAGATTACTAAAGTATTACGAAGGGGTTATATGTTCAAAGCTGGCAAAATTGACCTGACATGATGGGCAGGCTCTGGTCGCACGATTATTTAGATAGGCTGGGCCACATAAATACAGGACCGAAGTATCGGCGGACCCAACAAGTCCCACCCGATGGGCTAAGAGTGTAACGGGCCCCAAGGGATAAGCTGGTCAGGCTCGACTATATTGGGTCTAATTTGGCCTAATCAGGCCTATGTTATTTTGTCAAGTTTTCAAACAGACCAGATTTGATCATCAAGTAAGGCCCAAGTCTCGGGTCAAGTTTAGCGTATCTTTTTAGTAAGTTAGTCAGACCTAGGTTTTTCGGACTTAGATATTCAAATAACACCTTCTAAACTACCATATATCAGCAGCGGAAAATAAGAAGAAGAAAAGATGGTGCAAAAGGAGGAGAAAATATGATGCAGAAACTGTCATCCTGATCAGCCGAGAGAAGAAAAGGAGAAAAGATGAGACGGGAACTACCACCGTACATTATTATACTACTGATTAGTCAATCATCAGAAGGTATGTTCATGCTTTACTAATAACCTCGCGCATTTTTAGAGATTTTAGTTACGCATTTTTGTGTTTGCTTTCACTGCTCATATTCTAAATGATTATCCTAAACGAACAATCATAGTTGTGGTTTCAAAGGTTCAAAGTGGGCAAGAGTGAAAATAGAGACAAAATAATGTAATTTTAATTAATGACGTTTGTATAATATGAGAACTCAGTCTATTTCAGTAATGCTGCTTCAGAGTGCAACTCAATTTTTTTGTTAGTCATTTTGGTTCTATTTTAGAATTGTATAGGGACTTTAAATAAAATATTCAGATAATTTGAAGCTAGATCTAACTTAAATAGATATTTGAATTATTATGGTTCATTTCCAAAATTCCAATGAGGAATAAAACGTTAAAAAATAGTTTGCAAAAGTTTTTTGCAAGTGCTTATGAGCTTATAATTTGGGAAAAGCTTTTTCAGGGTGTTTGAAAATAGCGTCAGCTTCAAAAAAGTTATTCAAGGGTAAATGATGCAAGTAGAATATAATGTTTTTCTCTAATTAATTGTTTGAAATCACTTGTTTCTTCAAATACTACCCAAATTGAGTTTTCTAAAATCTCTAATTTTAATCACTTTTTCAAAAGATAAAGCAATGTCAGCAAAATGATTACAATAATGAGTTACTCTCTTCGGCCACCAAGTTCTGCCTTTCCTGGGCTCTGTCTCTAGGAATTCAACTTTCCAAAGATAAGCTATATAACTACATGTTAATACTATGTTGATAGAGCATATTTTGAACTTCATAATATGGTCAGCCTTTCAAGTGCAGTTTATCTGTATACTTATTTGAATAAAAGAGTTGTAAATTTGTACAATCTTTTGCGGATATCAGTAAATGTGGTGGTCTGGAATGCAACGACACTATTCTATTGATAATAGGATTGACATGCACCTTGTCTGAGTTTGATACACTTGACTATTAGTGGTTGGGGGTGAGGCATGTCATCTTGGTCTTAGGCATTACATCCTAACACAGGACTTTGACGTCCTTAAAATATATGTAATGATATCATTCTTTTGATTGTTTATGCACTACATAAATTGGCATTTTCTTGATAACTTTAACATTGTGAACTTTTATATTTGTTACCTTCTATTGGTTTCTTTAAATATCATATAATTGTGTTAGAATTCGAATTCGTCTTGTATCGCCATATACTATCGTTCATTTACATGTGAATACTGTTACTCACCTAGATAAGGATTATGCCTTAATTTGGGGGTTTGAATGTCTGAATAGGCTTTATAAGGTGCAATGATTGTCTATTCTAGTGGAATAGATTGTATTTATAGAATACAAAGAATACTTACAGGTTTATGACATGACAAATATATTTTTTTAGTTGAAACTGAATAAAATTTTAATTGCGCTCATATAATCAAATATGATAATGTAGGATATAGCCGTAGCATTGAAATTGGAGTCAACAAAAAATGTTGTTGCATACGGTGTCATTCAAAAGTTTAATCAACGAAACAAACTCATTCATGGGAATAAGTTAACCGATCACTACATCCGCGTGTCCATCAATGAAGCAGTTGATAATGATGCCCGGTTGCCGATTCCAACAAGTGAAATGGAAAGTGTCGGTGATGTGGTAGAATCCTATATTGCTTCGTCTATCCTTCTTATGAAAGTTTGAGAGAAGGTACATAGTATAAGTTACATTTTCATATAAAATTTGTAAAACTTTATTAACATATTATTATATTTGTCTTGTTCACCTATTAGAAGCCAAAAATGAAGATCAAGGAGTGCATAGGTCCCACATTGAATTCATCTAGTATGCCAAGAAGTCTTTATATGATCTATATATACTCAAAAGCAACTGTTGGGAGAAATGGAAATATATCTATAATGCTAGTTGACAACGTATTCTGGCAAGGGCATTGGCAACTAGGACCGTGAGTACATCTCACAATCAACTCGTAATGGTGTCATGTAATGTGAGGTAAGTAGCTAATTAAGATATTTTAATTTCTTTAAACTCAATCAACTATTCTAATTTATAGTTATATATTATATATGTAGTGATTATTGGATTTTAACAGTCATCAATCCCCACAAGGAGATTGTACATTTGATCCACCATGGCATTAACGATACATTATGGGAAAAAGTCGCGAATATGTAAGTTTTAATATGTTTATCAATTGCATTGCTTCACCGGTGGAAATCCTATCCAGCTTCTCATTTGATGGTAGATAATTCCTCGTTTTGCCAATGGAAATCCCATTCGGCTTCTCATATGACGGCAGTATTGTCCTCGTTTCGCTGATGGTAATCCCATCTAGCTTGTTTTTTAAAGGAAGTATAGTCCTCATTTCGCGATGACAATCCCATCCGCTTCTCATTTGACGACAGTACCGTCCTTATTTCGATGATGGTAATCCCATCTGGCTTCTCATTTGATGGTAGTACCATCCTCTTTCTTTTGGCTATTGCTGAACCATAAATTAACTATACTAGTTTCTCATGATAATTTGACTTTTTTATATTGATATGTTACAGTTTTCTATCTGCTTTCCCTTACCTGTCAGCCAGTGGCATGGAAGGATTTTATGTACTTGCTTCCCGATTTTGTAAGAGATCGGATTGTGGTCTTCATATTTTCCTTTTTCTTTATTTATTTTGGTTTCTTTTTCATTTATAACAGAACCTATGTGATCAATTTCATCTATAGAGAATAATCTAATAAACCCAGTTTTTGTAATTAACTCAGTACTTTGATGAATTTGTTGAAGGGCGTTAAAGATTTTCAACGCGATATTGATCGGAAATGAAGGAAACAACCGACTTGGGAAGTAATTAAGGTGCCATCTTGATGATCTTTTACTTTTGCAAACAACATATTCTAAATTATTGGCATTAATAATATTATTTTAATGTAGGCTTCTCAACAATCCGATGGGTTCCAATGTGGTTTTCATGTAATGCGGTACATGAAACAAATTATTCAATCAAATGCATCATGGGACATGGACTCGTTGCAACCAATAGTAGGCTTTTTTTTTGGGTAAAAGATTGCACTAATTTATTTGTGTGGTTAATAGACAAGAATTTGCTAGCATTGTAGTTCACATGAGTAGTTTATATTAAGTCGGATATTGATGATGTGCAGATCGAGTGAGCAAATTGCGTACAGGACAACATAGATGTCTAATCAGGTAGTAACAAATCTTCGTAATTGTACTTTCTAGATAGACAAAATATGGATTATTACTGTAAAAATGGTCGACCTTTAATCAATCAGCTTTGGGTATTTTTGTGCAATAATGAAAATTAGATTAGCATATACGAATGATTATGTGTCTTTGTGCTTGTAATCAAAATTTGCATATGTTGTTGAAGTTTCTCTTAATCTGCCATGAGTTTATGTGGTTCCTATTCTAGTATTTTAAGAAATTGTTCAAATAAAATTATGCTTGTTCCTGTTTATGGTAGACATTGTTTGGTGTGAGAAGGAAGAGCATAGCGTAAGTATCAATATCAACGTTAAAAAATTAAACCCCAGAATAGTCAAGTTTCTACTGTAACAAAATTGAATGATTTTGGGTTTATCATCTTAATTTTGCAGGTTGCAGCGGTCGAATTGTGGTTGGTATTTATGATGGTCCAATTCTCATCAATAATAACCTTATGTTGTGCAATGATGCGGGAAAATACATCTTTTGTGTCGACTTTCTAGTCAGTTGGTTATGGTGGTATACTGAATGATGAAAGGTTGTTTGAAAGTAGATGTCAATTCTTAATCGAAATGTGTAGAAAGAAGAACTAATTGTCCATATGGAGATGCGATATTTTGCTTATTAAGAATTTAGAATTTTCCGAGTTCTGTTCTTCAGCCAAATGAGATTAGGTAGTCACTTCAGATATTGGAAATCTATAAGTTTAGCATCGGATTAACCCTTCGGGAACGTCCCAGTAAACTTGAGCTTTTTTATTTGAGAATGTGTGGCTATATACATTATTCGCATAACCAAAGGAAACTGGAATTTTCATAAGTGGACACGAATATATTTGTATATGTTATAGCAAATTGGGAAGAAAATAAGTATTTAACTGGGAATCTAGAATGTTGGAATTTTGTGGGACTAGACAACCTAAATTGGTATATTTTCTTTACTATATAAAAGAAATTATTTGTGTATTCCATGCATATACATATACACACATATAGATAGCTTCCATACACATCACACAAAATCGGCTCAACTTATTGGTATTGTTTGATGTGTATTCCTTTAACTTATTTTTGTAACTACCTAGCCGGTACATAATTGATTTACTTTTTGCAAGTTTGGCAAGAAAAAAAAAATATTGGTGAAAGTTCGGACTTGGAAAAAGTCATCATTGATGCTTTAGGTGCAGCAGTGCAGTTTATCGTTATAGACTTTTTTTTTTCTTTTGTAATTTCAATACTAGTTTTTAATACTTTATTTCTTTAAATCTATTTATTATAATGGTGATTGTGAATATTTTGAGTCGTTTAAAATAATTTTATAATTCACTATCTATTATGTTATTTTCTGACTAAACTATGATGTGGTCGTATGTTTAAATGTACATAAATTTCAATAGTGGAATTTAACAAAAAAAGTATAATCGTGAAAAAGCACCATCGGCCATTTTCTTTTTTAAATAGAGCACATCTACGACTATGATTTTCAACCGTAGTCTTTATTGTGAATTACTACGGTCTAGACCGTATTCAAAGAAAGTAACCAACTTGGTCATACATACTGTAGTCGTAGATGTTGCTATTACGACAACGTCTATCAATTGTTGTCTTTATGTTTTATAACTACGATTCAAATTGTTGTCAAAGAACATCACCAACCGTGGTCATACGTACCGTAGTCATAAATTTTAAATCTACAACTATGGTTTTCAACCGTGGTCTTTATCCTTAATTACAACGGTACAGACTGTAGTTAAATAAAGTCACCAACTGTGGTCATACATATCATAGTCGTAGATGTTGTTATTACGATAACGGTTATCAACTGTTGTCTTTATCTTTAATAACTACAGTTCAAACCGTTGTCAAAGAACATCACCAATCGTGGTCATACGTACCGTAGTCGTAGATTTTGAGGTTTTCAAGCATAGTCGTCAGCATGAATTACTACGGTTGTTCAACCGTAGTCATTGCTGATAGGTCAATCACTACGGAAACTACTACTATGGTCACAATACCTCTTTTAAGTAAGTGAAAAAAGTTGTTGTCTTTTAATTTTTTTTTTAGTAGTGACAATCAAGAACAAGTAGCTGAGGCAGACATTACAATCGCCAATGAATCTGCTATTGATAAAGTGGTGGTAGAAAGGCAACAATCACTTCGCAGATCGCCGATGAATCTACTGTAGGAGATATTGCAGTAGAAAATGTAGTGCCCATCTCTCAATCATCAAGTGTACATGCATCATGAAGTACATAAGGTGAGGTCAGGGAAATAGCAGGAGATGAAGAGGCTACTTCATAAATGTAGCAAGTAGCTAAAGTAGGACCGGAGCAGGAACAAACAACAAGTAACCCTGTTGAAGTTGCAACTCCTTTTTCTTAGACCCAATTCATACTGATGATGTGGGGATTATCATTGACGACACTCCAAATTCACAGACAGTTGAACAAAATGATGAAGAACCTTTTCTGTATTATAAGGACACCCCAGTACATACTTCTTCCAAAACAAACACAAATGAGGTGGAAGGCTGTCTGTTGGAAGATGAGTACATCGAAACTAATTCAAGAAGTGAAGAAGCCATGGACACTCTTAGCTAGAAGAAAAAGTCCACTACTAAAGAAGGGCTAGAGTCCATGAGAATCCTGATGAAGCAGCTATGGCAAAAGAGAAAGCTGATGCTACTTTTACTAAAGCAAGTCTAGCAAATGAAGAAGCAACTCAAGCAATGGAAGGAAGATTGGCTACAGAGCAAGAAAAATCTTCCTATACTGATGCAGGATCAGTAGACGATACAGTGGCTCAGCTAATGAAGACACAAGAAGCTGCTGGAGTAGATATTGAGATGCCTACTGAAGCTAGTGACTAGCACATTGGACCGATTGAGGGGGAATTGCAACTAGTTAAACATGTGCAGTAACATGAGCAGGCCACTACTAATGGTGCGCCTACTGGACCAGTTCATGAAAAAAGGTTGAAGACTGTTGCAGGAGCACATGAGAATGTGGAGGAAATTCAACAGAAGAAAGCTCCTTCCCCATCAGCCTCAACTGAAAGCAGTTCAGACTCTACTAAAATTTGTGGGAGAAATCGTTCAGGTTCTCCTAAGGAGTTCCATTTACAGAAGCGCCTAAGGAACCTTTTTGTTGTGGCCCTAAATGTAGGAAAAAGACAAACAGACAAGAGGAGAAGTCTCTAGAGAGGAAAAACGAGGTTATCATGGGGATTAGGCAATCCCATGTTGACCTAAATCTTTAAAAGTCGCCGCAATGTAGGAACTGATGGAAAGATTCGAGCGTACTATTTCAGCTACTGAGCAGTCAGTATAAAATCTATGCAAGGCAATGGGCAACAATACTTCTGTGGTGACCAAAGCTCTTGGATTGGTTTGTGAAGCAGTAACATTACTTCCAGCGAGCATGAAAGACCTGAAAAACTAGTCTGTGAATGAGGCACGAACTGAGAGAAAAAGGATGGAGGAACTTGTCCGGAAGTTGAATAGCTACAAAAATGGACGAGTTACTAACCTCGCGTCTGGAATGAAGGACAAGCTAAAAATCAGAATGACGGCTTACAATCCTTGAAAGAAGAAATCTCCCTACTGCGGTAAGAGAAGGCTGAAGACAAAAAAATATTGGACAATATCCAGAGGATGTTGGAAGTGCATATTGGAATCAATATTGATGATGTCAAAAAGGGGGAAGAAGAGGCGATGGCAAGGTACGCTGAACAACAGCAAAGGGGACATCAGGAATAGTTCATTGCTGAATAGCGGATGCCGGAGCAGGAGACCGAGGAGAAAATGAGAGAATAGAAATCTCACAACAGCAAGAGTTTGAAAGATCCTTATAAGAGTCAGCAGCAAGAGTGCAGAATATACTCGAGAAAGAAAATCTTGAACTCCAAGAGATCTATCCTTCTACAGCCATGGTCCCTGATCAACCTGTTCATAGAAAGCAACTGCCACCTCAAGAGAACGAAGACAGAATGTCGCTCCAAACCTATTAATTCTCTTGAAGTACCAAGATTGGCTTCTGAGTCTCTCTCAAGATGAACTAGAGGAAGTTCGTGCATTTCAAATCTCAACAAGGAGAAATCCTTCAAAAGATGAGATTGATAAGTGGAGGATGGCTGAAATTCTTAGATATATCGAGTACCTACTGGATGAAGGAAAGTACAGAGATGTTGAAGGATCAACTGGAGATAAGATGAGTGCATACCCGAAGGATTTACACACTGGTAAACTTTCATTCCAGATTGAGCTTAGCACAGCGAAGTGGAATCACTACAAGATTTTCCGTTCTAATGAATGGTGGCTGATGGAAGTTTTAACACCAGAAATGCAACTTACCTATAAAAACTTTGAACATATCGTGTACAATGAATGGTGGAAGTACATTGATAATGATCCTAACAGATCCAGGAAGAATAAGGATACGAGAGATGAATATAGAGCAAGATGAAGAGGCAAAAAGTATGCCAAGCAGCACTTCATTAAACGTTACTGGAGAAAAAGGTCATCTGCTGCTAGGTAAAAACTATTTACACCACTTTGTGCTCTTGATGTAAGATTGTTGTTATTTGGCATGTATTCACTGAAAATTGTAATAGATAGAATATCTAATGAAACAATTACCATTTTGCCATGTTACAACTCGTAACCTTGCATCATACCTGCTGCATATATGCACCTTTTGATGAATAACTATTTTTGGACTAACAGTTTGCCGTTGTGTGACTTTAAGCATTTTATTGCTTAAGAGTTTTGACATCATAAAAAAGGGGGAAATTGTTAGGAAAAATTTGTTTAGTTTTGATGATGACAAAATCTCCAATTGTAAGGTAGGATCTAGTGCCGCCATGAATTTTGTATTGTTGAAATAGACATGGGCTAGTACCACTTAGGCTATGTCACAACAAGCACACAACAAGAACATCAAGGTTACATGCAATACGGAAGTCCAAGGAAAGAGAAACAATAGTGAGCGTGCAGTTTGGTTGCTTATGTCAATCCAACATACATAATTTCTTGCAACAAGGCAGGTACACCGAGCAAGCAAGCAGCAGTCATGTCCAAAGTATCAAGTCAAAGTCAAAAGTCAGGGGATCGATTTTAAAAATATAGCCAGTAGAGACAAGGTTCAAACCTTATACTGACTATCCAATTACGTGGAGACATGTTACTTGACATAAAGCAAAAGAAACACTGGACACTGACAACAAGTTGCAGCCCCTCTTACCAAAACTCTGCAGAAAGGCTAAATGACTCTAAAGCCATACAAGGAGCATTAAATGTCAACGAGATTATTTTCTCACTCTTCAACTGGTATCCTACCAACTATAAAAACAATGAGATGGAGGACGAAGTAAAGGCTACCGAACAATAGAAACATCGAAATATTACTTCGCAACAAAGCACTCAAGCATTCTATCAAAAGCTTCAATGCATTCGATACTCTGATAATCTTTCAAGTGCTTTACACAAAGTAAACATGAGCAAAATAGCAAGCAGTAAGGTTATTCAAGTGAAGATTCAAGCTACAACCAAATTCCAAAGCCAAGCTAACTCTCAAGCTTTGCCTCGGTCCTAATCCTTCTTGAATCAGGAATCTTATCCACATCTCAACTGATATTCAAGTTTAGTTGCAGCTACCAAAAGTTGAAGAAAAACTTTCATTAACCAGTCTCACAAGCGGTTTTTGAACCGGGAGTCTTCGTTTGAATCTAAGATTCAAAGTATACTAGGTATTCTGAGGAACGTGTGTATAGTAGAGGAGTACCCTTCCGAGGATAGGAAAAAACTATTGTAAGGAACTAAGTTGGACTTAGACTTTGGTGTAGCTAAGTTTGTACTATGTGAATAGTTTAGTGAATTTTCCCCGTGTGAGGGAAGAGTGGACGTAGAAGGATTATCCCACCTTCGAACCACTATAAACTTTGTGTCTACTTTTATATTGCTTTTACTTACTATTGTTCGTATACTACTTACACATTGCATTAAATTGTAAGAAAGCAAATTTGCATAATATTCCACTGCATAAACTCTGCTTGAGCATTGCTTACTATAAGTAACCTAAGACTAGTCCACGGCATGCATACTGTCTTAAGTTAAGGGTCCACATCATGCCTACTGTCTTTGAATGATAAAATCGTTAAGGGTCTAATTTTAGCCCGATATATAAAATCAGGAGCAAATTTGTACTTTTCCCAAACTTCGATGGCATTGGTGTGAAAATGCATAACTTATTAGGATTAAGTTGTTTGAAAATTGTGTAATTGAAATCGTATTTCTCGAAGCTTGATTCGTCCGACTTTGGGTAAGAGAGGTGTTCAATGCGCGCTCTTTCTTTTCTATGTTGATGATTTTTACCTCTATTGCCGTTTTGGATAGTATTCGGGAGACCAAGGGTGTCTTGGAGGACTACGGTCAGCTTTCTAAGCTGATTTGCAGCACGGCCGAATCTAGAGTTCACCATAGGTGTCGTGCGTCACGGCAGTTCCTGGCTTCAGTGCTTGCCATTCTCGACATGGAAGATTGTTGTTTGCCTCATTATTTTATGGTGCCACTTGTTAGAGGGACAACCAAGATGGCGAATTTTAGATCGATGATAGTTGCCATCCTTGCTAATTTCTCCAAATGGAAGGGCTCTATGCTTTCCATGGCCGGGAGAGTTTGTTTAGTGAATTATGTAGTGACGAGTTCTTTAGTGTATTTGAGATGGTTTATAGATGGCCTCGAATGTTGCTCAATAAGGTGAAGTGCGTTATGATGATTTTTATCTATGCGGGACATCTAGATATGGTATACATATCTAATGTCTCTTGGAAAAAGGTTTGTGCACCGAAGGCAGAGGGAGGTTTCCATGTGCATTCTCTACATATAGCCAACACAGCTCTTTTACATTTGTTATGTTGGGATATTTTGACACATGAAGATACGGGTATAGTTTTTATACGACGTTGATGACTTACTAATACTGGCACTGCCTGGCCGTAACACATCAAGTCTTCTATCTTTAATGGGGCACGACGTCTGATTGGTAGATTGCACGTAGGGTCTAGATTAGATGCGTAAGAACTCTTCTTATGCTTGTAAGTTGCTTTATTATCGCCATATTATACTCTTTCATTTTTATCCATATACAAGCAATTATTAGCCAAATTGTCCTTAGTGCTTGTTGTCTTGCTTGTATTGCTGGTACTCTTTTTCCTGATCATGGTTTTTTCCACTGGATTTTGCCATGGATGAGTTTTAACGAGGCCAACGTTTAGATGCTAGCTAGTGGTCTGTTGTAGAAGCAGCACTTAGGCGTGCTTGTCGATCTTTGCACGTTAGATTAGACACGTAAGAACTCTTCTTATGCTTGTAAGTTGCTTTATTATCATCATGTTATACTCTTTTTTCATTTTTATCTATATACAAGAAACTATTAACCAAATTGTACTTAGTGCTTGTATTCCCTTTTTCTTGTTATCTTAGTAAAAACTATTATTGTAAAATGTAAATAGAATATACTAACTGACCAAACTAAAAGTAAAAGATGTGCTTGGATTTTGCGTTTCCCATTTGTCTCTTATGTGTGTCACCATCAAAATGAGCAACAATAACAACTAATCAAAATTACCACTAAACATGCCACTGAAAAAATCTAGTGAGACAAAAATCAGAGGAGGTTGGATGTGCAGCTGGTCAGATTTAGTATGTATCATACTAAGGACAGTAGTTAAAATCGGCGAATCTCCTAGAATCCCTGAAGATAAACTACAATTGTCCTCGACTACAAAAAAATGGGGTCTAACAGGTGACAAAAGTGAATATGGGTGACATAAAGAAAGTGGGCTAATCATAGACAATTGGTGCAATTATGATGAACTACAAGAAATGACATATAGGACACTTCAATTTTGGCTATTGTACAAGGGGCCCTTGACACTGTAGCCATGCAGGTGGATAGTGACATGTTTTTTGCATAGTGTAACTTTTATTTGATAAAGTAGCCAAAGTTTGTCAGAGAGAGTTTTAAGTGTTAAGATCACCCACCTCCATTTCGTGTAATAAAATTAGTATGTACACGATGTGTACACGATATATTTATCGCATACACGATATTATTTATCGTGTACACGATAAAAAAATTATCGTGTACACGATAAAAAAAATGATCGTGTACACGATAATATTAACATGTACACGATATAAATTTATGGAGTACATGATATGAACACGAGCATGCTACACGAGATAATCCATGACTTTCACTCACAGCCGGTGAACTTAAATGCAGTGGCTACTTTATCAACAAAAAAGTTAAACTATCAAAAAACCTTACACTATGGGCCTGACAGGCCACAGTGCACCATTTCCACATTGTACAACATACTTTATGGGTTTGGTTTGGTTTTCTTATTTTAGATTTTTTTGCTTTTGTCTTCATGAACAATCATTTCAGTTGTTTTTTTTATCCAGTTTATCAGATTTTTATTTCAATAATATATTCGGTCAACTGTTCTTGATAGCAGATCGGGACACGTGATTTATTGTGTTCGAGCATGTCTCGATTTCTACAAGGGTGTCCAAGTTGCTGTATTGCACCCTTCTTCGCGTATTTGGGTTTTCTGTGCACCTTTGGTGCACTTTTGGTGCACTTTTGGTGTCAGGCCGTCGAAGCATCAAGTGAAACCGCGTCTCTTCTTCAATTTGTTGTTTCGAGGTGGCACATCTCGCGATTTTGATCAGGAGTTCTTCGTTACGGCCTTTTGAGGTTTGTCCGCCATTGCTGGCGGCGCTGTCAAGCTCGGAGGCGAATGTGGATTTGAAAGTTTTGTCGACTGAAACTCCGTCGAGTTACATCTTTTGGACTCCATGATTCTCGACAACCAGATCCGGTTTCTTTCTCAAGAGTGGATCTGTTAACTGTTCGCAACTTCGCGACTTCTTCCCTGGTCGGAGAGCATAGATACAGGCATCATCGTTTCCATGGCGGCTCCCCTGAGTCGGCCGACCTTCTCCCTGCGTTGATTCACTGAGTCAGCCACTCCCGCAGAGTCAACTCACCCCTGTAGCGGCGCAGAGTTAGGGCTTCCTCTGCCCTACCTGAACCGGATCATGGGTTCTGTCCGACCCGAACCCGCTTGCGATTTAGTGAACCGGACCGACCGAACCGGTTCAATCTCTAATTTTTCAGCAGCGTCTTCTCCCTTAGACGCCTTCGCAGTCCAGGTTCCCTTGATGCTTATTGCTTTGATTTATCATTGAGGATGCATTAGAGATGTTTTGGAAGGTCTGTGTGCCATAGCCTTGGAACATATTTGTATGGAATTTTTTGCTGATTTTGACGGACTGTGAACCTTCTTGGAATGGTGATTGCTGAATTAGTTTAATATTTTAGGATTCTTGCCAAGGCCTGTGTGCCTTTTTGCGTGTTTTGATATATTGAAATTGTATTTGGGCTACTCTGATTTTCTGGTTTGTGAGACTTGACCATGGGCTGATATTTTCAATCTCGTTGTAATTTTGTGAAATCAGTACAAGATGGTGGGCATTTTCTTATTTATTAATCTTGGTTGACATTGGTATGTTGCGCAAGATTATTTTTGGACTGCAAAGCAAGACCGTGGGTCTTATTGTCATTATTGTTTGGTCGCTTTGTTTGGATATTATTACTGGGACTTTGGGTTTTGGTGAGGGATTACACGATTTAGAATTTATCGTCGGGTCATATTTCTAGATTTGACTGCTCTAAGCTATGACATTGAAATTCCTCCCAGGGATATCTGGACTAACGCTGATGTGAGGAGCGTTGGTTCTCCCCCACGCTCGGGTTTCGTGACATTGGGCACTTGATTAGGAGCTCGATTTCTGTAGTATGTTCGATGACATTCCTAAACCGGCTATTCTCTCCAGCAAATCCGTTACGTTCCAGTTTGCTATGTACTACATTGGCTTTGTTTGTAATGCTTATATTTTCCGTAGCCATTTTTATTTTGGATACCTTTATCTGTTAGCTTGTGACATGAAAAGGTTTTTAGTTTATGTCTTGTGAGTGACCGGCCTGTGGTCTCCACATTCTTCGCACTTTCCTTTGTTTTCTTTTCTTTATTTATAATACTACCTATTTAAATAGAAGCTCACACTTTTTCTTATTTTTCTTTTTTTCCTTTTTTTCAGAAGCTCACACTTTGAATAATTAGAGGCTTGATCTCTTTCTGGCTGGACAAATGGTAATGCCGAAAATGATGGGACAAGTTATCCATAAATTGCCCAACATGATACTACAATTTCTGCCCAAGGAAATTACAATTTCATCCACCACTTTGCATTGAAGTATACATATATGGTAGAAGGATATATAAAAGAGTTATGCAATAATCCATACTGAACAAATATAATGGTAATATATAAAAAGTTATCACCTAAAATTAATCCTTCAATCCAAACATTCAAACACATCAAATTATATTCGTAATGAATAGTGCAACCATACTCTACATTATCAATGTTAAGAATCTCCAATTTAGAAACCAAAAGAGTCGTAACTGATTGAGTCAACCTTATTATGGATGGACCATTTATGTAAATGACCTTGTCAACAAAATATACTCCTATTATTTAAAAAGCCAAACAAACCAACCATGAGATCATCCGGGACAGCCCTAATCCTAGCTAATCAATCCAAACATTTGCATCCACAAAACAAAACCCATATAATATTATTATGAGTGTGTGTACTAATACCCTCAATTTCTTTAAGGGATAATTACAAAATGGCCGCTGAACTATTAACACTTTTTCACTTCGGCATATAAACTATTAGCATTGACTAAACCGCCGCCAACCTATTTGAATATTACTATTCAAAAGCTGCCGGTCAGAATACCGCCCAAATTATGTCCCAAAATGTGGTTTTGCAAAACCGGGTGTGCAATGAATTTGGGTGGTATTATGGCCGGCAGCTTTCGAGCAGTAATATTTAAATAGGTTGGCGGCGGTTTAGACAATGTTAATAGTTTATATGCCGAAGTGAAAAAGTGCTAATAGTTCGGCGGCCATTTCGTAATTATCCCTTTCTTTAAATATATATGTAAGAAATTTTATTATTAGGTTGATACTGATCAGACACTTGAAAATAATATATTGGGTTATTGAGTTGAACACCTTAAAATATGTTTAACTAGTAAAGGAAAGAGGGGTGCTAACAGCTATATGGGGCGGCAATCGTTCACGGCCTGCAGCTCAAAAATATACTACTACTAATCTCTCTCTCTCTGATTGATTCCTGTCTACGTAATCTATCTCGGCCTCTAACATTTGGCAGCTTATTAAATCTATCCTTTGTCCTTTCTCCATTCTCACTTATTATCAGGTATGCCGTCCTCCATCAATCTATTCAACATTTTCCATTTCCAAATTTCAGGTATGAATCTGTGTTTCTGTTACTTAGGAAATGTCATGTCAGATCATTTCTTGATATTATATGTGCATAGCCTTTGTTGTTTTTTTTTTCTCAAGAAATTAAGTGAAGCAGTGATTTCTGTTGCTAGTTGATTTTGAGTAACTATATGATGTTGGAATGTTCACGCAAAATACTTGTTCAGAACTGACTGTAAACTTTAATGGAACTCTCTCTGTATGCATATATAACTATTAAATTTATTCAAGTCATATTGTATTTCATCTGTTACACTACGTATTTCATCTTCTATTTAATTACACAACATTGTGAGATGCAAGTTGAAACACATAAATGTATAGGTGATCTCATGAGCAGCCACGTTTTTGTGACAGGTGCAGGTGAAGTTTGAAGGACGTCGAATTGAAAATGGCAATGTCATTGGAGGATCTTCTGTCTAAGGAAGGTTTCAAAAGAAGAAAAGCCAAATTGAAGCCCCGAACCTCTTTAAGTGCACCACTTTACATGGAAGAGAACAAACATGGAAGTGCCACTTCGATGGCTGTGAAAAGGACAGAGAGGGCCAGGTCTGATATACCTCAGTACCATTCGAAAGGGGAGTTTTCGACAAGTGGCAGCTTCACGGGGAGGAAGCCAAGGGATAATCTTTGCAGTAAGGGGAAAACAAACGCTCATAGAGGTTCATCTAATGATTGTGAGATAGTTGAGGTGGGGATAAATAGGTCTTACAAAGACATATACTCCAATAAAGTTTATACTCTTTGTGACATGAAAAATAACAAACACACAAATTTCGGTGAAAGTAGGAGCATTAAACTAGATGACAACCTCCAAGAGGTTGTTGATACTCCTGCTCTTGATGAAGTTGCGGTTAAAGCAGTTATTTCTATCTTGACTGCCTACGCCAAGCGTTTTGTTGAGGACGAGGATTTTAGGACATCAGTTCATCAAAATAGTTTTGCTTCTCTAAAGTTGATTGGATTATACCAAACAGAGAGCTGCAAAGTTGTAGAAAACCTTGAACAAGCTATAGAGATAGTTGAAAGAGCGGTGGAGGAGCGCGTAAACTTACACGAATTGAAAAAAGCTTCATTACAGCTTAGTGTAATTACAGGGTTAAATTCAAACAATTTGAAGGACGGATTTACATCTGGAATTCCTAATGCCAGGTTGTCAGCTTGTTCTCATCTCTATCTCAGTGTAATATATGTGCTCCAGAAAAAAGACAGGATTGCAGCGAAACATCTTCTTCAAGTGTTGTGCGATTCACCCTCCGAGGCTCGGACAACTTTGCTGCCTGATTTGTGGGACCGTGTCTTTCTTCCTCATCTCTTGCATTTGAAGGTGTGGTACGATAGAGAAACTCGTTATACAGCAGATTTGAAGCTCCTTGAGAAAGTTTATAACGAAAGTCTGGACTCAGGAACTTACCTATTCTCAATGTACTATAAGGATTGGATAACGGATGGGGTCGAAGCACCTTTGGTACCTTGGATAGGGATTCCTTCTTTCTCGGTTCATACGAGTAGTCCTGCTAGTCATATCTCACCTCAGCCTATGATCAGTAAAGTATTGTATAACCAAGTATTTAAGCATTCACATAAGGCTGGGGTCCACTTAGACGAAAACTCCAATAGTTCGGCTCCACAGGACAAACAACTGATATTATACACTCATGACTCTGCCACACAAAAACATAAAACAATTTCGGAATCTCCCTCTGTAAGTATGCAAATTTGTATTAATTTAAGGTTTTTTATCATCTGAAGAACTTCTTTTGCTACACTCCAGCTTTATTGTGCTTTGAAATTCAATGCTTGAATGCGTAACTTTTTCATTCCAAATGAATGGAACGGAAAACTCCTTTTCAGTTTTTCTTAAGTGGGATACTTTGTGTTCGACTTAAGATTCTGAATTGTTTTCAGGATAATATACATATCATAGAAGATAAAGTTTTGTCTGAGCTGAAACAAAGTGAGGATTCAGTCAATGACCATTTCACCTTGGTATGTTGTACCTGTCGTTAGAGTTCCTCATACACACATATTATTCGATTCTAATTATGTCGTATGTTGGCTTAGCTGCAAAAAACTGGAACAGAACCTCTTGTACAAGGTTGGTCATACAGATTTAAATAAATTATTGGCCCTGCCGGCTTAGATAAACTAAATATGATTCTAATGCAGAAGTAGAAGAGAAGTACGGGTTCAGCATCCCTCAAGATTTCGTATGCCCTCTGACGGGGCTTCTCTTTAAGGATCCCGTAACTCTTGAGTCTGGTCAAACCTTCGAGCGCAAAGCTATTACGGACTGGTTTAGTAAAGGAGGCATAAGTTGTCCAGTGAGCAGAAGAGAATTGCAATGTCAGTCTGTTCCACCTACCAATCTCATTTTGAAGCGTGTTATTGATAAATGGAAGGGCGATCATATTGAACTTCTGTTGCCTTTACGTGTTGAAAAAATGGGAGGAATTGGTAACAAGTTCATTTGCATCTTGGGGCAACTTCTCCCGCTTTTCAGTGAAGACGAGAGAGTAGTGAATGCTAAACGAGTTTTATCTCTTGGAGGCGTGCAGCTTCTTGTCAGAAGATTCCCATCTGCCGACAGTCAGGAGAAGACATTTATCTTAGCACTGCTACATTGTTGTATCGAAGCTGATTCAGGGTGTAGGAACGAGATCGCTAGAAATATAGATGTGTCAAATCTGCTACAGCTGCTGCTTCATAATGAGCGGCAGCTGAAGTTGAGATCAAATGCAGTGTCACTGCTGAGTGAACTAGTTTGCTCCAACAGGTACTTGAGAATGTTAGATATCTGTTAGTATCTTGTTAGCATCTGTGACATACTATTTTTCATTTAATATCAGGAGGAGCAGAGCCAAGTCTTTTCTGGAAGGCCTTGTTGACGAAGAGATAATAAAGGCATTGGATCATTTGAAGATGCATCTCCATACTTGCCCATTGGAACAGGCACCTCTGATTGCTGTTCTGATCCTTCATCTTGATCTTCTGGTAGGTGAAGATATAATTGATACGTTCGTAAATTCTTCCACAGAACCTTATGTTGTCTATTGTCCTGAATGTTTCGATTTGACGGTTGCAGTCAGAACGAGAAAACAACAATGTATATAGAGAGGAGGCTGTTGATGCCCTCACAGTGGCTCTAAGAAGAAGCTTATCTGATGAAAAAGTTGGAAACAAGTGTTGCAGAGCTCTCCTAACCCTTGGAGGCTTCTTCTCCTCGTCCGGGAAACTTATGACGGAGGATTGGATCTTAAAACTGGCTGGTTTTCTGAATGGCCCTGAGCCTGATGGAGATTTTGCTGATGATGATGAATCAAATGATGGAACAATGACAACGGTACGTTTCAGCATTTATGTCAGACCCAATAGCAATCCAAAAAAGCAAGATGTCGGATAGCTTTTGATTTTGTTGGCTATTAGGCCTTTGCTGACAAAAAATAAAAATTTTAAAGGTGGATTTAGTAAATGAAGAAGAAGAAGAAGAAGAAGTGAGAGCAAGGGAGAAGTGGTTAATGAGGATATCGGCTTCACTGGGCAAGAAGCCATTTGTAGATGCAGTTTCGACGTGTCTGAATTCGGAGAACTCGGATATGGTAAGAGTGTGCTTGACGACGGTGGCTTGGTTGAGCTTTTCGGAATCTCAGCTTTGTGCCATGTCCGGTCTCGTATCTCCTCTCAAACAATGTCTCAAATATGGGGAGCTCGTTGAGCACAAGATTCTTGCTTCACTCTCTCTACTTAATTTCACTACAAATCCTGGTAAATTTTGGAGAAATTGTTTTGCTAAAATTCTTGATGTGTTATTGGGACTGTATTTAATGTGAGTAATAATACTCTTTGTTTGTCTATGTGTGTGAAGAATGTAGGATGTTGCTGATGAAGATTGGCGAGGAGGTGGGCCCTAGTTTAGATAAACTGTCAGAGGTAACATGGACAGCTAGAGAGTTGCATACCATCTTATTTAGCTCAAAACTTGTTTGTGAATGATATAATTAAATATTGCAAATTCAGTTAGCCTTGTTTAATCACATATATTACATGCAACAAGGTCTGCATTCTAATGTAATGAAACAAAATATAAGATATAAATGCAAAACTGATTCGACCGACATGAACCAAACATCCTGAAATTAATTAAATAAGTAGAAATATCAAAATTAAAATCTTATAAGTATTAGAAGAAAATCGCACCTTACAATTTTAATAAAACATTAGCTAAAACACAAAAGGAATCTGTTAAACTTAAGTAAATTAAAAAATACGATTACTTAATATTTATAATTATTTGAAATAAGATCTAGTCTCACAAAAATAAATAGAAAAATTATAAATATTATGTTAACCATATTACCAAAGATATATAAGATATCAATATAAGGTTTGGAATTTTATTTTCTTGATTTATAAGGTTTTAATTATAATATTTATTTATCTAAACAATTTCATGACATTTGGTCCATGTCGGCTGACCACTACAAGAATGTTGCATCTACCAAAGATTTATTATTATAACTTTGATCCCAAAAAATAGAAGTGGGTGTAACTTAGCAAAATCTGAATGTGAATAGCCAGGTCACAGGTGATTGATAATGTCCAACCAACAGATTTAAAGAACTGGTTGTGTTAAAGTGATAAATTCATTCCGGAGATAGAAGGTATATATAATTAACTAAATAACACTTTTTTTAAGAATTTAAAGTAATGAAGTTTCTATAAAGATTAAACTCATTTACACCCACCTAATGTACAAGAAACCTGCGATCCGCAGAAATAAAGTGAGACCCAAGAGAAATGATATTCACTAGGTACTGGAAGGTCCTTATTTACAATTAAGATGCAAAATCCTGAAAAACATGAAAATGAACCAATTGCCACCAGGAACCATATCTATAAGTAGTAACAGCAGGTATCACATCTCAAAAAAGTAACAAGAAAGAGAATTGGGAAAGAGACGGGGAACAGCTACCGCTCTTTGTGTCACAACAAAAGCTCTACTTTGTATCCGACGCGTCCTCTTCCGTTTTCCATACTACATCGTCCAGGCAGGTTGAGAGGTTTTTATAGAACTGCATGGAAAGATCACTGGGATAAGGCACAATCCTTCAATCCCAAAATAAAAAAGGTCACTTCTTTGAATGTGACTTTTCTAAGTTCTCACTTAAACCTTTTTGTCACGAGGCTTTCAAATGAGATCCTTTTTTGAACAAAAAAGTCCAAGAAACATAGAAAACGGGATTACTAAACATTTCAATTAGTAACCAGATGCTCTCTTTCTACTACCGACAACCACGTAACACTCTCCTGGAGCAAGTGATATATATATATATATATATATATTGATTTTTTATTTAGCAGTGGCAGAACCAATTTAAAATATTAAGAATTGAGGGATTTTGCTTCTCTGCTGGATTTTCAGATGTGGAAATCAATCAAGGGCACCATATGTATTTACTAGTTCTCCTCGTACACAACAAAGTCCTCTTGAATCCAACTAACCCTAACCTATTAACGACAGCAAGAAAAGTCAATTTCCCGATTGTTTCAAATTTAATGACTGTTGAATGAGTTGCTATGCTTACATATATCTCCTAAATCGCTTGCTACTTGGCTATCCTAATTCTACGGATACAGAAAAACTGGGAAGACTTAGATTTAAAGGTCAAAACATCCAACATCACGAGATTGTCCATTACCATCTCATCTTATGCTTGGGAAAAGTCGGTATGAAACAGCATGTTTAGTCTGTTTAGTAGTTGGCTCTGTTAGATTTGACTTGTTTGAAACAGTTTTTAAATAAAATTCCTATCATATCAAAAAGAATAATTACAAAAACTACCTTGACCTTTACCATAACTACACAAAACCCACAAAAACTTGTTTCCTTGCAAATTGCACCAATTGAAGCAGTGTTTATATGAAAAATAGTGTTTATATGAAAAATACAATACTCAGGGTGCTTCTTGTGATACCCTAAGGGGTATCTGTAAGAATCAAATCCTTTTTTCCTTGTTTTATTGTATTCAGCTAAATCTCAAGGTGAGTTTTGTCATTACCCCTATGACAAAAAAAAAAAAAAAAATGGAATGGATGCGTTCTGATCTTCTACAACTAGGGGTGCAACATCTTCAACAGCAAGTGGCTTTGAATGCATGACACATAATCACTGTTGATGTAATAGTGATGTCATATTATACATGTCATGAATTAAGATTTTGTAGAAGATCTCAGATAAATATGATGAAATTAGAATTCCAGGGAGATACTGTACCTTGTGGAATTCCAAAGTATCTCCCTTTGCCTTTCTAACCTCAACCATATGCAAGGAAGGAGCCACTTGAAAGACCTGATGGACACAATATAAAACAAATATCAAGGAAGTTTTTAATAAAGCATTAACAATTCTTTCAAAAATGAAATGCATTATTAAATCGAGGAGGTCAACATTTCTATCATAACATACCTCAGTGGCGACATTGAGGTTGCCTTTTCTTCCAGCTTTTGAGTTTTCAAGCCTCATCTGAGGCCAAAAAGAAAAAAAATACCATGAGGAAAAGGACAAAAGGATTGCTTATGTAGAATACAACAGCATTTAACTCGTCACCTTACCACATACTGATGACGTCACACAATTGAACAAGTTTGCATGCATTCAAATATTACCTTGTAATTCTTTTTATGAACATCAAAACCTAGAGGTTTGGCAGCTTCTTCGATCTTACTAATAATATCCTTAGCTGAGGATTTCGAGGTAAACCTTGTCTCTCTCTTGAATTCCTGTAAGCATCATAGAAACCAAAGGGGTAAAACAAAGGTTAAAAAGAAACAGTTCCAATTCTTTTCTGTAAGAACTTTTGATCTTTCACAATTTGAGCATTTTATTACACATTTTCCCAATGATCAATTGACTAGGATAATCTGAACATATGACTTTCAATTGTAGTTTCTTTAAATACTTTGCTTCTTATCACATTATCAGTCCTTAAAGATGCACGAGGAATAAAGAATTCAGACCTGTTCTACATCAAATAGATTCCCAAGATTGAGACCCCTTGACATTGAAATTAACTCAAAGGCATTCATTGCAGCTGGTTGCTGCTCCTTCTTCTCTGTGACATGATATTCCTGCATGCGACAAATATATGAGACCTTTCTGCAACTAGATACAACGTTATCTGGAAATGCTGACACCAGTAAATCCGAATGCTCACAAGACACACCTCATTATCCTTGAATACAGCTTCCACATCATCTAAGTTTATATCTTCTTTCTCATCAAAGACTGGTGGTTTGTAATCCTTCTTAAACCAGTCATCCTCCAAAATTTCAGCAATTGTGACGCGCTGCACAAATATAAGTGTCATAAAGATCCAAATATCCATCTCCAAGAAGTATTATAAGCTTTCTGAATATATGGTTTTGATTATTTCAATTGTTTTGAAGAAGTTGAAAAAGACCCCTTTTTCATCCAAAATAATTTCCTATCTGCAACTCCATGACAACTCAACATTGTTACAACCGCTGATGCACATGGATTGTCATTCTTGGAAATGTCAATGACGAGGATACAATTGTAATCAAACAAATCAAAGCTATTGAAACATTAAGATATTGGAATGACCAGTCTGTACATGAAGCGAAGTACACCAGCAAAGAATAAGATGATATGGCTTACTTTCTCAGGGTTCGGTTCCAGGATTCGAGTAATCAATTTCATGGCACCAAAGGTAAGCCATGGAGGGCAAGTGAACTCAGCAGAAGATATCTTGACATGATACAACAAAAATAATAAACTCAACTGAATAGATATAAAAAGGATAACTGGTAAATAGTGTTGGAAAACAGCCGAATGCTCACTTTTTTATATAGGTTCATAAGATTAGAATCATCAAAAGGCAAGTAACCTGCAAGCAATACGAAGAGTATGACTCCACATGACCACAAGTCTGCAGTTGCTCCATTGTAGCCTCGATCATTAAGGACCTAAACAAGTTAAATTTTATCAATCAGTTCTTAGAAGGAAAAAGAAATGGAGGTGCTTGTTTAATAACCGTACCTCAGGAGCAACGTAGTTTGGAGTTCCACAGGTGGTGTGCAGCAAACCATCATCCTGCCAGAATTAGCATGTCATGATTTGAAATAAATTTAAACGAAAATGACAAATCTCATGAATGGAGTTTAGAAATAGACAATTTAAAGTTGCATATAATATATATAAATAAATACATATATGTTATATATATATATATATGTGTTAATTTCATGAGTTACAATGCTGAAAGGGAAATTATAATCCAGTTCTAGTACATCAACGATAAAACTGCAGGAAAACAGGGGAGGGGAGCTGTATATAACTTCTTTGCAGTCAGAGACATGATTACGACACGGAAACCATTAAGAACCTAAATAAGAATGTGGGCAGAAGTACAACAAAAGAACACGATAATGAGAACTCAATAAAATAACAGTGCTCCCTTTGCACTACCCAGAAGTGAAAATTGGCATGCACTTCCTGAGGATCAAGCTCATGTAGCATATCAATAAGATCAGACCAGTTCTCAATTAAATTTACCCACTCCACTGAATCTACAACTGTTTAAGTTTCATCTATGTTCACAAGCTCGAATCAATGTTATATGGTATACTGACCATATATGTCCGTCTGTGGATGGAAAAAAAATGCTACTACCTCCATCATACAAAAATAGACTTGGTTCCCGTTTAGGTCCGTCCCAGAAAGATAGGTTACGTACCATATTCAGCACAGCATTAATTTTTCATTTACATGTTTGTCCATACCTAATGTGTCTTGGTATACTCCACATCAACCAAATATTTCTAAACAATAAATAAGATATAGGGGTATAAAAGAAAAGAGTTAAGATTTAATGCTTTAACTATATTACTAAACTACCACTTCTCAATCTATGTCAAAATATTATAGGCCTACCTTTGTGGAACACAGGGAGTCCTTTTTTTTCGCAAAAGAATAGATAAGAGTAATAATGCGGTCATTACCAAAACCAATAATTTTGTGTGTGCACAATATTTTTGTGACTCCACAAAAAGAAAAAAACAAACTATCGAAAGGCCAACAATGGGTGGGGAAACTACAGGCTAGTAGGCAAACATTATTTGCTTTTAGGCAATGTCCATACAATAAAGTTGATTTATGGTAATTGGGTAAAATAACAAAGTTTCTGATAAAAATAACATAAATAACAAAGTTTTTGTTAATAATAACATAGTATTATACTCTCTCTGCCCTATAAAAGGAGTCCTATTTCAAAATTAGTTTGAAATGTCAATGTCTAGTTTTACTAGTTAAAATGAAAATTTCAAAATTGAAATTATAAATTAAGGTATATATGGTTGAATAAGTTTTTAATTTTTATGAATAAAGTTAAATCAACAAATAAAAGAAGTCAAATAAACAAGATTATAGTTTCAAGAAGGTTGTACTTTGACCAAAAATAAAAAGTGTAGCTCCGTGAAAGGGACTCTTTATGGGACGGAGGAAGTATATTGTTCCTAGTTTGTTTCAAGTGAGCATAGGATTACTAAAAGAACAATTTGACAACATTTTCATGTAGATGTTAAACGAGTTAACCGACAAATCTGCCAGAAATATCTTAGTTAACTGTTAACATGCTGTAATGAAACATAATGTGATGTCCTAGATGGTGAATTATGTTGGTTAGAAGAGGGGGAGATGAGTGACAAACAGACTATTTCTTATCTAGCATCCATCGGAAAATACACTTGCACACATACAAAGACCTACATAAATCACATGAACCTGAAACGTTGTTAGTACATAATACATACAAATACAAAACTACCAAAGATGTACGCTTCAAGATCACAAACAACTAAACTTTGGTATATGTTGAATTTGATGAGGCCCACACTGGGAAAAGCTGAAACAAACTTCTATAAAGCCACCACAGGCAAAAGACCACCTCTAATTTTACCTAAAAATAGAGGATACTTGGATTGGGATGCAGTGGAATGTGGCCCGTCTATTGAGATACACCCATGGCTGGCACATCCATTTGAATAGTCAAAAGGTATTTTAGTATAAGGATGGAGTAGGGTAGGATGTGTACTGTTCATGTCAAAACAATAAGTGTTGAAGTGGTAGGTTTATATAATAATGTTGTATAAGGTGATGTAAGTAATGATTGATTGATTGGGTAATGATAAAAAGGTGTATTGAAAATTGTAAAAGGTGATGTAAATAATGATTGGATGATTAGCAATGATGAAAATGTGTTGGGGTGGGTAGGGTATTTTATTTAAAAGGGATGGAAATGGGCTAGGTGATCCTATCGGCGATCTATAACGTGAGATACCTTTAGGCTGCGCCATTTCCCACATCCGGCTAGCAACGCCAACCCAAATATCCCCATAAGGTTGCATTTGGATCGAACAATGTGATTTTGATGATGTAACTTTGAGGGCATGATTTCAAATGCACCATGTTAAGAGGACTCCAAACCTACCAAAATAGTCCAAACTAGGTAAAGGACTTCAAATCCATCATAAAAGAACTCATCCAAACTACTATAAATAGATTTCGTATCTAGATCCTTCAAAACAAATGCAACCTAAATAGGTTATGTGTGAGCGTATGTGCGAACACTGACGAATAACATGAAAAAAGTGGATCATAACATTCAATAGGTCATAGGTTTCTCCACTCAGAGATGGATTTACCCTGACTTGCTGGGACAGAGCGCTTAATCCAAAATCAGAAACTTTGAGGTTTCCAGCAGCATCCAGCAGCAAGTTTTCCGGCTACAAGTAAAGAGATAGGATAAGCATAAGATAGAATCCAAACATGTTGAATGTGAAAGTTCTAGGGAACTTCACATGGAAACATTTTAAAAGCAAATTAACTACCTTCAGATCTCTGTGAAAGACCCCTCTACTATGGCAATAATCCACAGCATTAATAAGTTGCTGAAAATATTTTCTGGCATCATCTTCCCGCATCCTTCCATGATTTACCTTCATCATCATATATCTTAATTTTCAGACCAAGTAGCTGCCAGTAAACTTATAGCTAAAACCGGATGGTAAAAATCTAGGCACCAACATGTTTCAGTAATTTAGAATCAGCCTTGCTGATTAAAATCTTGGATTCATGATATCTAGGCTATATCATTCTTTCATAAGTTTAACATATGTGAGAAGACGAAATTGACATCTTACAATTTTGTCAAAGAGCTCTCCTCCAGTGACAAACTCTAAAACAATATAGATTTTGGTCTTGCTGCCCATCACCTGAGGAATGAAAAGATCATGAGACATGTTTGGGAAATGCTGCAAAAGTTTCAGAACCAGGGGCACTGAGCTTAAAAGACTTCTTATTGATGTTGTCTTCGCAGATTTTGTATCTTTGGAAGAACAAGAATAATTATCTTCTGGAATGGGCAAAAGATTGAATGTTTGTCTTTACGTGTGTTGAAATGGAAATATTCCACACAGAAATGCAATTATGCAAACACTCTCAAACAAAGAAAAGTGCCTCCCAAAACACACACATAAATATAAAACAGACACAGAGTCTGTGGAAAGAGAGGGAGAGAGAGAAACCTCATATATTTGAACAACATTGGGATGTTTAATCAATTTCATTGTTGCTATCTCCCTCTTAATCTGCAAATTTTCGCATAAGATATGTTAGTGCTGTCCATAAGCGTAAGATATTC
Source organism: Ajuga chamaepitys (assembly GCA_958295605.1). NCBI lineage: Eukaryota > Viridiplantae > Streptophyta > Magnoliopsida > Lamiales > Lamiaceae > Ajuga > Ajuga chamaepitys. The sequence goes on from OY282507.1 coordinate 26,516,118, forward strand.
ATTTCAACATCAAAACTATAGTGAGGATGAAGCACGACTATAAGATTACTGAGATAAATAAGGTAGACAGAATCATGTTTATGAAGACAGACAAGAAGTTGTTACCTGTTCAGCCATTTTATGCTTTAGGACTGCATTCTTGTCAAGAATCTTGATAGCCACAGACTCTCCAGTCTCAGAATTTCTAGCAAATTTCACTTTTGCAAATGTTCCCTCACCAATTGTCCTTCCAACCTCATATTTCCCAATTCTGCGTTTAATTTTAGGCTGACTCATTCGTAACTTATTAACTGCCGGGTTAGCGTTGCACTCAGCAATCGTGCTTCTTAATAAGAACTTCCTGCATAAAAAAAAAAAACACAGCTTTACTATCTTCAAGGCTTCCAAATAGTAGAAGAGCTCTACTTTCTAACATTCATAGAAATTCTCAATTCACATACTCAGCCTTCTTTTACTTTCATTTCTTAATGAGTGATCGTGGAGTCTAGTGCAGCTGAATAACATACTCAAATGAATGAGACACCCACAATTAGGCTCGAAAAAGATCAATTATTTTCACTAATGATGAAATGTCACTAGGTAACCAATAAGTGAAGACTGCACTTGGATCCAAAGTGATCAGATGCAAATCAACAGACGAAGAGAAACTCCAAATTAAAATGAAAAAGTGAAAACAGAGAACTACTATTTTCTTTCTTTGCCTACCCTATGATTTTTTAGCAATAAAAAAAGCAGATAAACTAATGAGCAATGAACTTCTGATATTCGACTTGAGAAGAATGTCTGTATCAGTGTGTCATATGCGTGAATCTAACTAATTTTTTATAGTAAGAGACTCAGGATTATTTTATAGAGCAGTAACGTACTCCGTATTTACTGTCGTGACTCCATATTTAATTAATCACTAACCAACGTGATTTGACTCCATATTTAATTAATCACTAACCAACGTGATCGGAGAATAGTAAAAGAAGAAACGCCATAACTGAGAGAGAGAGAACCAGACCACAAGCAGCCTCTAGAGTAAGATAATCAGAATAATTAACTTAACAAAGAAATCAGCTGGAAACCTCAACTTTCCCAACCAAACTCAGTGAATCCGTAACTCACTCGAGAGTTCCAAAATCAAACAGAACATAAATTCTCCCCACACAGGGAAGCATTTAAACAAGATAAAAATTACAGATCTATCAAGCAAATTCGAGAAGAATTCTTCTCAACTTTCCTCATGTAAGTCACTTCAAATATGTATTTATATATATCGCTGCTTGAAATCCAATAAGAGAATCAAAAACTGCAGGAGGGCGAAAATACAGGAGAAAGAGTGTATACTTGAACAGAAAGGTTTTATATTGTTCAATCCACAACAATAAGCGGCTCTTGGCGTGTGAAAGAAAGAAGCAAGAATCAGAGTTCACCTTTCTCTCACTAGCTTTAAATCGGTTAACTGGTGCTGCGAATATTGTCTGGAATATTTTGTTGGAAGATTCGTAGAATTGTTGGAGCACTGCAATAATGGTGTGGCAAATTAGTGAAGAGAACCTAATACACGTGTTTTACGCGTAGGGATGGGATAGGGGACCCACATCATTGTTACCAGCACAAATTCATTTATGCATGTCCATGTATACAACTCTGCTCTATACCAATCAAGATAAGATATACATGAGTTGATATTTGTTGTTCGACTCGACATATAAAACATTCACAATTTTGGCTTCCACGGAATGTTTGACCGAGGTCGTGCCCACTTACATGGGAGCTATCTCATCCCCTACAAATTTTTTTAAAAAAATTAATTATTCATCTCATCTAACTAATCCTTATTTTTGTTAATATTATTAATTCAATTCTAATGGTCCATATATTATTGTCCTTATGCCCTACAAGCCTATTACTAATCCCTAACCCAACATTGTTATATGTCATATGTGTGGTACCTAGGGATAGAAGGTGAAAAGAATTGAGAGGAAAAATAACAGCAGCAAACTATTTGTTGGTTTTTTTATTTTGTTTCTGATAGGTATGACCCAATCTCCCGAGCTCGATCCAGTTCGCTTATCGGATTAATTGGACCCAAGAGCGCGAGCCCAACTTGACGAGGCCCATGCGCAGCGTTTGTGGGAAGTTAGGAAAAGATCCCCATGATCTTCTAAACGGTCATGCAGATATAATTGCCGAGTTTTTAGGGATTCTGTTAGGGTTGTTATTATAGTATAAATAGGGGAAATATTGTTGAGACTAGGGTTAGAATTCTTTATTCCAGAACAACTACTCGTAAGATTGTAATTAAAAGTCCTATAACGGACATAGTGAAAGCTCTCCGAGGGTGATTGTCTTTATCCGTGGACGTAGATCTCCGGATCGAACCACCCGTGGACCACGACCATGGACACGATATCGAGGAGTGTTGGGAACTTTGCAAGGAAATAGAGGACTGCTTGAAACGCGAATCTCTTCGGCAATATATTGCTCGGACCGAGGATAGGCTTCAGCAGAGTAGAAATGGGGGTCAACAACAAAGTCGGGGAGGCTACGATAATAGAGGCCATGGACAGGGCCGACCCCAGTGGCGTAACAACAGGTCGGGAAATAATAATTACCCACGACAAGACCAGGGCAATCGCCAACAAAATCAACCTCAGCAACCTCAGCTATTGTCACCTCCGCCATCACATGGGGATCACGGGGACAACCCACCGAACCACGTAGTTCATGGGATAATAAATGTGATCTATGGCGCCATGCTAGCAGGGATTTCCCGAAGTGCTCTCAAAGCAGAAGCACGCAGGCCCCCTCCCGAGGAGCCACGTCACAAGCGCCTCTATAAATCTGAAACAGTGAGTTTTACCGAGGACGACCCTGTTCCTGAGCTTACTCCTCACACAGATGCCATCGTCATTGACATGGTCGTGGCCAATGTCACTGTTAAGCAAGTTTTCGTTGACAATGGCGCAGTTGTAAGTGTCATCTTCTCTGATTGCTTTCGAAAGATGGGCATACCCCGCGAGCAGCTCCGACCTGCTCCCAGGCCTCTACAGACCTTCACCCAAGGAGAGGTCTAACCTGAGGGAGTCATCAACCTCCCCGCTTCGCTTGGTACATACCCCGCCATAAAAACTGTTTTTGTAGATTTCTATATGGTCTCCTCCTCATCGCTATACAACATGATCCTCGGTCAGGACTAGCTCACCCCAGCCAAAGTTATTTGATCTACATATCACCTGACACTGAAGTTTCCTACACCCCAAGGAGAGGTTGCCATCCGTGGCAACCAGAAAGTTTCTAAGGAGTGCATGCATGTCGCACTCAAGAAGACAGTCAAGGCTACTCCGAAGCCTCAATTTCAAATAGCCACCCCGGAATCCGTTCCGGACATCTCCGAGTCCCTCGGAGATGACGCTACCGACGTGCCACTGGATCCTACTAAAGCGGATCAAACTGTTAGAGTAGGTGCAGTCAGCGTACCCCTGTTGCACAACGCAATTATTCAAACTTTGAGGGAGTACCCCGAGGTCTTTGCTTGGTCTCCCCTATACATGCCGGGAGTCTCTCCGGATCTCATCACTCACAAACTAAACGTCAACCCTGCTGTGAAGCCAATACAGCATAAACGACGACAATTTGCTCCGGAAAGAAATGCAGCTATTCGAACAGAGGTCCAACAGCTAAAGGATGCAGACATCCTGTTCAAAGTCCACTATCCATCTTGGCTCTCTAATCAAGTAATGGTAAAGAAAATCAATGGGGCATGGAGAATGTGTGTCGATTTCTCCGATCTCAACAAACACTGTCCGAAGGACTGCTACCCTTTACCACCTATTGATCAGAAAGCCGAAGCCATCATAGGGTATAAGGTACAGCCTTAATGATTCGAGAAGCCGAATTGACCCAATTCGGCTTCTCGGATCAACAAGTATCCATAACTTGATCCGTTTGTTTTACCAAGTCACCAAGTACGCACAATGTGATCCGATTCGTCTTCTCGGATCAACAAGCACCAGTTATTTGACTCCGTTCGACTTCACGAATCATTAAGGCTTGTATTTGAACCCAATTGACTTCTCGGATCAACAAGTCTTTCAATTGACCCAATTCGGCTTCTCGGATAAACAAGTATCCATAACTTGATCCATTTGTTTTACCAAGTCACCAAGTACGCATAATGTGACCTAATTCGGCTTCTCGGATCAACAAGCACCAACTATTTGACTCGATTCGACTTCACGAGTCATTAAGGCTTGTATTTGATCACAATTGACTTCTCGGATCAACAAGTCTTCCATTTGACCCAATTCGGCTTCTCTCTTCAACAAGTATCCATAACTTGATCCGTTCGTTTTATCAAGTCACCAAGTACGCACAATGTGACCCAATTCGACTTCTCGGATCAACAAGCACGAACTATTTGACTCTGTTCGACATCTTGAATCATTAAGGCTTGTATTTGAACCCAATTGACTTCTCGGATCAACAAGTCTTTCAATTGACCCAATTCGGCTTCTCGGATCAACAAGTATCCATAACTTCATCCGTTTGTTTTACCAAGTCACCAAGTACGCACAATGTGACCCATTTCAACTTCTCGGATCAACAAGCACCAACTATTTGACTCTGTTTGACTTCACGAATCATTAAGGCTTCTATTTGAACCCAATTGACTTCTCGGATCAACAAGTCTTTCAATTGACCCAATTGGGCTTCTCGGATCAACAAGTATCCATAACTTCATCCGTTTGTTTTACCAAGTCACCAAGTACGCTCAATGTGACCTAATTCGGCTTCTCGGATCAACAAGCACCAGTTATTTGACTCCGTTCGACTTCTCGAATCATTAAGGGTTGTATTTAAACCCAATTGACTTCTCGGATCAACAAGTCTTTCAATTGACCCAATTCGACTTCTGGGATCAACAAGTATCTATAACTTGATCCATTTGTTTTACCAAGTCACCAAGTACGCACAATGTGACCCAATTCGGCTTCTCGGATCAACAAGCACCAACTATTTGACTCCGTTCGACTTCGCGAATCATTAAGGCTTGTATTTGAACCCAATTGACTTCTCGGATCAACAAGTCTTTCAATTGACCTAATTGGGCTTCTCGGATCAACAAGTATCCATAACTTTATCCCTTTGTTTTACCAAGTCACCAAGTACGCACAATGTGACCCAATTCGCCTTCTCGGATCAACAAGCACCAACTATTTGACTCCGTTCGACTTCACGAATCATTAAGGCTTGTATTTGAGCCTAATTGGCTTCTCGGATCAACAAGTCTTTCAATTGACCCAATTCGGTTTCTCGGATCAACAAGTATCCATAACATGATCCGTTTGTTTTACCAAGTCACCAAGTACGCACAATGTGACCCAATTCGTCTTCTCGGATCAACAAGCACCAACTATTTGACTCCATTCGACTTCACGAATCATTAAGGCTTGTATTTGAACCCAATTGACTTCTTGGATCAACAAGTCTTTCAATTGACCCAATTGGGCTTCTCGGATCAATAAGTATCCATAAATTTATCCGTCTGTTTTACCAAGTCACAAAGTACGCACAATGTGACCTAATTCGGCTTATCGTATCAATAAGCACCAAATATTTGACTCGATTCGACTTCGCGAATCATTAAGGCTTGTATTTGAACCCAATTGACTTCTCGGATCAACAAGTCTTTCAATTGACCCAATTCGGCTTCTCGGATCAACAAGTATCTATAACTCGATCCGTTTCTTTTACCAAGTCAGCAAGTACGCACAATGTGACCCAATTCGCCTTCTCGAATCAACAAGCACCAACTATTTGACTCCATTCGACTTCACAAATCATTAAGGCTTGTATTTGATCCCAATTGACTTCTCGAATCAACAGGTCTTTCAATTGACCCAATTGGGCTTCTCGGATCAATAAGTATCCATTAATTTATCCGTCTGTTTTACCAAGTCAACAAGTACGCACAATGTGACCTAATTCGGCTTCTCGTATCAACAAGCACCAATTATTTGACTCGATTCGACTTCTCGAATCATTAAGGGTTGTATTTAAATCCAATTGACTTCTCGGGTCAACATGTCTTTCAATTGACCCAATTCGGCTTCTGGGATCAACAAGTATCTATAACTTGATCCATTTGTTTTACCAAGTCACCAAGTACGCACAATGTGACCCAATTCGGCTTCTCGGATCAACAAGCACCAACTATTTGACTCCGTTCGACTTCACGAATCATTAAGGCTTATATTTGAACCCAATTGACTTCTCGGATCAACAAGTCTTTCAATTGACCCAATTCGACTTCTCGGATCAGCAAGTATCCATAACTTGATCCGTTTGTTTTACCAAGTCCCCAAGTACGCACAATGTGACCCAATTCGCCTTCTCGGATCAACAAGCACCAAATATTTGACTCCGTTCGATTTCACGAATCATTAAGGCTTGTATTTGAACCCAATTGACTTCTCGTATCAACAAATCTTTCAATTGACCCAATTCGGCTTCTCGGATCAACAAGTATCCATAACGTGATCTGTTTGTTTTACCAACTCACCAAGTATGCACAATGTGACCCAATTCGGCTTCTCGGATCAATAGGCACCAACTATTTGACCCGATTCGACTTAACGAATCATTAAGGCTTGTATTTGACCACAATTGACTTCTCGGATCAACAAGTCTTTCAATTGACCCAATTCGGCTTCTCGGATCAACAAGCATCCATAACTTAATCCGTTTGTTTTACCAAGTCACTAAGTACACACAATGTGGCCCAATTCGGCTTCTCGGATCAATAAGCACCAAGTATTTGACTCCGTTCGCCTTCACGAATCATTAAGGCTTGTATTTGAACCCAATTGACTTTTCGGATCAACAAGTCTTTCAATTGACCCAATTCGGCTTCTCGGATCAACAAGTATCCATAACTTAATCCGTTTGTTTTACCAAGTCACCAAGTACGCACAATGTGATCCAATTCGGCTTCTCGGATCAACAAGCACCAACTATTTGACTCCGATCGCCTTCACGAATCATTAAGGCTTGTATTTGAACCCAATTGACTTCTCGGATCAACAAGTCTTTCAATTGACCCAATTGGGCTTCTCGGATCGTATCCATAACTTCATCCGTTTGTTTTACCAAGTCACCAAGTACACTCAATGTGACCTAATTCGGCTTCTCGGATCAACAAGCACCAGTTATTTGACTCCGTTCGACTTCACGAATCATTAAGGCTTGTATTTGAACCCAATTGACTTCTCGGATCAACAAGTCTTTCAATTGACCCAATTCGGCTTCTCGAATCAACAAGTATCCATAACTTGATCCGTTTGTTTTACCAAGTCACAAAGTACGCACAATGTGACCCAATTCGCCTTCTCGGATCAACAAGCACCAACTAGTTGACTCCGTTCGACTTCACGAATCATTAAGGCTTGTATTTAAACACAATTGACTTCTCGGATCAACAAGTCTTTCAATTGACCCAATTCGGCTTCTCGGATAAACAAGTATCCATAACTTGATCCGTTTGTTTTACCAAGTCACCAAGTACGCCCAATGTGACCCAATTCGCCTTCTCGGATCAACAAGCACCAGCTATTTGACTCCGTTCGACTTCACGAATCATTAAGGCTTGTATTTGAACCTAATTGACTTCTTGGATCAACAAGTCTTTCAATTGACCCAATTCGGCTTCTCGGATCAACAAGTATTCATAACTTGATCCGTTTATTTTACCAACTCACCAAGTACGCACAATGTGTTCGGCTTCTCGAATCAACAAGCACCAACTATTTGACTCGATTCGACTTCACGAGTCATTAAGGCTTGTATTTGACCACAATTGATTTTTCGGATCAACAAGTCTTCCATTTGACACGATTCGGCTTCTCGGATCAACAAATATCCATAACTTTATCCGTTTGTTTTACCAAGTCACCAAGTACGCACAATGTGACCTAATTCGGCTTCTCGGATCAACAAGCACCAACTATTTGACTCGATTCGACTTCACGAGTCATTAAGGCTTGTATTTGATCACAATTGACTTCTCGGATCAACAAGTCTTCCATTTGACCCAATTCGGCTTCTCTCTTCAACAAGTATCCATAACTTGATCCGTTTGTTTTCCCAAGTCACCAAGTATGCACAATGTGACCCAATTCGGCTTCTCGTATCAACAAGCACGAACTATTTGACTCCGTTCGACATCTTGAATCATTAAGGCTTGTATTTGAACCCAATTGACTTCTCGGATCAACAAGGCTTTCAATTGACCCAATTCGGCTTCTCGGATCAACAAGTATCCATAACTTCATCCCTTTGTTTTTACCAAGTCACCAAGTACGCACAATGTGACCCACTTCAACTACTCGGATCAACAAGCACCAACTATTTGGCTCTGTTCGACTTCACGAATCATTAAGGCTTGTATTTGATCCCAATTGACTTCTCGGATCAACAAGTCTTTCAATTGACCTAAATGGGCTTCTCGGATCAATAAGTATCCGTAAATTTATCCGTCTGTTTTACCAAGTCACCAAGTACGCACAATGTGACCTAATTCGGCTTCTCGTATCAACAAGCACCAATTATTTGACTCGATTCGACTTCTCGAATCATTAAGGGTTGTATTTAAACCCAATTGACTTCTCGGATCAACAAGTCTTTCAATTGACCCAATTCGGCTTCTGGGATAAACAAGTATCTATAACTTGATCCATTTGTTTTACCAAGTCACCAAGTACGCACAATGTGACCCAATTCGGCTTCTCGGATCAACAAGCACCAACTTTTGACTCCGTTCGACTTCACGAATCATTAAGGCTTGTATTTGAACCCAATTGACTTCTCGGATCAACAAGTCTTTCAATTGACCCAATTCGGCTTCTCGGATCAACAAGTATCCATAACTCGATCCGTTTCTTTTACCAAGTCACCAAGTACGCACAATGTGACCCAATTCGCCTTCTCGGATCAACAAGCACCAACTATTTGACTCCGTTCGACTTCACGAATCATTAAGGCTTGTATTTGAGCCCAATTGACTACTCGGATCAACAAGTCTTTCAATTGACCCAATTCGGTTTCTCGGATCAACAAGTATCCATAACATGATCCGTTTGTTTTACCATGTCTCCAAGTACGCACAATGTGACCCAATTCGCCTTCTCGGATCAACAAACACCAACTATTTGACTCCATTCGACTTCTCGAATCATTAAGGCTTGTATTTGAACCCAATTGACTTCTCGGATCAACAAGTCTTTCAATTGACCCAATTGGGCTTCTCAGATCAATAAGTATCCATAAATTTATCCGTCTGTTTTACCAAGTCACCAAGTAAGCACAATGTAACCTAATTCGGCTTCTCGGATAAACAAGCACCAACTATTTGACTCCGTTCGACTTCACGAATCATTAAGGCTTGTATTTGAGCCCAATTGACTTCTCGGATCAACAAGTCTTTCAATTGACCCAATTCGGTTTCTCGGATCAACAAGTATCCATAACATGATCCGTTTGTTTTACCAAGTCACCAAGTACGCACAATGTGACCCAATTCGCCTTCTCGGATCAACAAACACCAACTATTTGACTGCATTCGACTTCACGAATCATTAAGGCTTGTATTTGAACCCAATTGACTTCTCGGATCAACAAGTCTTTCAATTAACCCAATTGGGCTTCTCGGATCAATAAGTATCCAAAAATTTATCCGTCTGTTTTACCAAGTCACCAAGTACGCACAATGTGACCTAATTCGGCTTCTCGGATCAACACGCACCAACTATTTGACTCCATTCGACTTCACGAATCAATAAGGCTTGTATTTGAGCCTAATTGACTTCTCGGATCAACAAGTCTTTCAATTTACCCAATTCGGTTTCTCGGATCAACAAGTATCCATAACATGATCTGTTTGTTTTACCAAGTCAGCAAGTACGCACAATGTGACCCAATTCGCCTTCTCGGATCAACAAACACCAACTATTTGACTGCATTCGACTTCACGAATCATTAAGGCTTGTATTTGAACCCAATTGACTTCTCGGATCAACAAGTCTTTCAATTGACCCAATTGGGCTTCTCGGATCAATAAGTATCCAAAAATTTATCCGTCTGTTTTACCAAGTCACCAAGTACGCACAATGTGACCTAATTCGGCTTCTCGGATCAACACGCACCAACTATTTGACTCCATTCGACTTCACGAATCAATAAGGCTTGTATTTGAGCCTAATTGACTTCTCGGATCAACAAGTCTTTCAATTTACCCAATTCGGTTTCTCGGATCAACAAGTATCCATAACATGATCTGTTTGTTTTACCAAGTCAGCAAGTACGCACAATGTGACCCAATTCGCCTTCTCGGATCAACAAGCACCAACTATTTGACTCCGTTCGACTTCACGAATCATTAAGGCTTGTATTTGAGCCCAATTGACTACTCGGATCAACAAGTCTTTCAATTGACCCAATTCAATTTCTCGGATCAACAAGTATCCATAACATGATCCGTTTGTTTTACCATGTCTCCAAGTACGCACAATGTGACCCAATTCGCCTTCTCGGATCAACAAACACCAACTATTTGACTCCATTCGACTTCTCGAATCATTAAGGCTTGTATTTGAACCCAATTGACTTCTCGGATCAACAAGTCTTTCAATTGACCCAATTGGGCTTCTCAGATCAATAAGTATCCATAAATTTATCCGTCTGTTTTACCAAGTCACCAAGTAAGCACAATGTAACCTAATTCGGCTTCTCGGATAAACAAGCACCAACTATTTGACTCCGTTCGACTTCACGAATCATTAAGGCTTGTATTTGAGCCCAATTGACTTCTCGGATCAACAAGTCTTTCAATTGACCCAATTCGGTTTCTCGGATCAACAAGTATCCATAACATGATCCGTTTGTTTTACCAAGTCACCAAGTACGCACAATGTGACCCAATTCGCCTTCTCGGATCAACAAACACCAACTATTTGACTGCATTCGACTTCACGAATCATTAAGGCTTGTATTTGAACCCAATTGACTTCTCGGATCAACAAGTCTTTCAATTGACCCAATTGGGCTTCTCGGATCAATAAGTATCCAAAAATTTATCCGTCTGTTTTACCAAGTCACCAAGTACGCACAATGTGACCTAATTCGGCTTCTCGGATCAACACGCACCAACTATTTGACTCCATTCGACTTCACGAATCAATAAGGCTTGTATTTGAGCCTAATTGACTTCTCGGATCAACAAGTCTTTCAATTTACCCAATTCGGTTTCTCGGATCAACAAGTATCCATAACATGATCTGTTTGTTTTACCAAGTCAGCAAGTACGCACAATGTGACCCAATTCGCCTTCTCGGATCAACAAGCACCAACTATTTGACTCCATTCGACTTCACAAATCATTAAAGCTTGTATTTGATCCCAATTGACTTCTCGGATCAACAAGTCTTTCAATTGACCTAATTGGGCTTCTCGGATCAATAAGTATCCATAAATTTATCCGTCTATTTTACCAAGTCACCAAGTATGCACAATGTGACCTAATTCGGCTTCTCGTATCAACAAGCACCAATTATTTGACTCGATTCGACTTCTCGAATCATTAAGGGTTGTATTTAAACCCAATTGAGTTCTCGGATCAACAAATCTTTCAATTGACCCAATTCGGCTTCTCGGATCAACAAGTATCTATAACTTGATCTATTTGTTTTACCAAGTCACCAAGTACGCACAATGTGACCCAATTCGGCTTCTCGGATCAACAAGCACCAACTATTCGACTCCGTTCGACTTCACGAATCATTAAGGCTTGTATTTGAACCCAGTTGACTTCTCGGATCAACAAGTCTTTCAATTGACCCAATTCGGCTTCTCGGATCAACAAGTATCCATAACTTTATCCCATTGTTTTACCAAGTCACCAAGTACGCACAATGTGACCCAATTCGGCTTCTCGGATCAACAAGCACCAACTATTGGACTCCGTTCGACTTCACGAATCATTAAGGCTTTTATTTGACCCAAATTGACTTCTCGGATCAACAAGTCTATAAATTGACCCAATTCGACTTCTCGGGTCAACAAGTATCCATAACTTCATCCGTTTGTTTTACCAAGTCACCAAGTACGCACAATGTGACCCAATGTGCCTTCTCGGATCAACAAGCACCAACTATTTGACTCCGTTCGACTTCACGAATCATTAAGGCTTGTATTTGAGCCTAATTGACTTCTCGGATCAACAAGTCTTTCAATTGACCCAATTCGGTTTCTCGGATCAACAAGTATCCATAATATGATACGTTTATTTTACCAAGTCAGCAAGTACGCACAATGTGACCTAATTCGGCTTCTCGGATCAACAAGCACAAGTTATTTGACTCCGTTCGACTTCACGAATCATTAAGGCTTGTATTTGAACCCAATTGACTTCTCGGATCAACAAGTCTTTCAATTGACCCAATTCGGCTTCTCGGATCAACAAGTATCCATAACTTGATCCGTTTGTTTTACCAAGTCACAAAGTTCGCACAATGTGACCCAATTCGCCTTCTCGGATCAACAAGCACCAACTATTTGACTCCGTTCGACTTCACGGATCATTAAGGCTTGTATTTGAACTCAATTGACTTCTCGGATCAACAAGTCTTTCAATTGACCCAATTCGGCTTCTAGAATCAACAAGTATCCATAACTTAATCCGTTTCTTTTACCAAGTCACCAAGTACGCACAATGTGACCTAATTCGGCTTCTCGGATCAACAAGCACCAACTATTTGACTCGATTCGACGTCACAAATCATTAAGGCTTGTATTTGACCACAATGACTTCTCGGATCAACAAGTCTTCCATTTGGCCCAATTGGGCTTCTCGGATCAACAAGTATCCATAACTTGATCCATTTGTTTTATCAAGTCACCAAGTACGCATAATGTGACCCAATTCGGCTTGTCGGATCAACAAGCACGAACTATGTGACTCTGTTCGACTTCTTGAATCATTAAGGCTTGTATTTGACCACAATTGACTTCTCGGATCAACAAGTCTTCCATTTGACTTAATTGGGCTTCTCGAATCAACAAGTATCCATAACTTGATTCGTTCGTTTTTCATGTCACCAAGTACGCACAATGTGACCCAATTCGCCTTCTCGGATCAACAAGCACCAACTATTTGACTCTGTTCGACTTCACGAATCATTACGACTTGTATTTAAATCCAATTGACTTCTCGGATCAACAAGTCTTTCAATTGACCCAATTCGGCTTCTCGGATAAATAAGTATCCATAACTTGATCCGTTTGTTTTAACAAGTCACCAAGTTCGCCCAATGTGACCCAATTCACCTTCTCGGATCAACAAGTACCAGCTATTTGACTCCGTTCGACTTCACGAATCATTAAGGCTTGTATGTGAACCCAATTGACTTCTCGGATCAACAAGTCTTTCAATTGACCCAATTCGGCTTCTCGGATAAACAAGTATCCATAACTTGATCCGTTTGTTTTAACAAGTCACCAAGTACGCCCAATGTGACCCAATTCACCTTCTCGGATCAACAAGTACCAGCTATTTGACTCCGTTCGACTTCACGAATCATTAAGGCTTGTATTTGAACTTAATTGACTTTTCGGATCAACAAGTCTTTCAATTGACCCAATTCGGCTTCTCGGATCAACAAGTATACATAACCTGATCCGTTTATTTTACCAAGTCACCAAGTACGCACAATGTGTTCGGCTTCTCGAATCAACAAGCACCAACTATTTGACTCGATTCGACTTCACGAGTCATTAAGGCTTGTATTTGACCACAATTGATTTCTCGGATCAACAAGTCTTCCATTTTACCCGATTTGGCTTCTCGCATCAACAAGTATCCATAACTTTATCCGTTTGTTTTACCAAGTCACCAAGTACGCACAATGTGACCTAATTCGGCTTCTCGGATCAACAAGCACCAACTATTTGACTCGATTCGACTTCACGAGTCATTAATCCTTGTATTTTATCACAATTGACTTCTCGGATCAACAAAGTCTTCCATTTGACCCAATTCGGCTTCTCTCTTCAACAAGTATCCATAACTTGATCCGTTTGTTTTCCCAAGTCACCAAGTACGCACAATGTGACACAATTCGGCTTCTCGGATCAACAAGCACGAACTATTTGACTCCGTTTGTCATCTTGAATCATTAAGGATTGTATTTGAACCCAATTGACTTCTCGGATCAACAAGTCTTTCAATTGACCCAATTCGGCTTCTCGAATCAACAAGTATCCATAACTTCATCCCTTTGTTTTACCAAGTCACCAAGTACGCACAATGTGACCCACTTCAACTTCTCAGATCAACAAGCACCAACTATTTGGCTCTGTTCGACTTCACGAATCATTAAGGCTTGTATTTGATCCCAATTGACTTCTCGGATCAACAAGTCTTTCAATTGACCCAATTGGGCTTCTCGGATCAATAAGTATCTATAAATTTATCCGTCTGTTTTTCCAAGTCTCCAAGTACGCACAATGTGACCTAATTCGGCTTCTCGTATCAACAAGCACCAATTATTTGACTCGATTCGACTTCTCGAATCATTAAGGGTTGTATTTAAACCCAATTGACTTCTCGGATCAACAAGTCTTTCAATTGACCCAATTCGACTTCTGGGATCAACAAGTATCTATAACTTGATCCATTTGTTTTACCAAGTCACCGAGTACGCACAATGTGACTCAATTCGGCTTCTCGGATCAACAAGCACCAACTATTTGACTCCGTTCGACTTCGCGAATCATTAAGGTTTGTATTTGAATGCAATTGACTTCTCGGATCAACAAGTCTTTCAATTGACCTAATTGGGCTTCTCGGATCAACAAGTATCCATAACTTAATCCGTTTGTTTTACCAAGTCACCAAGTACACACAATGTGACCCAATTCGGCTTCTCGGATCAATAAGCACCAAGTATTTGACTCCGTTCGACTTCATGAATCATTAAGGCTTGTATTTGAGCCTAATTGACTTCTCGGATCAACAAGTCTTTCAATTGACCCAATTCGGTTTCTCGGATCACTAAGTATCCATAACATGATCCGTTTGTTTTACCAAGTCACCAAGTACGCACAATGTGACCCACTTCAACTTCTCGGATCAACAAGCACCAACTATTTGGCTCTGTTCGACTTCACGAATCATTAAGGCTTGTATTTGATCCCAATTGACTTCTCGGATCAACAAGTCTTTCAATTGACCCAATTGGGCTTCTCGGATCAATAAGTATCCATAAATTTATCCGTCTGTTTTACCAAGTCTCCAAGTACGCACAATGTGACCTAATTCGGCTTCTCGTATCAACAAGCACCAATTATTTGACTCGATTCGACTTCTCGAATCATTAAGGGTTGTATTTAAACCCAATTGACTTCTCGGATCAACAAGTCTTTCAATTGACCCAATTCGACTTCTGGGATCAACAAGTATCTATAACTTGATCCATTTGTTTTACCAAGTCAACAAGTACGCACAATGTGACTCAATTCGGCTTCTCGGATCAACAAGCACCAACTATTTGACTCCGTTCGACTTCGCGAATCATTAAGGTTTGTATTTGAATGCAATTGACTTCTCGGATCAACAAGTCTTTCAATTGACCTAATTGGGCTTCTCGGATCAACAAGTATCCATAACTTAATCCGTTTGTTTTACCAAGTCACCAAGTACACACAATGTGACCCAATTCGACTTCTCGGATCAATAAGCACCAAGTATTTGACTCCGTTCGACTTCATGAATCATTAAGGCTTGTATTTGAGCCTAATTGACTTCTCGGATCAACAAGTCTTTCAATTGACCCAATTCGGTTTCTCGGATCAATAAGTATCCATAACATGATCCGTTTGTTTTACCAAGTCACCAAGTACGCACAATGTGACCCAATTCGTCTTCTCGGATCAACAAGCACCAACTATTTGACTCCATTCGACTTCACGAATCATTAAGGCTTGTATTTGAACCCAATTGACTTTTTCGATCAACAAGTCTTTCAATTGACCCAATTGGGCTTCTCGGATCAATAAGTATCCATAAATTTATCCGTCTGTTTTACCAAGTCACAAAGTACGCACAATGTGACCTAATTCGGCTTCTCGTATCAATAAGCACCAAATATTTGACTCGATTCGACTTCTCGAATCATTAAGGCTTGTATTTGAACCCAATTGACTTCTCGGATCAACAAGTCTTTCAATTGACCCAATTCGGCTTCTCGGATGAACAAGTATCTATAACTCAATCCGTTTCTTGTACCAAGTCAGCAAGTACGCACAATGTGACCCAATTCGCCTTCTCGGATCAACAAGCACCAATTATTTGACTCCATTCGACTTCACAAATCATTAAGGCTTGTATTTGATCCCAATTGACTTCTCGAATCAACAAGTCTTTCAATTGACCCAATTGGGCTTCTCGGATCAATAAGTATCCATAAATTTATCCGTCTGTTTTACCAAGTCACCAAGTACGCACAATGTGACCTAATTCGGCTTCTCGTATCAACAAGCACTAATTATTTGACTCGATTCGACTTCTCGAATCATTAAGGGTTGTATTTAAACCCAATTGACTTCTCGGATCAACAAGTCTTTCAATTGACCCAATTCGGCTTCTGGGATCAACAAGTATCTATAACTTGATCCATTTGTTTTACCAAGTCACCAAGTACGCACAATGTGACCCAATTCGGCTTCTCGGATCAACAAGCACCAACTTTTGACTCCGTTCGACTTCACGAATCATTAAGGCTTGTATTTGAACCCAATTGACTTCTCGGATCAACAAGTCTTTCAATTGACCCAATTCGGCTTCTCGGATAAACAAGTATCCATAACTTGATCCGTTTGTTTTAACAAGTCACCAAGTACGCCCAATGTGACCCAATTCGCCTTCTCGGATCAACAAGTACCAGCTATTTGACTCCGTTCGACTTCACGAATCATTAAGGCTTGTATTTGAACTTAATTGACTTTTCGGATCAACAAGTCTTTCAATTGACCCAATCCGGCTTCTCGGATCAACAAGTATACATAACCTGATCCGTTTATTTTACCAAGTCACCAAGTACGCACAATGTGTTCGGCTTCTCGAATCAACAAGCACCAACTATTTGACTCGATTCGACTTCACGAGTCATTAAGGCTTGTATTTGACCACAATTGATTTCTCGGATCAACAAGTCTTCCCTTTGACCCGATTTGGCTTCTCGGATCAACAAGTATCCATAACTTTATCCGTTTGTTTTACCAAGTCACCAAGTACGCACAATGTGACCTAATTCGGCTTCTCGGATCAACAAGCACCAACTATTTAACTCGATTCGACTTCACGAGTCATTAAGGCTTGTATTTGAACCCAATTGACTTCTAGGATCAACAAGTCTTTCAATTGACCCAATTCGGCTTCTCGGATCAACAAGTATCCATAACTTGATCCGTTTGTTTTACCAAGTCACCAAGTACGCACAATGTGACCCAATTCGGCTTCTCGTATCAACAAGCACGAACTATTTGACTCCGTTCGACATCTTGAATCATTAAGGCTTGTATTTGAACCCAATTGACTTCTCGGATCAACAAGTCTTTCAATTGACCCAATTCGGCTTCTCGGATCAACAAGTATCCATAACTTCATCCCTTTGTTTTACCAAGTTAACAAGTACGCAAAATGTGACCCACTTCAACTACTCGGATCAACAAGCACCAACTATTTGGCTCTGTTCGACTTCACGAATCATTAAGGCTTGTATTTGATCCCAATTGACTTCTCGGATCAACAAGTCTTTCAATTGACCTAATTGTGCTTCTCGGATCAATAAGTATCCATAAATTTATCCGTCTGTTTTACCAAGTCACCAAGTACGCACAATGTGACCTAATTCGGCTTCTCGTATCAACAAGCACTAATTATTTGACTCGATTCGACTTCTCGAATCATTAAGGGTTGTATTTAAACCCAATTGACTTCTCGGATCAACAAGTCTTTCAATTGACCTAATTCGGCTTCTGGGATCAACAAGTATCTATAACTTGATCCATTTGTTTTACCAAGTCACCAAGTACGCACAATGTGACCCAATTCGGCTTCTCGGATCAACAAGCACCAACTTTTGACTCCGTTCGACTTCACGAATCATTAAGGCTTGTATTTGAACCCAATTGACTTCTCGGATCAACAAGTCTTTCAATTGACCCAATTCGGCTTCTCGGATCAACAAGTATCCGTAACTCGATCCGTTTCTTTTACCAAGTCACCAAGTACGCACAATGTGACCCAATTCGCCTTCTCGGATCAACAAGCACCAACTATTTGACTCTGTTCGACTTCACGAATCATTAAGGCTTGTATTTGAGCCCAATTGACTTCTCGGATCAACAAGTCTTTCAATTGACCCAATTCGGTTTCTCGGATCAACAAGTATCCATAACATGATCCGTTTGTTTTACAAAGTCACCAAGTACGCACAATGTGACCCAATGCGCCTTCTCGGATCAACAATCACCAACTATTTGACTCCATTCGACTTCACGAATCATTAAGGCTTGTATTTGAACCCAATTGACTTCTCGGATCAACAAGTATTTCAATTGACCCAATTGGGCTTCTCGGATCAATAAGTATCCATAAATTTATCCGTCTGTTTTACCAAGTCACCAAGTACGCACAATGTGACCTAATTCGGCTTCTCGGATCAACAAGCACCAACTATTTGACTCCGTTCGACTTCACGAATCATTAAGGCTTGTATTTGAGCCTAATTGACTTCTCGGATCAACAAGTCTTTCAATTGACCCAATTCGGTTTCTCGGATCAACAAGTATCCATAACATGATCCGTTTGTTTTACCAAGTCAGCAAGTACGCACAATGTGACCTAATTCGTCTTCTCGGATCAACAAGCACCAACTATTTGACTCCATTCGACTTCACAAATCATTAAAGCTTGTATTTGATCCCAATTGACTTCTCGGATCGACAAGTCTTTCAATTGACCTAATTGGGCTTCTCGGATCAATAAGTATCCATAAATTTATCCGTCTATTTTACCAAGTCACCAAGTATGCACAATGTGACCTAATTCGGCTTCTCGTATCAACAAGCACCAATTATTTGACTCGATTCGACTTCTCGAATCATTAAGGCTTGTATTTAAACCCAATTGAGTTCTCGGATCAACAAATCTTTCAATTGACCCAATTCGGCTTCTCGGATCAACAAGTATCTATAACTTGATCTATTTGTTTTACCAAGTCACCAAGTACGCACAATGTGACCCAATTCGGCTTCTCGGATCAACAAGCACCAACTATTTGACTCCGTTCGACTTCACGAATCATTAAGGCTTGTATTTGAACACAATTGACTTCTCGGATCAACAAGTCTTTCAGTTGACCCAATTCGGCTTCTCGGATCAACAAGTATCCATAACTTTATCCCTTTGTTTTACCAAGTCACCAAGTACGCACAATGTGACCCAATTCGGCTTCTCGGATCAACAAGCACCAACTATTTGACTCCGTTCGACTTCACGAATCATTAAGGCATGTATTTGACCACAATTGACTTCTCGGATCAACAAGTCTTCCATTTGACTTAATTGGGCTTCTCGAATCAACAAGTATCCATAACTTGATTCGTTCGTTTTTCATGTCACCAAGTACGCACAATGTGACCAAATTCGCCTTCTCGGATCAACAAGCACCAACTATTTGACTCTGTTCGACTTCACGAATTATTACGACTTGTATTTGAATCCAATTGACTTCTCGGATCAACAAGTCTTTCAATTAACCCAATTCGGCTTCTCGAATCAACAAGTATCCATAACTTGATCCGTTTGTTTTACCAAGTCACCAAGTACGCACAATGTAACCCAATTCGCCTTCTCGGATCAACAAGCACCAACTATTTGACTCCGTTCGACTTCACGAATCCTTAAGGCTTGTATTTGAACCCAATTGACTTCTCGGATCAACAAGTCTTTCAATTGACCCAATTCGGCTTCTCGGATAAACAAGTATCCATAACTTGATCCGTTTGTTTTAACAAGTCACCAAGTACGCCCAATGTGACCCAATTCGCCTTCTCGGATCAACAAGTACCAGCTATTTGACTCCGTTCGACTTCACGAATCATTAAGGCTTGTATTTGAACTTAATTGACTTTTCGGATCAACAAGTCTTTCAATTGACCCAATTCGGCTTCTTGGATCAACAAGTATACATAACCTGATCCGTTTATTTTACCAAGTCACCAAGTACGCACAATGTTTTCG
The DNA here is from genome assembly GCA_958295605.1 of Ajuga chamaepitys. Taxonomy (NCBI): domain Eukaryota; kingdom Viridiplantae; phylum Streptophyta; class Magnoliopsida; order Lamiales; family Lamiaceae; genus Ajuga; species Ajuga chamaepitys. The sequence goes on from OY282507.1 coordinate 26,536,465, forward strand.
GCTTCTCGAATCAACAAGCACCAACTATTTGACTCGATTCGACTTCACGAGTCATTAAGGCTTGTATTTGACCACAATTGATTTCTCGGATCAACAAGTCTTCCATTTGACCCGATTTGGCTTCTCGGATCAACAAGTATCCATAACTTGATCCGTTTGTTTTCCCAAGTCACCAAGTACGCACAATGTGACCCAATTCGGCTTCTCGGATCAACAAGCACGAACTATTTGACTCCGTTCGACATCTTGAATCATTAAGGCTTGTATTTGAACCCAATTGACTTCTCGGATCAACAAGTCTTTCAATTGACCCAATTCGGCTTCTCGAATCAACAAGTATCCATAACTTCATCCCTTTGTTTTACCAAGTCACCAAGTACGCACAATGTGACCCACTTCAACTTCTCGGATCAACAAGCACCAACTATTTGGCTCTGTTCGACTTCACGAATCATTAAGGCTTGTATTTAATCCCAATTGACTTCTCGGATCAACAAATCTTTCAATTGACCCAATTGGGCTTCTCGGATCAATAAGTATCCATAAATTTATCCGTCTGTTTTACCAAGTCTCCAAGTACGCACAATGTGACCTAATTCGGCTTCTCGTATCAACAAGCACCAATTATTTGACTCGATTCGACTTCTCGAATCATTAAGGGTTGTATTTAAACCCAATTGACTTCTCGGATCAACAAGTCTTTCAATTGACCCAATTCGACTTCTGGGATCAACAAGTATCTATAACTTGATCCATTTGTTTTACCAAGTCACCAACTACGCACAATGTGACTCAATTCGGCTTCTCGGATCAACAAGCCCCAACTATTTGACTACGTTCGACTTCGCGAATCATTAAGGCTTGAATTTGAACGCAATTGACTTCTAGGATCAACAAGTCTTTCAATTGACCTAATTGGGCTTCGCGGATCAACAAGTATCCATAACTTAATCCGTTTGTTTTACCAAGTCACCAAGTACACACAATGTGACCCAATTCGTCTTCTCGGATCAACAAGCACCAACTATTTGACTCCATTCGGCTTCACGAATCATTAAGGCTTGTATTTGAACCCAATTGACTTCTTGGATCAACAAGTCTTTCAATTGACCCAATTGGGCTTCTCGGATCAATAAGTATCCATAAATTTATCCGTCTGTTTTACCAAGTCACAAAGTACGCACAATGTGACCGAATTCGGCTTCTCGTATCAATAAGCACCAAATATTTGACTCGATTCGACTTCTCGAATCATTAAGGCTTGTATTTGAACCCAATTGACATCTCGGATCAACAAGTCTTTCAATTGACCCAATTCGACTTCTCGGATCAACAAGTATCTATAACTCGATCCGTTTCTTTTACCAAGTTAGCAAGTACGCACAATGTGACCCAATTCGCCTTCTCGGATCAACAAGCACCAATTATTTGACTCCATTCGACTTCTCAAATCATTAAGGCTTGTATTTGATCCCAATTGACTTCTCGGATCAACAAGTCTTTCAATTGACCTAATTCGACTTCTCGGATCAACAAGTATCCATAACTTGATCCGTTTGTTTTACCAAGTCACCAAGTACGCACAATGTGACCCAATTCGCCTTCTCCGATAAACAAGTATCCATAACTTGATCCGTTTGTTTTACCAAGTCACCAAGTACGCCCAATGTGACCCAATTCGCCTTCTCGGATCAACAAGCACCAGCTATTTGACTCCATTCGACTTCACGAATCATTAAGGCTTGTATTTGAGCTTAATTGACTTCTCGGATCAACAAATCTTTCAATTGACCCAATTCGGCTTCTCGGACCAACAAGTATCCACAACGTGATCTGTTTGTTTTACCAAGTCACCAAGTACGCACATTGTGACCCAATTCGGCTTCTCGGATTAACAGGCACCAACTATTTGACCCGATTCGACTTCACGAATTATTAAGGCTTGTATTTGACCACAATTGACTTCTCGGATCAACAAGTCTTTCAATTGACCTAATTCGGCTTCTCGGATCAACAAGCATCCGTAACTTAATCCGTTTATTTTACCAAGTCACCAAGTACGCACAATGTGATCCAATTCGGCTTCTCGGATCAACAAGCACCAACTATTTGACTCCGATCGCCTTCACGAATCATTAAGGCTTGTATTTGAACCCAATTGACTTCTCGGATCAACAAGTCTTTCAATTGACCCAATTGGGCTTCTCGGATCAACAAGTATCCATAACTTCATCCGTTTGTTTTACCAAATCACCAAGTACGCTCAATGTGACCTAATTCGGCTTCTCGGATCAACAAGCACCAGTTATTTAACTCCGTTCGACTTCACGAATCATTAAGGCTTGTATTTGAACCCAATTGACTTCTAGGATCAACAAGTCTTTCAATTGACCCAATTCGGCTTCTCGGATCAACAAGTATCCATAACTTGATCCGTTTGTTTTACCAAGTCACAAAGTACGCACAATGTGACCCAATTCGCCTTCTCGGATCAACAAGCACCAACTATTTGACTCCGTTCGACTTCACGAATCATTAAGGCTTGTATTTGAACTCAATTGACTTCTCGGATCAACAAGTCTTTCAATTGACCTAATTCGGCTTCTGGAATCAACAAGTATCCATAACTTGATCCGTTTCTTTTACCAAGTCACCAAGTACGCACAATGTGACCTAATTCGGCTTCTCGGATCAACAAGCACCAACTATTTGACTCGATTCGACTTCACAAATCATTAAGGCTTGTATTTGACCACAATGACTTCTCGGATCAACAAGTCTTCCATTTGACCCAATTGGGCTTCTCGGATCAACAAGTATCCATAACTTGATCCATTTGTTTTATCAAGTCACCATGTACGCACAATGTGACCCAATTCGGCTTGTCGGATCAACAAGCACGAACTATGTGACTCTGTTCGACTTCTTGAATCATTAAGGCGTGTATTTGACCACAATTTTCTTCTCGGATCAACAAGTCTTCCATTTGACTTAATTGGGCTTCTCGAATCAACAAGTATCCATAACTTGATTCGTTCGTTTTTCATGTCACCAAGTACGCACAATATGACCCAATTCGCCTTCTCGGATCAACAAGCACCAACTATTTGACTCTGTTCGACTTCACGAATCATTAAGGCTTGTATTTGAATCCAATTGACTTCTCGGATCAACAAGTCTTTCAATTGACCCAATTCGGCTTCTCGGATCAACAAGTATTCATAACTTGATCCGTTTATTTTACCAACTCACCAAGTACGCACAATGTGTTCGGCTTCTCGAATCAACAAGCACCAACTATTTGACTCGATTCGACTTCACGAGTCATTAAGGCTTGTATTTGACCAAAATTGATTTCTCGGATCAACAAGTCTTCCATTTGACCCGATTCGGCTTCTCGGATCAACAAATATCCATAAGTTTATCCGTTTGTTTTACCAAGTCACCAAGTACGCACAATGTGACCTAATTCGGCTTCTCGGATCAACAAGCACCAACTATTTGACTCGATTTGACTTCACGAGTCATTAAGGCTTGTATCTGATCACAATTGACTTCTCGGATCAACAAGTCTTCCATTTGACCCAATTCGGCTTCTCTCTTCAATAAGTATCCATAAATTTATCCGTCTGTTTTACCAAGTCACCAAGTATGCACAATGTGACCTAATTCGGCTTCTCGTATCAACAAGCACCAATTATTTGACTCGATTCGACTTCTCGAATCATTAAGGCTTGTATTTAAACCCAATTGAGTTCTCGGATCAACAAGTCTTTCAATTGACCCAATTCGGCTTCTCGGATCAACAAGTATCTATAACTTGATCCATTTGTTTTACCAAGTCACCAAGTACGCACAATGTGACCCAATTCGGCTTCTCGGATCAACAAGCACCAACTATTTGACTCCGTTCGACTTCACGAATCATTAAGGCTTGTATTTGAACCCAATTGACTTCTCGGATCAACAAGTCTTTCAATTGACCCAATTCGGCTTCTCGGATCAACAAGCACCAACTATTTGACTCCGTTCGACTTCACGAATCATTAAGGCTTGTATTTGACCACAATTGACTTCTCGGATCAACAAGTCTATAAATTGACCCAATTCGGCTTCTCGGGTCAACAAGTATCCATAACTTCATCCGTTTGTTTTACCAAGTCACCAAGTACGCACAATGTGACCCAATTCGCCTTCTCGGATCAACAAGTATCCATAACTTAATCCGTTTGTTTTACCAAGTCACCAAGTACGCACAATGTGACCCTATTCGGCTTCTTGGATCAACAAGCACCAACTATTTGACTCCGTTCACCTTCACGAATCATTAAGGCTTGTATTTGAACCTAATTGACTTCTCGGATCAACAAGTCTTTCAATTGACCCAATTCGGCTTCTCGGATCAACAAGTATCCATAACTTGATCCGTTTCTTTTACCAAGTCACCAAGTACGCACAATGTGACTTAATTCGGCTTCTCGGATCAACAACCACCAACTATTTTACTCCGTTCGACTTCACGAATCATTAAGGCTTGTATTTGAACCCAATTGACTTCTCGGATCAACAAGTCTTTCAATTGACCCAATTCGGCTTCACGGATCAACAAGTATCCATAACTTGATCCGTTTGTTTTACCAAGTCACCAAGTACGCACAATGTGACCCAATTCGCCTTATCGGATCAACAAGCACCAACTATTTGACTCCGTTCGACTTCACGAATCATTAAGGCTTGTATTTGAACCCAATTGACTTCTCAGATCAACAAGTCTTTCAATTGACCCAATTCGGCTTCACGGATCAACAAGTATCCGTAACTTGATCCGTTTCTATTACCAAGTCACCAAGTACGCACAATGTGACCTAATTCGGCTTCTCGGATCAACAAGCACCAACTATTTGACTCCGTTCGACTTTACGAATCATTAAGGCTTGTATTTGAACCCAATTGACTTTTCGGATCAACAAGTCTTTCAATTGAGCCAATTCGGCTTCATGGATCAACAAGTATCCATAACTTGATCCGTTTGTTTTACCAAGTCACCAAGTACGCACAAAGTGACCCAATTCGCCTTCTCGGATCAACAAGCACCAAGTATTTGACTCCGTTCGACTTCACGAATCATTAAGGCTTGTATTTGAACCTAATTGACTTCTCGGATCAACAAGTCTTTCAATTGACCCAATTCGACTTCTTGGATCAACAAGCCTCCATAACTTAATCCGTTTGTTTTACCAAGTCACCAAGTACACACAAGGTGACCCAATTCGGCTTCTCGGATCAATAAGCACCAAGTATTTAACTCCGTTCGCCTTCACGAATCATTAAGGCTTGTATTTGAACCCAATTGACTTTTCGGATCAACAAGTCTTTCAATTGACCCAATTCGGCTTCTCGGATCAACAAGTATCCATAACTTAATCCGTTTATTTTACCAAGTCACCAAGTACGCACAATGTGACCCAATTCGGCTTCTCGGATCAACAAGCACCAACTATTTGACTCCGATCGCCTTCACGAATCATTAAGGCTTGTATTTGAACCCAATTGACTTCTTGGATCAACAAGTCTTTCAATTGACCCAATTCGACTTCTCGGATCAACAAGTATCCATAACTTGATCCGTTTGTTTTACCAAGTCACCAAGTACGCAAAATGTGACACAATTCGCCTTCTCGGATCAACAAGCACCACCTATTTGACTCCGTTCGACTTCGCGAATCATTAAGGCTTGTATTTAAACCCAATTGACTTCTCGGATCAACAAGTCTTACAATTGACTCAATTCGGCTTCTCGGATCAACAAGTATCCCTAACTTGATCTGTTTCTTTTACCAAGTCACCAAGTACGCACAATGTGACCTAATTCGGCTTCTCGGATCAACAAGCACCAACTATTTGACTCGATTCGACTTCACGAATCATTGAGGCTTGTATTTTACCACAATTGACTTCTCGGATCAACAAGTCTTCCATTTGACCCAATTTCGCTTCTCGGATCAACAAGTATCCATAACTTGATCTATTTGTTTTATCAAGTCACCAAGTACGCACAATGTGACCCAATTCGCCTTCTCGGATCAACAAGAACAAACTATTTGACTCCGTTCGACTTTTCGAATCATTAAGGCTTGTATTTGAACCCAATTGATTTCTCGGATCAACAAGTCTTTCAATTGACCCTATTCGTCATCTAGGATCAACTAGTATCTTTAATTTGAGCCGTTTGTTTTACCAAGTCACCAAATACGCAGAATGTTACCCAGTTCGCCTTCTCGGATCAACAAGCACCAACTATTTGACTCCGTTCGACTTCACGAATCATTAAGGCTTGTATTTGACCACAATTGACTTCTCGGATCAACATGTCTATAAATTGACCCAATTCGGCATCTCGGGTCAACAAGTATCCATAACTTCATCCGTTTGTTTTATCAAGTCACCAAGTACGCACAATGTAACCCAATTCGCCTTCTCGGATCAACAAGTATCCATAACTTAATCCGTTTATTTTACTATGTCACCAAATACGCACAATGTGACCCAATTCGCCTTCTCGGATCAACAAGCACCAACTATTTGACTCCGTTCGACTTCACGAATCATTAAGGCTTGTATTTGAACCCAATTGACTTCTCGGATCAACAAGTCCTTCAATTGACCCAATTCGGCTTCTCCGATAAACAAGTATCCATAACTTGATCCGTTTGTTTTACCAAGTCACCAAGTACGCCCAATGTGACCCAATTCGCCTTCTCGGATCAACAAGCACCAGCTATTTGACTCCGTTCGACTTCACGAATCATTAAGGCTTGTATTTGAACCCAATTGACTTCTCGGATCAACAAGTCTTTCAATTAACCCAATTCGGCTTCTCGGATCAACAAGTATACATAACTTAATCCGTTTATTTTACCAAGTCACCAAGTACGGACAATGTGTTCGGCTTCTCGAATCAACAAGCACCAACTATTTGACTCGATTCGACTTCACGAATCATTAAGGCTTGTATTTGAACCCAATTGACTTCTCGGATCAACAAGTCTTTCAATTGACCCAATTCGGCTTCTCGGATCAAAAAGTATCCATAACTTCATCCCTTTGTTTTGCCAAGTCACCAAGTACGGACAATGTGACCCACTTCAACTTCTCGGATCAACAAGCACCAACTATTTGGCTCTGTTCGACTTCACGAATCATTAACGCTTGTATTTGATCCCAATTGACTTCTCGGATCAACAAGTCTTTCAATTGACCCAATTGGGCTTCTCGGATCAATAAGTATCCATAAATTTATCCGTCTGTTTTACCAAGTCACCAAGTACGCACAATGTGACCTAATTCGGCTTCTCGGATCAACAAGCACCAATTATTTGACTTGATTCGACTTCTCGAATTATTAAGGGTTGTATTTAAACCCAATTGACTTCTCGGATCAACAAGTCTTTCAATTGACCCAATTCGCTTCTCGGATCAACAAGTATCCATAACATGATCCGTTTGTTTTACCAAGTCAGCAAGTACGCACAATGTGACCTAATTCGCCTTCTCGGATCAACAAGCACCAACTATTTGACTCCGTTCGACTTCACGAATCATTAAGGCTTGTATTTGATCCCAATTGACTTCTCGGATCAACAAGTCTTTCACTTGACCCAATTGGGCTTCTCGGATCAATAAGTATCCATAAATTTATCCGTCTGTTTTACCAAGTCACCAAGTACGCACAATGTGACCTAATTCGGCTTCTCGTATCAACAAGCACCAACTATTTGACTCCATTCGATTTCACGAATCATTAAGGCTTGTATTTGAACCCAATTGACTTCTCGGATCAACAAGTCTTTCAATTGACCCAATTGGGCTTCTCGGATCAATAAGTATCCATAAATTTATCCGTCTGTTTTACCAAATCACCAAGTACGCACAATGTGACCTAATTCGGCTTCTCGGATCAACAAGCACCAACTATTTGACTCCGTTCGACTTCACGAATCATTAAGGCTTGTATTTGAGCCCAATTGACTTCTCGGATCAACAAGTCTTTCAATTGACCCAATTCAGTTTCTCGGATCAACAAGTATCCATAACATGATCCGTTTGTTTTACCAAGTCAGCAAGTACGCACAATGTGACCCAATTCGCCTTCTCGGATCAACAAGCACCAACTATTTGACTCCGTTCGACTTCACGAATCATTAAGGCTTGTATTTGACCACAATTGACTTCTCGGATCAACATGTCTATAAATTGACCCAATTCGGCTTCTCGGGTCAACAAGTATCCATAACTTCATCCGTTTGTTTTACCAAGTCACCAAGTACGCACAATGTAACCCAATTCGCCTTCTCGGATCAAAAAGTATCCATAACTTCATCCCTTTGTTTTGCCAAGTCACCAAGTACGCACAATGTGACCCACTTCAACTTCTCGGATCAACAAGCACCAACTATTTGGCTCTGTTCGACTTCACGAATCATTAAGGCTTGTATTTAATCCCAATTGACTTCTCGGATCAACAAGTCTTTCAATTGACCCAATTGGGCTTCTCGGATCAATAAGTATCCATAAATTTATCCGTCTGTTTTACCAAGTCACCAAGTACGCACAATGTGACCTAATTCGGCTTCTCGTATCAACAAGCACCAATTATTTGACTCGATTCAACTTCTCGAATCATTAAGGGTTGTATTTAAACCCAATTGACTTCTCGGATCAACAAGTCTTTCAATTGACCCAATTCGGCTTCTGGGATCAACAAGTATCTATAACTTGATCAATTTGTTTTACCAAGTCACCAAGTACGCACAATGTGACCCAATTCGGCTTCTCGGATCAACAAGCAGCAGCTATTTGACTCCGTTCGACTTCACGAATCATTAAGGCTTGTATTTGAACCCAATTGACTTCTCGGATCAACAAGTCTTTCAATTGACCCAATTCGGCTTCTCGGATCAACAAGTATACATAACTTGATCCGTTTATTTTACCAAGTCACCAAGTACGGACAATGTGTTCGGCTTCTCGAATCAACAAGCCCCAACTATTTGACTCGATTCGACTTCACGAGTCATTAAGGCTTGTATTTGACCACAATTGATTTCTCGGATCAACAAGTCTTCCATTTGACCCGATTCGGCTTCTCGGATCAACAAGTATCCATAACTTTATCCGTTTGTTTTACCAAGTCACCAAGTACGCACAATGTGACCTAATTCGGCTTCTCGGATCAACAAGCACCAACTATTTGACTCGATTCGACTTCACGAGTCATTAAGGCTTGTATTTGATCACAATTGACTTCTCGGATCAACAAGTCTTCCATTTGACCCAATTCGGCTTCTCTCTTCAACAAGTATCCATAACTTGATCCGTTTGTTTTCCCAAGTCACCAAGTACGCACAATGTGACCCAATTCGGCTTCTCGGATCAACAAGCACGAACTATATGACTCCGTTCGACATCTTGAATCATTAAGGCTTGTATTTGAACCCAATTGACTTCTCGGATCAACAAGTCTTTCAATTGACCCAATTCGGCTTCTCGGATCAACAAGTATCCATAACTTCATCCCTTTGTTTTACCAAGTCACCAAGTACGCACAATATGACCCACTTCAACTTCTCGGATCAACAAGCACCAACTATTTGGCTCTGTTCGACTTCACGAATCATTAAGGCTTGTATTTGATCCCAATTGACTTCTCGGATCAACAAGTCTTTCAATTGACCCAATTGGGCTTCTCGGATCAATAAGTATCCATAAATTTATCCGTCTGTTTTACCAAGTCACCAAGTACGCACAATGTGACCCAATATGCCTTCTCGGATCAACAAGCACCAACTATTTGACTCCGTTCGACTTCACGAATCATTAAGGCTTGTATTTAAACACAATTGACTTCTCGGATCAACAAGTCTTTCAATTGACCCAATTCGGCTTCACGGATCAACAAGTATCCATAACTTGATCCGTTTCTTTTACCAAGTCACCAAGTACGCACAATGTGACCTAATTCGGCTTCTCGGATCAAGAAGCACCAACTATTTGACTCCGTTCGACCTCACGAATCATTAAGGCTTGTATTTGACCACAATTGACTTCACGGATCAACAAGTCTTTCAATTGACCCAATTCGGCTTCACGGATCAACAAGTATCCATAACTTGATCCGTTTGTTTTACCAAGTCACCAAGTACGCACAATGTGACCCAATATGCCTTCTCGGATCAACAAGCACAAACTATTTGACTCCGTTCGACTTCACGAATCATTAAGGCTTGTATTTGAACCCAATTAACTTCTCCGATCAACAACTCTTTCAATTGACCCAATTCGGCTTCACGGATCAACAAGTATCCATAACTTGATCCGTTTGTTTTACCAAGTCACCAAGTATGCACAATGTGACCCAATATGACTTCTCGGATCAACAAGCACCAACTATTTGACTCCGTTCGACTTCACGAATCATTAAGGCTTGTATTTGAGCCCAATTGACTTCTCGGATCAACAAGTCTTTCAATTGACCCAATTCAGTTTCTCGGATCAACAAGTATCCATAACATGATCCGTTTGTTTTACCAAGTCAGCAAGTACGCACAATGTGACCCAATTCGCCTTCTCGGATCAACAAGCACCAACTATTTGACTCCGTTCGACTTCACGAATCATTAAGGCTTGTATTTGATCCCAATTGACTTCTCGGATCAACAAGTCTTTCACTTGACCCAATTGGGCTTCTCGGATCAATAAGTATCCATAAATTTATCCGTCTGTTTTACCAAGTCATCAAGTACGCACAATGTGACCTAATTCGGCTTCTCGTATCAACAAGCACCAATTATTTGACTCGATTCGACTTCTCGAATCATTAAAGGTTGTATTTAAACCCAATTGACTTCTCGGATCAACAAGTCTTTCAATTAACCCAATTCGGCTTCTGGGATCAACAAGTATCTATAACTTGATCCATTTGTTTTACCAAGTCACCAAGTACGCACAATGTGACCCAATTCGGCTTCTCGGATCAACAAGCACCAACTATTTGACTCCGTTCGACTTCACGAATCATTAAGGCTTGTATTTGAACCCTATTGACTTCTCGGATCAACAAGTCTTTCAATTGACCCAATTCGGCTTCTCGGATCAACAAGTATCCATAACTTGATCCGTTTGTTTTACCAAGTCACCAAGTACGCACAATGTGACCCAATTCGCCTTCTCGGATCAACAAGCACCAATTATTTGACTCCGTTCGACTTCACGAATCATTAAGGCTTGTATTTGAACCCAATTGACTTCTCGTATCAACAAATCTTTCAATTGACCCAATTCGACTTCTCGGATCAACAAGTATCCATAACGTGATCCGTTTGTTTTACCAAGTCACCAAGTACGCACAATGTGACCCAATTCGGCTTCTCGGATCAACAAGCACCAACTATTTGACCCGATTCGACTTCACGAATCATTAAGGCTGGTATTTGACCACAATTGACTTCTCGGATCAACAAGTCTTACAATTGAGTCAATTCGGCTTCTCGGATCAACAAGTATCCCTAACTTGATCTGTTTCTTTTACCAAGTCACCAAGTACGCACAATGTGACCTAATTCGGTTTCTCGGATCAACAAGCACCAACTATTTGACTCGATTCGACTTCACGAATCATTGAGGCTTGTATTTTACCACAATTGACTTCTCGGATCAACAAGTCTTCCATTTGACCCAATTTCGCTTCTCGGATCAACAAGTATCCATAACTTGATGCATTTGTTTTATCAAGTCACCAAGTACGCACAATGTGACCCAATTCGCCTTCTCGGATCAACAAGAACAAACTATTTGACTCCGTTCGACTTTTCGAATCATTAAGGCTTGTATTTGAACCCAATTGATTTCTCGGATCAACAAGTCTTTCAATTGACCCTATTCGGCATCTAGGATCAGCTAGTATCTTTAATTTGAGCCGTTTGTTTTACCAAGTCACCAAATACGCAGAATGTTACCCAGTTCGCCTTCTCGGATCAACAAGCACCAACTATTTGACTCCGTTCGACTTCACGAATCATTAAGGCTTGTATTTGACCACAATTGACTTCTCGGATCAACATGTCTATAAATTGACCCAATTCGGCTTCTCGGGTCAACAAGTATCCATAACTTCATCCATTTGTTTTGCCAAGTCACCAAGTACGCACAATGTGACCCACTTCAACTTCTCGGATCAACAAGCACCAACTATTTGGCTCAGTTCGACTTCACGAATCATTAAGGCTTGTATTTGATCCCAATTGACTTCTCGGATCAACAAGTCTTTCAATTGACCCAATTGGGCTTCTCGGATCAATAAGTATCCATAAATTTATCCGTCTGTTTTACCAAGTCACCAAGTACGCACAATGTGACCTAATTCGGCTTCTCGTATCAGCAAGCACCAATTATTTGACTCGATTCGACTTCTCGAATCATTAAGGGTTGTAGTTAAACCCAATTGACTTCTCGGATCAACAAGTCTTTCAATTGACCCAATTCGGCTTCTCGGATCAACAAGTATACATAACTTGATCCGTTTATTTTACCAAGTCACCAAGTACGGACAATGTGTTCGGCTTCTCGAATCAACAAGCACCAACTATTTGACACGATTCGACTTCACGAGTCATTAAGGCTTGTATTTGACCACAATTGATTTCTCGGATCAACAAGTCTTCCATTTGACCCGATTCGGCTTCTCGGATCAACAAGTATCCATAACTTTATCCGTTTGTTTTACCAAGTCACCAAGTACGCACAATGTGACCTAATTCGGCTTCTCGGATCAACAAACACCAACTATTTGACTCGATTCGACTTCACGAGTCATTAAGGCTTGTATTTGATCACAATTGACTTCTCGGATCAACAAGTCTTCCATTTGACCCAATTCGGCTTCTCTCTTCAACAAGTATCCATAACTTGATCCGTTTGTTTTCCCAAGTCACCAAGTACGCACAATGTGACCCAATTCGGCTTCTCGGATCAACAAGCACGAACTATTTGACTCCGTTCGACATCTTGAATCATTAAGGCTTGTATTTGAACCCAATTGACTTCTCGGATCAACAAGTCTTTCAATTGACCCAATTCGGCTTCTCGGATCAACAAGTATCCATAACTTCATCCCTTTGTTTTACCAAGTCACCAAGTACGCACAATGTGACCCACTTCAACTTCTCGGATCAACAAGTACCAACTATTTGGCTCTGTTCGACTTCACGAATCATTAAGGCTTGTATTTGATCCCAATTGACTTCTCGGATCAACAAGTCTTTCAATTGAACCAATTGGGCTTCTCGGATCAATAAGTATCCATAAATTTATCCGTCTGTTTTACCAAGTCACCAAGTACGCACAATGTGACCTAATTCGGCTTCTCGTATCAACAAGCACCAATTATTTGACTCGATTCGACTTCTCGAATCATTAAGGGTTGTATTTAAACCGAATTGACTTCTCGGATCAACAAGTCTTTCAATTAACCCAATTCGGCTTCTCGGGTCAACAAGTATCCATAACTTCATCCGTTTGTTTTACCAAGTCACCAAGTACGCACAATGTGACCCGTTTGTTTTACCAAGTCACCAAGTACCCACAATGTGACCCAATTCGGCTTCTGGGATCAACAAGCACCAACTATTTGACTCCGTTCGACTTCACGAATCATTAAGGCTTGTATTTGACCACAATTGGCTTCTCGGATCAACAAGTCTTTCAATTGACCCAATTCGGCTTCACAGATCAACAAGTATCCATAACTTGATCCGTTTGTTTTACCAAGTCACCAAGTACGCACAATGTGACCCAATATGCCTTCTCGGATCAACAAGCACCAACTATTTGACTCCGTTCGACTTCACGAATCATTAAGGCTTGTATTTAAACACAATTGACTTCTCGGATCAACAAGTCTTTCAATTGACCCAATTCGGCTTCACGGATCAACAAGTATCCATAACTTGATCCGTTTCTTTTACCAAGTCACCAAGTACGCACAATGTGACCTAATTCGGCTTCTCGGATCAACAAGCACCAACTATTTGACTCCGTTCGACCTCACGAATCATCAAGGCTTGTATTTGACCACAATTGACTTCACGGATCAACAAGTCTTTCAATTGACCCAATTCGGCTTCACGGATCAACAAGTACCCATAACTTGATCCGTTTGTTTTACCAAGTCACCAAGTACGCACAATGTGACCCAATATGCCTTCTCGGATCAACAAGCACAAACTATTTGACTCCGTTCGACTTCACGAATCATTAAGGCTTGTATTTGAACCCAATTAACTTCTCCGATCAACAACTCTTTCAATTGACCCAATTCGGCTTCACGGATCAACAAGTATCCATAACTTGATCCGTTTGTTTTACCAAGTCACCAAGTATGCACAATGTGACCCAATATGACTTCTCGGATCAACAAGCACCAACTATTTGACTCCGTTCGACTTCACGAATCATTAAGGCTTGTATTTGAGCCCAATTGACTTCTCGGATCAACAAGTCTTTCAATTGACCCAATTCAGTTTCTCGGATCAACAAGTATCCATAACATGATCCGTTTGTTTTACCAAGTCAGCAAGTACGCACAATGTGACCCAATTCGCCTTCTCGGATCAACAAGCACCAACTATTTGACTCCGTTCGACTTCACGAATCATTAAGGCTTGTATTTGATCCCAATTGACTTCTCGGATCAACAAGTCTTTCACTTGACCCAATTGGGCTTCTCGGATCAATAAGTATCCATAAATTTATCCGTCTGTTTTACCAAGTCATCAAGTACGCACAATGTGACCTAATTCGGCTTCTCGTATCAACAAGCACCAATTATTTGACTCGATTCGACTTCTCGAATCATTAAAGGTTGTATTTAAACCCAATTGACTTCTAGGATCAACAAGTCTTTCAATTAACCCAATTCGGCTTCTGGGATCAACAAGTATCTATAACTTGATCCATTTGTTTTACCAAGTCACCAAGTACGCACAATGTGACCCAATTCGGCTTCTCGGATCAACAAGCACCAACTATTTGACTCCGTTCGACTTCACGAATCATTAAGGCTTGTATTTGAACCCTATTGACTTCTCGGATCAACAAGTCTTTCAATTGACCCAATTCGGCTTCTCGGATCAACAAGTATCCATAACTTGATCCGTTTGTTATACCAAGTCACCAAGTACGCACAATGTGACCCAATTCGCCTTCTCGGATCAACAAGCACCAATTATTTCACTCCGTTCGACTTCACGAATCATTAAGGCTTGTATTTGAACCCAATTGACTTCTCGTATCAACAAATCTTTCAATTGACCCAATTCGACTTCTCGGATCAACAAGTATCCATAACGTGATCCGTTTGTTTTACCAAGTCACCAAGTACGCACAATGTGACCCAATTCGGCTTCTCGGATCAACAAGCACCAACTATTTGACCCGATTCGACTTCACGAATCATTAAGGCTGGTATTTGACCACAATTGACTTCTCGGATCAACAAGTCTTACAATTGAGTCAATTCGGCTTCTCGGATCAACAAGTATCCCTAACTTGATCTGTTTCTTTTACCAAGTCACCAAGTACGCACAATGTGACCTAATTCGGTTTCTCGGATCAACAAGCACCAACTATTTGACTCGATTCGACTTCACGAATCATTGAGGCTTGTATTTTACCACAATTGACTTCTCGGATCAACAAGTCTTCCATTTGACCCAATTTCGCTTCTCGGATCAACAAGTATCCATAACTTGATGCATTTGTTTTATCAAGTCACCAAGTACGCACAATGTGACCCAATTCGCCTTCTCGGATCAACAAGAACAAACTATTTGACTCCGTTCGACTTTTCGAATCATTAAGGCTTGTATTTGAACCCAATTGATTTCTCGGATCAACAAGTCTTTCAATTGACCCTATTCGGCATCTAGGATCAGCTAGTATCTTTAATTTGAGCCGTTTGTTTTACCAAGTCACCAAATACGCAGAATGTTACCCAGTTCGCCTTCTCGGATCAACAAGCACCAACTATTTGACTCCGTTCGACTTCACGAATCATTAAGGCTTGTATTTGACCACAATTGACTTCTCGGATCAACATGTCTATAAATTGACCCAATTCGGCTTCTCGGGTCAACAAGTATCCATAACTTCATCCGTTTGTTTTGCCAAGTCACCAAGTACGCACAATGTGACCCACTTCAACTTCTCGGATCAACAAGCACCAACTATTTGGCTCAGTTCGACTTCACGAATCATTAAGGCTTGTATTTGATCCCAATTGACTTCTCGGATCAACAAGTCTTTCAATTGACCCAATTGGGCTTCTCGGATCAATAAGTATCCATAAATTTATCCGTCTGTTTTACCAAGTCACCAAGTACGCACAATGTGACCTAATTCGGCTTCTCGTATCAGCAAGCACCAATTATTTGACTCGATTCGACTTCTCGAATCATTAAGGGTTGTAGTTAAACCCAATTGACTTCTCGGATCAACAAGTCTTTCAATTGACCCAATTCGGCTTCTCGGATCAACAAGTATACATAACTTGATCCGTTTATTTTACCAAGTCACCAAGTACGGACAATGTGTTCGGCTTCTCGAATCAACAAGCACCAACTATTTGACACGATTCGACTTCACGAGTCATTAAGGCTTGTATTTGACCACAATTGATTTCTCGGATCAACAAGTCTTCCATTTGACCCGATTCGGCTTCTCGGATCAACAAGTATCCATAACTTTATCCGTTTGTTTTACCAAGTCACCAAGTACGCACAATGTGACCTAATTCGGCTTCTCGGATCAACAAACACCAACTATTTGACTCCGTTCGACCTCACGAATCATTAAGGCTTGTATTTGACCACAATTGACTTCACATATCAACAAGTCTTTCAATTGACCCAATTCGGCTTCACGGATCCACAAGTATCCATAACTTGATCCGTTTGTTTTACCAAGTCACCAAGTACGCACAATGTGACCCAATATGCCTTCTCGGATCAACAAGCACAAACTATTTGACTCCGTTCGACTTCACGAATCATTAAGGCTTGTATTTGAACCCAATTGACTTCTCGGATCAACAAGTCTTTCAATTGACCAAATTCGGCTTCTCGGATCAACAAGTATACATAACTTGATCCGTTTCTTTTACCAAGTCACCAAGTACGCACAATGTGACCTAATTCGGCTTCTCGGATCAACAAGCACCAACTATTTGACTCGATTCGACTTCACAAATCATTAAGGCTTGTATTTGACCACAATGACTTCTCGGATCAACAAGTCTTTCAATTGACCCAATTCGGCTTCACGGATCAACAAGTATCCATAACTTGATCCGTTTGTTTTACCAAGTCACCAAGTACGCACAATGTGACCCAATATGCCTTCTCGGATCAACAAGCACAAACTATTTGACTCCGTTCGACTTCACGAATCATTAAGGCTTGTATTTGAACCCAATTAACTTCTCCGATCAACAAGTCTTTCAATTGACCCAATTCGGCTTCACGGATCAACAAGTATCCATAACTTGATCCGTTTGTTTTACCAAGTCACCAAGTACGCACAATGTGACCCAATATGCCTTCTCGGATCAACAAGCACCAACTATTTGACTCCGTTCGACTTCACGAATCATTAAGGCTTGTATTTAAACACAATTGACTTCTCGGATCAACAAGTCTTTCAATTGACCCAATTCGGCTTCTCGGATCAACAAGTATCCATAACTTGATCCGTTTCTTTTACCAAGTCACCAAGTACGCACAATGTGACCTAATTCGGCGTCTCGGATCAACAAGCACCAACTATTTGACTCCGTTCGACCTCACGAATCAATAAGGCTTGTATTTGACCACAATTGACTTCTCGGATCAACAAGTCTTTCAATTGACCCAATTCGGCTTCACGGATCAACAAGTATCCATAACTTGATCAGTTTTATTTTACCAAGTCACCAAGTACGCAGAATGTGACCCAATATGCCTTCTCGGATCAACAAGCACCAACTATTTGACTCCGTTCGACTTCACGAATTATTAAGGCTTGTATTTGAACCCAATTAACTTCTCAGATCAACAAGTCTTTCAATTGACCCAATTCGGCTTCACGGAGCAACAAGTATCCATAACTTGATCCGTTTGTTTTACCAAGTCACCAAGTACGCACAATGTGACCGAATATGCCTTCTCGGATCAACAAGCACCAACTATTTGACTCCCTTCGACTTCACGAATCATTAAGGCTTGTATTTAAACACAATTGACTTCTCGGATCAACAAGTCTTTCAATTGACCCAATTCGTCTTCTCGGATCAACAAGTATCCATAACTTGATCCGTTTCTTTTACCAAGTCACCAAGTACGCACAATGTGACCTAATTCGGCGTCTCGGATCAACAAGCACCAACTATTTGACTCCGTTCGACCTCACGAATCATTAAGGCTTGTATTTGACCACAATTGACTTCTCGGATCAACAAGTCTTTCAATTGACCCAATTCGGCTTCACGGATCAACAAGTATCCATAACTTGATCCGTTTCTTTTACCAAGTCCCCAAGTACGCACAATGTGACCTAATTCGGCTTCTCGGATCAACAACCACCAATTATTTGACTCCGTTCGACTTCACGAATCATTAAGGCTTGTATTTGAACCCAATTGACTTCTCGGATAAACAAGTCTTTCAATTGACCCAATTCGGCTTCACGGATCAACAAGTATCCATAACTTGATCCGTTTGTTTTACCAAGTCACCAAGTACGCAAAATGTGACACAATTCGCCTTCTCGGATCAACAAGCACCACCTATTTGACTCCGTTCGACTTCGCGAATCATTAAGGCTTGTATTTGAACCCAATTGACTTCTCGGATCAACAATTCTTTCAATTGACATAATTGGGCTTCTCGGATCATCAAGTATCCATAACTTTATCCCTTTGTTTTACCAAGTCACCAAGTACGCACAATGTGACCCAATTCGGCTTCTCGGATCAACAAGCACCAACTATTTGACTCCTTTCGACTTCACGAATCATTAAGGCATGTATTTGACCACAATTGACTTCTCGGATCAACAAGTCTATAAATTGACCCAATTCGGCTTCTCGGGTCAACAAGTATCCATAACTTCATCCGTTTGTTTTACCAAGTCACCAAGTACGCACAATGTGACCCGTTTGTTTTACCAAGTCACCAAGTACGCACAATGTGACCCAATTCGACTTCTGGGATCAACAAGCACCAACTATTTGACTCCGTTCGACTTCACGAATCATTAAGGCTTGTATTTGACCACAATTGGCTTCTCGGATCAACAAGTCTTTCAATTGACCCAATTCGGCTTCACAGATCAACAAGTATCCATAACTTGATCCGTTTGTTTTACCAAGTCACCAAGTACGCACAATGTGACCCAATATGCCTTCTCGGATCAACAAGCACCAACTATTTGACTCCGTTCGACTTCACGAATCATTAAGGCTTGTATTTGAACACAATTGACTTCTCGGATCAACAAGTCTTTCAATTGACCCAATTCGGCTTCACGGATCAACAAGTATCCATAACTTGATCCGTTTCTTTTACCAAGTCACCAAGTACGCACAATGTGACCTAATTCGGCTTCTAGGATCAACAAGCACCAACTATTTGACTCCGTTCGACCTCACGAATCATTAAGGCTTGTATTTGACCACAATTGACTTCACGGATCAACAAGTCTTTCAATTGACCCAATTCGGCTTCACGGATCAACAAGTATCCATAACTTGATCCGTTTGTTTTACCAAGTCACCAAGTACGCACAATGTGACCCAATATGCCTTCTCGGATCAACAAGCACAAACTATTTGACTCCGTTCGACTTCACGAATCATTAAGGCTTGTATTTGAACCCAATTGACTTCTCGGTTCAACAAGTCTTTCAATTGACCCAATTCGGCTTCACGGATCAACAAGTATCCATAACTTGATCCGTTTGTTTTACCAAGTCACCAAGTACGCACAATGTGACCCAATATGCCTTCTCGGATCAACAAGCACAAACTATTTGACTCCGTTCGACTTCACGAATCATTAAGGCTTGTATTTGAACCCAATTGACTTCTCGGTTCAACAAGTCTTTCAATTGACCCAATTCGGCTTCACGGATCAACAAGTATCCATAACTTGATCCGTTTGTTTTACCAAGTCACCAAGTACGCACAATGTGACCCAATATGCCTTCTCGGATCAACAAGCACCAACTATTTGACTTCGTTCGACTTCACGAATCATTAAGGCTTGTATTTAAACACAATTGACTTCTCGGATCAACAAGTCTTTCAATTGACCCAATTCGGCTTCTCGGATCAACAAGTATCCATAACTTGATCCGTTTCTTTTACCAAGTCACCAAGTACGCACAATGTGACCTAATTCGGCTTCTAGGATCAACAAGCACCAACTATTTGACTCCGTTCGACCTCACGAATCATTAAGGCTTGTATTTGACCACAATTGACTTCTCGGATCAACAAGTCTTTCAATTGACCCAATTCGGCTTCACGGATCAACAAGTATCCATAACTTGATCAGTTTTGTTTTACCAAGTCACCAAGTACGCACAATGTGACCCAATGTGCCTTCTCGGATCAACAAGCACCAACTATTTGACTCCGTTCGACTTCACGAATCATTAAGGCTTGTATTTGAACCCAATTGACTTCTCGGATCAACAAGTCTTTCAATTGACCCAATTCGACTTCTCGGATCAACAAGTATCCATAACTTGATCCGTTTGTTTTACCAAGTCACCAAGTACGCAAAATGTGACACAATTCGCCTTCTCGGATCAACAAGCACCACCTATTTGACTCCGTTCGACTTTGCGAAACATTAAGGCTTGTATTTGAACCCAATTGACTTCTCGGATCAACAATTCTTTCAATTGACATAATTGGGCTTCTCGGATCAACAAGTATCCATAACTTTATCCCTTTGTTTTACCAAGTCACCAAGTACGCACAATGTGACCCAATTCGGCTTCTCGGATCAACAAGTACCAACTATTTGACTCCGTTCGACTTCACGAATCATTAAGGCATGTATTTGACCACAATTGACTTCTCGGATCAACAAGTCTATAAATTGACCCAATTCGGCTTCTCGGGTCAACAAGTATCCATAACTTCATCCGTTTGTTTTACCAAGTCACCAAGTACGCACAATGTGACCCGTTTGTTTTACCAAGTCACCAAGTACGCACAATGTGACCCAATTCGGCTTCTGGGATCAACAAGCACCAACTATTTGACTCCGTTCGACTTCACGAATCATTAAGGCTTGTATTTGACCACAATTGGCTTCTCGGATCAACAAGTCTTTCAATTGACCCAATTCGGCTTCACAGATCAACAAGTATCCATAACTTGATCCGTTTGTTTTACCAAGTCACCAAGTACGCACAATGTGACCCAATATGCCTTCTCGGATCAACAAGCACCAACTATTTGACTCCGTTCGACTTCACGAATCATTAAGGCTTGTATTTAAACACAATTGACTTCTCGGATCAACAAGTCTTTCGATTGACCCAATTCGGCTTCACGGATCAACAAGTATCCATAACTTGATCCGTTTCTTTTACCAAGTCACCAAGTACGCACAATGTGACCTAATTCGGCTTCTCGGATCAACAAGCACCAACTATTTGACTCCGTTCGACCTCACGAATCATTAAGGCTTGTATTTGACCACAATTGACTTCACGGATCAACAAGTCTTTCAATTGACCCAATTCGGCTTCACGGATCAACAAGTATCCATAACTTGATCCGTTTGTTTTACCAAGTCACCAAGTACGCACAATGTGACCCAATATGCCTTCTCGGATCAACAAGCACAAACTATTTGACTCCGTTCGACTTCACGAATCATTAAGGCTTGTATTTGAACCCAATTAACTTCTCCGATCAACAAGTCTTTCAATTGACCCAATTAGGCTTCACGGATCAACAAGTATCCATAACTTGATCCGTTTGTTTTACCAAGTCACCAAGTACGCACAATGTGACCCAATATGCCTTCTCGGATCAACAAGCACAAACTATTTGACTCCGTTCGACTTCACGAATCATTAAGGCTTGTATTTGAACCCAATTAACTTCTCCGATCAACAAGTCTTTCAATTGACCCAATTCGGCTTCACGGATCAACAAGTATCCATAATTTAATCCGTTTGTTTTACCAAGTCACCAAGTACGCACAATGTGACCCAATATGCCTTCTCGGATCAACAAGCACCAACTATTTGACTCCGTTCGACTTCACGAATCATTAAGGCTTGTATTTAAACACAATTGACTTCTCGGATCAACAAGTCTTTCAATTGACCCAATTCGGCTTCTCGGATCAACAAGTATCCATAACTTGATCCGTTTCTTTTACCAAGTCACCAAGTACGCACAATGTGACCTAATTCGGCGTCTCGGATCAACAAGCACCAACTATTTGACTCCGTTCGACCTCACGAATCAATAAGGCTTGTATTTGACCACAATTGACTTCTCGGATCAACAAGTCTTTCAATTGACCCAATTCGGCTTCACGGATCAACAAGTATCCATAACTTGATCAGTTTTATTTTACCAAGTCACCAAGTACGCAGAATGTGACCCAATATGCCTTCTCGGATCAACAAGCACCAACTATTTGACTCCGTTCGACTTCACGAATCATTAAGGCTTGTATTTGAACCCAATTAACTTCTCAGATCAACAAGTCTTTCAATTGACCCAATTCGGCTTCACGGATCAACAAGTATCCATAACTTGATCCGTTTGTTTTACCAAGTCACCAAGTACGCACAATGTGACCCAATATGCCTTCTCGGATCAACAAGCACCAAGTATTTGACTCCGTTCGACTTCACGAATCATTAAGGCTTGTATTTAAACACAATTGACTTCTCGGATCAACAAGTCTTTCAATTGACCCAATTCGGCTTCTCGGATCAACAAGTATCCATAACTTGATCCGTTTCTTTTACCAAGTCACCAAGTACGCACAATGTGACCTAATTCGGCGTCTCGGATCAACAAGCACCAACTATTTGACTCCGTTCGACCTCACGAATCATTAAGGCTTGTATTTGACCACAATTGACTTCTCGGATCAACAAGTCTTTCAATTGACCCAATTCGGCTTCACGGATCAACAAGTATCCATAACTTGATCAGTTTTGTATTACCAAGTCACCAAGTACGCACAATGTGACCCAATGTGCCTTCTCGAATCAACAAGCACCAACTATTTGACTCCGTTCGACTTCACAAATCATTAAGGCTTGTATTTGAACCCAATTGACTTCTCGGATCAACAAGTCTTTCAATTGACCCAATTCGACTTCTCGGATCAACAAGTATCCATAACTTGATCCGTTTGTTTTACCAAGTCACCAAGTACGCAAAATGTGACACAATTCGCCTTCTCGGATCAACAAGCACCACCTATTTGACTCCGTTCGACTTCGCGAATCATTAAGGCTTGTATTTGAACCCAATTGACTTCTCGGATCAACACTTCTTTCAATTGACATAATTGGGCTTCTCGGATCAACAAGTATCCATAACTTTATCCCTTTGTTTTACCAAGTCACCAAGTACGCACAATGTGACCCAATTCGGCTTCTCGGATCAACAAGCACCAACTATTTGACTCCTTTCGACTTCACGAATCATTAAGGCATGTATTTGACCACAATTGACTTCTCGGATCAACAAGTCTATAAATTGACCCAATTCGGCTTCTCGGGTCAACAAGTATCCATAACTTCATCCGTTTGTTTTACCAAGTCACCAAGTACGCATAATGTGACCCGTTTGTTTTACCAAGTCACCAAGTACGCAGAATGTGACCCAATTCGACTGCTGGGATCAACAAGCACCAACTATTTGACTCCGTTCGACTTCACGAATCATTAAGGCTTGTATTTGACCACAATTGGCTTCTCGGATCAACAAGTCTTTCAATTGACCCAATTCGGCTTCACAGATCAACAAGTATCCATAACTTGATCAGTTTTGTTTTACCAAGTCACCAAGTACGCACAATGTGACCCAATGTGCCTTCTCGGATCAACAAGCACCAACTATTTGACTCCGTTCAACTTCACGAATCATTAAGGCTTGTATTTGAACCCAATTGACTTCTCGGATCAACAAGTCTTTCAATTGACCCAATTCGACTTCTCGGATCAACAAGTATCCATAACTTGATCCGTTTCTTTTACCAAGTCACCAAGTACGCACAATGTGACCTAATTCGGCTTCTCGGATCAACAAGCACCAACTATTTGACTCCGTTCGACCTCACGAATCATTAAGGCTTGTATTTGACCACAATTGACTTCACGGATCAACAAGTCTTTCAATTGACCCAATTCGGCTTCACGGATCAACAAGTATCCATAACTTGATCCGTTTGTTTTACCAAGTCACCAAGTACGCACAATGTGACCCAATATGCCTTCTCGGATCAACAAGCACAAACTATTTGACTCCGTTCGACTTCACGAATCATTAAGGCTTGTATTTGAACCCAATTAACTTCTCCGATCAACAAGTCTTTCAATTGACCCAATTCGGCTTCACGGATCAACAAGTATCCATAACTTGATCCGTTTGTTTTACCAAGTCACCAAGTACGCACAATGTGACCCAATATGCCTTCTCGGATCAACAAGCACAAACTATTTGACTCCGTTCGACTTCACGAATCATTAAGGCTTGTATTTGAACCCAATTAACTTCTCCGATCAACAAGTCTTTCAATTGACCCAATTCGGCTTCACGGATCAACAAGTATCCATAACTTGATCCGTTTGTTTTACCAAGTCACCAAGTACGCACAATGTGACCCAATATGCCTTCTCGGATCAACAAGCACCAACTATTTGACTCCGTTCGACTTCACGAATCATTAAGGCTTGTATTTAAACACAATTGACTTCTCGGATCAACAAGTCTTTCAATTGACCCAATTCGGCTTCTCGGATCAACAAGTATCCATAACTTGATCCGTTTCTTTTACCAAGTCACCAAGTACGCACAATGTGACCTAATTCGGCGTCTCGGATCAACAAGCACCAACTATTTGACTCCGTTCGACCTCACGAATCAATAAGGCTTGTATTTGACCACAATTGACTTCTCGGATCAACAAGTCTTTCAATTGACCCAATTCGGCTTCACGGATCAACAAGTATCCATAACTTGATCAGTTTTATTTTACCAAGTCACCAAGTACGCAGAATGTGACCCAATATGCCTTCTCGGATCAACAAGCACCAACTATTTGACTCCGTTCGACTTCACGAATCATTAAGGCTTGTATTTGAACCCAATTAACTTCTCAGATCAACAAGTCTTTCAATTGACCCAATTCGGCTTCACGGATCAACAAGTATCCATAACTTGATCCGTTTGTTTTACCAAGTCACCAAGTACGCACAATGTGACCCAATATGCCTTCTCGGATCAACAAGCACCAAGTATTTAACTCCGTTCGACTTCACGAATCATTAAGGCTTGTATTTAAACACAATTGACTTCTCGGATCAACAAGTCTTTCAATTGACCCAATTCGGCTTCTCGGATCAACAAGTATCCATAACTTGATCCGTTTCTTTTACCAAGTCACCAAGTACGCACAATGTGACCTAATTCGGCGTCTCGGATCAACAAGCACCAACTATTTGACTCCGTTCGACCTCACGAATCATTAAGGCTTGTATTTGACCACAATTGACTTCTCGGATCAACAAGTCTTTCAATTGACCCAATTCGGCTTCACGGATCAACAAGTATCCATAACTTGATCAGTTTTGTTTTACCAAGTCACCAAGTACGCACAATGTGACCCAATGTGCCTTCTCGAATCAACAAGCACCAACTATTTGACTCCGTTCGACTTCACAAATCATTAAGGCTTGTATTTGAACCCAATTGACTTCTCGGATCAACAAGTCTTTCAATTGACCCAATTCGACTTCTCGGATCAACAAGTATCCATAACTTGATCCGTTTGTTTTACCAAGTCACCAAGTACGCAAAATGTGACACAATTCGCCTTCTCGGATCAACAAGCACCACCTATTTGACTCCGTTCGACTTCGCGAATCATTAAGGCTTGTATTTGAACCCAATTGACTTCTCGGATCAACACTTCTTTCAATTGACATAATTGGGCTTCTCGGATCAACAAGTATCCATAACTTTATCCCTTTGTTTTACCAAGTCACCAAGTACGCACAATGTGACCCAATTCGGCTTCTCGGATCAACAAGCACCAACTATTTGACTCCTTTCGACTTCACGAATCATTAAGGCATGTATTTGACCACAATTGACTTCTCGGATCAACAAGTCTATAAATTGACCCAATTCGGCTTCTCGGGTCAACAAGTATCCATAACTTCATCCGTTTGTTTTACCAAGTCACCAAGTACGCATAATGTGACCCGTTTGTTTTACCAAGTCACCAAGTACGCAGAATGTGACCCAATTCGACTGCTGGGATCAACAAGCACCAACTATTTGACTCCGTTCGACTTCACGAATCATTAAGGCTTGTATTTGACCACAATTGGCTTCTCGGATCAACAAGTCTTTCAATTGACCCAATTCGGCTTCACAGATCAACAAGTATCCATAACTTGATCCGTTTGTTTTACCAAGTCACCCAGTACGCACAATGTGACCCAATATGCCTTCTCGGATCAACAAGCACCAACTATTTGACTCCGTTCGACTTCACGAATCATTAAGGCTTGTATTTAAACACAATTGACTTCTCGGATCAACAAGTCTTTCAATTGACCCAATACAGCTTCTCGGATCAACAAGTATCCATAACTTGATCCGTTTCTTTTACCAAGTCACCAAGTACGCACAATGTGACCTAATTCGGCGTCTCGGATCAACAAGCACCAACTATTTGACTCCGTTCGACCTCACGAATCATTAAGACTTGTATTTGACCACAATTGACTTCTCGGATCAACAAGTCTTTCAATTGACCCAATTCGGCTTCACGGATCAACAAGTATCCATAACTTGATCAGTTTTGTTTTACCAAGTCACCAAGTACGCACAATGTGACCCAATGTGCCTTCTCGAATCAACAAGCACCAACTATTTGACTCCGTTCGACTTCACAAATCATTAAGGCTTGTATTTGAACCCAATTGACTTCTCGGATCAACAAGTCTTTCAATTGACCCAATTCGACTTCTCGGATCAACAAGTATCCATAACTTGATCCGTTTGTTTTACCAAGTCACCAAGTACGCAAAATGTGACACAATTCGCCTTCTCGGATCAACAAGCACCACCTATTTGACTCCGTTCGACTTCGCGAATCATTAAGGCTTGTATTTGAACCCAATTGACTTCTCGGATCAACAATTCTTTCAATTGACATAATTGGGCTTCTCGGATCAACAAGTATCCATAAATTTATCCCTTTGTTTTACCAAGTCACCAAGTACGAACAATGTGACCCAATTCGGCTTCTCGGATCAACAAGCACCAACTATTTGACTCCTTTCGACTTCACGAATCATTAAGGCATGTATTTGACCACAATTGACTTCTCGGATCAACAAGTCTATAAATTGACCCAATTCGGCTTCTCGGGTCAACAAGTATCCATAACTTCATCCGTTTGTTTTACCAAGTCACCAAGTACACACAATGTGACCCGTTTGTTTTACCTAGTCACCAAGTACGCACAATGTGACCCAATTCGACTTCTGGGATCAACAAGCACCAACTATTTGACTCCGTTCGACTTCACGAATCATTAAGGCTTGTATTTGACCACAATTGGCTTCTCGGATCAACAAGTCTTTCAATTGACCCAATTCGGCTTCACAGATCAACAAGTATCCATAACTTGATCCGTTTGTTTTACCAAGTCACCAAGTACGCACAATGTGACCCAATATGCCTTCTCGGATCAACAAGCACCAACTATTTGACTCCGTTCGACTTCACGAATCATTAAGGCTTGTATTTAAACACAATTGACTTCTCGGATCAACAAATCTTTCCATTGACCCAATTCGGCTTCACGGATCAACAAGTATCCATAACTTGATCCGTTTCTTTTACCAAGTCACCAAGTACGCACAATGTGACCTAATTCGGCTTCTAGGATCAACAAGCACCAACTATTTGACTCCGTTCGACCTCACGAATCATTAAGGCTTGTATTTGACCACAATTGACTTCACGGATCAACAAGTCTTTCAATTGACCCAATTCGGCTTCACGGATCAACAAGTATCCATAACTTGATCCGTTTGTTTTACCAAGTCACCAAGTACGCACAATGTGACCCAATATGCCTTCTCGGATCAACAAGCACAAACTATTTGACTCCGTTCGACTTCACGAATCATTAAGGCTTGTATTTGAACCCAATTGACTTCTCGGTTCAACAAGTCTTTCAATTGACCCAATTCGGCTTCACGGATCAACAAGTATCCATAACTTGATCCGTTTGTTTTACCAAGTCACCAAGTACGCACAATGTGACCCAATATGCCTTCTCGGATCAACAAGCACCAACTATTTGACTCCGTTCGACTTCACGAATCATTAAGGCTTGTATTTAAACACAATTGACTTCTCGGATCAACAAGTCTTTCAATTGACCCAATTCGGCTTCTCGGATCAACAAGTATCCATAACTTGATCCGTTTCTTTTACCAAGTCACCAAGTACGCACAATGTGACCTAATTCGGCTTCTAGAATCAACAAGCACCAACTATTTGACTCCGTTCGACCTCACGAATCATTAAGGCTTGTATTTGACCACAATTGACTTCTCGGATCAACAAGTCTTTCAATTGACCCAATTCGGCTTCACGGATCAACAAGTATCCATAACTTGATCAGTTTTATTTTACCAAGTCACCAAGTACGCACAATGTGACCCAATGTGCCTTCTCGGATCAACAAGCACCAACTATTTGACTCCGTTCGACTTCACGAATCATTAAGGCTTGTATTTGAACCCAATTGACTTCTCGGATCAACAAGTCTTTCAATTGACCCAATTCGACTTCTCGGATCAACAAGTATCCATAACTTGATCCGTTTGTTTTACCAAGTCACCAAGTACGCAAAATGTGACACAATTCGCCTTCTCGGATCAACAAGCACCACCTATTTGACTCCGTTCGACTTTGCGAAACATTAAGGCTTGTATTTGAACCCAATTGACTTCTCGGATCAACAATTCTTTCAATTGACATAATTGGGCTTCTCGGATCAACAAGTATCCATAACTTTATCCCTTTGTTTTACCAAGTCACCAAGTATGCACAATGTGACCCAATTCGGCTTCTCGGATCAACAAGCACCAACTATTTGACTCCTTTCGACTTCACGAATCATTAAGGCATGTATTTGACCACAATTGACTTCTCGGATCAACAAGTCTATAAATTGACCCAATTCGGCTTCTCGGGTCAACAAGTATCCATAACTTCATCCGTTTGTTTTACCAAGTCACCAAGTACGCACAATGTGACCCAATGTGCCTTCTCGAATCAACAAGCACCAACTATTTGACTCCGTTCGACTTCACAAATCATTAAGGCTTGTATTTGAACCCAATTGACTTCTCGGATCAACAAGTCTTTCAATTGACCCAATTCGGCTTCTCGGATCAGCAAGTATCCATAACTTGATCCGTTTCTTTTACCAAGTCACCAAGTACGCACAATGTGACCTAATTCGGCGTCTCGGATCAACAAGCACCAACTATTTGACTCCGTTCGACCTCACGAATCATTAAGGCTTGTATTTGACCACAATTGACTTCTCGGATCAACAAGTCTTTCAATTGACCCAATTCGGCTTCACGGATCAACAAGTATCCATAACTTGATCAGTTTTGTTTTACCAAGTCACCAAGTACGCACAATGTGACCCAATGTGCCTTCTCGAATCAACAAGCACCAACTATTTGACTCCGTTCGACTTCACAAATCATTAAGGCTTGTATTTGAACCCAATTGACTTCTCGGATCAACAAGTCTTTCAATTGACCCAATTCGACTTCTCGGATCAACAAGTATCCATAACTTGATCCGTTTGTTTTACCAAGTCACCAAGTACGGAAAATGTGACACAATTCGCCTTCTCGGATCAACAAGCACCACCTATTTGACTCCGTTCGACTTTGTGAAACATTAAGGCTTGTATTTGAACCCAATTGACTTCTCGGATCAACAATTCTTTCAATTGACATAATTGGGCTTCTCGGATCAACAAGTATCCATAACTTTATCCCTTTGTTTTACCAAGTCACCAAGTACGCACAATGTGACCCAATTCGGCTTCTCGGATCAATAAGCACCAACTATTTGACTCCGTTTGACTTCACGAATCATTAAGGCATGTATTTGACCACAATTGACTTGTCGGATCAACAAGTCTATAAATTGACCCAATTCGGCTTCTCGGGTCAACAAGTATCCATAACTTCATCCGTTTGTTTTACCAAGTCACCAAGTACGCACAATGTGACCCGTTTGTTTTACCAAGTCACCAAGTACGCACAATGTGACCCAATTCGGCTTCTGGGATCAACAAGCACCAACTATTTGACTCCGTTCGACTTCACGAATCATTAAGGCTTGTATTTGACCACAATTGGCTTCTCGGATCAACAAGTCTTTCAATTGACCCAATTCGGCTTCACAGATCAACAAGTATCCATGACTTGATCCGTTTGTTTTACCAAGTCACCAAGTACGCACAATGTGACCCAATATGCCTTCTCGGATCAACAAGCACCAACTATTTGACTCCGTTCGACTTCACGAATCATTAAGGCTTGTATTTAAACACAATTGACTTCTCGGATCAACAAGTCTTTCAATTGACCCAATTCGGCTTCACGGATCAACAAGTATCCATAACTTGATCCGTTTCTTTTACCAAGTCACCAAGTACGCACAATGTGACCTAATTCGGCTTCTAGAATCAACAAGCACCAACTATTTGACTCCTTTCGACTTCACGAATCATTAAGGCTTGTATTTGACCACAATTGACTTCTCGGATCAACAAGTCTATAAATTGACCCAATTCGGCTTCTCGGGTCAACAAGTATCCATAACTTCATCCGTTTGTTTTACCAAGTCACCAAGTACGCACAATGTGACCCAATGTGCCTTCTCGAATCAACAAGCACCAACTATTTGACTCCGTTCGACTTCACAAATCATTAAGGCTTGTATTTGAACCCAATTGACTTCTCGGATCAACAAGTCTTTCAATTGACCCAATTCGGCTTCTCGGATCAACAAGTATCCATAACTTGATCCGTTTCTTTTACCAAGTCACCAAGTACGCACAATATGACCTAATTCGGCGTCTCGGATCAACAAGCACCAACTATTTGACTCCGTTCGACCTCACGAATCATTAAGGCTTGTATTTGACCACAATTGACTTCTCGGATCAACAAGTCTTTCAATTGACCCAATTCGGCTTCACGGATCAACAAGTATCCATAAGTTGATCAGTTTTGTTTTACCAAGTCACCAAGTACGCACAATGTGACCCAATGTGCCTTCTCGAATCAACAAGCACCAACTATTTGACTCCGTTCGACTTCACAAACCATTAAGGCTTGTATTTGAACCCAATTGACTTCTCGGATCAACAAGTCTTTCAATTGACCCAATTCGACTTCTCGGATCAACAAGTATCCATAACTTGATCCGTTTGTTTTACCAAGTCACCAAGTACGGAAAATGTGACACAATTCGCCTTCTCGGATCAACAAGCACCACCTATTTGACTCCGTTCGACTTTGTGAAACATTAAGGCTTGTATTTGAACCCAATTGACTTCTCGAATCAACAATTCTTTCAATTGACATAATTGGGCTTCTCGGATCAACAAGTATCCATAACTTTATCCCTTTGTTTTACCAAGTCACCAAGTACGCACAATGTGACCCAATTCGGCTTCTCGGATCAATAAGCACCAACTATTTGACTCCGTTTGACTTCACGAATCATTAAGGCATGTATTTGACCACAATTGACTTCTCGGATCAACAAGTCTATAAATTGACCCAATTCGGCTTCTCGGGTCAACAAGTATCCATAACTTCATCCGTTTGTTTTACCAAGTCACCAAGTACGCACAATGTGACCCGTTTGTTTTACCAAGTCACCAAGTACGCACAATGTGACCCAATTCGGCTTCTGGGATCAACAAGCACCAACTATTTGACTCCGTTCGACTTCACGAATCATTAAGGCTTGTATTTGACCACAATTGGCTTCTCGGATCAACAAGTCTTTCAATTGACCCAATTCGGCTTCACAGATCAACAAGTATCCATAACTTGATCCGTTTGTTTTACCAAGTCACCAAGTACGCACAATGTGACCCAATATGCCTTCTCGGATCAACAAGCACCAACTATTTGACTCCGTTCGACTTCACGAATCATTAAGGCTTGTATTTAAACACAATTGACTTCTCGGATCAACAAGTCTTTCAATTGACCCAATTCGGCTTCACGGATCAACAAGTATCCATAACTTGATCCGTTTCTTTTACCAAGTCACCAAGTACGCACAATGTGACCTAATTCGGCTTCTCGGATCAACAAGCACCAACTATTTGACTCCGTTCGACCTCACGAATCATTAAGGCTTGTATTTGACCACAATTGACTTCACGGATCAACAAGTCTTTCAATTGACCCAATTCGGCTTCACGGATCAACAAGTATCCATAACTTGATCCGTTTGTTTTACCAAGTCACCAAGTACGCACAATGTGACCCAATATGCCTTCTCGGATCAACAAGCACAAACTATTTGACTCCGTTCGACTTCACGAATCATTAAGGCTTGTATTTGAACCCAATTAACTTCTCCGATCAACAAGTCTTTCAATTGACCCAATTCGGCTTCAGGGATCAACAAGTATCCATAACTTGATCCGTTTGTTTTACCAAGTCACCAAGTACGCACAATGTGACCCAATATGCCTTCTCGGATCAACAAGCATGAACTATTTGACTCCGTTCGACTTCACGAATCATTAAGGCTTGTATTTAAACACAATTGACTTCTCGGATCAACAAGTCTTTCAATTGACCCAATTCGGCTTCTCGGATCAACAAGTATCCATAACTTGATCCGTTTCTTTTACCAAGTCACCAAGTACGCACAATGTGACCTAATTCGGCGTCTCGGATCAACAAGCACCAACTATTTGACTCCGTTCGACCTCACGAATCAATAAGGCTTGTATTTGACCACAATTGACTTCTCGGATCAACAAGTCTTTCAATTGACCCAATTCGGCTTCACGGATCAACAAGTATCCATAACTTGATCAGTTTTGTTTTACCAAGTCACCAAGTACGCAGAATGTGACCCAATATGCCTTCTCGGATCAACAAGCACCAACTATTGGACTCCGTTCGACTTCACGAATCATTAAGGCTTGTATTTAAACCCAATTAACTTCTCAGATCAACAAGTCTTTCAATTGACCCAATTCGACTTCTCGGATCAACAAGTATCCATAACTTGATCCGTTTGTTTTACCAAGTCACCAAGTACGCAAAATGTGACACAATTCGCCTTCTCGGATCAACAAGCACCACCTATTTGACTCCGTTCGACTTTGTGAAACATTAAGGCTTGTATTTGAACCCAATTGACTTCTCGGATCAACAATTCTTTCAATTGACATAATTGGGCTTCTCGGATCAACAAGTATCCATAACTTTATCCCTTAGTTTTACCAAGTCACCAAGTACGCACAATGTGACCCAATTCGGCTTCTCGGATCAATAAGCACCAACTATTTGACTCCGTTTGACTTCACGAATCATTAAGGCATGTATTTGACCACAATTGACTTCTCGGATCAACAAGTCTATAAATTGACCCAATTCGGCTTCTCGGGTCAACAAGTATCCATAACTTCATCCGTTTGTTTTACCAAGTCACCAAGTACGCACAATGTGTCACCAAGTACGCACAATGTGACCCAATTCGGCTTCTGGGATCAACAAGCACCAACAATTTGACTCCTTTCGACTTCACGAATCATTAAGGCTTGTATTTGACCACAATTGGCTTCTCGGATCAACAAGTCTTTCAATTGACCCAATTCGGCTTCACAGATCAACAAGTATCCATAACTTGATCCGTTTGTTTTACCAAGTCACCAAGTACGCACAATGTGACCCAATATGCCTTCTCGGATCAACAAGCACCAACTATTTGACTCCGTTCGACTTCACGAATCATTAAGGCTTGTATTTAAACACAATTGACTTCTCGGATCAACAAGTCTTTCAATTGACCCAATTCGGCTTCACGGATCAACAAGTATCCATAACATGATCCGTTTCTTTTACCAAGTCACCAAGTACGCACAATGTGACCTAATCCGGCTTCTCAGATCAACAAGCACCAACTATTTGACTCCGTTCGACCTCACGAATCATTAAGGCTTGTATTTGACCACAATTGACTTCACGGATCAACATGTCTTTCAATTGACCCAATTCGGCTTCACGGATCAACAAGTATCCATAACTTGATCCGTTTGTTTTACCAAGTCACCAAGTACGCACAATGTGACCCAATATGCCTTCTCGGATCAACAAGCACAAACTATTTGACTCCGTTCGACTTCACGAATCATTAAGGCTTGTATTTGAACCCAATTAACTTCTCCGACCAACAAGTCTTTCAATTGACCCAATTCGGCTTCACGGATCAACAAGTATCCATAACTTGATCCGTTTGTTTTACCAAGTCACCAAGTACGCACAATGTGACCCAATATGCCTTCTCGGATCAACAAGCACGAACTATTTGACTCCGTTCGACTTCACGAATCATTAAGGCTTGTATTTAAACACAATTGACTTCTCGGATCAACAAGTCTTTCAATTGACCCAATTCGGCTTCTCGGATCAACAAGTATCCATAACTTGATCCGTTTCTTTTACCAAGTCACCAAGTACGCACAATGTGACCTAATTCGGCGTCTCGGATCAACAAGCACCAACTATTTGACTCCGTTCGACCTCACGAATCAATAAGGCTTGTATTTGACCACAATTGACTTCTCGGATCAACAAGTCTTTCAATTGACCCAATTCGGCTTCACGGATCAACAAGTATCCATAACTTGATCAGTTTTGTTTTACCAAGTCACCAAGTACGCAGAATGTGACCCAATATGCCTTCTCGGATCAACAAGCACCAACTATTGGACTCCGTTCGACTTCACGAATCATTAAGGCTTGTATTTAAACCCAATTAACTTCTCAGATCAACAAGTCTTTCAATTGACCCAATTCGGCTTCACGGATCAACAAGTATCCATAACTTGATCTGTTTGTTTTACCAAGTCACCAAGTACGCACAATGTGACCCAATATGCCTTCTCGGATCAACAAGCACATCCTATTTGACTCCGTTCGACTTCACGAATCATTAAGGCTTGTATTTATACACAATTGACTTCTCGGATCAACAAGTCTTTCAATTGACCCAATTCGGCTTCTCGGATCAACAAGTATCCATAACTTGATCCGTTTCTTTTACCAAGTCACCAAGTACGCACAATGTGACCTAATTCGGCGTCTCGGATCAACAAGCACCAACTATTTGACTCCGTTCGACCTCACGAATCATTAAGGCTTGTATTTGACCACAATTGACTTCTCGGATCAACAAGTCTTTCAATTGACCCAATTCGGCTTCACGGATCAACTAGTATCCATAACTTGATCAGTTTTGTTTTACCAAGTCACCAAGTACGCACAATGTGACCCAATGTGCCTTCTCGGATCAACAAGCACCAACTATTTGACTCCGTTCGACTTCACAAATCATTAAGGCTTGTATTTGAACCCAATTGACTTCTCGGATCAACAAGTCTTTCAATTGACCCAATTCGGCTTCTCGGATCAACAAGTATCCATAACTTGATCCGTTTCTTTTACCAAGTGACGAAGTACGTACAATGTGACCTAATTCGGCTTCTCGGATCAACAAGCACCAACTATTTGACTCCGTTCGACTTCACGAATCATTAAGGCTTGTATTTGACCACAATTAGCTTATCGGATCAACAAGTCTTTCAATTGACCCAATTCGGCTTCACGGATCAACAAGTATCCATAACTTGATCCGTTTGTTTTACCAAGTCACCAAGCACGCACAATGTGACCCAATTCGGCTTCTGGGATCAACAAGCACCAACTATTTGACTCCGTTCGACTTCACGAATCATTAAGGCTTGTATTTGAACAAAATTGACTTCTCGGATCAACAAGTCTTTCAATTGACCAAATTCGGCTTCTCGGATCAACAAGTATACATAACTTGATCCGTTTCTTTTACCAAGTCACCAAGTACACACAATGTGACCTAATTCAGCTTCTCGGATCAACAACCACCAACTATTTGACTCCGTTCGACTTCACGAATCATTAAGGCTTGTGTTTGAACCCAATTGACTTTTTGGATCAACAAGTCTTTCAATTTACCCAATTCGGCTTCACGGATCAACAAGTGTCCATAACTTGATCCGTTTGTTTTACCAAGTCACCAAGTACGCACAATGTGACCCAATTCGCCTTATCGGATTAACAAGCACCACCTATTTGACTCCGTTCGACTTCGCGAATCATTAAGGCTTGTATTTGAACCCAATTGACTTCTCGGATCAACAAGTCTTTCAATTGACCTAATTGGGCTTCTCGGATCAACAAGTATCCATAACTTTATCCCTTTGTTTTACCAAGTCACCAAGTATGCACAATGTGACCCAATTCGGCTTCTCGGATCAACAAGCACCAACTATTTGACTCCGTTCGACTTCACGAATCATTAAGGCATGTATTTGACCACAATTGACTTCTCGGATCAACAAGTCTATAAATTGACCCAATTCGGCTTCTCGGGTCAACAAGTATCCATAACTTCATCCGTTTGTTTTACCAAGTCACCAAGTACGCACAATGTGACCCGTTTGTTTTACCAAGTCACCAAGTACGCACAATGTGACCCAATTCGGCTTCTGGGATCAACAAGCACCAACTATTTGACTCCGTTCGACTTCACGAATCATTAAGACTTGTATTTGACCACAATTGGCTTCTCGGATCAACAAGTCTTTAAATTGACCCAATTCGGCTTCACAGATCAACAAGTATCCATAACTTGATCCGTTTGTTTTACCAAATCACCAAGTACGCACAATGTGACCCAATATGCCTTCTCGGATCAACAAGCACCAACTATTTGACTCCGTTCGACTTCACGAATCATTAAGGCTTGTATTTAAACACAATTGACTTCTCGGATCAACAAGTCTTTCAATTGACCCAGTTCGGCTTCACGGATCAACAAGTATCCATAACTTGATCCGTTTCTTTTACCAAGTCACCAAGTACGCACAATGTGACCTAATTCGGCTTCTCGGATCAACAAGCACCAACTATTTGACTCCGTTCGACCTCACGAATCATTAAGGCTTGTATTTGACCATAATTGACTTCACGGATCAACAAGTCTTGCAATTGACCCAATTCGGCTTCACGGATCAACAAGTATCCATAACTTGATCCGTTTGTTTTACCAAGTCACCAAGTACGCACAATGTGACCCAATATGCCTTCTCGGATCAACAAGCACAAACTATTTGACTCCGTTCGACTTCACGAATCATTAAGGCTTGTATTTGAACCCAATTGACTTCTCGGTTCAACAAGTCTTTCAATTGACCCAATTCGGCTTCTCGGATCAACAAGTTTCCATAACTTGATCCGCTTCTTTTACCAAGTCACCAAGTACGCACATTGTGACCTAATTCGGCTTCTCGGATCAACAAGCACCAACTATTTGACTCCGTTCGACCTCACGAATCAATAAGGCTTGTATTTGACCACAATTGACTTCTCGGATCAACAAGTCTTTCAATTGACCCAATTCGGCTTCTCGGATCAACAAGTATCCATAACTTGATCCGTTTCTTTTACCAAGTCACCAAGTACGCACAATGTCACCTAATTCGGCGTCTCGGATCAACAAGCACCAACTATTTGACTCCGTTCGACCTCACGAATCATTAAGGCTTGTATTTGACCACAATTGACTTCTCGGATCAACAAGTCTTGCAATTGACCCAATTCGGCATCACGGATCAACAAGTATCCATAACTTGATCCGTTTGTTTTACCAAGTCACCAAGTACGCACAATGTGACCCAATATGCCTTCTCGGATCAACAAGCACAAACTATTTGACTCCGTTCGACTTCACGAATCATTAAGGCTTGTATTTGAACCCAATTAACTTCTCCGATCAACAAGTCTTTCAATTGACCCAATTCGGCTTCACGGATCAACAAGTATCCATAACTTGATCCGTTTGTTTTACCAAGTCACCAAGTACGCACAATGTGACCCAATATGCGTTCTCGGATCAACAAGCACCAACTATTTGACTCCGTTCGACTTCACAAATCATTAAGGCTTGTATTTAAACACAATTGACTTCTCGGATCAACAAGTCTTTCAATTGACCCAATTCGGCTTCTCGGATCAACAAGTTTCCATAACTTGATCCGTTTCTTTTACCAAGTCACCAAGTACGCACATTGTGACCTAATTCGGCGACTCGGATCAACAAGCACCAACTATTTGACTCCGTTCGATCTCACGAATCAATAAGGCTTGTATTTGACCACAATTGACTTCTCGGATCAACAAGTCTTTCAATTGACCCAATTCGGCTTCACGGATCAACAAGTATCCATAACTTGATCCGTTTGTTTTACCAAGTCACCAAGTACGCACAATGTGACCCAATATGCCTTCTCGGATCAACAAGCACCAACTATTTGACTCCGTTCGACTTCACGAATCATTAAGGCTTGTATTTAAACACAATTGACTTCTCGGATCAACAAGTCTTTCAATTGACCCAATTCGGCTTCTCGGATCAACAAGTATCCATAACTTGATCCGTTTCTTTTACCAAGTCACCAAGTACGCACAATGTGACCTAATTCGGCGTCTCGGATCAACAAGCACCAACTATTTGACTTCGTTCGACCTCACGAATCGTTAAGGCTTGTATTTGACCACAATTGACTTCTCGGATCAACAAGTCTTTCAATTGACCCAATTCGGCTTCACGGATCAACAAGTATCCATAACTTGATCCGTTTGTTTTACCAAGTCACCAAGTACGCACAATGTGACCCAATATGCCTTCTCGGATCAACAAGCACAAACTATTTGACTCCGTTCGACTTCACGAATCATTAAGGCTTGTATTTGAACCCAATTAACTTCTCCGATCAACAAGTCTTTCAATTGACCCAATTCGGCTTCACGGATCAACAAGTATCCATAACTTGATCCGTTTGTTTTACCAAGTCACCAAGTACGCACAATGTGACCCAATATGCCTTCTCGGATCAACAAGCACGAACTATTTGACTCCGTTCGACTTCACGAATCATTAAGGCTTGTATTTAAACACAATTGACTTCTCGGATCAACAAGTCTTTCAATTGACCCAATTCGGCTTCTCGGATCAACAAGTATCCATAACTTGATCCGTTTCTTTTACCAAGTCACCAAGTACGCACAATGTGACCTAATTCGGCGTCTCGGATCAACAAGCACCAACTATTTGACTCCGTTCGACCTCACGAATCAATAAGGCTTGTATTTGACAACAATTGACTTCTCGGATCAACAAGTCTTTCAATTGACCCAATTCGGCTTCACGGATCAACAAGTATCCATAACTTGATCAGTTTTGTTTTACCAAGTCACCAAGTACGCAGAATGTGACCCAATATGCCTTCTCGGATCAACAAGCACCAACTATTGGACTCCGTTCGACTTCACGAATCATTAAGGCTTGTATTTAAACCCAATTAACTTCTCAGATCAACAAGTCTTTCAATTGACCCAATTCGGCTTCACGGATCAACAAGTATCCATAACTTGATCCGTTTGTTTTACCAAGTCACCAAGTACGCACAATGTGACCCAATATGCCTTCTCGGATCAACAAGCACATCCTATTTGACTCCGTTCGACTTCACGAATCATTAAGGCTTGTATTTATACACAATTGACTTCTCGGATCAACAAGTCTTTCAATTGACCCAATTCGGCTTCTCGGATCAACAAGTATCCATAACTTGATCCGTTTCTTTTACCAAGTCACCAAGTACGCACAATGTGACCTAATTCGGCGTCTCGGATCAACAAGCACCAACTATTTGACTCCGTTCGACCTCACGAATCATTAAGGCTTGTATTTGACCACAATTGACTTCTCGGATCAACACGTCTTTCAATTGACCCAATTCGGCTTCACGGATCAACTAGTATCCATAACTTGATCAGTTTTGTTTTACCAAGTCACCAAGTACGCACAATGTGACCCAATGTGCCTTCTCGGATCAACAAGCACCAACTATTTGACTCCGTTCGACTTCACAAATCATTAAGGCTTGTATTTGAACCCAATTGACTTCTCGGATCAACAAGTCTTTCAATTGACCCAATTCGGCTTCTCGGATCAACAAGTATCCATAACTTGATCCGTTTCTTTTACCAAGTGACGAAGTACGTACAATGTGACCTAATTCGGCTTCTCGGATCAACAAGCACCAACTATTTGACTCCGTTCGACTTCACGAATCATTAAGGCTTGTATTTGACCACAATTAGCTTCTCGGATCAACAAGTCTTTCAATTGACCCAATTCGGCTTCACGGATCAACAAGTATCCATAACTTGATCCGTTTGTTTTACCAAGTCACCAAGCACGCACAATGTGACCCAATTCGGCTTCTGGGATCAACAAGCACCAACTATTTGACTCCGTTCGACTTCACGAATCATTAAGGCTTGTATTTGAACAAAATTGACTTCTCGGATCAACAAGTCTTTCAA
The DNA here is from genome assembly GCA_958295605.1 of Ajuga chamaepitys. Taxonomy (NCBI): domain Eukaryota; kingdom Viridiplantae; phylum Streptophyta; class Magnoliopsida; order Lamiales; family Lamiaceae; genus Ajuga; species Ajuga chamaepitys. The sequence goes on from OY282507.1 coordinate 26,577,577, forward strand.
TTGACCAAATTCGGCTTCTCGGATCAACAAGTATACATAACTTGATCCGTTTCTTTTACCAAGTCACCAAGTACACACAATGTGACCTAATTCAGCTTCTCGGATCAACAACCACCAACTATTTGACTCCGTTCGACTTCACGAATCATTAAGGCTTGTGTTTGAACCCAATTGACTTTTTGGATCAACAAGTCTTTCAATTTACCCAATTCGGCTTCACGGATCAACAAGTGTCCATAACTTGATCCGTTTGTTTTACCAAGTCACCAAGTACGCACAATGTGACCCAATTCGCCTTATCGGATTAACAAGCACCACCTATTTGACTCCGTTCGACTTCGCGAATCATTAAGGCTTGTATTTGAACCCAATTGACTTCTCGGATCAACAAGTCTTTCAATTGACCTAATTGGGCTTCTCGGATCAACAAGTATCCATAACTTTATCCCTTTGTTTTACCAAGTCACCAAGTATGCACAATGTGACCCAATTCGGCTTCTCGGATCAACAAGCACCAACTATTTGACTCCGTTCGACTTCACGAATCATTAAGGCATGTATTTGACCACAATTGACTTCTCGGATCAACAAGTCTATAAATTGACCCAATTCGGCTTCTCGGGTCAACAAGTATCCATAACTTCATCCGTTTGTTTTACCAAGTCACCAAGTACGCACAATGTGACCCGTTTGTTTTACCAAGTCACCAAGTACGCACAATGTGACCCAATTCGGCTTCTGGGATCAACAAGCACCAACTATTTGACTCCGTTCGACTTCACGAATCATTAAGACTTGTATTTGACCACAATTGGCTTCTCGGATCAACAAGTCTTTAAATTGACCCAATTCGGCTTCACAGATCAACAAGTATCCATAACTTGATCCGTTTGTTTTACCAAATCACCAAGTACGCACAATGTGACCCAATATGCCTTCTCGGATCAACAAGCACCAACTATTTGACTCCGTTCGACTTCACGAATCATTAAGGCTTGTATTTAAACACAATTGACTTCTCGGATCAACAAGTCTTTCAATTGACCCAGTTCGGCTTCACGGATCAACAAGTATCCATAACTTGATCCGTTTCTTTTACCAAGTCACCAAGTACGCACAATGTGACCTAATTCGGCTTCTCGGATCAACAAGCACCAACTATTTGACTCCGTTCGACCTCACGAATCATTAAGGCTTGTATTTGACCATAATTGACTTCACGGATCAACAAGTCTTGCAATTGACCCAATTCGGCTTCACGGATCAACAAGTATCCATAACTTGATCCGTTTGTTTTACCAAGTCACCAAGTACGCACAATGTGACCCAATATGCCTTCTCGGATCAACAAGCACAAACTATTTGACTCCGTTCGACTTCACGAATCATTAAGGCTTGTATTTGAACCCAATTGACTTCTCGGTTCAACAAGTCTTTCAATTGACCCAATTCGGCTTCTCGGATCAACAAGTTTCCATAACTTGATCCGCTTCTTTTACCAAGTCACCAAGTACGCACATTGTGACCTAATTCAACGTCTCGGATCAACAAGCACCAACTATTTGACTCCGTTCGACCTCACGAATCAATAAGGCTTGTATTTGACCACAATTGACTTCTCGGATCAACAAGTCTTTCAATTGACCCAAGTCGGCTTCTCGGATCAACAAGTATCCATAACTTGATCCGTTTCTTTTACCAAGTCACCAAGTACGCACAATGTCACCTAATTCGGCGTCTCGGATCAACAAGCACCAACTATTTGACTCCGTTCGACCTCACGAATCATTAAGGCTTGTATTTGACCACAATTGACTTCTCGGATCAACAGGTCTTGCAATTGACCCAATTCGGCATCACAGATCAACAAGTATCCATAACTTGATCCGTTTGTTTTACCAAGTCACCAAGTACGCACAATGTGACCCAATATGCCTTCTCGGATCAACAAGCACAAACTATTTGACTCCGTTCGACTTCACGAATCATTAAGGCTTGTATTTGAACCCAATTAACTTCTCCGATCAACAAGTCTTTCAATTGACCCAATTCGGCTTCACGGATCAACAAGTATCCATAACTTGATCCGTTTGTTTTACCAAGTCACCAAGTACGCACAATGTGACCCAATATGCGTTCTCGGATCAACAAGCACCAACTATTTGACTCCGTTCGACTTCACAAATCATTAAGGCTTGTATTTAAACACAATTGACTTCTCGGATCAACAAGTCTTTCAATTGACCCAATTCGGCTTCTCGGATCAACAAGTTTCCATAACTTGATCCGTTTCTTTTACCAAGTGACCAAGTACGTACAATGTGACCTAATTCGGCGACTCGGATCAACAAGCACCAACTATTTGACTCCGTTCGATCTCACGAATCAATAAGGCTTGTATTTTACCACAATTGACTTCTCGGATCAACAAGTCTTTCAATTGACCCAATTCGGCTTCACGGATCAACACGTATCCATAACTTGATCAGTTTTGTTTTACCAAGTCACCAAGTACGCAGAATGTGACCCAATATGCCTTCTCGGATCAACAAGCACCAACTATTTGACTCCGTTCGACTTCACGAATCATTAAGGCTTGTATTTGAACCCAATTAACATCTCAGATCAACAAGTCTTTCAATTGACCCAATTCGGCTTCACGGATCAACAAGTATCCATAACTTGATCCGTTTGTTTTACCAAGTCACCAAGTACGCACAATGTGACCCAATATGCCTTCTCGGATCAACAAGCACCAACTATTTGACTCCGTTCGACTTCACGAATCATTAAGGCTTGTATTTAAACACAATTGACTTCTCGGATCAACAAGTCTTTCAATTGACCCAATTCGGCTTCTCGGATCAACAAGTATCCATAACTTGATCCGTTTCTTTTACCAAGTCACCAAGTACGCACAATGTGACCTAATTCGGCGTCTCGGATCAACAAGCACCAACTATTTGACTCCGTTCGACCTCACGAATCGTTAAGGCTTGTATTTGACCACAATTGACTTCTCGGATCAACAAGTCTTTCAATTGACCCAATTCGGCTTCACGGATCAACAAGTATCCATAACTTGATCAGTTTTGTTTTACCAAGTCACCAAGTACGCACAATGTGACCCAATATGCCTTCTCGGATCAACAAGCACCAACTATTTGACTCCGTTCGACTTCACAAATCATTAAGGCTTGTATTTAAACCCAATTGACTTCTCGGATCAACAAGTCTTTCAATTGACCCAATTCGGCTTCTCGGATCAACAAGTATCCATAACTTGATCCGTTTCTTTTACCAAGTGACCAAGTACGTACAATGTGACCTAATTCGGCTTCTCGGCTCAACAAGCACCAACTATTTGACTCCGTTCGACTTCACGAATCATTAAGGCTTGTATTTGACCACAATTAGCTTCTCGGATCAACAAGTCTTTCAATTGACCCAATTCGGCTTCACGGATCAACAAGTATCCATAACTTGATCCGTTTGTTTTACCAAGTCACCAAGAACGCACAATGTGACCCAATTCGGCTTCTGGGATCAACAAGCACCAACTATTTGACTCCGTTCGACTTCACGAATCATTAAGGCTTGTATTTGAACCCAATTGACTTCTCGGATCAACAAGTCTTTCAATTGACCAAATTCGGCTTCTCGGATCAACAAGTATACATAACTTGATCCGTTTCTTTTACCAAGTCACCAAGTACGCACAATGTGACCTAATTCGACTTCTCGGATCAACAAGCACCAACTATTTGACTCCGTTCGACCTCACGAATCATTAAGCCTTGTATTTGACCACAATTGACTTTTCGGATCAACAAGTCTTTCAATTGACCCAATTCGGATTCACGGATCAACAAGTATCCATAACTTGATCCGTTTGTTTTACCAAGTCATGCACAATGTGACCCAATATGCCTTCTCTGATCAACAAGCAAAAACTATTTGACTCCGTTCGACTTCACGAATCATTAAGACTTGTATTTGAACCCAATTGACTTCTCATATCAACAAGTCTTTCAATTGACCCAATTCGGCTTCACGGATCAACAAGTATCCATAACTTGATCCGTTTCTTTTACCAAGTCACGAAGTACGCACAATGTGACCCAATATGCCTTCTCGGATCAACAAGCACCAACTATTTGACTCCGTTCGACTTCACGATCATTAAGGCTTGTATTTGAACCCAATTGACTTCTCGGTTCAACAAGTCTTTCAATTGACCCAATTCGGCTTCACGGATCAACAAGTATCCATAACTTGATCCGTTTGTTTTACCAAGTCACCAAGTACGCACAATGTGACCCAATATGCCTTCTCGGATCAACAAGCACCAACTATTTTACTCCGTTCGACTTCACGAATCATTAAGGCTTGTATTTGAACCCAATTAACATCTCAGATCAACAAGTCTTTCAATTGACCCAATTCGGCTTCACGGATCAACAAGTATCCATAACTTGATCCGTTTGTTTTACCAAGTCACCAAGTACGCACAATGTGACCCAATATGCCTTCTCGGATCAACAAGCACCAACTATTTGACTCCGTTCGACTTCACGAATCATTAAGGCTTGTATTTGAACCCAATTGACTTCTCGGTTCAACAAGTCTTTCAATTGACCCAATTCGGCTTCACGGATCAACAAGTATCCATAACTTGATCCGTTTGTTTTACCAAGTCACCAAGTACGCACAATGTGACCCAATATGCCTTCTCGGATCAACAAGCACCAACTATTTGACTCCGTTCGACTTCACGAATCATTAAGGCTTATATTTGAACCCAAATGACTTCTCGGATCAACAAGTCTTTCAATTGACCCAATTCGGCTTCTCGGATCAACAAGTATCCATAACTTGATCCGTTTCTTTTACCAAGTGACCAAGTACGCACAATGTGACCTAATTCGGCTTCTCGGATCAACAAGCACCAACTATTTGACTCCGTTCGACCTCACGAATCATTAAGGCTTGTAATTGGCCACAATTGACTTTTCGGATCAACAAGTCTTACAATTGACCCAATTCGGATTCACGGATCAACAAGTATCCATAACTTGATCCGTTTGTTTTACCAAGTCACGCACAATGTGACCCAATATGCCTTCTCTGATCAACAAGCAAAAACTATTTGACTCCGTTCGACTTCACGAATCATTAAGACTTGTATTTGAACCCAATTGACTTCTCAGATCAACAAGTCTTTCAATTGACCCAATTCGGCTTCACGGATCAACAAGTATCCATAACTTGATCCGTTTGTTTTACCAAGTCACCAAGTACGCACTATGTGACCCAATATGCCTTCTCGGATCAACAAGCACCAACTATTTGACTCCATTCGACTTCACGAATCATTAAGGCTTGTATTTGAACCCAATTGACTTCTCGGATCAACAAGTCTTTCAATTGACCCAATTCGGCTTCTCGGATCAACAAGTATCCATAACTTGATCCGTTTCTTTTACCAAGTGACCAAGTACGTACAATGTGACCTAATTCGGCTTCTCGGATCAACAAGCACCAACTATTTGACTCCGTTCGACTTCACGAATCATTAAGGCTTGTATTTGACCACAATTGGCTTCTCGGATCAACAAGTCTTTCAATTGACCCAATTCGGCATCACGGATCAACATGTATCCATAACTTGATCCGTTTGTTTTACCAAGTCACCAAGTACGCACAATGTGACCCAATATGCCTTCTCGGATCAACAAGCACCAACTATTTGACTCCGTTCGACTTCACGAATCATTAAGGCTTGTATTTAAACACAACTGACTTCTCGGATCAACAAGTCTTTCAATTGACCCAATTCGGCTTCACGGATCAACAAGTATCCATAACTTGATCCGTTTCTTTTACCAAGTCACCAAGTACGCACAATGTGACCCAATATGCCTTCTCGGATCAACAAGCACCAACTATTTGACTCCGTTCGACTTCACGAATCATTAAGACTTGTATTTGAACCCAATTAACTTCTCAGATCAACAAGTCTTTCAATTGACCCAATTCGGCTTCACGGATCAACAAGTATCCATAACTTGATCCGTTTGTTTTACAAAGTCACCAAGTACGCACAATGTGACCTAATTCGGCTTCTCGGATCAACAAGCACCAACTATTTGACTCCGTTCGACTTCACGAATCATTAAGGCTTGTATTTGACCCCAATTGGCTTCTCGGATCAACAAGTCTTTCAATTGACCCAATTCGGCTTCACGGATCAACAAGTATCCATAACTTGATCCGTTTGTTTTACCAAGTCACCAAGTACGCACAATGTGACCCAATATGCCTTCTCGGATCAACAAGCACCAACTATTTGACTCCGTTCGACTTCACGAATCATTAAGGCTTGTATTTAAGCACAATTGACTTCTCGGATCAACCAGTCTTTCAATTGACCCAATTCGGCTTCACGGATCAACAAGTATCCATAACTTGATCCGTTTCTTTTACCAAGTCACCAAGTACGCACAATGTGACCTAATTCGGCTTCTCGGATCAACAAGCACCAACTATTTGACTCCGTTCGACCTCACGAATCATTAAGGCTTGTATTTGACCACAATTGACTTTTCGGATCAACAAGTCTTTCAATTGACCCAATTCGGATTCACGGATCAACAAGTATCCATAACTTGATCCGTTTGTTTTACCAAGTCACGCACAATGTGACCCAATATGCCTTCTCTGATCAACAAGCAAAAACTATTTGACTCCGTTCGACTTCACGAATCATTAAGACTTGTATTTGAACCCAATTGACTTCTCAGATCAACAAGTCTTTCAATTGACCCAATTCGGCTTCACGGATCAACAAGTATCCATAACTTGATCCGTTTGTTTTACCAAGTCACCAAGTACGCACAATGTGACCCAATATGCCTTCTCGGATCAACAAGCACCAACTATTTGACTCCGTTCGACTTCACGAATCATTAAGGCTTGTATTTGAACCCAATTGACTTCTCGGATCAACAAGTCTTTCAATTGACCCAATTCGGCTTCTCGGATCAACAAGTATCCATAACTTGATCCGTTTCTTTTACCAAGTGACCAAGTACGTACAATGTGACCTAATTCGGCTTCTCGGATCAACAAGCACCAACTATTTGACTCCGTTCGACTTCACGAATCATTAAGGCTTGTATTTGACCACAATTGGCTTCTCGGATCAACAAGTCTTTCAATTGACCCAATTCGGCTTCACGGATCAACATGTATCCATAACTTGATCCGTTTGTTTTACCAAGTCACCAAGTACGCACAATGTGACCCAATATGCCTTCTCGGATCAACAAGCACCAACTATTTGACTCCGTTCGACTTCACGAATCATTAAGGCTTGTATTTAAACACAATTGACTTCTCGGATCAACAAGTCTTTCAATTGACCCAATTCGGCTTCACGGATCAACAAGTATCCATAACTTGATCCGTTTGTTTTACCAAGTCACCAAGTACGCACAATGTGACCCAATATGCCTTCTCGGATCAACAAGCACACACTATTTGACTCCGTTCGACTTCACGAATCATTAAGGCTTGTATTTGAACCCAAATGACTTCTCGGATCAACAAGTCTTTCAATTGACCCAATTCGGCTTCTCGGATCAACAAGTATCCATAACTTGATCCGTTTCTTTTACCAAGTGACCAAGTACGCACAATGTGACCTAATTCGGCTTCTCGGATCAACAAGCACCAACTATTTGACTCCGTTCGACTTCACGAATCATTAAGGCTTGTATTTGACCACAATTGGCTTCTCGGATCAACAAGTCTTTCAATTGACCCAATTCGGCTTCACGGATCAACAAGTATCCATAACTTGATCCGTTTCTTTTACCAAGTCACCAAGTACGCACAATGTGACCTAATTCGGCTTCTCGGATCAACAAGCACCAACTATTTGACTCCGTTCGACCTCACGAATCATTAAGGCTTGTATTTGACCACAATTGACTTTTCGGATCAACAAGTCTTTCAATTGACCCAATTCGGCTTCACGGATCAACAAGTATCCATAACTTGATCCGTTTGTTTTACCAAGTCACCAAGTACACACAATGTGACCCAATATGCCTTCTCGGATCAACAAGCACCAACTATTTGACTCCGTTCGACTTCACGAATCATTAAGGCTTGTATTTGACCACAATTGGCTTCTCGGATTAACAAGTCTTTCAATTGACCCAATTCGGCTTCTCGGATCAACAAGTATCCATAACTTGATCCGTTTCTTTTACCAAGTCACCAAGTACGCACAATGTGACTTAAATCGGCTTCTCGGATCAACAACCACCAACTATTTGACTCCGTTCGACTTCACGAATCATTAAGGCTTGTATTTGAACCCAATTGACTTCTCGGATCAACAAGTCTTTCAATTGACCCAATTCGGCTTCACGGATCAACAAGTATCCATAACTTGATCCGTTTGTTTTACCAAGTCACCAAGTACGCACAATGTGACCCAATTCGCCTTATCGGATCAACTAGCACCAACTATTTGACTCCGTTCGACTTCACTAATCATTAAGGCTTGTATTTGAACCCAATTGACTTCTCAGATCAACAAGTCTTTCAATTGACCCAATTCGGCTTCACGGATCAACAAGTATCCATAACTTGATCCGTTTCTTTTACCAAGTCACCGAGTACGCACAATGTGACCTAATTCGGCTTCTCGGATCGACAAGCACCAACTATTTGACTCCGTTCGACCTCACGAATCATTAAGGCTTGTATTTGACCACAATTGACTTCTCGGAACAACAAGTCTTTCAATTGACCCAATTCGGCTTCACGGATCAACAAGTATCCATAACTTGATCCGTTTGTTTTACCAAGTTACCAAGTACGCACAATGTGACCCAATATGCCTTCTCGGATCAACAAGCACCAACTATTTGACTCCGTTCGACTTCACGAATCATTAAGGCTTGTATATGAACCCAATTGACTTCTCAGTTCAACAAGTCTTTCAATTGACCCAATTCGGCTTCACGGATCAACAAGTATCCATAACTTGATCCGTTTGTTTTACCAAGTCACCAAGTACGCACAATGTGACCCAATATGCCTTCTCGGATCAACAAGCACCAACTATTTGACTCCGTTCGACTTCACGAATCATTAAGGCTTGTATTTGAACCCAAATGACTTCTCGGATCAACAAGTCTTTCAATTGACCCAATTCGGCTTCTCGGATCAACAAGTATCCATAACTTGATCCGTTTCTTTTACCAAGTGACCAAGTACGCACAATGTGACCTAATTCGGCTTCTCGGATCAACAAGCACCAACTATTTGACTCCGTTCGACTTCACGAATCATTAAGGCTTGTATTTGACCACAATTGGCTTCTCGGATCAACAAGTCTTTCAATTGACCCAATTCGGCTTCACGGATCAACAAGTATCCATAACTTGATCCGTTTGTTTTACCAAGTGACCAAGTATGCACAATGTGACCCAATATGCCTTCTCGGGTCAACAAGCACCAACTATTTGACTCCGTTCGACTTCACAAATCATTAAGGCTTGTATTTGAACCCAATTGACTTCTCGGATCAACAAGTCTTTCAATTGACCCAATTCGGCTTCTCGGATCAACAAGTATCCATAACTTGATCCGTTTCTTTTACCAAGTGACCAAGTACGTACAATGTGACCTCATTCGGCTTCTCGGATCAACAAGCACCAACTGTTTGACTCCGTTCGACTTCACGAATCATTAAGGCTTGTATTTGACCACAATTAGCTTCTCGGATCTACAAGTCTTTCAATTGACCCAATTCGGCTTCATGGATCAACAAGTATCCATAACTTGATCCGTTTGTTTTACCAAGTCACCAAGTACGCACAATGTGACCCAATTCGGCTTCTGGGATCAACAAGCACCAACTATTTGACTCCGTTCGACTTCACGAATCATTAAGGCTTGTATTTGAACCCAATTGACTTCTCGGATCAACAAGACTTTCAATTGACCCAATTCGGATTCTCGGATCAACAAGTATACATAAGTTGATCCGTTTCTTTTACCAAGTCACCAAGTACGCATAATGTGACCTAATTCGGCTTCTCGGATCAACAACCACCAACTATTTGACTCCGTTCGACTTCACGAATCACTAAGGCTTGTGTTTGAACCCAATTGACTTTTTGGATCAACAAGTCTTTCAATTGACCCAATTCGGCTTCACGGATCAACAAGTGTCCATAACTTGATCCGTTTGTTTTACCAAGTCACCAAGTACGCACAATGTGACCCAATTCGCCTTATCGGATCAACAAGCACCAACTATTTGACTCCGTTCGACTTCACGAATCATTAAGGCTTGTATTTGAACCCAATTGACTTCTCAGATCAACAAGTCTTTCAATTGACCCAATTCGGCTTCACGGATCAACAAGTATCCATAACATGATCCGTTTCTTTTACCAAGTCACCAACTACGCACAATGTGAACTAATTCGGCTTCTCGGATCAACAAGCACCAACTTTTTGACTCCGTTCGACCTCACGAATCATTAAGGCTTGTATTTGACCACAATTGACTTTTCGGATCAACAAGTCTTTCAATTGACCCAATTCGGCTTCACGGATCAACAAGTATCCATAACTTGATCCGTTTGTTTTACCAAGTCACGCACAATGTGACCCAATATGCCTTCTCGGATCAACAAGCAAAAACTATTTGACTCCGTTCGACTTCACGAATCATTAAGACTTGTATTTGAACCCAATTGACTTCTCAGATCAACAAGTCTTTCAATTGACCCAATTCGGCTTCACAGATCAACAAGTATCCATAACTTGATCCGTTTGTTTTACCAAGTCACCAAGTACGCACAATATGACCCAATATGCCTTCTCGGATCAACAAGCACCAACTATTTGACTCCGTTCGACTTCACGAATCATTAAGGCTTGTATTTAAACCCAATTGACGTCTCGGATCAACAAGTCTTTCAATTGACCCAATTCGGCTTCTCGGATTAACAAGTATCCATAACTTGATCCGTTTCTTTTACCAAGTGACCATGTACGTATAATGTGACCTAATTCGGCTTCTCGGATCAACAAGCACCAACTATTTGACTCCGTTCGACTTCACGAATCATTAAGGCTTGTATTTGACCACAATTGGCTTCTCGGATCAACAAGTCTTTCAATTGACCCAATTCGGCTTCACGGATCAACAAGTAACCATAACTTGATCCGTTTGTTTTACCAACTCACCAAGTACGCACAATGTGACCCAATATGCCTTCTCGGATCAACAAGCACCAACTATTTGACTCCGTTCGACTTCACGAATCATTAAGGCTTGAATTTAAACACAATTGACTTCTCGGATCAACAAGTCTTTCAATTGACCCAATTCGGCTTCTCGGATCAACAAGTATCCATAACTTGATCCGTTTCTTTTACCAAGTGACCAAGTACGCACAATGTGACCTAATTCGGCTTCTCGGATCAACAAGCACCAATTATTTGACTCCGTTCGACCTCACAAATCATTAAGGCTTGTATTTGACCACAATTGACTTCTCGGATCAACAAGTCTTTCAATTGACCCAATTCGGCTTCACGGATCAACAAGTATCCATAACTTGATCCGTTTGTTTTACCAAGTCAGCAAGTACGTACAATGTGACCCAAGATGCCTTCTCGGATTAACAAGCACCAACTATTTGACTCCGTTCGACTTCACGAATCATTAAGGCTTGTATTTGAACCCAATTAACTTCTCAGATCAACAAGTCTTTCAATTGACCCAATTCGGCTTCACGGATCAACAAGTATCCATAACTTGATCCGTTTGTTTTACCAAGTGACCAAGTACGCACAATGTGACCCAATATGCCTTCTCGGATCAACAAGCACCAACTATTTGACTCCGTTCGACTTCACAAATCATTAAGGCTTGTATTTGAACCCAATTGACTTCTCGGATCAACAAGTCTTTCAATTGACCCAATTCGGCTTCTCGGATCAACAAGTATCCATAACTTGATCCGTTTGTTTTACCAAGTGACCAAGTACGTACAATGTGACCTAATTCGGCTTCTCGGATCAACAAGCACCGACTGTTTGACTCCGTTCGACTTCACGAATCATTAAGGCTTGTATTTGACCACAATTAGCTTCTCGGATCAACAAGTCTTTCAATTGACCCAATTCGGCTTCACGGATCAACAAGTATCCATAACTTGATCCGTTTGTTTTACCAAGTCACCAAGTACGCACAATGTGACCCAATTCGGCTTCTGGGATCAACAAGCACCAACTATTTGACTCCGTTCGACTTCACAAATCATTAAGGCTTGTATTTGAACCCAATTGACTTCTCGGATCAACAAGACTTTCAATTGACCCAATTCGGATTCTCGGATCAACAAGTATACATAAGTTGATCCGTTTCTTTTACCAAGTCACCAAGTACACACAATGTGACCTAATTCGGCTTCTCGGATCAACAACCACCAACTATTTGACTCCGTTCGACTTCACGAATCATTAAGGCTTGTGTTTGAACCCAATTGACTTTTTGGATCAACAAGTCTTTCAATTGACCCAATTCGGCTTCACGGATCAACAAGTGTCCATAACTTGATCCGTTTGTTTTACCAAGTCACCAAGTACGCACAATGTGACCCAATTCGCCTTATCGGATCAACAAGCACCAACTATTTGACTCCGTTCGACTTCACGAATCATTAAGGCTTGTATTTGAACCCAATTGACTTCTCAGATCAACAAGTCTTTCAATTGACTCAATTCGGCTTCACGGATCAACAAGTATCCATAACATGATCCGTTTCTTTTACCAAGTCACCAAGTACGCACAATGTGACCTAATTCGGCTTCTCGGATCAACAAGCACCTACTATTTGACTCCGTTCGACCTCACGAATCATTAAGGCTTGTATTTGACCACAATTGACTTTTCGGATCAACAAGTCTTTCAATTGACCCAATTCGGCTTCACGGATCAACAAGTATCCATAACTTGATCCGTTTGTTTTACCATGTCACGCACAATGTGACCCAATATGCCTTCTCGGATCAACAAGCAAAAACTATTTGACTCCGTTCGACTTCACGAATCATTAAGACTTGTATTTGAACCCAATTGACTTCTCAGATCAACAAGTCTTTCAATTGACCCAATTCGGCTTCACGGATCAACAAGTATCCATAACTTGATCCGTTTGTTTTACCAAGTCACCAAGTACGCACAATATGACCCAATATGCCTTCTCGGATCAACAAGCACCAACTATTTGACTCAGTTCGACTTCACGAATCATTAAGGCTTGTATTTAAACACAAATGACTTCTCGGATCAACAAGTCTTTCAATTGACCCAATTCGGCTTCTCGGATCAACAAGTAACCATAACTTGATCCGTTTGTTTTACCAAGTGACCAAGTACGCACAATGTGACCCAATATGCCTTCTCGGATTAACAAGCACCAACTATTTGACTCCGTTCGACTTCACGAATCATTAAGGCTTGTATTTGAACCCAATTGACGTCTCGGATCAACAAGTCTTTCAATTGACCCAATTCGGCTTCTCGGATCAACAAGTATCCATAACTTGATCCGTTTCTTTTACCAAGTGACCAAGTACGTATAATGTGACCTAATTCGGCTTCTCGGATCAACAAGCACCAACTATTTGACTCCGTTCGACTTCACGAATCATTAAGGCTTGTATTTGACCACAATTGGCTTCTCGGATCAACAAGTCTTTCAATTGACCCAATTCGGCTTCACGGATCAACAAGTAACCATAACTTGATCCGTTTGTTTTACCAAGTCACCAAGTACGCACAATGTGACCCAATATGCATTCTCGGATCAACAAGCACCAACTATTTGACTCCGTTCGACTTCACGAATCATTAAGGCTTGTATTTAAACACAATTGACTTCTCGGATCAACAAGTCTTTCAATTGACCCAATTCGGCTTCTCGGATCAACAAGTATCCATAACTTGATCCGTTTCTTTTACCAAGTGACCAAGTACGCACAATGTGACCTAATTCGGCTTCTCGGATCAACAAGCACCAATTATTTGACTCCGTTCGACCTCACGAATCATTAAGGCTTGTATTTGACCACAATTGACTTCTCGGATCAACAAGTCTTTCAATTGACCCAATTCGGCTTCACGGATCAACAAGTATCCATAACTTGATCCGTTTGTTTTACCAAGTCAGCAAGTACGTACAATGTGACCCAATATGCCTTCTCGGATTAACAAGCACCAACTATTTGACTCCGTTCGACTTCACGAATCATTAAGGCTTGTATTTGAACCCAATTAACTTCTCAGATCAACAAGTCTTTCAATTGACCCAATTCGGCTTCACGGATCAACAAGTATCCATAACTTGATCCGTTTGTTTTACCAAGTGACCAAGTACGCACAATGTGACCCAATATGCCTTCTCGGATCAACAAGCACCAACTATTTGACTCCGTTCGACTTCACAAATCATTACGGCTTGTATTTGAACCCAATTGACTTCTCGGATCAACAAGTCTTTCAATTGACCCAATTCGGCTTCTCGGATCAACAAGTATCCATAACTTGATCCGTTTCTTTTACCAAGTGACCAAGTACGTACAATGTGACCTAATTCGGCTTCTCGGATCAACAAGCACCGACTGTTTGACTCCGTTCGACTTCACGAATCATTAAGGCTTGTATTTGACCACAATTAGCTTCTCGGATCAACAAGTCTTTCAATTGACCCAATTCGGCTTCACGGATCAACAAGTATCCATAACTTGATCCGTTTGTTTTACCAAGTCACCAAGTACGCACAATGTGACCCAATTCGGCTTCTGGATCAACAAGCACCAACTATTTGACTCCGTTCGACTTCACGAATCATTAAGGCTTGTATTTGAACCCAATTGACTTCTCGGATCAACAAGACTTTCAATTGACCCAATTCGGATTCTCGGATCCACAAGTATACATAAGTTGATCCGTTTCTTTTACCAAGTCACCAAGTACACACAATGTGACCTAATTCGGCTTCTCGGATCAACAACCACCAACTATTTGACTCCGTTCGACTTCACGAATCATTAAGGCATGTGTTTGAACCCAATTGACTTTTTGGATCAACAAGTCTTTCAATTGACCCAATTCGGCTTCACGGATCAACAAGTGTCCATAACTTGATCCGTTTGTTTTACCAAGTCACCAAGTACGCACAATGTGACCTAATTCGCCTTATCGGATCAACAAGCACCAACTATTTGACTCCGTTCGACTTCACGAATCATTAAGGCTTGTATTTAAACCCAATTGACTTCTCAGATCAACAAGTCTTTCAATTGACCCAATTCGGCTTCACGGATCAACAAGTATCCATAACATGATCCGTTTCTTTTACCAAGTCACCAAGTACGCACAATGTGACCTAATTCGGCTTCTCGGATCAACAAGCACCAACTATTTGACTCCGTTCGACCTCACGAATCATTAAGGCTTGTATTTGACCACAATTGACTTTTCGGATCAACAAGTCTTTCAATTGACCCAATTCGGCTTCACGGATCAACAAGTATCCATAACTTGATCCGTTTGTTTTACCATGTCACGCACAATGTGACCCAATATGCCTTCTCGGATCAACAAGCAAAAACTATTTGACTCCGTTCGACTTCACGAATCATTAAGACTTGTATTTGAACCCAATTGACTTCTCAGATCAACAAGTCTTTCAATTGACCCAATTCGGCTTCACGGATCAACAAGTATCCATAACTTGATCCGTTTGTTTTACCAAGTCACCAAGTACGCACAATATGACCCAATATGCCTTCTCGGATCAACAAGCACCAACTATTTGACTCAGTTCGACTTCACGAATCATTAAGGCTTGTATTTAAACACAAATGACTTCTCGGATCAACAAGTCTTTCAATTGACCCAATTCGGCTTCTCGGATCAACAAGTAACCATAACTTGATCCGTTTGTTTTACCAAGTGACCAAGTACGCACAATGTGACCCAATATGCCTTCTCGGATTAACAAGCACCAACTATTTGACTCCGTTCGACTTCACGAATCATTAAGGCTTGTATTTGAACCCAATTGACGTCTCGGATCAACAAGTCTTTCAATTGACCCAATTCGACTTCTCGGATCAACAAGTATCCATAACTTGATCCGTTTCTTTTACCAAGTGACCAAGTACGTATAATGTGACCTAATTCGGCTTCTCGGATCAACAAGCACCAACTATTTGACTCCGTTCGACTTCACGAATCATTAAGGCTTGTATTTGACCACAATTGGCTTCTCGGATCAACAAGTCTTTCAATTGACCCAATTCGGCTTCACGGATCAACAAGTAACCATAACTTGATCCGTTTGTTTTACCAAGTCACCAAGTACGCACAATGTGACCCAATATGCATTCTCGGATCAACAAGCACCAACTATTTGACTTCGTTCGACTTCACGAATCATTAAGGCTTGTATTTGACCACAATTGGCTTCTCGGATCAACAAGTCTTTCAATTGACCCAATTCGGCTTCACGGATCAACAAGTAACCATAACTTGATCCGTTTGTTTTACCAAGTCACCAAGTACGCACAATGTGACCCAATATGCATTCTCGGATCAACAAGCACCAACTATTTGACTCCGTTCGACTTCACGAATCATTAAGACTTTTATTTGAACCCAATTAACTTCTCAGATCAACAAGTCTTTCAATTGACCCAATTCGGCTTCACGGAACAACAAGTATCCATAACTTGATCTGTTTGTTTTACCAAGTCACCAAGTACGCACAACGTGACCCAATATGCCTTCTCGGATCAACAAGCACCAACTATTTGACTCAGTTCGACTTCACGAATCATTAAGGCTTGTATTTAAACACAATTGACTTCTCGGATCAACAAGTCTTTCAATTGACCCAATTCGGCTTCTCGGATCAACAAGTATCCATAACTTGATCCGTTTCTTTTACCAAGTCACCAAGTACGCACAATGTGACCTAATTCGGCGTCTCGGATCAACAAGCACCAACTATTTGACTCCGTTCGACCTCAAGAATCATTAAGGCTTGTATTTGACCACAATTGACTTCTCGGATCAACAAGTCTTTCAATTGACCCAATTCGGCTTCACGGATCAACAAGTATCCATAACTTGATCAGTTTGTTTTACCAAGTCACCAAGTACGCACAATGTGACCCAATATGCCTTCTCGGATCAACAAGCACCAACTATTTGACTCCGTTCGACTTCACGAATCATTAAGGCTTGTATTTGAACCCAATTGACTTCTCGGATCAACAAGACTTTCAATTGACCCAGTTCGGTTTCTCGGATCAACAAGTATCCATAACTTGATCCGTTTCTTTTACCAAGTGACCAAGTACGTACAATGTGACCTAATTCGGCTTCTCGGATCAACAAACACCAACTATTTGACTCCGTTCGACTTCACGAATCATTAAGGCTTGTATTTGACCACAATTGGCTTCTCAAATCAACAAGTCTTTCAATTGACCTAATTCGGCTTCACGGATCGACAAGTATCCATAACTTGATCCGTTTGTTTTACCAAGTCACCAAGTACGCACAATGTGACCCAATTCGGCTTCTGGGATCAACAAGCACCAACTATTTGACTCCGTTCGACTTCACGAATCATTAAGGCTTGTATTTGAACCGAATTGACTTCTCGGATCAACAAGTCTTTCAATTGACCCAATTCGGCTTCTCGGATCAACAAGTATCCATAACTTGATCCGTTTCTTTTACCAAGTCACCAAGTACGCACAATGTGACTTAAATCGGCTTCTCGGATCAACAACCACCAACTATTTGACTCCGTTCGACTTCACGAATTGTTAAGGCTTGTATTTGAACCCAATTGACTTCTCAGATCAACAAGTCTTTCAATTGACCCAATTCGGCTTCACGGATCAACAAGTATCCATAACTTGATCCGTTTGTTTTACCAAGTCACCAAGTACGCACAATGTGACCCAATTCGCCTTATCGGATCAACAAGCACCAACTATTTGACTCCGTTCGACTTCACGAATCATTAAGGCTTGTATTTGAACCCAATTGACTTCTCAGATCAACAAGTCTTTCAATTGACCCAATTCGGCTTCACGGATCAACAAGTATCCATAACTTGATCCGTTTCTTTTACCAAGTCACCGAGTACGCACAATGTGACCTAATTCGGCTTCTCGGATCAACAAGCACCAACTATTTGACTCCGTTCGACCTCACGAATCATTAAGGCTTGTATTTGACCACAATTGACTTCTCGGATCAACAAGTCTTTCAATTGACCCAATTCGGCTTCACGGATCAACAAGTATCCATAACTTGATCTGTTTGTTTTACCAAGTCACCAAGTACGCACAATGTGACCCAATATGCCTTCTCGGATCAACAAGCACCAACTATTTGACTCCGTTCGACTTCACGAATCATTAAGGCTTGTATTTGAACCCAATTGACTTCTCAGATCAACAAGTCTTTCAATTGACCCAATTCGGCTTCACGGATCAACAAGTATCCATAACTTGATCCGTTTGTTTTACCAAGTCACCAAGTACGCACAATGTGACCCAATATGCCTTCTCGGATCAACAAGCACCAACTATTTGACTCCGTTCGACTTCACGAATCATTAAGGCTTGTATTTGAACCCAAATGACTTCTCGGATCAACAAGTCTATCAATTGACCCAATTCGGCTTCTCGGATCAACAAGTATCCATAACTTGATCCGTTTCTTTTACCAAGTGACCAAGTACGCACAATGTGACCTAATTCGGCTTCTCGGATCAACAAGCACCAACTATTTGACTCCGTTCGACTTCACAAATCATTAAGGCTTGTATTTGACCACAATTGGCTTCTCGGATCAACAAGTCTTTCAATTGACCCAATTCGGCTTCACGGATCAACAAGTATCCATAACTTGATCCGTTTGTTTTACCAAGTCACCAAGTACGCACAATGTGACCCAATATGCCTTCTCGGATCAACAAGCACCAACTATTTGACTCCGTTCCACTTCACGAATCATTAAGGCTTCTATTTAAACACAATTGACTTCTCGGATCAACAAGTCTTTCAATTGACCCAATTCGGCTTCACGGATCAACAAGTATCCATAACTTGATCCGTTTCTTTTACCAAGTGACCAAGTACGCACAATGTGACCTAATTCGGCTTCTCGGATCAACAAGCACCAACTATTTGACTCCGTTCGACTTCACGAATCATTAAGGCTCGTATTTGACCACAATTGGCTTCTCGGATCAACAAGTCTTTCAATTGACCCAATTCGGCTTCACGGATCAACAAGTAACCATAACTTGATCCGTTTGTTTTACCAAGTCACCAAGTACGCACAATATGACCCAATATGCCTTCTCGGATCAACAAGCACCAACTATTTGACTCCGTTCGACTTCACGAATCATTAAGGCTTGTATTTGAACCCAATTGACGTCTCGGATCAACAAGTCTTTCAATTGACCCAATTCGGCTTCTCGGATCAACAAGTATCCATAACTTGATCCGTTTCTTTTACCAAGTGACCAAGTACGTATAATGTGACCTAATTCGGCTTCTCGGATCAACAAGCACCAACTATTTGACTCCGTTCGACTTCACGAATCATTAAGGCTCGTATTTGACCACAATTGGCTTCTCGGATCAACAAGTCTTTCAATTGACCCAATTCGGCTTCACGGATCAACAAGTAACCATAACTTGATCCGTTTGTTTTACCAAGTCACCAAGTACGCACAATGTGACCCAATATGCATTCTCGGATCAACAAGCACCAACTATTTGACTCCGTTCGACTTCACGAATCATTAAGACTTGTATTTGAACCCAATTAACTTCTCAGATCAACAAGTCTTTCAATTGACCCAATTCGGCTTCACGGAACAACAAGTATCCATAACTTGATCTGTTTGTTTTACCAAGTCACCAAGTACGCACAACGTGACCCAATATGCCTTCTCGGATCAACAAGCACCAACTATTTGACTCCGTTCGACTTCACGAATCATTAAGGCTTGTATTTAAACACAATTGACTTCTCGGATCAACAAGTCTTTCAATTGACCCAATTCGGCTTCTCGGATCAACAAGTATCCATAACTTGATCCGTTTCTTTTACCAAGTCACCAAGTACGCACAATGTGACCTAATTCGGCGTCTCGGATCAACAAGCACCAACTATTTGACTCCGTTCGACCTCACGAATCATTAAGGCTTGTATTTGACCACAATTGACTTCTCGGATCAACAAGTCTTTCAATTGACCCAATTCGGCTTCACGGATCAACAAGTATCCATAACTTGATCAGTTTGTTTTACCAAGTCACCAAGTACGCACAATGTGACCCAATATGCCTTCTCGGATCAACAAGCACCAACTATTTGACTCCGTTCGACTTCACGAATCATTAAGGCTTGTATTTGAACCCAATTGACTTCTCGGATCAACAAGTCTTTCAATTGACCCAGTTCGGTTTCTCGGATCAACAAGTATCCATAACTTGATCCGTTTCTTTTACCAACTGACCAAGTACGTACAATGTGACCTAATTCGGCTTCTCGGATCAACAAGCACCAACTATTTGACTCCGTTCGACTTCACGAATCATTAAGGCTTGTATTTGACCACAATTGGCTTCTCAAATCAACAAGTCTTTCAATTGACCTAATTCGGCTTCACGGATCGACAAGTATCCATAACTTGATCCGTTTGTTTTACCAAGTCACCAAGTACGCACAATGTGACCCAATTCGGCTTCTGGGATCAACAAGCACCAACTATTTGACTCCGTTCGACTTCACGAATCATTAAGGCTTGTATTTGAACCGAATTGACTTCTCGGATCAACAAGTCTTTCAATTGACCCAATTCGGCTTCTCGGATCAACAAGTATCCATAACTTGATCCGTTTCTTTTACCAAGTCACCAAGTACGCACAATGTGACTTAAATCGGCTTCTCGGATCAACAACCACCAACTATTTGACTCCGTTCGACTTCACGAATTATTAAGGCTTGTATTTGAACCCAATTGACTTCTCAGATCAACAAGTCTTTCAATTGACCCAATTCGGCTTCACGGATCAACAAGTATCCATAACTTGATCCGTTTGTTTTACCAAGTCACCAAGTACGCACAATGTGACCCAATTCGCCTTATCGGATCAACAAGCACCAACTATTTGACTCCGTTCGACTTCACGAATCATTAAGGCTTGTATTTGAACCCAATTGACTTCTCAGATCAACAAGTCTTTCAATTGACCCAATTCGGCTTCACGGATCAACAAGTATCCATAACTTGATCCGTTTCTTTTACCAAGTCACCGAGTACGCACAATGTGACCTAATTCGGCTTCTCGGATCAACAAGCACCAACTATTTGACTCCGTTCGACCTCACGAATCATTAAGGCTTGTATTTGACCACAATTGACTTCTCGGATCAACAAGTCTTTCAATTGACCCAATTCGGCTTCACGGATCAACAAGTATCCATAACTTGATCTGTTTGTTTTACCAAGTCACCAAGTACGCACAATGTGACCCAATATGCCTTCTCGGATCAACAAGCACCAACTATTTGACTCCGTTCGACTTCACGAATCATTAAGGCTTGTATTTGAACCCAATTGACTTCTCAGATCAACAAGTCTTTCAATTGACCCAATTCGGCTTCACGGATCAACAAGTATCCATAACTTGATCCGTTTGTTTTACCAAGTCACCAAGTACGCACAATGTGACCCAATATGCCTTCTCGGATCAACAAGCACCAACTATTTGACTCCGTTCGACTTCACGAATCATTAAGGCTTGTATTTGAACCCAATTGACTTCTCGGATCAACAAGTCTTTCAATTGACCCAGTTCGGTTTCTCGGATCAACAAGTATCCATAACTTGATCCGTTTCTTTTACCAACTGACCAAGTACGTACAATGTGACCTAATTCGGCTTCTCGGATCAACAAGCACCAACTATTTGACTCCGTTCGACTTCACGAATCATTAAGGCTTGTATTTGACCACAATTGGCTTCTCAAATCAACAAGTCTTTCAATTGACCTAATTCGGCTTCACGGATCGACAAGTATCCATAACTTGATCCGTTTGTTTTACCAAGTCACCAAGTACGCACAATGTGACCCAATTCGGCTTCTGGGATCAACAAGCACCAACTATTTGACTCCGTTCGACTTCACGAATCATTAAGGCTTGTATTTGAACCGAATTGACTTCTCGGATCAACAAGTCTTTCAATTGACCCAATTCGGCTTCTCGGATCAACAAGTATCCATAACTTGATCCGTTTCTTTTACCAAGTCACCAAGTACGCACAATGTGACTTAAATCGGCTTCTCGGATCAACAACCACCAACTATTTGACTCCGTTCGACTTCACGAATTATTAAGGCTTGTATTTGAACCCAATTGACTTCTCAGATCAACAAGTCTTTCAATTGACCCAATTCGGCTTCACGGATCAACAAGTATCCATAACTTGATCCGTTTGTTTTACCAAGTCACCAAGTACGCACAATGTGACCCAATTCGCCTTATCGGATCAACAAGCACCAACTATTTGACTCCGTTCGACTTCACGAATCATTAAGGCTTGTATTTGAACCCAATTGACTTCTCAGATCAACAAGTCTTTCAATTGACCCAATTCGGCTTCACGGATCAACAAGTATCCATAACTTGATCCGTTTCTTTTACCAAGTCACCGAGTACGCACAATGTGACCTAATTCGGCTTCTCGGATCAACAAGCACCAACTATTTGACTCCGTTCGACCTCACGAATCATTAAGGCTTGTATTTGACCACAATTGACTTCTCGGATCAACAAGTCTTTCAATTGACCCAATTCGGCTTCACGGATCAACAAGTATCCATAACTTGATCTGTTTGTTTTACCAAGTCACCAAGTACGCACAATGTGACCCAATATGCCTTCTCGGATCAACAAGCACCAACTATTTGACTCCGTTCGACTTCACGAATCATTAAGGCTTGTATTTGAACCCAATTGACTTCTCAGATCAACAAGTCTTTCAATTGACCCAATTCGGCTTCACGGATCAACAAGTATCCATAACTTGATCCGTTTGTTTTACCAAGTCACCAAGTACGCACAATGTGACCCAATATGCCTTCTCGGATCAACAAGCACCAACTATTTGACTCCGTTCGACTTCACGAATCATTAAGGCTTGTATTTGAACCCAAATGACTTCTCGGATCAACAAGTCTATCAATTGACCCAATTCGGCTTCTCGGATCAACAAGTATCCATAACTTGATCCGTTTCTTTTACCAAGTGACCAAGTACGCACAATGTGACCTAATTCGGCTTCTCGGATCAACAAGCACCAACTATTTGACTCCGTTCGACTTCACAAATCATTAAGGCTTGTATTTGACCACAATTGGCTTCTCGGATCAACAAGTCTTTCAATTGACCCAATTCGGCTTCACGGATCAACAAGTATCCATAACTTGATCCGTTTGTTTTACCAAGTCACCAAGTACGCACAATGTGACCCAATATGCCTTCTCGGATCAACAAGCACCAACTATTTGACTCCGTTCCACTTCACGAATCATTAAGGCTTGTATTTAAACACAATTGACTTCTCGGATCAACAAGTCTTTCAATTGACCCAATTCGGCTTCACGGATCAACAAGTATCCATAACTTGATCCGTTTCTTTTACCAAGTCACCAAGTACGCACAATGTGACCTAATTCGGCTTCTCGGATCAACAAGCACCAACTATTTGACTCCGTTCGACCTCACGAATCATTAAGGCTTGTATTTGACCACAATTGACTTCTCGGATCAACAAGTCTTTCAATTGACCCAATTCGGCTTCACGGATCAACAAGTATCCATAACTTGATCCGTTTGTTTTAGCAAGTCACCAAGTACGCACAATGTGACCCAATATGCCTTCTCGGATCAACAAGCACCAACTATTTGACTCCGTTCGACTTCACGAATCATTAAGGCTTGTATTTGAACCCAATTAACTTCTCAGATCAACAAGTCTTTCAATTGACCCAATTCGGCTTCACGGATCAACAAGTATCCATAACTTGATCCGTTTGTTTTACCAAGTCACCAAGTACGCACAATGTGACCCAATTCGGCTTCTGGGATCAACAAGCACCAACTATTTGACTCCGTTCGACTTCACGAATCATTAAGGCTTGTATTTGAACCCAAATGACTTCTCGGATCAACAAGTCTATCAATTGACCCAATTCGGCTTCTCGGATCAACAAGTATCCATAACTTGATCCGTTTCTTTTACCAAGTGACCAAGTACGCACAATGTGACCTAATTCGGCTTCTCGGATCAACAAGCACCAACTATTTGACTCCGTTCGACTTCACAAATCATTAAGGCTTGTATTTGACCACAATTGGCTTCTCGGATCAACAAGTCTTTCAATTGACCCAATTCGGCTTCACGGATCAACAAGTATCCATAACTTGATCCGTTTGTTTTACCAAGTCACCAAGTACGCACAATGTGACCCAATATGCCTTCTCGGATCAACAAGCACCAACTATTTGACTCCGTTCCACTTCACGAATCATTAAGGCTTGTATTTAAACACAATTGACTTCTCGGATCAACAAGTCTTTCAATTGACCCAATTCGGCTTCACGGATCAACAAGTATCCATAACTTGATCCGTTTCTTTTACCAAGTCACCAAGTACGCACAATGTGACCTAATTCGGCTTCTCGGATCAACAAGCACCAACTATTTGACTCCGTTCGACCTCACGAATCATTAAGGCTTGTATTTGACCACAATTGACTTCTCGGATCAACAAGTCTTTCAATTGACCCAATTCGGCTTCACGGATCAACAAGTATCCATAACTTGATCCGTTTGTTTTACCAAGTCACCAAGTACGCACAATGTGACCCAATATGCCTTCTCGGATCAACAAGCACCAACTATTTGACTCCGTTCGACTTCACGAATCATTAAGGCTTGTATTTGAACCCAATTAACTTCTCAGATCAACAAGTCTTTCAATTGACCCAATTCGGCTTCACGGATCAACAAGTATCCATAACTTGATCCGTTTGTTTTACCAAGTCACCAAGTACGCACAATGTGACCCAATTCGGCTTCTGGGATCAACAAGCACCAACTATTTGACTCCGTTCGACTTCACGAATCATTAAGGCTTGTATTTGAACCCAATTGACTTCTCGGATCAACAAGTCTTTCAATTGACCCAATTCGGCTTCACGGATCAACAAGTATCCATAACTTGATCCGTTTGTTTTACCATGTCACGCACAATGTGACCCAATATGCCTTCTCGGATCAACAAGCAAAAACTATTTGACTCCGTTCGACTTCACGAATCATTAGGACTTGTATTTGAACCCAATTGACTTCTCAGATCAACAAGTCTTTCAATTGACCCAATTCGGCTTCACGGATCAACAAGTATCCATAACTTGATCCGTTTGTTTTACCAAGTCACCAAGTACGCACAATATGACCCAATATGCCTTCTCGGATCAACAAGCACCAACTATTTGACTCCGTTCGACTTCACGAATCATTAAGGCTTGTATTTGAACCCAATTGACGTCTCGGATCAACAAGTCTTTCAATTGACCCAATTCGGCTTCTCGGATCAACAAGTATCCATAACTTGATCCGTTTCTTTTACCAAGTGACCAAGTACGTATAATGTGACCTAATTCGGATTCTCGGATCAACAAGCACCAACTATTTGACTCCGTTCGACTTCACGAATCATTAAGGCTCGTATTTGACCACAATTGGCTTCTCGGATCAACAAGTCTTTCAATTGACCCAATTCGGCTTCACGGATCAACAAGTAACCATAACTTGATCCGTTTGTTTTACCAAGTCACCAAGTACGCACAATGTGACCCAATATGCATTCTCGGATCAACAAGCACCAACTATTTGACTCCGTTCGACTTCACGAATCATTAAGACTTGTATTTGAACCCAATTAACTTCTCAGATCAACAAGTCTTTCAATTGACCCAATTCGGCTTCACGGAACAACAAGTATCCATAACTTGATCTGTTTGTTTTACCAAGTCACCAAGTACGCACAACGTGACCCAATATGCCTTCTCGGATCAACAAGCACCAACTATTTGACTCCGTTCGACTTCACGAATCATTAAGGCTTGTATTTAAACACAATTGACTTCTCGGATCAACAAGTCTTTCAATTGACCCAATTCGGCTTCTCGGATCAACAAGTATCCATAACTTGATCCGTTTCTTTTACCAAGTCACCAAGTACGCACAATGTGACCTAATTCGGCGTCTCGGATCAACAAGCACCAACTATTTGACTCCGTTCGACCTCACGAATCATTAAGGCTTGTATTTGACCACAATTGACTTCTCGGATCAACACGTCTTTCAATTGACCCAATTCGGCTTCACGGATCAACAAGTATCCATAACTTGATCCGTTTGTTTTACCAAGTCACCAAGTACGCACAATGTGACCCAATATGCCTTCTCGGATCAACAAGCACCAACTATTTGACTCCGTTCGACTTCACGAATCATTAAGGCTTGTATTTGAACCCAATTAACTTCTCAGATCAACAAGTCTTTCAATTGACCCAATTCGGCTTCACGGATCAACAAGTATCCATAACTTGATCCGTTTGTTTTACCAAGTCACCAAGTACGCACAATGTGACCCAATTCGGCTTCTGGGATCAACAAGCACCAACTATTTGACTCCGTTCGACTTCACGAATCATTAAGGCTTGTATTTGAACCCAAATGACTTCTCGGATCAACAAGTCTATCAATTGACCCAATTCGGCTTCTCGGATCAACAAGTATCCATAACTTGATCCGTTTCTTTTACCAAGTGACCAAGTACGCACAATGTGACCTAATTCGGCTTCTCGGATCAACAAGCACCAACTATTTGACTCCGTTCGACTTCACAAATCATTAAGGCTTGTATTTGACCACAATTGGCTTCTCGGATCAACAAGTCTTTCAATTGACCCAATTCGGCTTCACGGATCAACAAGTATCCATAACTTGATCCGTTTGTTTTACCAAGTCACCAAGTACGCACAATGTGACCCAATATGCCTTCTCGGATCAACAAGCACCAACTATTTGACTCCGTTCCACTTCACGAATCATTAAGGCTTGTATTTAAACACAATTGACTTCTCGGATCAACAAGTCTTTCAATTGACCCAATTCGGCTTCACGGATCAACAAGTATCCATAACTTGATCCGTTTCTTTTACCAAGTCACCAAGTACGCACAATGTGACCTAATTCGGCTTCTCGGATCAACAAGCACCAACTATTTGACTCCGTTCGACCTCACGAATCATTAAGGCTTGTATTTGACCACAATTGACTTCTCGGATCAACAAGTCTTTCAATTGACCCAATTCGGCTTCACGGATCAACAAGTATCCATAACTTGATCCGTTTGTTTTACCAAGTCACCAAGTACGCACAATGTGACCCAATATGCCTTCTCGGATCAACAAGCACCAACTATTTGACTCCGTTCGACTTCACGAATCATTAAGGCTTGTATTTGAACCCAATTAACTTCTCAGATCAACAAGTCTTTCAATTGACCCAATTCGGCTTCACGGATCAACAAGTATCCATAACTTGATCCGTTTGTTTTACCAAGTCACCAAGTACGCACAATGTGACCCAATTCGGCTTCTGGGATCAACAAGCACCAACTATTTGACTCCGTTCGACTTCACGAATCATTAAGGCTTGTATTTGAACCCAATTGACTTCTCGGATCAACAAGTCTTTCAATTGACCCAATTCGGCTTCACGGATCAACAAGTATCCATAACTTGATCCGTTTGTTTTACCATGTCACGCACAATGTGACCCAATATGCCTTCTCGGATCAACAAGCAAAAACTATTTGACTCCGTTCGACTTCACGAATCATTAGGACTTGTATTTGAACCCAATTGACTTCTCAGATCAACAAGTCTTTCAATTGACCCAATTCGGCTTCACGGATCAACAAGTATCCATAACTTGATCCGTTTGTTTTACCAAGTCACCAAGTACGCACAATATGACCCAATATGCCTTCTCGGATCAACAAGCACCAACTATTTGACTCCGTTCGACTTCACGAATCATTAAGGCTTGTATTTGAACCCAATTGACGTCTCGGATCAACAAGTCTTTCAATTGACCCAATTCGGCTTCTCGGATCAACAAGTATCCATAACTTGATCCGTTTCTTTTACCAAGTGACCAAGTACGTATAATGTGACCTAATTCGGCTTCTCGGATCAACAAGCACCAACTATTTGACTCCGTTCGACTTCACGAATCATTAAGGCTCGTATTTGACCACAATTGGCTTCTCGGATCAACAAGTCTTTCAATTGACCCAATTCGGCTTCACGGATCAACAAGTAACCATAACTTGATCCGTTTGTTTTACCAAGTCACCAAGTACGCACAATGTGACCCAATATGCATTCTAGGATCAACAAGCACCAACTATTTGACTCCGTTCGACTTCACGAATCATTAAGACTTGTATTTGAACCCAATTAACTTCTCAGATCAACAAGTCTTTCAATTGACCCAATTCGGCTTCACGGAACAACAAGTATCCATAACTTGATCTGTTTGTTTTACCAAGTCACCAAGTACGCACAACGTGACCCAATATGCCTTCTCGGATCAACAAGCACCAACTATTTGACTCCGTTCGACTTCACGAATCATTAAGGCTTGTATTTAAACACAATTGACTTCTCGGATCAACAAGTCTTTCAATTGACCCAATTCGGCTTCTCGGATCAACAAGTATCCATAACTTGATCCGTTTCTTTTACCAAGTCACCAAGTACGCACAATGTGACCTAATTCGGCGTCTCGGATCAACAAGCACCAACTATTTGACTCCGTTCGACCTCACGAATCATTAAGGCTTGTATTTGACCACAATTGACTTCTCGGATCAACAAGTCTTTCAATTGACCCAATTCGGCTTCACGGATCAACAAGTATCCATAACTTGATCAGTTTGTTTTACCAAGTCACCAAGTACGCACAATGTGACCCAATATGCCTTCTCGGATCAACAAGCACCAACTATTTGACTCCGTTCGACTTCACGAATCATTAAGGCTTGTATTTGAACCCAATTGACTTCTCGGATCAACAAGTCTTTCAATTGACCCAGTTCGGTTTCTCGGATCAACAAGTATCCATAACTTGATCCGTTTCTTTTACCAACTGACCAAGTACGTACAATGTGACCTAATTCGGCTTCTCGGATCAACAAGCACCAACTATTTGACTCCGTTCGACTTCACGAATCATTAAGGCTTGTATTTGACCACAATTGGCTTCTCAAATCAACAAGTCTTTCAATTGACCTAATTCGGCTTCACGGATCGACAAGTATCCATAACTTGATCCGTTTGTTTTACCAAGTCACCAAGTACGCACAATGTGACCCAATTCGGCTTCTGGGATCAACAAGCACCAACTATTTGACTCCGTTCGACTTCACGAATCATTAAGGCTTGTATTTGAACCGAATTGACTTCTCGGATCAACAAGTCTTTCAATTGACCCAATTCGGCTTCTCGGATCAACAAGTATCCATAACTTGATCCGTTTCTTTTACCAAGTCACCAAGTACGCACAATGTGACTAAAATCGGCTTCTCGGATCAACAACCACCAACTATTTGACTCCGTTCGACTTCACGAATTATTAAGGCTTGTATTTGAACCCAATTGACTTCTCGGATCAACAAGTCTTTCAATTGACCCAATTCGGCTTCACGGATCAACAAGTATCCATAACTTGATCCGTTTGTTTTACCAAGTCACCAAGTACGCACAATGTGACCCAATTCGCCTTATCGGATCAACAAGCACCAACTATTTGACTCCGTTCCACATCACGAATCATTAAGGCTTGTATTTGAACCCAATTGACTTCTCAGATCAACAAGTCTTTCAATTGACCCAATTCGGCTTCACGGATCAACAAGTATCCATAACTTGATCCGTTTCTTTTACCAAGTCACCGAGTACGCACAATGTGACCTAATTCGGCTTCTCGGATCAACAAGCACCAACTATTTGACTACGTTCGACCTCACGAATCATTAAGGCTTGTATTTGACCACAATTGACTTCTCGGATCAACAAGTCTTTCAATTGACCCAATTCGGCTTCACGGATCAACAAGTATCCATAACTTGATCTGTTTGTTTTACCAAGTCACCAAGTACGCACAATGTGACCCAATATGCCTTCTCGGATCAACAAGCACCAACTATTTGACTCCGTTCGACTTCACGAATCATTAAGGCTTGTATTTGAACCCAATTGACTTCTCAGATCAACAAGTCTTTCAATTGACCCAATTCGGCTTCACGGATCAACAAGTATCCATAACTTGATCCGTTTGTTTTACCAAGTCACCAAGTACGCACAATGTGACCCAATATGCCTTCTCGGATCAACAAGCACCAACTATTTGACTCCGTTCGACTTCACGAATCATTAAGGCTTGTATTTGAACCCAAATGACTTCTCGGATCAACAAGTCTATCAATTGACCCAATTCGGCTTCTCGGATCAACAAGTATCCATAACTTGATCCGTTTCTTTTACCAAGTGACCAAGTACGCACAATGTGACCTAATTCGGCTTCTCGGATCAACAAGCACCAACTATTTGACTCCGTTCGACTTCACGAATCATTAAGGCTTGTATTTGACCACAATTGGCTTCTCGGATCAACAAGTCTTTCAATTGACCCAATTCGGCTTTACGGATCAACAAGTATCCATAACTTGATCCGTTTGTTTTACCAAGTAACCAAGTACGCACAATGTGAGCCTTCTCGGATCAACAAGCACCAACTATTTGACTCCGTTCGACTTCACGAATCATTAAGGCTTGTATTTGAACCCAATTGACTTCTCGGATCAACAAGTCTTTCAATTGACCCAATTCGGCATCTCGGATCAACAAGTATCCATAACTTGATCCGTTTCTTTTACCAAGTGACCAAGTACGCACAATTTGACCTAATTCGGCTTCTCGGATCAACAAGCACCAACTATTTGACTCCGTTCGACTTCACGAATCATTAAGGGTTGTATTTGACCACAATTAGCATCTCGGATCAACAAGTCTTTCAATTGACCCAATTCGGCTTCACGGATCAACAAGTATCCATAACTTGATCCGTTTGTTTTACCAAGTCACCAAGTACGCACAATGTGACCCAATTCGGCTTCTGGGATCAACAAGCACCAACTATTTGACTCCGTTCGACTTCACGAATCATTAAGGCTTGTATTTGAACCCAATTGACTTCTCGGATCAACAAGTCTTTCAATTGACCCAATTCGGCTTCTCGGATCAACAAGTATCCATAACTTGATCCGTTTCTTTTACCAAGTCACCAAGTACGCACAATGTGACCTAATTCGGCTTCTCGGATCAACAACCACCGACTATTTAACTCTGTTCGACTTCACGAATCAATAAGGCTTGTATTTGAACCCAATTGACTTCTCGGATCAACAAGTCTTTCAATTGACCCAATTCGGCTTCACGGATCAACAAGTATCTAACTTGATCCGTTTGTTTTACCAAGTCACCAAGTACGCATAATGTGACCCAATTCGCCTTGTCGGATCAACAAGCACCAACTATTTGACTCTGTTCGACTTCACGAATCATTAAGGCTTGTATTTGAACCCAATTAACTTCTCAGATCAACAAGTCTTTCAATTGACCCAATTCGGCTTCAAGGATCAACAAGTATCCATAACTTGATCCGTTTGTTTTACCAAGTCACCAAGTACGCACAATGTGACCCAATTCGCCTTATCGGATCAACAAGCACCAACTATTTGACTCCGTTCGACTTCACGAATCATTAAGGCTTGTATTTGAACCCAATTGACTTCTCAGATCAACAAGTCTTTCAATTGACCCAATTCGGCTTCACGGATCAACAAGTATCCATAACTTGATCCGTTTCTTTTACCAAAGTCACCAAGTACGCACAATGTGACCTAATTCGGCTTATCGGATCAACAAGCACCCACTATTTGACTCCGTTCGACCTCACGAATCATTAAGGCTTGTATTTGACCACAATTGACTTTTCGGATCAACAAGTCTTTCAATTGACCCAATTCGGCTTCACGGATCAACAAGTATCCATAACTTGGTCCGTTTGTTTTACCAAGTCACGCACAATGTGACCCAATATGCCTTCTCGGATCAACAAGCAAAAACTATTTGACTCCGTTCGACCTCACGAATCATTAAGGCTTGTATTTGACCACAATTGACTTCTCGGATCAACAAGTCTTTCAATTGACCCAATTCGGCTTCCCGGATCAACAAGTATCCATAACTTGATCAGTTTGTTTTACCAAGTCACCAAGTACGCACAATGTGACCCAATATGCCTTCTCGGATCAACAAGCACCAACTATTTGACTCCGTTCGACTTCACGAATCATTAAGGCTTGTATTTGAACCCAATTGACTTCTCGGATCAACAAGTCTTTCAATTGACCCAATTCGGCTTCTCGGATCAACAAGTATCCATAACTTGATCCGTTTCTTTTACCAAGTGACCAAGTACGCACAATTTGACCTAATTCGGCTTCTCGGATCAACAAGCACCAACTATTTGACTCCGTTCGACTTCACGAATCATTAAGGGTTGTATTTGACCACAATTAGCATCTCGGATCAACAAGTCTTTCAATTGACCCAATTCGGCTTCACGGATCAACAAGTATCTAAAGTTGATCCGTTTGTTTTACCAAGTCACCAAGTACGCACAATGTGACCCAATTCGCCTTATCGGATCAACAAGCACCAACTATTTGACTCCGTTCGACTTCACGAATCATTAAGGCTTGTATTTGAACCCAATTAACTTCTCAGATCAACAAGTCTTTCAATTGACCCAATTCGGCTTCAAGGATCAACAAGTATCCATAACTTGATCCGTTTGTTTTACCAAGTCACCAAGTACGCACAATGTGACCCAATTCGCCTTGTCGGATCAACAAGCACCAACTATTTGACTCTGTTCGACTTCACGAATCATTAAGGCTTGTATTTGAACCCAATTGACTTCTCAGATCAACAAGTCTTTCAATTGACCCAATTCGGCTTCACGGATCAACAAGTATCCATAACTTGATCCGTTTCTTTTACCAAAGTCACCAAGTACGCACAATGTGACCTAATTCGGCTTATCGGATCAACAAGCACCAACTATTTGACTCCGTTCGACCTCACGAATCATTAAGGCTTGTATTTGACCACAATTGACTTTTCGGATCAACAAGTCTTTCAATTGACCCAATTCGGCTTCACGGATCAACAAGTATGCATAACTTGATCCGTTTGTTTTACCAAGTACGCACAATGTGACCCAATATGCCTTCTCGGATCAACAAGCACCAACTATTTGACTCCGTTCGACTTCACGAATCATTAAGGCTTGTATTTGAACCCAATTGACTTTTCGGATCAACAAGTCTTTCAATTGACCCAATTCGGCTTCTCGGATCAACAAGTATCCATAACTTGATCCGTTTCTTTTACCAAGTGACCAAGTACGTACAATGTGACCTAATTCGGCTTCTCGGATCAACAAGCACCAACTATTTGACTCCGTTCGACTTCACGAATCATTAAGGCTTGTATTTGACCACAATTGGCTTCTCGGATCAACAAGTCTTTCAATTGACCCAATTCGGCTTCACGGATCAACAAGTATCCATAACTTGATCCGTTTGTTTTACCAAGTCACCAAGTACGCACAATGTGACCCAATATGCCTTCTCGGATCAACAAGCACCAACTATTTGACTCCGTTCGACTTCACGAATCATTAAGGCTTGTATTTAAACACAATTGACTTCTCGGATCAACAAGTCTTTCAATTGACCCAATTCGGCTTCTCGGATCAACAAGTATCCATAACTTGATCCGTTTCTTTTACCAAGTCACCAAGTACGCACAATGTGACCCAATATGCCTTCTCGGATCAACAAGCACCAACTATTTGACTCCGTTCGACTTCACGAATCATTAAGGCTTGTATTTGAACCCAATTGACTTCTCGGATCAACAAGTCTTTCAATTGACCCAATTCGGTTTCTCGGATCAACAAGTATCCATAACTTGATCCGTTTGTTTTACCAAGTCACCAAGTACGCACAATGTGACCCAATTCGGCTTCTGGGATCAACAAGCACCAACTATTTGACACCGTTCGACTTCACGAATCATTAAGGCTTGTATTTGAACCGAATTGACTTCTCAGATCAACAAGTCTTTCAATTGACCCAATTCGGCTTCTCGGATCAACAAGTATCCACAACTTGATCCGTTTCTTTTACCAAGTCACCAAGTACGCACAATGTGACTTAAATCGGCTTCTCGGATCAACAACCACCAACTATTTGACTCCGTTCGACTTCACGAATCATTAAGGCTTGTATTTGAACCCAATTGACTTCTCGGATCAACAAGTCTTTCAATTGACCCAATTCGGCTTCACGGATCAACAAGTATCCATAACTTGATCCGTTTGTTTTACCAAGTCACCAAGTACGCACAATGTGACCCAATTCGCCTTATCGGATCAACAAGCACCAACTATTTGACTCCGTTCGACTTCACGAATCATTAAGGCTTGTATTTGAACCCAATTGACTTCTCAAATCAACAAGTCTTTCAATTGACCCAATTCGGCTTCACGGATCAACAAGTATCCATAACTTGATCCGTTTCTTTTACCAAGTCACCGACTACGCACAATGTGACCTAATTCGGCTTCTCGGATCAACAAGCACCAACTATTTGACTCCGTTCGACCTCACGAATTATTAAGGCTTGTATTTGACCACAATTGACTTCTCGGATCAACAAGTCTTTCAATTGACCCAATTCGGCTTCCCGGATCAACAAGTATCTAACTTGATCCGTTTGTTTTACCAAGTCACCAAGTACGCACAATGTGACCCAATTCGCCTTGTCGGATCAACAAGCACCAACTATTTGACTCCGTTCGACTTCACGAATCATTAAGGCTTGTATTTGAACCCAATTAACTTCTCAGATCAACAAGTCTTTCAATTGACCCAATTCGGCTTCAAGGATCAACAAGTATCCATAACTTGATTCGTTTGTTTTACCAAGTCACCAAGTACGCACAATGTGACCCAATATGCCTTATCGGATCAACAAGCACCCAATTCGGCTTCTCGGATCAACAAGTATCCATAACTTGATCCGTTTCTTTTACCAAAGTCACCAAGTACGCACAATGTGACCTAATTCGGCTTATCGGATCAACAAGCACCCACTGTTTGACTCCGTTCGACCTCACGAATCATTAAGGCTTGTATTTGACCACAATTGACTTTTCGGATCAACAAGTCTTTCAATTGACCCAATTCGGCTTCACGGATCAACAAGTATCCATAACTTGATCCGTTTGTTTTACCAAGTCACGCACAATGTGACCCAATATGCCTTCTCGGATCAACAAGCAAAAACTATTTGACTCCGTTCGACCTCACGAATCATTAAGGCTTGTATTTAACCACAATTGACTTCTCGGATCAACAAGTCTTTCAATTGACCCAATTCGGCTTCCCGGATCAACAAGTATCCATAACTTGATCAGTTTGTTTTACCAAGTCACCAAGTACGCACAATGTGACCCAATATGCCTTCTCGGATCAACAAGCACCAACTATTTGACTCCGTTCGACTTCACGAATCATTAAGGCTTGTATTTGAACCCAATTGACTTCTCGGATCAACAAGTCTTTCAATTGACCCAATTCGGCTTCTCGGATCAACAAGTATCCATAACTTGATCCGTTTCTTTTACCAAGTCACCAAGTACGCACAATGTGACCTAATTCGGCGTCTCGGACCAACAAGCACCAACTATTTGACTCCGTTCGACCTCACGAATCATTGAGGCTTGTATTTGACCACAATTGACTTCTCGGATCAACAAGTCTTTCAATTTACCCAATTCAGCTTCACGGATCAACAAGTATCCATAACTTGATCAGTTTGTTTTACCAAGTCACCAAGTACGCACAATGTGACCCAATATGCCTTCTCGGATCAACAAGCACCAACTATTTGACTCCGTTCGACTTCACGAATCATTAAGGCTTGTATTTGAACCCAATTGACTTCTCGGATCAACAAGTCTTTCAATTGACCCAATTCGGTTTCTCGGATCAACAAGTATCCATAACTTGATCCGTTTGTTTTACCAAGTCACCAAGTACGCACAATGTGACCCAATTCGGCTTCTGGGATCAACAAGCACCAACTATTTGACACCGTTCGACTTCACGAATCATTAAGGCTTGTATTTGAACCGAATTGACTTCTCAGATCAACAAGTCTTTCAATTGACCCAATTCGGCTTCTCGGATCAACAAGTATCCACAACTTGATCCGTTTCTTTTTCCAAGTCACCAAGTACGCACAATGTGACTTAAATCGGCTTCTCGGATCAACAACCACCAACTATTTGACTCCATTCGACTTCACGAATCATTAAGGCTTGTATTTGAACCCAATTGACTTCTCGGATCAACAAGTCTTTCAATTGACCCAATTCGGCTTCACGGATCAACAAGTATCCATAACTTGATCCGTTTGTTTTACCAAGTCACCAAGTACGCACAATGTGACCCAATTCGCCTTATCGGATCAACAAGCACCAACTATTTGACTCCGTTCGACTTCACGAATCATTAAGGCTTGTATTTGAACCCAATTGACTTCTCAAATCAACAAGTCTTTCAATTGACCCAATTCGGCTTCACGGATCAACAAGTATCCATAACTTGATCCGTTTCTTTTACCAAGTCACCGACTACGCACAATGTGACCTAATTCGGCTTCTCGGATCAACAAGCACCAACTATTTGACTCCGTTCGACCTCACGAATTATTAAGGCTTGTATTTGACCACAATTGACTTCTCGGATCAACAAGTCTTTCAATTGACCCAATTCGGCTTCCCGGATCAACAAGTATCTAACTTGATCCGTTTGTTTTACCAAGTCACCAAGTACGCACAATGTGACCCAATTCGCCTTGTCGGATCAACAAGCACCAACTATTTGACTCCGTTCGACTTCACGAATCATTAAGGCTTGTATTTGAACCCAATTAACTTCTCAGATCAACAAGTCTTTCAATTGACCCAATTCGGCTTCAAGGATCAACAAGTATCCATAACTTGATTCGTTTGTTTTACCAAGTCACCAAGTACGCACAATGTGACCCAATATGCCTTATCGGATCAACAAGCACCCAATTCGGCTTCTCGGATCAACAAGTATCCATAACTTGATCCGTTTCTTTTACCAAAGTCACCAAGTACGCACAATGTGACCTAATTCGGCTTATCGGATCAACAAGCACCCACTATTTGACTCCGTTCGACCTCACGAATCATTAAGGCTTGTATTTGACCACAATTGACTTTTCGGATCAACAAGTCTTTCAATTGACCCAATTCGGCTTCACGGATCAACAAGTATCCATAACTTGATCCGTTTGTTTTACCAAGTCACGCACAATGTGACCCAATATGCCTTCTCGGATCAACAAGCAAAAACTATTTGACTCCGTTCGACCTCACGAATCATTAAGGCTTGTATTTGACCACAATTGACTTCTCGGATCAACAAGTCTTTCAATTGACCCAATTCGGCTTCCCAGATCAACAAGTATCCATAACTTGATCAGTTTGTTTTACCAAGTCACCAAGTACGCACAATGTGACCCAATATGCCTTCTCGGATCAACAAGCACCAACTATTTGACTCCGTTCGACTTCACGAATCATTAAGGCTTGTATTTGAACCCAATTGACTTCTCGGATCAACAAGTCTTTCAATTGACCCAATTCGGCTTCTCGGATCAACAAGTATCCATAACTTGATCCGTTTCTTTTACCAAGTCACCAAGTACGCACAATTTGACCTAATTCGGCTTCTCGGATCAACAAGCACCAACTATTTGACTCCGTTCGACTTCACGAATCATTAAGGCTTGTATTTGACCACAATTGGCTTCTCGGATCAACAAGTCTTTCAATTGACCCAATTCGGCTTCACGGATCAACAAGTATCTAAAGTTGATCCGTTTGTTTTACCAAGTCACCAAGTACGCACAATGTGACCCAATTCGCCTTATCGGATCAACAAGCACCAACTATTTGACTCCGTTCGACTTCACGAATCATTAAGGCTTGTATTTGAACCCAATTAACTTCTCAGATCAACAAGTCTTTCAATTGACCCAATTCGGCTTCAAGGATCAACAAGTATCCATAACTTGATCCGTTTGTTTTACCAAGTCACCAAGTACGCACAATGTGACCCAATTCGCCTTGTCGGATCAACAAGCACCAACTATTTGACTCTGTTCGACTTCACGAATCATTAAGGCTTGTATTTGAACCCAATTGACTTCTCAGATCAACAAGTCTTTCAATTGACCCAATTCGGCTTCACGGATCAACAAGTATCCATAACTTGATCCGTTTCTTTTACCAAAGTCACCAAGTACGCACAATGTGACCTAATTCGGCTTATCGGATCAACAAGCACCAACTATTTGACTCCGTTCGACCTCACGAATCATTAAGGCTTGTATTTGACCACAATTGACTTTTCGGATCAACAAGTCTTTCAATTGACCCAATTCGGCTTCACGGATCAACAAGTATGCATAACTTGATCCGTTTGTTTTACCAAGTCACGCACAATGTGACCCAATATGCCTTCTCGGATCAACAAGCAAAAACTATTTGACTCCGTTCGACCTCACGAATCGTTAAGGCTTGTATTTGACCACAATTGACTTCTCGGATCAACAAGTCTTTCAATTGACCCAATTCGGCTTCCCGGATCAACAAGTATCCATAACTTGATCAGTTTGTTTTACCAAGTCACCAAGTACGCACAATGTGACCCAATATGCCTTCTCGGATCAACAAGCACCAACTATTTGACTCCGTTCGACTTCACGAATCATTAAGGCTTGTATTTGAACCCAATTGACTTTTCGGATCAACAAGTCTTTCAATTGACCCAATTCGGCTTCTCGGATCAACAAGTATCCATAACTTGATCCGTTTCTTTTACCAAGTGACCAAGTACGTACAATGTGACCTAATTCGGCTTCTCGGATCAACAAGCACCAACTATTTGACTCCGTTCGACTTCACGAATCATTAAGGCTTGTATTTGACCACAATTGGCTTCTCGGATCAACAAGTCTTTCAATTGACCCAATTCGGCTTCACGGATCAACAAGTATCCATAACTTGATCCGTTTGTTTTACCAAGTCACCAAGTACGCACAATGTGACCCAATATGCCTTCTCGGATCAACAAGCACCAACTATTTGACTCCGTTCGACTTCACGAATCATTAAGGCTTGTATTTAAACACAATTGACTTCTCGGATCAACAAGTCTTTCAATTGACCCAATTCGGCTTCTCGGATCAACAAGTATCCATAACTTGATCCGTTTCTTTTACCAAGTCACCAAGTACGCACAATGTGACCTAATTCGGCGTCTCGGACCAACAAGCACCAACTATTTGACTCCGTTCGACCTCACGAATCATTGAGGCTTGTATTTGACCACAATTGACTTCTCGGATCAACAAGTCTTTCAATTTACCCAATTCGGCTTCACGGATCAACAAGTATCCATAACTTGATCAGTTTGTTTTACCAAGTCACCAAGTACGCACAATGTGACCCAATATGCCTTCTCGGATCAACAAGCACCAAATATTTGACTCCGTTCGACTTCACGAATCATTAAGGCTTGTATTTGAACCCAATTGACTTCTCGGATCAACAAGTCTTTCAATTGACCCAATTCGGTTTCTCGGATCAACAAGTATCCATAACTTGATCCGTTTGTTTTACCAAGTCACCAAGTACGCACAATGTGACCCAATTCGGCTTCTGGGATCAACAAGCACCAACTATTTGACACCGTTCGACTTCACGAATCATTAAGGCTTGTATTTGAACCGAATTGACTTCTCAGATCAACAAGTCTTTCAATTGACCCAATTCGGCTTCTCGGATCAACAAGTATCCACAACTTGATCCGTTTCTTTTACCAAGTCACCAAGTACGCACAATGTGACTTAAATCGGCTTCTCGGATCAACAACCACCAACTATTTGACTCCGTTCGACTTCACGAATCATTAAGGCTTGTATTTGAACCCAATTGACTTCTCGGATCAACAAGTCTTTCAATTGACCCAATTCGGCTTCACGGATCAACAAGTATCCATAACTTGATCCGTTTGTTTTACCAAGTCACCAAGTACGCACAATGTGACCCAATTCGCCTTATCGGATCAACAAGCACCAACTATTTGACTCCGTTCGACTTCACGAATCATTAAGGCTTGTATTTGAACCCAATTGACTTCTCAAATCAACAAGTCTTTCAATTGACCCAATTCGGCTTCACGGATCAACAAGTATCCATAACTTGATCCGTTTCTTTTACCAAGTCACCGACTACGCACAATGTGACCTAATTCGGCTTCTCGGATCAACAAGCACCAACTATTTGACTCCGTTCGACCTCACGAATTATTAAGGCTTGTATTTGACCACAATTGACTTCTCGGATCAACAAGTCTTTCAATTGACCCAATTCGGCTTCACGGATCAACAAGTATCCATAACTTGATCCGTTTGTTTTACCAAGTTACCAAGTACGCACAATGTGACCCAATATGCCTTCTCGGATCAACAAGCACCAACTATTTGACTCCGTTCGACTTCACGAATCATTAAGGCTTGTATTTGAACCCAATTGACTTCTCAGATCAACAAGTCTTTCAATTGACCCAATTCGGCTTCACGGATTAACAAGTATCCATAACTTGATCCGTTTGTTTTACCAAGTCACCAAGTACGCACAATGTGACCCAATATGCCTTCTCGGATCAACAAGCACCAACTATTTGACTCCGTTCGACTTCACGAATCATTAAGGTTTGTATTAGAACCCAAATGACTTCTCGGATCAACAAGTCTTTCAATTGACCCAATTCGGCTTCTCGGATCAACAAGTATCCATAACTTGATCCGTTTCTTTTTCCAAGTGACCAAGTACGCACAATGTGACCTAATTCGGCTTCTCGGATAAAAAAGCACCAACTATTTGACTCCGTTCGACTTCACGAATCATTAAGGCTTGTATTTGACCACAATTGGCTTCTCGGATCAACAAGTCTTTCAATTGACCCAATTCGGCTTCACGGATCAACAAGTATCCATAACTTGATCCGTTTGTTTTACCAAGTCACGCACAATGTGACCCAATATGCCTTCTCGGATCAACAAGCAAAAACTATTTGACTCTGTTCGACCTCACGAATCATTAAGGCTTGTATTTGACCACAATTGACTTCTCGGATCAACAAGTCTTTCAATTGACCCAATTCGGCTTCACGGATCAACAAGTATCCATAACTTGATCAGTTTGTTTTACCAAGTCACCAAGTACGCACAATGTGACCCAATATGCCTTCTCGGATCAACAAGCACCAACTATTTGACTCCGTTCGACTTCACGAATCATTAAGGCTTGTATTTGAACCCAATTGGCTTCTCGGATCAACAAGTCTTTCAATTGACCCAATTCGGCTTCACGGATCAACAAGTATCCATAACTTGATCCGTTTGTTTTACCAAGTCACCAAGTATGCACAATGTGACCCAATATGCCTTCTCGGATCAACAAGCACCAACTATTTGACTCCGTTCGACTTCACGAATCATTAAGGCTTGTATTTAAACACAATTGACTTCTCGGATCAACAAGTCTTTCAATTGACCCAATTCGGCTTCACGGATCAACAAGTATCCATAACTTGATCCGTTTTTGTTTTACCAAGTCACAAAGTACGCACAATGTGACCCAATATGCCTTCTCGGATCAACAAGCACCAACTATTTGACTCCGTTCGACTTCACGAATCATTAAGGCTTGTATTTAAACACAATTGACTTCTCGGATCAACAAGTCTTTCAATTGACCCAATTCGGCTTCTCGGATCAACAAGTATCCATAACTTGATCCGTTTCTTTTACCAAGTCACCAAGTACGCACAATGTGACCTAATTCGGCGTCTCGGATCAACAAGCACCAACTATTTGACTCCGTTCGACTTCACGAATCATTAAGGCTTGTATT
Organism: Ajuga chamaepitys; assembly: GCA_958295605.1. NCBI lineage: Eukaryota > Viridiplantae > Streptophyta > Magnoliopsida > Lamiales > Lamiaceae > Ajuga > Ajuga chamaepitys. The sequence goes on from OY282507.1 coordinate 26,620,091, forward strand.
TGAACCCAATTAACTTCTCAGATCAACAAGTCTTTCAATTGACCCAATTCGGCTTCACGGATCAACAAGTATCCATAACTTGATCCGTTTGTTTTACCAAGTCACCAAGTACGCACAATGTGACCCAATATGCCTTCTCGGATCAACAAGCACCAACTATTTGACTCCGTTCGACTTCACGAATCATTAAGGCTTGTATTTGAACCCAATTAACTTCTCAGATCAACAAGTCTTTCAATTGACCCAATTCGGCTTTACGGATCAACAAGTATCCATAACTTGATCCGTTTATTTTACCAAGTCACCAAGTACGCACAATGTGACCCAATTCGGCTTATCGGATCGACAAGCACCAACTATTTGACTCCGTTTGACTTCACGAATCATTAAGGCTTGTATTTGAACCCAATTGAATTCTTAGATCAACAAGTCTTTCAATTGACACAATTCGGCTTCACGGATCAACAAGTATCCATAACTTGATCCGTTTCTTTTACCAAGTCACCAAGTACGCACAATGTGACCTAATTCGGCTTCTCGGATCAACAAGCACCAACTATTTGACTCCGTTCGACCTCACGAATGATTAAGGCTTGTATTTGACCACAATTGACTTTTCGGATCAACAAGTCTTTCAATTGACCCAATTCGGCTTCACGGATCAACAAGTATCCATAACTTGATCCGTTTGTTTTACCAAGTCACGCACAATGTGACCCAATATGCCTTCTCGGATCAACAAGCAAAAACTATTTGACTCCTTTCGACCTCACGAATCATTAAGGCTTGTATTTGACCACAATTGACTTCTCGGATCAACAAGTCTTTCAATTGACCCAATTCGGCTTCACGGATCAACAAGTATCCATAACTTGATCAGTTTGTTTTACCAAGTCACCAAGTACGCACAATGTGACCCAATATGCCTTCTCGGATCAACTAGCACCAACTATTTGACTCCGTTCGACTTCACGAATCATTAAGGCTTGTATTTAAACACAATTGACTTCTCGGATCAACAAGTCTTTCAATTGACCCAATTCGGCTTCACGGATCAACAAGTATCCATAACTTGATCCGTTTCTTTTACCAAGTCACCAAGTACGCACAATGTGACCTAATTCGGCTTCTCGGATCAACAAGCACCAACTATTTGACTCCGTTCGACTTCACGAATCATTAAGGCTTGTATTTGACCACAATTGGCTTCTCGGATCAACAAGTCTTTCAATTGACCCAATTCGGCTTCACGGATCAACAAGTATCCATACCTTGATCCGTTTGTTTTACCAAGTCACCAAGTACGCACAATGTGACCCAATATGCCTTCTCGGATCAACAAGCACCAACTATTTGACTCCGTTCGACTTCACGAATCATTAAGGCTTGTATTTAAACACAATTGACTTCTCGGATCAACAAGTCTTTCAATTGACCCAATTCGGCTTCACGGATCAACAAGTATCCATAACTTGATCAGTTTGTTTTACCAAGTCACCAAGTACGCACAATGTGACCCAATATGCCTTCTCGGATCAACTAGCACCAACTATTTGACTCCGTTCGACTTCACGAATCATTAAGGCTTGTATTTGAACCCAATTGACTTCTTGGATCAACATGTCTTTCAATTGACCCAATTCGGCTTCTCGGATCAACAAGTATCCATAACTTGATCCGTTTCTTTTACCAAGTGACCAAGTACGTACAATGTGACCTAATTCGGCTTCTCGGATCAACAAGCACCAACTATTTGACTCCGTTCGACTTCACGAATCATTAAGGCTTGTATTTGACCACAATGGGCTTCTCGGATCAACAAGTCTTTCAATTGACCCGATTCGGCTTCACGGATCAACAAGTATCCATAACTTGATCCGTTTGTTTTACCAAGTCACCAAGTACGCACAATGTGACCCAATATGCCTTCTCGGATCAACAAGCACCAACTATTTGACTCCGTTCGACTTGACGAATCATTTAGGCTTGTATTTAAACACAATTGACTTCTCGGATCAACAAGTCTTTCAATTGACCCAATTCGGCTTCACGGATCAACAAGTATCCATAACTTGATCCGTTTGTTTTACCAAGTCACCAAGTACGCACAATGTGACCCAATATGCCTTCTCGGATCAACAAGCACCAACTATTTGACTCCGTTCGACTTCACGAATCATTAAGGCTTGTATTTGAACCCAATTAACTTCTCAGATCAACAAGTCTTTCAATTGACCCAATTCGGCTTCACGGATCAACAAGTATCCATAACTTGATCCGTTTATTTTACCAAGTCACCAAGTACGCACAATGTGACCCAATTCGGCTTATCGGATCAACAAGCACCAACTATTTGACTCCGTTTGACTTCACGAATCATTAAGGCTTGTATTTGAACCCAATTGAATTTTTAGATCAACAAGTCTTTCAATTGACACAATTCGGCTTCACGGATCAACAAGTATCCATAACTTGATCCGTTCCTTTTACCAAGTCACCAAGTACGGACAATGTGACCTTATTCGGCTTCTCGGATCAACAAGCACCAACTATTTTACTCCGTTCGACCTCACGAATCATTAAGGCTTGTATTTGACCACAATTGACTTTTCGGATCAACAAGTCTTTCAATTGACCCAATTCGGCTTCACGGATCAACAAGTATCCATAACTTGATCCGTTTGTTTTACCAAGTCACGCACAATGTGACCCAATATGCCTTCTCGGATCAACAAGCAAAAACTATTTGACTCCGTTCGACCTCACGAATCATTAAGGCTTGTATTTGACCACAATTCACTTCTCGGATCCATAAGTCTTTCAATTGACCCAATTCGGCTTCACGGATCAACAAGTATGCATAACTTGATCAGTTTGTTTTACCAAGTCACCAAGTACGCACAATGTGACCCAATATGCCTTCTCGGATCAACTAGCACCAACTATTTGACTCCGTTCGACTTCACGAATCATTAAGGCTTGTATTTGACCACAATGGGCTTCTCGGATCAACAAGTCTTTCAATTGACCCGATTCGGCTTCACGGATCAACAAGTATCCATAACTTGATCCGTTTGTTTTACCAAGTCACCAAGTACGCACAATGTGACCCAATATGCCTTCTCGGATCAACAAGCACCAACTATTTGACTCCGTTCGACTTGACGAATCATTTAGGCTTGTATTTAAACACAATTGACTTCTCGGATCAACAAGTCTTTCGATTGACCCAATTCGGCTTCACGGATCAACAAGTATCCATAACTTGATCCGTTTGTTTTACCAAGTCACCAAGTACGCACAATATGACCCAATATGCCTTCTCGGATCAACAAGCACCAACTATTTGACTCCGTTCGACTTCACGAATCATTAAGGCTTGTATTTGAACCCAATTAACTTCTCAGATCAACAAGTCTTTCAATTGACCCAATTCGGCTTCACGGATCAACAAGTATCCATAACTTGATCCGTTTGTTTTACCAAGTCACCAAGTACGCACAATGTGACCCAATATGCCTTCTCGGATCAACAAGCACCAACTATTTGACTCCGTTCGACTTCACGAATCATTAAGGCTTGTATTTGAACCCAATTAACTTCTCAGATCAACAAGTCTTTCAATTGACCCAATTCGGCTTCACGGATCAACAAGTATCCATAACTTGATCCGTTTATTTTACCAAGTCACCAAGTACGCACAATGTGACCCAATTCGGCTTATCGGATCAACAAGCACCAACTATTTGACTCCGTTTGACTTCACGAATCATTAAGGCTTGTATTTGAACCCAATTGAATTCTTAGATCAACAAGTCTTTCAATTGACACAATTCGGCTTCACGGATCAACAAGTATCCATAACTTGATCCGTTCCTTTTACCAAGTCACCAAGTACGCACAATGTGACCTTATTCGGCTTCTCGGATCAACAAGCACCAACTATTTGACTCCGTTCGACCTCACGAATCATTAAGGCTTGTATTTGACCACAATTGACTTTTCGGATCAACAAGTCTTTCAATTGACCCAATTCGGCTTCACGGATCAACAAGTATCCATAACTTGATCCGTTTGTATTACCAAGTCACGCACAATGTGACCCAATATGCCTTCTCGGATCAACAAGCAAAAACTATTTGACTCCGTTCGACCTCACGAATCATTAAGGCTTGTATTTGACCACAATTGACTTCTCGGATCCATAAGTCTTTCAATTGACCCAATTCGGCTTCACGGATCAACAAGTATGCATAACTTGATCAGTTTGTTTTACCAAGTCACCAAGTACGCACAATGTGACCCAATATGCCTTCTCGGATCAACTAGCACCAACTATTTGACTCCGTTCGACTTCACGAATCATTAAGGCTTGTATTTGAACCCAATTGACTTCTCGGATCAACAAGTCTTTCAATTGACCCAATTCGGCTTCTCGGATCAACAAGTATCCATAACTTGATCCGTTTCTTTTACCAAGTGACCAAGTACGTACAATGTGACCTAATTCGGCTTCTCGGATCAACAAGCACCAACTATTTGACTCCGTTCGACTTCACGAATCATTAAGGCTTGTATTTGACCACAATTGGCTTCTCGGATCAACAAGTCTTTCAATTGACCCAATTCGGCTTCACGGATCAACAAGTATCCATAACTTGATCCGTTTGTTTTACCAAGTCACCAAGTACGCACAATGTGACCCAATATGCCTTCTCGGATCAACAAGCACCAACTATTTGACTCCGTTCGACTTCACGAATCATTAAGGCTTGTATTTAAACACAATTGACTTCTCGGATCAACAAGTCTTTCAATTGACCCAATTCGGCTTCACGGATCAACAAGTATCCATAACTTGATCCGTTTCTTTTACCAAGTCACCAAGTACGCACAATGTGACCTAATTCGGCTTCTCGGATCAACAAGCACCAACTATTTGACTCCATTCGACCTCACGAATCATTAAGGCTTGTATTTGACCACAATTGACTTCTCGGATCAACAAGTCTTTCAATTGACCCAATTCGGCTTCACGGATCAACAAGTATCCATAACTTGATCCGTTTGTTTTACCAAGTCACCAAGTACGCACAATGTGACCCAATATGCCTTCTCGGATCAACAAGCACCAACTATTTGACTCCGTTCGACTTCACGAATCATTAAGGCTTGTATTTAAACACAATTGACTTCTCGGATCAACAAGTCTTTCAATTGACCCAATTCGGCTTCTCGGATCAACAAGCACCAACTATTTGACTTCGTTCGACTTCACGAATCATTAAGGCTTGTATTTGAACCCAATTAACTTCTCAGATCAACAAGTCTTTCAATTGACCTAATTCGGCTTCACGGATCAACAAGTATCCATAACATGATCCGTTTGTTTTACCAAGTCACCAAGTACGCACAATGTGACCCAATATGCCTTCTAGGATCAACAAGCACCAACTATTTGACTCCGTTCGACTTCACGAATCATTAAGGCTTGTATTTAAACACAATTGACTTCTCGGATCAACAAGTCTTTCAATTGACCCAATTCGGCTTCTCGGATCAACAAGTATCCATAACTTGATCCGTTTCTTTTACCAAGTCACCAAGTACGCACAATGTGACCTAATTCGGCGTCTCAGATCAACAAGCACCAACTATTTGACTCCGTTCGACTTCACGAATCATTAAGGCTTGAATTTAAACACAATTGACTTCTCGGATCAACAAGTCTTTCAATTGACCCAATTCGGCTTCTCGGATCAACAAGTATCCATAACTTGATCCGTTTCTTTTACCAAGTCACCAAGTACGCACAATGTGACCTAATTCGGCGTCTCAGATCAACAAGCACCAACTATTTGACTCCGTTCGACCTCACGAATCATTAAGGCTTGTATTTGACCACAATTGACTTCTCGGATCAACAAGTCTTTCAATTGACCCAATTCGGCTTCACGGATCAACAAGTATCCATAACTTGATCCGTTTGTTTTACCAAGTCACCAAGTACGCACAATGTGACCCAATATGCCTTCTCGGATCAACAAGCACCAACTATTTGACTCCGTTCGACTTCACGAATCATTAAAGCTTGTATTTGAACCCAATTAACTTCTCAGATCAACAAGTCTTTCAACTGACCCAATTCGGCTTCACGGATCAACAAGTATCCATAACTTGATCCGTTTGTTTTACCAAGTCACCAAGTACGCACAATGTGACCCAATATGCCTTCTCGAATCAACAAGCACCAAATATTTGACTCCGTTCGACTTCACGAACAATTAAGGCTTGTATTTAAACACAATTGACTTCTCGGATCAACAAGTCTTTCAATTGACCCAATTCGGCTTCACGGATCAACAAGTATCCATAACTTGATCCGTTTGTTTTACCAAGTCACCAAGTACGCACAATGTGACCCAATATGCCTTCTCGGATCAACAAGCACCAACTATTTGACTCCGTTCGACTTCACGAATCATTAAGGCTTGTATTTGAACCCAATTGACTTCTCGGATCAACAAGTCTTTCAATTGACCCAATTCGGCTTCACGGATCAACAAGTATCCATAACTTGATCCGTTTGTTTTACCAACTCACCAAGTACGCACAATGTGACCCAATTCGCCTTATCGGATCAACAAGCACCAACTATTTGACTCCGTTCGACTTCACGAATCATTAAGGCTTGTATTTGAACCCAATTAACTTCTCAGATCAACAAGTCTTTCAATTGACCTAATTCGGCTTCACGGATCTACAAGTATCCATAACTTGATCCGTTTGTTTTACCAAGTCACCAAGTACGCACAATGTGACCCAATATGCCTTCTAGGATCAACAAGCACCAACTATTTGACTCCGTTCGACTTCACGAATCATTAAGGCTTGTATTTAAACACAATTGACTTCTCGGATCAACAAGTCTTTCAATTGACCCAATTCGGCTTCTCGGATCAACAAGTATCCATAACTTGATCCGTTTCTTTTACCAAGTCACCAAGTACGCACAATGTGACCTAATTCGGCGTCTCAGATCAACAAGCACCAACTATTTGACTCCGTTCGACTTCACGAATCATTAAGGCTTGTATTTAAACACAATTGACTTCTCGGATCAACAAGTCTTTGAATTGACCCAATTCGGCTTCTCGGATCAACAAGTATCCATAACTTGATCCGTTTCTTTTACCAAGTCACCAAGTACGCACAATGTGACCTAATTCGGCGTCTCAGATCAACAAGCACCAACTATTTGACTCCGTTCGACCTCACGAATCATTAAGGCTTGTATTTGACCACAATTGACTTCTCGGATCAACAAGTCTTTCAATTGACCCAATTCGGTTTCACGGATCAACAAGTATCCATAACTTGATCCGTTTGTTTTACCAAGTCACCAAGTACGCACAATGTGACCCAATATGCCTTCTCGGATCAACATGCACCAACTATTTGACTCCGTTCGACTTCACGAATCATTAAAGCTTGTATTTGAACCCAATTAACTTCTCAGATCAACAAGTCTTTCAACTGACCCAATTCGGCTTCACGGATCAACAAGTATCCATAACTTGATCCGTTTGTTTTACCAAGTCACCAAGTACGCACAATGTGACCCAATATGCCTTCTCGGATCAACAAGCACCAAATATTTGACTCCGTTCGACTTCACGAACAATTAAGGCTTGTATTTAAACACAATTGACTTCTCGGATCAACAAGTCTTTCAATTGACCCAATTCGGCTTCACGGATCAACAAGTATTCATAACTTGATCCGTTTGTTTTTACCAAGTCACCAAGTACGCACAATGTGACCCAATATGCCTTCTCGGATCAACAAGCACCAACTATTTGACTCCGTTCGACTTCACGAATCATTAAGGCTTGTATTTGAACCCAATTGACTTCTCGGATCAACAAGTCTTTCAATTGACCCAATTCGGCTTCACGGATCAACAAGTATCCATAACTTGATCCGTTTGTTTTACCAACTCACCAAGTACGCACAATGTGACCCAATTCGCCTTATCGGATCAACAAGCACCAACTATTTGACTCCGTTCGACTTCACGAATCATTAAGGCTTGTATTTGAACCCAATTGACTTCTCGGATCAACAAGTCTTTCAGTTGACCCAATTCGGCTTCTCGGATCAACAAGTATCCATAACTTGATCCGTTTCTTTTACCAAGTGACCAAGTACGTACAACGTGACCTAATTCGGCTTCTCGGATCAACAAGCACCAACTATTTGACTCCGTTCGACTTCACGAATCATTAAGGCTTGTATTTGACCACAATTGGCTTCTCGGATCAACAAGTCTTTCAATTGACCCAATTCGGCTTCACGGATCAACAAGTATCCATAACTTGATCCGTTTCTTTTACCAAGTCACCAAGTACGCACAATGTGACCTAATTCGGCTTCTCGGATCAACAAGCACCAACTATTTGACTCCGTTCGACCTCATGAATCATTAAGGCTTGTATTTGACCACAATTGACTTTTCGGATCAACAAGTCTTTCAATTGACCCAATTCGGCTTCACGGATCAACAAGTATCCATAACTTGATCCTTTTGTTTTACCAAGTCACGCACAATGTGACCCAATATGCCTTCTCGGATCAACAAGCAAAAACTATTTGACTCCGTTCGACTTCACGAATCATTAAGACTTGTATTTGAACCCAATTGACTTCTCAGATCAACAAGTCTTTCAATTGACCCAATTCGGCTTCACGGATCAACAAATATCCATAACTTGATCCGTTTGTTTTACCAAGTCACAAAGTACGCACAATGTGACCCAATATGCCTTCTCGGATCAACAAGCACCAACTATTTGACTCCGTTCGACTTCACGAATCATTAAGGCTTGTATTTGAACCCAATTGACTTCTCGGATCAACAAGTCTTTCAGTTGACCCAATTCGGCTTCTCGGATCAACAAGTATCCATAACTTGATCCGTTTCTTTTACAAAGTGACCAAGTACGTACAACGTGACCTAATTCGGCTTCTCGGATCAACAAGCACCAACTATTTGACTCCGTTCGACTTCACGAATCATTAAGGCTTGTATTTGACCACAATTGGCTTCTCGGATCAACAAGTCTTTCAATTGACCCAATTCGGCTTCACGGATCAACAAGTATCCATAACTTGATCCGTTTGTTTTACCAAGTCACCAAGTACGCACAATGTGACCCAATATGCCTTCTCGGATCAACAAGCACCAACTATTTGACACCGTTCGACTTCACGAATCATTAAGGCTTGTATTTAAACACAATTGACTTCTCGGATCAACAAGTCTTTCAATTGACCCAATTCGGCTTCTCGGATCAACAAGTATCCATAACTTGATCCGTTTCTTTTACCAAGTCACCAAGTACGCACAATGTGACCTAATTCGGCGTCTCAGATCAACAAGCACCAACTATTTGACTCCGTTCGACTTCACGAATCATTAAGGCTTGTATTTAAACACAATTGACTTCTCGGATCAACAAGTCTTTCAATTGACCCAATTCGGCTTCTCGGATCAACAAGTATCCATAACTTGATCCGTTTCTTTTACCAAGTCACCAAGTACGCACAATGTGACCTAATTCGGCGTCTCAGATCAACAAGCACCAACTATTTGACTCCGTTCGACCTCACGAATCATTAAGGCTTGTATTTGAACCCAATTGACTTCTCGGATCAACAAGTCTTTCAATTGACCCAATTCGGCTTCACGGATCAACAAGTATCCATAACTTGATCCGTTTGTTTTACCAAGTCACCAAGTACGCACAATGTGACCCAATATGCCTTCTCGGATCAACAAGCACCAACTATTTGACTCCGTTCGACTTCACGAATCATTAAAGCTTGTATTTGAACCCAATTAACTTCTCAGATCAACAAGTCTTTCAACTGACCCAATTCGGCTTCACGGATCAACAAGTATCCATAACTTGATCCGTTTGTTTTACCAAGTCACCAAGTACGCACAATGTGACCCAATATGCCTTCTCGGATCAACAAGCACCAAATATTTGACTCCGTTCGACTTCACGAACAATTAAGGCTTGTATTTAAACACAATTGACTTCTCTGATCAACAAGTCTTTCAGTTGACCCAATTCGGCTTCACGGATCAACAAGTATCCATAACTTGATCCGTTTGTTTTACCAAGTCACCAAGTACGCACAATGTGACCCAATATGCCTTCTCGGATCAACAAGCACCAACTATTTGACTCCGTTCGACTTCACGAATCATTAAGGCTTGTATTTGAACCCAATTGACTTCTCGGATCAACAAGTCTTTCAATTGACCCAATTCGGCTTCACGGATCAACAAGTATCCATAACTTGATCCGTTTGTTTTACCAACTCACCAAGTACGCACAATGTGACCCAATTCGCCTTATCGGATCAACAAGCACCAACTATTTGACTCCGTTCGACTTCACGAATCATTAAGGCTTGTATTTGAACCCAATTGACTTCTCGGATCAACAAGTCTTTCAGTTGACCCAATTCGGCTTCTCGGATCAACAAGTATCCATAACTTGATCCGTTTCTTTTACCAAGTGACCAAGTACGTACAACGTGACCTAATTCGGCTTCTCGGATCAACAAGCACCAACTATTTGACTCCGTTCGACTTCACGAATCATTAAGGCTTGTATTTGACCACAATTGGCTTCTCGGATCAACAAGTCTTTCAATTGACCCAATTCGGCTTCACGGATCAACAAGTATCCATAACTTGATCCGTTTCTTTTACCAAGTCACCAAGTACGCACAATGTGACCTAATTCGGCTTCTCGGATCAACAAGCACCAACTATTTGACTCCGTTCGACCTCTCGGATCATTAAGGCTTGTATTTGACCACAATTGACTTTTCGGATCAACAAGTCTTTCAATTGACCCAATTCGGCTTCACGGATCAACAAGTATCCATAACTTGATCCTTTTGTTTTACCAAGTCACGCACAATGTGACCCAATATGCCTTCTCGGATCAACAAGCAAAAACTATTTGACTCCGTTCGACTTCACGAATCATTAAGACTTGTATTTGAACCCAATTGACTTCTCAGATCAACAAGTCTTTCAATTGACCCAATTCGGCTTCACGGATCAACAAATATCCATAACTTGATCCGTTTGTTTTACCAAGTCACAAAGTACGCACAATGTGACCCAATATGCCTTCTCGGATCAACAAGCACCAACTATTTGACTCCGTTCGACTTCACGAATCATTAAGGCTTGTATTTGAACCCAATTGACTTCTCGGATCAACAAGTCTTTCAGTTGACCCAATTCGGCTTCTCGGATCAACAAGTATCCATAACTTGATCCGTTTCTTTTACCAAGTGACCAAGTACGTACAACGTGACCTAATTCGGCTTCTCGGATCAACAAGCACCAACTATTTGACTCCGTTCGACTTCACGAATCATTAAGGCTTGTATTTGACCACAATTGGCTTCTCGGATCAACAAGTCTTTCAATTGACCCAATTCGGCTTCACGGATCAACAAGTATCCATAACTTGATCCGTTTGTTTTACCAAGTCACCAAGTACGCACAATGTGACCCAATATGCCTTCTCGGATCAACAAGCACCAACTATTTGACTCCGTTCGACTTCACGAATCATTAAGGCTTGTATTTAAACACAATTGACTTCTCGGATCAATAAGTCTTTCAATTGACCCAATTCGGCTTCACGGATCAACAAGTATCCATAACTTGATCCGTTTCTTTTACCAAGTCACTAAGTACGCACAATGTGACCTAATTCGGCTTCTCGGATCAACAAGCACCAACTATTTGACTCCGTTCGACTTCACGAATCATTAAGGCTTGTATTTGAACCCAATTGACTTCTCGGATCAACAAGTCTTTCAATTGACCCAATTCGGCTTCACGGATCAACAAGTATCCATAACTTGATCCGTTTGTTTTACCAACTCACCAAGTACGCACAATGTGACCCAATTCGCCTTATCGGATCAACAAGCACCAACTATTTGACTCCGTTCGACTTCACGAATCATTAAGGCTTGTATTTGAACCCAATTGACTTCTCGGATCAACAAGTCTTTCAGTTGACCCAATTCGGCTTCTCGGATCAACAAGTATCCATAACTTGATCCGTTTCTTTTACCAAGTGACCAAGTACGTACAACGTGACCTAATTCGGCTTCTCGGATCAACAAGCACCAACTATTTGACTCCGTTCGACTTCACGAATCATTAAGGCTTGTATTTGACCACAATTGGCTTCTCGGATCAACAAGTCTTTCAATTGACCCAATTCGGCTTCACGGATCAACAAGTATCCATAACTTGATCCGTTTCTTTTACCAAGTCACCAAGTACGCACAATGTGACCTAATTCGGCTTCTCGGATCAACAAGCACCAACTATTTGACTCCGTTCGACCTCACGAATCATTAAGGCTTGTATTTGACCACAATTGACTTTTCGGAACAACAAGTCTTTCAATTGACCCAATTCGGCTTCACGGATCAACAAGTATCCATAACTTGATCCTTTTGTTTTACCAAGTCACACACAATGTGACCCAATATGCCTTCTCGGATCAACAAGCAAAAACTATTTGACTCCGTTCGACTTCACGAATCATTAAGACTTGTATTTGAACCCAATTGACTTCTCAGATCAACAAGTCTTTCAATTGACCCAATTCGGCTTCACGGATCAACAAATATCCATAACTTGATCCGTTTGTTTTACCAAGTCACAAAGTACGCACAATGTGACCCAATATGCCTTCTCGGATCAACAAGCACCAACTATTTGACTCCGTTCGACTTCACGAATCATTAAGGCTTGTATTTGAACCCAATTGACTTCTCGGATCAACAAGTCTTTCAGTTGACCCAATTCGGCTTCTCGGATCAACAAGTATCCATAACTTGATCCGTTTCTTTTACCAAGTGACCAAGTACGTACAACGTGACCTAATTCGGCTTCTCGGATCAACAAGCACCAACTATTTGACTCCGTTCGACTTCACGAATCATTAAGGCTTGTATTTGACCACAATTGGCTTCTCGGATCAACAAGTCTTTCAATTGACCCAATTCGGCTTCACGGATCAACAAGTATCCATAACTTGATCCGTTTGTTTTACCAAGTCACCAAGTACGCACAATGTGACCCAATATGCCTTCTCGGATCAACAAGCACCAACTATTTGACTCCGTTCGACTTCACGAATCATTAAGGCTTGTATTTAAACACAATTGACTTCTCGGATCAACAAGTCTTTCAATTGACCCAATTCGGCTTCACGGATCAACAAGTATCCATAACTTGATCCGTTTCTTTTACCAAGTCACTAAGTACGCACAATGTGACCTAATTCGGCTTCTCGGATCAACAAGCACCAACTATTTGACTCCGTTCGACTTCACGAATCATTAAGGCTTGTATTTGACCACAATTGGCTTCTCGGATCAACAAGTCTTTCAATTGACCCAATTCGGCTTCACGGATCAACAAGTATCCATAACTTGATCCGTTTGTTTTACCAAGTCACCAAGTACGCACAATGTGACCCAATATGCCTTCTCGGATCAACAAGCACCAACTATTTGACTCCGTTTGACCTCACGAATCATTAAGGCTTGTATTTGACCACAATTGACTTCTCGGATCAACAAGTCTTTCAATTGACCCAATTCGGCTTCACGGATCAACAAGTATCCATAACTTGATCCGTTTGTTTCACCAAGTCACCAAGTACGCACAATGTGACCCAATATGCCTTCTCGGATCAACAAGCACCAACTATTTTACTCCGTTCGACTTCACGAATCATTAAAGCTTGTATTTGAACCCAATTAACTTCTCAGATCAACAAGTCTTTCAATTGACCCAATTCGGCTTCACGGATCAACAAGTATCCATAACTTGATCCGTTTGTTTTACCAGGTCACCAAGTACGCACAATGTGACCCAATATGCCTTCTCGGATCAACAAACACCAACTATTTGACTCCGTTCGACTTCACGAATCATTAAGGCTTGTATTTGAACACAATTAACTTTTCGGATCAACAAGTCTTTCAATTGACCCAATTCGGCATCACGGATCAACAAGTATCCATAACTTGATCCGTTTGTTTTACCAGGTCACCAAGTACGCACAATGTGACCCAATATGCCTTCTCGGATCAACAAGCACCAACTATTTGACTCCGTTCGACTTCACGAATCATTAAAGCTTGTATTTGAACCCAATTAACTTCTCAGATCAACAAGTCTTTCAACTGACCCAATTCGGCTTCACGGATCAACAAGTATCCATAACTTGATCCGTTTGTTTTACCAAGTCACCAAGTACGCACAATGTGACCCAATATGCCTTCTCGGATCAACAAGCACCAACTATTTGACTCCGTTCGACTTCACGAATCATTAAGGCTTGTATTTAAACACAATTGACTTCTCGGATCAACAAGTCTTTCAATTGACCCAATTCGGCTTCACGGATCAACAAGTATCCATAACTTGATCCGTTTGTTTTACCAAGTCACCAAGTACGCACAATGTGACCCAATATGCCTTCTCGGATCAACAAGCACCAACTATTTGACTCCGTTCGACTTCACGAATCATTAAGGCTTGTATTTGAACCCAATTAACTTCTCAGATCAACAAGTCTTTCAATTGACTCAATTCGGCTTCACGGATCAACAAGTATCCATAACTTGATCCGTTTGTTTTACCAAGTCACCAAGTACGCACAATGTGATCCAATATGCCTTCTCGGATCAACAAGCACCAACTATTTGACTCCGTTCGACTTCACGAATCATTAAGGCTTGTATTTGAACCCAATTAACTTCTCAGATCAACAAGTCTTTCAATTGACTCAATTCGGCTTCACGGATCAACAAGTATCCATAACTTGATCCGTTTGTTTTACCAAGTCACCAAGTACGCACAATGTGATCCAATATGCCTTCTCGGATCAACAAGCACCAACTATTTGACTCCGTTCGACTTCACGAATCATTAAGGCTTGTATTTAAACATAATTGACTTCTCGGATCAACAAGTCTTTCAATTGACCCAATTCGGCTTCACGGATCAACAAGTATCCATAACTTGATCCGTTTGTTTTACCAAGTCACCAAGTACGCACAATGTGACCCAATATGCCTTCTCGGATCAACAAGCACCAACTATTTGACTCCGTTCGACTTCACGAATCATTAAGGCTTGTAATTGAACCCAATTGACTTCTCGGATCAACAAGTCTTTCAATTGACCCAATTCGGCTTCACGGATCAACAAGTATCCATAACTTGATCCGTTTGTTTTACCAACTCACCAAGTACGCACAATGTGACCCAATATGCCTTCTCGGATCAACAAGCACCAACTATTTGACTCCGTTCGACTTCACGAATCATTAAGGCTTGTATTTGAACCCAATTGACTTCTCGGATCAACAAGTCTTTCAGTTGACCCAATTCGGCTTCTCGGATCAACAAGTATCCATAACTTGATCCGTTTCTTTTACCAAGTGACCAAGTACGTACAACGTGACCTAATTCGGCTTCTCGGATCAACAAGCACCAACTATTTGACTCCGTTCGACTTCACGAATCATTAAGGCTTGTATTTGAACCCAATTGACTTCTCGGATCAACAAGTCTTTCAGTTGACCCAATTCGGCTTCTCGGATCAACAAGTATCCATAACTTGATCCGTTTCTTTTACCAAGTGACCAAGTACGTACAACGTGACCTAATTCGGCTTCTCGGATCAACAAGCACCAACTATTTGACTCCGTTCGACTTCACGAATCATTAAGGCTTGTATTTGACCACAATTGGCTTCTCGGATCAACAAGTCTTTCAATTGACCCAATTCGGCTTCACGGATCAACAAGTATCCATAACTTGATCCGTTTGTTTTACCAAGTCACCAAGTACGCACAATGTGACCCAATATGCCTTCTCGGATCAACAAGCACCAACTATTTGACTCCGTTCGACTTCACGAATCATTAAGGCTTGTATTTAAACACAATTGACTTCTCGGATCAATAAGTCTTTCAATTGACCCAATTCGGCTTCACGGATCAACAAGTATCCATAACTTGATCCGTTTCTTTTACCAAGTCACTAAGTACGCACAATGTGACCTAATTCGGCTTCTCGGATCAACAAGCACCAACTATTTGACTCCGTTCGACTTCACGAATCATTAAGGCTTGTATTTGAACCCAATTGACTTCTCGGATCAACAAGTCTTTCAATTGACCCAATTCGGCTTCACGGATCAACAAGTATCCATAACTTGATCCGTTTGTTTTACCAACTCACCAAGTACGCACAATGTGACCCAATTCGCCTTATCGGATCAACAAGCACCAACTATTTGACTCCGTTCGACTTCACGAATCATTAAGGCTTGTATTTGAACCCAATTGACTTCTCGGATCAACAAGTCTTTCAGTTGACCCAATTCGGCTTCTCGGATCAACAAGTATCCATAACTTGATCCGTTTCTTTTACCAAGTGACCAAGTACGTACAACGTGACCTAATTCGGCTTCTCGGATCAACAAGCACCAACTATTTGACTCCGTTCGACTTCACGAATCATTAAGGCTTGTATTTGACCACAATTGGCTTCTCGGATCAACAAGTCTTTCAATTGACCCAATTCGGCTTCACGGATCAACAAGTATCCATAACTTGATCCGTTTCTTTTACCAAGTCACCAAGTACGCACAATGTGACCTAATTCGGCTTCTCGGATCAACAAGCACCAACTATTTGACTCCGTTCGACCTCACGAATCATTAAGGCTTGTATTTGACCACAATTGACTTTTCGGAACAACAAGTCTTTCAATTGACCCAATTCGGCTTCACGGATCAACAAGTATCCATAACTTGATCCTTTTGTTTTACCAAGTCACGCACAATGTGACCCAATATGCCTTCTCGGATCAACAAGCAAAAACTATTTGACTCCGTTCGACTTCACGAATCATTAAGACTTGTATTTGAACCCAATTGACTTCTCAGATCAACAAGTCTTTCAATTGACCCAATTCGGCTTCACGGATCAACAAATATCCATAACTTGATCCGTTTGTTTTACCAAGTCACAAAGTACGCACAATGTGACCCAATATGCCTTTTCGGATCAACAAGCACCAACTATTTGACTCCGTTCGACTTCACGAATCATTAAGGCTTGTATTTGAACCCAATTGACTTCTCGGATCAACAAGTCTTTCAGTTGACCCAATTCGGCTTCTCGGATCAACAAGTATCCATAACTTGATCCGTTTCTTTTACCAAGTGACCAAGTACGTACAACGTGACCTAATTCGGCTTCTCGGATCAACAAGCACCAACTATTTGACTCCGTTCGACTTCACGAATCATTAAGGCTTGTATTTGACCATAATTGGCTTCTCGGATCAACAAGTCTTTCAATTGACCCAATTCGGCTTCACGGATCAACAAGTATCCATAACTTGATCCGTTTGTTTTGCCAAGTCACCAAGTACGCACAATGTGACCCAATATGCCTTCTCGGATCAACAAGCACCAACTATTTGACTCCGTTCGACTTCACGAATCATTAAGGCTTGTATTTAAACACAATTGACTTCTCGGATCAACAAGTCTTTCAATTGACCCAATTCGGCTTCACGGATCAACAAGTATCCATAACTTGATCCGTTTCTTTTACCAAGTCACTAAGTACGCACAATGTGACCTAATTCGGCTTCTCGGATCAACAAGCACCAACTATTTGACTCCGTTCGACTTCACGAATCATTAAGGCTTGTATTTGACCACAATTGGCTTCTCGGATCAACAAGTCTTTCAATTGACCCAATTCGGCTTCACGGATCAACAAGTATCCATAACTTGATCCGTTTGTTTTACCAAGTCACCAAGTACGCACAATGTGACCCAATATGCCTTCTCGGATCAACAAGCACCAACTATTTGACTCCGTTTGACCTCACGAATCATTAAGGCTTGTATTTGACCACAATTGACTTCTCGGATCAACAAGTCTTTCAATTGACCCAATTCGGCTTCACGGATCAACAAGTATCCATAACTTGATCCGTTTGTTTCACCAAGTCACCAAGTACGCACAATGTGACCCAATATGCCTTCTCGGATCAACAAGCACCAACTATTTGACTCCGTTCGACTTCACGAATCATTAAAGCTTGTATTTGAACCCAATTAACTTCTCAGATCAACAAGTCTTTCAACTGACCCAATTCGGCTTCACGGATCAACAAGTATCCATAACTTGATCCGTTTGTTTTACCAAGTCACCAAGTACGCACAATGTGACCCAATATGCCTTCTCGGATCAACAAGCACCAACTATTTGACTCCGTTCGACTTCACGAATCATTAAGGCTTGTATTTAAACACAATTGACTTCTCGGATCAACAAGTCTTTCAATTGACCCAATTCGGCTTCACGGATCAACAAGTATCCATAACTTGATCCGTTTGTTTTACCAAGTCACCAAGTACGCACAATGTGACCCAATATGCCTTCTCGGATCAACAAGCACCAACTATTTGACTCCGTTCGACTTCACGAATCATTAAGGCTTGTATTTGAACCCAATTAACTTCTCAGATCAACAAGTCTTTCAATTGACTCAATTCGGCTTCACGGATCAACAAGTATCCATAACTTGATCCGTTTGTTTTACCAAGTCACCAAGTACGCACAATGTGATCCAATATGCCTTCTCGGATCAACAAGCACCAACTATTTGACTCCGTTCGACTTCACGAATCATTAAGGCTTGTATTTAAACATAATTGACTTCTCGGATCAACAAGTCTTTCAATTGACCCAATTCGGCTTCACGGATCAACAAGTATCCATAACTTGATCCGTTTGTTTTACCAAGTCACCAAGTACGCACAATGTGACCCAATATGCCTTCTCGGATCAACAAGCACCAACTATTTGACTCCGTTCGACTTCACGAATCATTAAGGCTTGTATTTGAACCCAATTGACTTCTCGGATCAACAAGTCTTTCAATTGACCCAATTCGGCTTCACGGATCAACAAGTATCCATAACTTGATCCGTTTGTTTTACCAACTCACCAAGTACGCACAATGTGACCCAATATGCCTTCTCGGATCAACAAGCACCAACTATTTGACTCCGTTCGACTTCACGAATCATTAAGGCTTGTATTTGAACCCAATTGACTTCTCGGATCAACAAGTCTTTCAGTTGACCCAATTCGGCTTCTCGGATCAACAAGTATCCATAACTTGATCCGTTTCTTTTACCAAGTGACCAAGTACGTACAACGTGACCTAATTCGGCTTCTCGGATCAACAAGCACCAACTATTTGACTCCGTTCGACTTCACGAATCATTAAGGCTTGTATTTGACCACAATTGGCTTCTCGGATCAACAAGTCTTTCAATTGACCCAATTCGGCTTCACGGATCAACAAGTATCCATAACTTGATCCGTTTCTTTTACCAAGTCACCAAGTACGCACAATGTGACCTAATTCGGCTTCTCGGATCAACAAGCACCAACTATTTGACTCCGTTCGACCTCACGAATCATTAAGGCTTGTATTTGACCACAATTGACTTTTCGGATCAACAAGTCTTTCAATTGACCCAATTCGGCTTCACGGATCAACAAGTATCCATAACTTGATCCTTTTGTTTTACCAAGTCACGCACAATGTGACCCAATATGCCTTCTCGGATCAACAAGCAAAAACTATTTGACTCCGTTCGACTTCACGAATCATTAAGACTTGTATTTGAACCCAATTGACTTCTCAGATCAACAAGTCTTTCAATTGACCCAATTCGGCTTCACGGATCAACAAATATCCATAACTTGATCCGTTTGTTTTACCAAGTCACAAAGTACGCACAATGTGACCCAATATGCCTTCTCGGATCAACAAGCACCAACTATTTGACTCCGTTCGACTTCACGAATCATTAAGGCTTGTATTTGAACCCAATTGACTTCTCGGATCAACAAGTCTTTCAGTTGACCCAATTCGGCTTCTCGGATCAACAAGTATCCATAACTTGATCCGTTTCTTTTACCAAGTGACCAAGTACGTACAACGTGACCTAATTCGGCTTCTCGGATCAACAAGCACCAACTATTTGACTCCGTTCGACTTCACGAATCATTAAGGCTTGTATTTGACCACAATTGGCTTCTCGGATCAACAAGTCTTTCAATTGACCCAATTCGGCTTCACGGATCAACAAGTATCCATAACTTGATCCGTTTGTTTTACCAAGTCACCAAGTACGCACAATGTGACCCAATATGCCTTCTCGGATCAACAAGCACCAACTATTTGACTCCGTTCGACTTCACGAATCATTAAGGCTTGTATTTAAACACAATTGACTTCTCGGATCAATAAGTCTTTCAATTGACCCAATTCGGCTTCACGGATCAACAAGTATCCATAACTTGATCCGTTTCTTTTACCAAGTCACTAAGTACGCACAATGTGACCTAATTCGGCTTCTCGGATCAACAAGCACCAACTATTTGACTCCGTTCGACTTCACGAATCATTAAGGCTTGTATTTGACCACAATTGGCTTCTCGGATCAACAAGTCTTTCAATTGACCCAATTCGACTTCACGGATCAACAAGTATCCATAACTTGATCCGTTTGTTTTACCAAGTCACCAAGTACGCACAATGTGACCCAATATGCCTTCTCGGATCAACAAGCACCAACTATTTGACTCCGTTTGACCTCACGAATCATTAAGGCTTGTATTTGACCACAATTGACTTCTCGGATCAACAAGTCTTTCAATTGACCCAATTCGGCTTCACGGATCAACAAGTATCCATAACTTGATCCGTTTGTTTCACCAAGTCACCAAGTACGCACAATGTGACCCAATATGCCTTCTCGGATCAACAAGCACCAACTATTTGACTCCGTTCGACTTCACGAATCATTAAAGTTGTATTTGAACCCAATTAACTTCTCAGATCAACAAGTCTTTCAATTGACCCAATTCGGCTTCACGGATCAACAAGTATCCATAACTTGATCCGTTTGTTTTACCAGGTCACCAAGTACGCACAATGTGACCCAATATGCCTTCTCGGATCAACAAACACCAACTATTTGACTCCGTTCGACTTCACGAATCATTAAGGCTTGTATTTGAACACAATTAACTTTTCGGATCAACAAGTCTTTCAATTGACCCAATTCGGCTTCACGGATCAACAAGTATCCATAACTTAATCCGTTTGTTTTACCAAGTCACCAAGTACGCACAATGTGACCCAATATGCCTTCTCGGATCAACAAGCACCAACTATTTGACTCCGTTCGACTTCACGAATCATTAAAGCTTGTATTTGAACCCAATTAACTTCTCAGATCAACAAGTCTTTCAACTGACCCAATTCGGCTTCACGGATCAACAAGTATCCATAACTTGATCCGTTTGTTTTACCAAGTCACCAAGTACGCACAATGTGACCCAATATGCCTTCTCGGATCAACAAGCACCAACTATTTGACTCCGTTCGACTTCACGAATCATTAAGGCTTGTATTTAAACACAATTGACTTCTCGGATCAACAAGTCTTTCAATTGACCCAATTCGGCTTCACGGATCAACAAGTATCCATAACTTGATCCGTTTGTTTTACCAAGTCACCAAGTACGCACAATGTGACCCAATATGCCTTCTCGGATCAACAAGCACCAACTATTTGACTCCGTTCGACTTCACGAATCATTAAGGCTTGTATTTGAACCCAATTAACTTCTCAGATCAACAAGTCTTTCAATTGACTCAATTCGGCTTCACGGATCAACAAGTATCCATAACTTGATCCGTTTGTTTTACCAAGTCACCAAGTACGCACAATGTGATCCAATATGCCTTCTCGGATCAACAAGCACCAACTATTTGACTCCGTTTGACTTCACGAATCATTAAGGCTTGTATTTAAACACAATTGACTTCTCGGATCAACAAGTCTTTCAATTGACCCAATTCGGCTTCACGGATCAACAAGTATCCATAACTTGATCCGTTTGTTTTACCAAGTCACCAAGTACGCACAATGTGACCCAATATGCCTTCTCGGATCAACAAGCACCAACTATTTGACTCCGTTCGACTTCACGAATCATTAAGGCTTGTATTTGAACCCAATTGACTTCTCGGTTCAACAAGTCTTTCAATTGACCTAATTCGGCTTCACGGATCAACAAGTATCCATAACTTGATCCGTTTGTTTTACCAAGTCACCAAGTACGCACAATGTGACCCAATTCACCTTATCGGATCAACAAGCACCAACTATTTGACTCCGTTCGGCTTCACGAATCATTAAGGCTTGTATTTGAACCCAATTGACTTCTCAGATCAACAAGTCTTTCAATTGACCCAATTCGGCTTCACGGATCAACAAGTATCCATAACTTGATCCGTTTCTTTTACCAAGTCACCAAGTACGCACAATGTGACCTAATTCGGCTTCTCGGGTCAACAAGCACCAACTATTTGACTCCGTTCGACCTCACGAATCATTAAGGCTTGTATTTGACCACAATTGACTTTTCGGATCAACAAGTCTTTCAATTGACCCAATTCGGCTTCACGGATCAACAAGTATCCATAACTTGATCCTTTTGTTTTACCAAGTCACGCACAATGTGACCCAATATGCCTTCTCGGATCAACAAGCAAAAACTATTTGACTCCGTTCGACTTCACTAATCATTAAGACTTGTATTTGAACCCAATTGACTTCTCAGATCAACAAGTCTTTCAATTGACCCAATTCGGCATCACGGATCAACAAATATCCATAACTTGATCCGTTTGTTTTACCAAGTCACAAAGTACGCACAATGTGACCCAATATGCCTTCTCGGATCAACAAGCACCAACTATTTGACTCCGTTCGACATCACGAATCATTAAGGCTTGTATTTGAACCCAATTGACTTCTCGGATCAACAAGTCTTTCAGTTGACCAAATTCGGCTTCTCGGATCAACAAGTATCCATAACTTGATCCGTTTCTTTTACCAAGTGACCAAGTACGTACAATGTGACCTAATTCGGCTTCTCGGATCAACAAGCACCAACTATTTGACTCCGTTCGACTTCACGAATCATTAAGGCTTGTATTTGACCACAATTGGCTTCCGGATCAACAAGTCTTTCAATTGACCCAATTCGGCTTCACGGATCAACAAGTATCCATAACTTGATCCGTTTGTTTTACCAAGTCACCAAGTACGCACAATGTGACCCAATATGCCTTCTCGGATCAACAAGCACCAACTATTTGACTCCGTTCGACTTCACGAATCATTAAGGCTTGTATTTGAACACAATTAACTTTTCGGATCAACAAGTCTTTCAATTGACCCAATTCGGCTTCACGGATCAACAAGTATCCATAACTTGATCCGTTTGTTTTACCAAGTCACCAAGTACGCACAATGTGACCCAATATGCCTTCTCGGATCAACAAGCACCAACTATTTGACTCCGTTCGACTTCACGAATCATTAAAGCTTGTATTTGAACCCAATTAACTTCTCAGATCAACAAGTCTTTCAACTGACCCAATTCGGCTTCACGGATCAACAAGTATCCATAACTTGATCCGTTTGTTTTACCAAGTCACCAAGTACGCACAATGTGACCCAATATGCCTTATCGGATCAACAAGCACCAACTATTTGACTCCGTTCGACTTCACGAATCATTAAGGCTTGTATTTAAACACAATTGACTTCTCGGATCAACAAGTCTTTCAATTGACCCAATTCGGCTTCACGGATCAACAAGTATCCATAACTTGATCCGTTTGTTTTACCAAGTCACCAAGTACGCACAATGTGACCCAATATGCCTTCTCGGATCAACAAGCACCAACTATTTGACTCCGTTCGACTTCACGAATCATTAAGGCTTGTATTTGAACCCAATTAACTTCTCAGATTAACAAGTCTTTCAATTGACTCAATTCGGCTTCACGGATCAACAAATATCCATAACTTGATCCGTTTGTTTTACCAAGTCACCAAGTACGCACAATGTGATCCAATATGCCTTCTCGGATCAACAAGCACCAACTATTTGACTCCGTTCGACTTCACGAATCATTAAGGCTTGTATTTAAACACAATTGACTTCTCGGATCAACAAGTCTTTCAATTGACCCAATTCGGCTTCACGGATCAACAAGTATCCATAACTTAATCCGTTTGTTTTACCAAGTCACCAAGTACGCACAATGTGACCCAATATGCCTTCTCGGATCAACAAGCACCAACTATTTGACTCCGTTCGACTTCACGAATCATTAAGGCTTGTATTTGAACCCAATTGACTTCTCGGTTCAACAAGTCTTTCAATTGACCTAATTCGGCTTCACGGATCAACTAGTATCCATAACTTGATCCGTTTGTTTTACCAAGTCACCAAGTACGCACAATGTGACCCAATTCGCCTTATCGGATCAACAAGCACCAACTATTTGACTCCGTTCGACTTCACGAATCATTAAGGCTTGTATTTGAACCCAATTGACTTCTCAGATCAAGAAGTCTTTCAATTGACCCAATTCGGCTTCACGGATCAACAAGTATCCATAACTTGATCCGTTTCTTTTACCAAGTCACCAAGTACGCACAATGTGACCTAATTCGGCTTCTCGGATCAACAAGCACCAACTATTTGACTCCGTTCGACCTCACGAATCATTAAGGCTTGTATTTGACCACAATTGACTTTTCGGATCAACAAGTCTTTCAATTGACCCAATTCGGCTTCACGGATCAACAAGTATCCATAACTTGATCCTTTTGTTTTACCAAGTCACGCACAATGTGACCCAATATGCCTTCTCGGATCAACAAGCAAAAACTATTTGACTCCGTTCGACTTCACGAATCATTAAGACTTGTATTTGAACCCAATTGACTTCTCAGATCAACAAGTCTTTCAATTGACCCAATTCGGCATCACGGATCAACAAATATCCATAACTTGATCCGTTTGTTTTACCAAGTCACAAAGTACGCACAATGTGACCCAATATGCCTTCTCGGATCAACAAGCACCAGCTATTTGACTCCGTTCGACTTCACGAATCATTAAGGCTTGTATTTGAACCCAATTGACTTCTCGGATCAACAAGTCTTTCAGTTGACCCAATTCGGCTTCTCGGATCAACAAGTATCCATAACTTGATCCGTTTCTTTTACCAAGTGACCGAGTACGTACAATGTGACCTAATTCGGCTTCTCGGATCAACAAGCACCAACTATTTGACTCCGTTCGACTTCACGAATCATTAAGGCTTGTATTTGACCACAATTGGCTTCCGGATCAACAAGTCTTTCAATTGACCCAATTCGGCTTCACGGATCAACAAGTATCCATAACTTGATCCGTTTGTTTTACCAAGTCACCAAGTACGCACAATGTGACCCAATATGCCTTCTCGGATCAACAAGCACCAACTATTTGACTCCGTTCGACTTCACGAATCATTAAGGCTTGTATTTAAACACAATTGACTTCTCGGATCAACAAGTCTTTCAATTGACCCAATTCGGCTTCACGGATCAACAAGTATCCATAACTTGATCCGTTTCTTTTACCAAGTCACCAAGTACGCACAATGTGACCTAATTCGGCTTCTCGGATCAACAAGCACCAACTATTTGACTCCGTTCGACTTCACGAATCATTAAGGCTTGTATTTGACCACAATTGGCTTCTCGGATCAACAAGTCTTTCAATTGACCCAATTCGGCTTCACGGATCAACAAGTATCCATAACTTGATCCGTTTGTTTTACCAAGTCACCAAGTACGCACAATGTGACCCAATATGCCTTCTCGGATCAACAAGCACCAACTATTTGACTCCGTTCGACCTCACGAATCATTAAGGCTTGTATTTGACCACAATTGACTTCTCGGATCAACAAGTCTTTCAATTGACCCAATTCGGCTTCACGGATCAACAAGTGTCCATAACTTGATCCGTTTGTTTTACCAAGTCACCAAGTACGCACAATGTGACCCAATATGTCTTCTCGGATCAACAAGCACCAACTATTTGACTCCGTTCGACTTCACGAATCATTAAAGCTTGTATTTGAACCCAATTAACTTCTCAGATCAACAAGTCTTTCAACTGACCCAATTCGGCTTCACGGATCAACAAGTATCCATAACTTGATCCGTTTGTTTTACCAAGTCACCAAGTACGCACAATGTGACCCAATATGCCTTCTCGGATCAACAAGCACCAACTATTTGACTCCGTTCGACTTCACGAATCATTAAGGCTTGTATTTAAACACAATTGACTTCTCGGATCAACAAGTCTTTCAATTGACCCAATTCGGCTTCACGGATCAACAAGTATCCATAACTTGATCCATTTGTTTTACCAAGTCACCAAGTACGCACAATGTGACCCAATATGCCTTCTCGGATCAACAAGCACCAACTATTTGACTCCGTTCGACTTCACGAATCATTAAGGCTTGTATTTGAACCCAATTAACTTCTCAGATCAACAAGTCTTTCAATTGACTCAATTCGGCTTCACGGATCAACAAGTATCCATAACTTGATCCGTTTGTTTTACCAAGTCACCAAGTACGCACAATGTGATCCAATATGCCTTCTCGGATCAACAAGCACCAACTATTTGACTCCGTTCGACTTCACGAATCATTAAGGCTTGTATTTAAACACAATTGACTTCTCGGATCAACAAGTCTTTCAATTGACCCAATTCGGCTTCACGGATCAACAAGTATCCATAACTTGATCCGTTTGTTTTACCAAGTCACCAAGTACGCACAATGTGACCCAATATGCCTTCTCGGATCAACAAGCACCAACTATTTGACTCCGTTCGACTTCACGAATCATTAAGGCTTGTATTTGAACCCAATTGACTTCTCGGTTCAACAAGTCTTTCAATTGACCTAATTCGGCTTCACGGATCAACTAGTATCCATAACTTGATCCGTTTGTTTTACCAAGTCACCAAGTACGCACAATGTGACCCAATTCGCCTTATCGGATCAACAAGCACCAACTATTTGACTCCGTTCGACTTCACGAATCATTAAGGCTTGTATTTGAACCCAATTGACTTCTCAGATCAACAAGTCTTTCAATTGACCCAATTCGGCTTCACGGAACAACAAGTATCCATAACTTGATCCGTTTCTTTTACCAAGTCACCAAGTACGCACAATGTGACCTAATTCGGCTTCTCGGATCAACAAGCACCAACTATTTGACTCCGTTCGACCTCACGAATCATTAAGGCTTGTATTTGACCACAATTGACTTTTCGGATCAACAAGTCTTTCAATTGACCCAATTCGGCTTCACGGATCAACAAGTATCCATAACTTGATCCTTTTGTTTTACCAAGTCACGCACAATGTGACCCAATATGCCTTCTCGGATCAACAAGCAAAAACTATTTGACTCCGTTCGACTTCACGAATCATTAAGACTTGTATTTGAACCCAATTGACTTCTCAGATCAACAAGTCTTTCAATTGACCCAATTCGGCATCACGGATCAACAAATATCCATAACTTGATCCGTTTGTTTTACCAAGTCACAAAGTACGCACAATGTGACCCAATATGCCTTCTCGGATCAACAAGCACCAGCTATTTGACTCCGTTCGACTTCACGAATCATTAAGGCTTGTATTTGAACCCAATTGACTTCTCGGATCAACAAGTCTTTCAGTTGACCCAATTCGGCTTCTCGGATCAACAAGTATCCATAACTTGATCCGTTTCTTTTACCAAGTGACCAAGTACGTACAATGTGACCTAATTCGGCTTCTCGGATCAACAAGCACCAACTATTTGACTCCGTTCGACTTCACGAATCATTAAGGCTTGTATTTGACCACAATTGGCTTCCGGATCAACAAGTCTTTCAATTGACCCAATTCGGCTTCACGGATCAACAAGTATCCATAACTTGATCCGTTTGTTTTACCAAGTCACCAAGTACGCACAATGTGACCCAATATGCCTTCTCGGATCAACAAGCACCAACTATTTGACTCCGTTCGACTTCACGAATCATTAAGGCTTGTATTTAAACACAATTGACTTCTCGGATCAACAAGTCTTTCAATTGACCCAATTCGGCTTCACGGATCAACAAGTATCCATAACTTGATCCGTTTCTTTTACCAAGTCACCAAGTACGCACAATGTGACCTAATTCGGCTTCTCGGATCAACAAGCACCAACTATTTGACTCCGTTCGACTTCACGAATCATTAAGGCTTGTATTTGACCACAATTGGCTTCTCGGATCAACAAGTCTTTCAATTGACCCAATTCGGCTTCACGGATCAACAAGTATCCATAACTTGATCCGTTTGTTTTACCAAGTCACCAAGTACGCACAATGTGACCCAATATGCCTTCTCGGATCAACAAGCACCAACTATTTGACTCCGTTCGACCTCACGAATCATTAAGGCTTGTATTTGACCACAATTGACTTCTCGGATCAACAAGTCTTTCAATTGACCCAATTCGGCTTCACGGATCAACAAGTATCCATAACTTGATCCGTTTGTTTTACCAAGTCACCAAGTACGCACAATGTGACCCAATATGCCTTCTCGGATCAACAAGCACCAACTATTTAACTCCGTTCGACTTCACGAATCATTAAAGCTTGTATTTGAACCCAATTAACTTCTCAGATCAACAAGTCTTTCAACTGACCCAATTCGGCTTCACGGATCAACAAGTATCCATAACTTGATCCGTTTGTTTTACCAAGTCACCAAGTACGCACAATGTGACCCAATATGCCTTCTCGGATCAACAAGCACCAACTATTTGACTCCGTTCGACTTCACGAATCATTAAGGCTTGTATTTAAACACAATTGACTTCTCGGATCAACAAGTCTTTCAATTGACCCAATTCGGCTTCACGGATCAACAAGTATCCATAACTTGATCCGTTTGTTTTACCAAGTCACCAAGTACGCACAATGTGACCCAATATGCCTTCTCGGATCAACAAGCACCAACTATTTGACTCCGTTCGACTTCACGAATCATTAAGGCTTGTATTTAAACACAATTGACTTCTCGGATCAACAAGTCTTTCAATTGACCCAATTCGGCTTCACGGATCAACAAGTATCCATAACTTGATCCGTTTGTTTTACCAAGTCACCAAGTACGCACAATGTGACCCAATATGCCTTCTCGGATCAACAAGCACCAACTATTTGACTCCGTTCGACTTCACGAATCATTAAAGCTTGTATTTGAACCCAATTAACTTCTCAGATCAACAAGTCTTTCAACTGACCCAATTCGGCTTCACGGATCAACAAGTATCCATAACTTGATCCGTTTGTTTTACCAAGTCACCAAGTACGCACAATGTGACCCAATATGCCTTCTCGGATCAACAAGCACCAACTATTTGACTCCGTTCGACTTCACGAATCATTAAGGCTTGTATTTAAACACAATTGACTTCTCGGATCAACAAGTCTTTCAATTGACCCAATTCGGCTTCTCGGATCAACAAGTATCCATAACTTGATCCGTTTCTTTTACCAAGTCACCAAGTACGCACAATGTGACCTAATTCGGCGTCTCGGATCAACAAGCACCAACTATTTGACTCCGTTCGACTTCACGAATCATTAAAGCTTGTATTTGAACCCAATTAACTTCTACGATCAACAAGTCTTTCAATTGACCCAATTCGGCTTCACGGATCAACAAGTATCCATAACTTGATCCGTTTGTTTTACCAGGTCACCAAGTACGCACAATGTGACCCAATATGCCTTCTCGGATCAACAAGCACCAACTATTTGACTCCGTTCGACTTCACGAATCATTAAGGCTTGTATTTGAACACAATTAACTTTTCGGATCAACAAGTCTTTCAATTGACCCAATTCGGCTTCACGGATCAACAAGTATCCATAACTTGATCCGTTTCTTTTACCAAGTCACCAAGTACGCACAATGTGACCTAATTCGGCTTCTCGGATCAACAAGCACCAACTATTTGACTCCGTTCGACCTCACGAATCATTAAGGCTTGTATTTGACCACAATTGACTTCTCGGATCAACAAGTCTTTCAATTGACCCAATTCGGCTTCACGGATCAACAAGTATCCATAACTTGATCCGTTTGTTTTACCAAGTCACCAAGTACGCACAATGTGACCCAATATGCCTTCTCGGATCAACAAGCACCAACTATTTGACTCCGTTCGACTTCACGAAGCATTAAAGCTTGTATTTGAACCCAATTAACTTCTCAGATCAACAAGTCTTTCAACTGACCCAATTCGGCTTCACGGATCAACAAGTATCCATAACTTGATCCGTTTCTTTTTCCAAGTCACCAAGTACGCACAATGTGACCCAATATGCCTTCTCGGATCAACAAGCACCAACTATTTGACTCCGTTCGACTTCACGAATCATTAAGGCTTGTATTTGACCACAATTAACTTCTCGGATCAACAAGTCTTTCAATTGCCCAATTCGGCTTCACGGATCAACAAGTATCCATAACTTGATCCGTTTGTTTTACCAAGTCACCAAGTACGCACAATGTGACCCAATATGCCTTCTCGGATCAACAAGCACCAACTATTTGACTCCGTTCGACTTCACGAATCATTAAGGCTTGTATTTAAACACAATTGACTTCTCGGATCAACAAGTCTTTCAATTGACCCAATTCGGCTTCACGGATCAACAAGTATCCATAACTTGATCCGTTTGTTTTACCAAGTCACCAAGTACGCACAATGTGACCCAATATGCCTTCTCGGATCAACAAGCACCAACTATTTGACTCCGTTCGACTTCACGAATCATTAAGGCTTGTATTTAAACACAATTGACTTCTCGGATCAACAAGTCTTTCAATTGACCCAATTCGGCTTCACGGATCAACAAGTATCCATAACTTGATCCGTTTCTTTTACCAAGTCACCAAGTACGCACAATGTGACCCAATATGCCTTCTCGGATCAACAAGCACCAACTATTTGACTCCGTTCGACTTCACGAATCATTAAAGCTTGTATTTGAACACAATTAACTTCTCAGATCAACAAGTCTTTCAACTGACCCAATTCGGCTTCACGGATCAACAAGTATCCATAACTTGATCCGTTTGTTTTACCAAGTCACCAAGTACGCACAATGTGACCCAATATGCCTTCTCGGATCAACAAGCACCAACTATTTGACTCCGTTCGACTTCACGAATCATTAAGGCTTGTATTTAAACACAATTGACTTCTCGGATCAACAAGTCTTTCAATTGACCCAATTCGGCTTCACGGATCAACAAGTATCCATAACTTGATCCGTTTCTTTTACCAAGTCACCAAGTACGCACAATGTGACCCAATATGCCTTCTCGGATCAACAAGCACCAACTATTTGACTCCGTTCGACTTCACGAATCATTAAAGCTTGTATTTGAACACAATTAACTTCTCAGATCAACAAGTCTTTCAACTGACCCAATTCGGCTTCACGGATCAACAAGTATCCATAACTTGATCCGTTTGTTTTACCAAGTCACCAAGTACGCACAATGTGACCCAATATGCCTTCTCGGATCAACAAGCACCAACTATTTGACTCCGTTCGACTTCACGAATCATTAAGGCTTGTATTTAAACACAATTGACTTCTCGGATCAACAAGTCTTTCAATTGACCCAATTCGGCTTCTCGGATCAACAAGTATCCATAACTTGATCCGTTTCTTTTACCAAGTCACCAAGTACGCACAATGTGACCTAATTCGGCGTCTCGGATCAACAAGCACCAACTATTTGACTCCGTTCGACTTCACGAATCATTAAAGCTTGTATTTGAACCCAATTAACTTCTCCGATCAACAAGTCTTTCAATTGACCCAATTCGGCTTCACGGATCAACAAGTATCCATAACTTGATCCGTTTGTTTTACCAGGTCACCAAGTACGCACAATGTGACCCAATATGCCTTCTCGGATCAACAAGCACCAACTATTTGACTCCGTTCGACTTCACGAATCATTAAGGCTTGTATTTGAACACAATTAACTTTTCGGATCAACAAGTCTTTCAATTGACCCAATTCGGCTTCACGGATCAACAAGTATCCATAACTTGATCCGTTTGTTTTACCAAGTCACCAAGTACGCACAATGTGACCCAATATGCCTTCTCGGATCAACAAGCACCAACTATTTGACTCCGTTCGACTTCACGAATCAT
Organism: Ajuga chamaepitys; assembly: GCA_958295605.1. Classification (NCBI taxonomy): domain Eukaryota; kingdom Viridiplantae; phylum Streptophyta; class Magnoliopsida; order Lamiales; family Lamiaceae; genus Ajuga; species Ajuga chamaepitys. The sequence continues at coordinate 26,652,516 of OY282507.1, forward strand.
TAAGGCTTGTATTTCAACACAATTGACTTCTCGGATCAACAAGTCTTTCAATTGACCCAATTCGGCTTCACGGATCAACAAGTATCCATAACTTGATCCGTTTCTTTTACCAAGTCACCAAGTACGCACAATGTGACCTAATTCGGCTTCTCGGATCAACAAGCACCAACTATTTGACTCCGTTCGACCTCACGAATCATTAAGGCTTGTATTTGACCACAATTGACTTCTCGGATCAACAAGTCTTTCAATTGACCCAATTCGGCTTCACGGATCAACAAGTATCCATAACTTGATCCGTTTGTTTTACCAAGTCACCAAGTACGCACAATGTAACCCAATATGCCTTCTCGGATCAACAAGCACCAACTATTTGACTCCGTTCGACTTCACGAATCATTAAAGCTTGTATTTGAACCCAATTAACTTCTCAGATCAACAAGTCTTTCAACTGACCCAATTCGGCTTCACGGATCAACAAGTATCCATAACTTGATCCGTTTGTTTTACCAAGTCACCAAGTACGCACAATGTGACCCAATATGCCTTCTCGGATCAACAAGCACGAACTATTTGACTCCGTTCGACTTCACGAATCATTAAGGCTTGTATTTCAACACAATTGACTTCTCGGATCAACAAGTCTTTCAATTGACCCAATTCGGCTTCACGGATCAACAAGTATCCATAACTTGATCCGTTTCTTTTACCAAGTCACCAAGTACGCACAATGTGACCTAATTCGGCTTTTCGGATCAACAAGCACCAACTATTTGACTCCGTTCGACCTCACGAATCATTAAGGCTTGTATTTGACCACAATTGACTTCTCGGATCAACAAGTCTTTCAATTGACCCAATTCGGCTTCACGGATCAACAAGTATCCATAACTTGATCCGTTTGTTTTACCAAGTCACCAAGTACGCACAATGTAACCCAATATGCCTTCTCGGATCAACAAGCACCAACTATTTGACTCCGTTCGACTTCACGAATCATTAAAGCTTGTATTTGAACCCAATTAACTTCTCAGATCAACAAGTCTTTCAACTGACCCAATTCGGCTTCACGGATCAACAAGTATCCATAACTTGATCCGTTTGTTTTACCAAGTCACCAAGTACGCACAATGTGACCCAATATGCCTTCTCGGATCAACAAGCACCAACTATTTGACTCCGTTCGACTTCACGAATCATTAAGGCTTGTATTTGACCACAATTAACTTCTCGGATCAACAAGTCTTTCAATTGACCCAATTCGGCTTCACGGATCAACAAGTATCCATAACTTGATCCGTTTGTTTTACCAAGTCACCAAGTACGCACAATGTGACCCAATATGCCTTCTCGGATCAACAAGCACCAACTATTTGACTCCGTTCGACTTCACGAATCATTAAGGCTTGTATTTCAACACAATTGACTTCTCGGATCAACAAGTCTTTCAATTGACCCAATTCGGCTTCACGGATCAACAAGTATCCATAACTTGATCCGTTTCTTTTACCAAGTCACCAAGTACGCACAATGTGACCTAATTCGGCTTCTCGGATCAACAAGCACCAACTATTTGACTCCGTTCGACCTCACGAATCATTAAGGCTTGTATTTGACCACAATTGACTTCTCGGATCAACAAGTCTTTCAATTGACCCAATTCGGCTTCACGGATCAACAAGTATCCATAACTTGATCCGTTTGTTTTACCAAGTCACCAAGTACGCACAATGTGACCCAATATGCCTTCTCGGATCAACAAGCACCAACTATTTGACTCCGTTCGACTTCACGAATCATTAAAGCTTGTATTTGAACCCAATTAACTTCTCAGATCAACAAGTCTTTCAACTGACCCAATTCGGCTTCACGGATCAACAAGTATCCATAACTTGATCCGTTTGTTTTACCAAGTCACCAAGTACGCACAATGTGACCCAATATGCCTTCTCGGATCAACAAGCACCAACTATTTGACTCCGTTCGACTTCACGAATCATTAAGACTTGTATTTAAACACAATTGACTTCTCGGATCAACAAGTCTTTCAATTGACCCAATTCGGCTTCTCGGATCAACAAGTATCCATAACTTGATCCGTTTCTTTTACCAAGTCACCAAGTACGCACAGTGTGACCTAATTCGGCGTCTCGGATCAACAAGCACCAACTATTTGACTCCGTTCGACCTCACGAATCATTAAGGCTTGTATTTGACCACAATTGACTTCTCGGATCAACAAGTCTTTCAATTGACCCAATTCGGCTTCACGGATCAACAAGTATCCATAACTTGATCCGTTTCTTTTACCAAGTCACCAAGTACGCACAATGTGACCTAATTCGGCTTCTCGGATCAACAAGCACCAACTATTTGACTCCGTTCGACCTCACGAATCATTAAGGCTTGTATTTGACCACAATTGACTTCTCGGATCAACAAGTCTTTCAATTGACCCAATTCGGCTTCACGGATCAACAAGTATCCATAACTTGATCCGTTTGTTTTACCAAGTCACCAAGTACGCACAATGTGACCCAATATGCCTTCTCGGATCAACAAGCACCAACTATTTGACTCCGTTCGACTTCACGAATCATTAAGGCTTGTATTTGAACCCAATTAACTTCTCAGATCAACAAGTCTTTCAATTGACCCAATTCGGCTTCACGGATCAACAAGTATCCATAACTTGATCCGTTTGTTTTACCAAGTCACCAAGTACGCACAATGTGACCCAATATGCCTTCTCGGATCAACAAGCACCAACTATTTGACTCCGTTCGACTTCACGAATCATTAAGGCTTGTATTTAAACACAATTGACTTCTCGGATCAACAAGTCTTTCAATTGACCCAATTCGGCTTCACGGATCAACAAGTATCCATAACATGATCCGTTTGTTTTACCAAGTCACCAAGTACGCACAATGTGACCCAATATGCCTTCTCGGATCAACAAGCACCAACTATTTGACTCCGTTCGACTTCACGAATCATTAAGGCTTGTATTTGAACCCAATTGACTTCTCGGATCAACAAGTCTTTCAATTGACCCAATTCGGCTTCACGGATCAACAAGTATCCATAACTTGATCCGTTTATTTTACCAAGTCACCAAGTACGCACAATGTGACCCAATTCGCCTTATCGGATCAACAAGCACCAACTATTTGACTCCGTTCGACTTCACGAATCATTAAGGCTTGTATTTGAACCCAATTGGCTTCTCAGATCAACAAGTCTTTCAATTGACCCAATTCGGCTTCACGGACCAACAAGTATCCATAACTTGATCCGTTTCTTTTACCAAGTCACCAAGTACGCACAATGTGACCTAATTCGGCTTCTCGGATCAACAAGCACCAACTATTTGACTCCGTTCGACCTCACGAATCATTAAGGCTTGTATTTGACCACAATTGACTTTTCGGATCAACAAGTCTTTCAATTGACCCAATTCGGCTTCACGGATCAACAAGTATCCATAACTTGATCCGTTTGTTTTACCAAGTCACCAAGTACGAACAATGTGACCCAATATGCCTTCTCGGATCAACAAACACCAACTATTTGACTCCGTTCGACTTCACGAATCATTAAAGCTTGTATTTGAACCCAATTAACTTCTCAGATCAACAAGTCTTTCAACTGACCCAATTCGGCTTCACGGATCAACAAGTATCCATAACTTGATCCGTTTGTTTTACCAAGTCACCAAGTACGCACAATGTGACCCAATATGCCTTCTCGGATCAACAAGCACCAACTATTTGACTCCGTTCGACTTCACGAATCATTAAGGCTTGTATTTAAACACAATTGACTTCTCGGATCAACAAGTCTTTCAATTGACCCAATTCGGCTTCTCGGATCAACAAGTATCCATAACTTGATCCGTTTCTTTTACCAAGTCACCAAGTACGCACAATGTGACCTAATTCGGCGTCTCGGATCAACAAGCACCAACTATTTGACTCCGTTCGACCTCACGAATCATTAAGGCTTGTATTTGACCACAATTGACTTCTCGGATCAACAAGTCTTTCAATTGACCCAATTCGGCTTCACGGATCAACAAGTATCCATAACTTGATCCGTTTGTTTTACCAAGTCACCAAGTACGCACAATGTGACCCAATATGCCTTCTCGGATCAACAAGCACCAACTATTTGACTCCGTTCGACTTCACGAATCATTAAAGCTTGTATTTGAACCCAATTAACTTCTCAGATCAACAAGTCTTTCAATTGACCCAATTCGGCTTCACGGATCAACAAGTATCCATAACTTGATCCGTTTGTTTTACCAGGTCACCAAGTACGCACAATGTGACCCAATATGCCTTCTCGGATCAACAAGCACCAACTATTTGACTCCGTTCGACTTCACGAATCATTAAGGCTTGTATTTGAACACAATTAACTTTTCGGATCAACAAGTCTTTCAATTGACCCAATTCGGCTTCACGGATCAACAAGTATCCATAACTTGATCCGTTTCTTTTACCAAGTCACCAAGTACGCACAATGTGACCCAATATGCCTTCTCGGATCAACAAGCACCAACTATTTGACTCCGTTCGACTTCACGAATCATTAAAGCTTGTATTTGAACCCAATTAACTTCTCAGATCAACAAGTCTTTCAACTGACCCAATTCGGCTTCACGGATCAACAAGTATCCATAACTTGATCCGTTTGTTTTACCAAGTCACCAAGTACGCACAATGTGACCCAATATGCCTTCTCGGATCAACAAGCACCAACTATTTGACTCCGTTCGACTTCACGAATCATTAAGGCTTGTATTTAAACACAATTGACTTCTCGGATCAACAAGTCTTTCAATTGACCCAATTCGGCTTCTCGGATCAACAAGTATCCATAACTTGATCCGTTTCTTTTACCAAGTCACCAAGTACGCACAATGTGACCTAATTCGGCGTCTCGGATCAACAAGCACCAACTATTTGACTTCGTTCGACCTCACGAATCATTAAGGCTTGTATTTGACCACAATTGACTTCTCGGATCAACAAGTCTTTCAATTGACCCAATTCGGCTTCACGGATCAACAAGTATCCATAACTTGATCCGTTTCTTTTACCAAGTCACCAAGTACGCACAATGTGACCTAATTCGGCTTCTCGGATCAACAAGCACCAACTATTTGACTCCGTTCGACCTCACGAATCATTAAGGCTTGTATTTGACCACAATTGACTTCTCGGATCAACAAGTCTTTCAATTGACCCAATTCGGCTTCACGGATCAACAAGTATCCATAACTTGATCCGTTTGTTTTACCAAGTCACCAAGTACGCACAATGTGACCCAATATGCCTTCTCGGATCAACAAGCACCAACTATTTGACTCCGTTCGACTTCACGAATCATTAAGGCTTGTATTTGAACCCAATTAACTTCTCAGATCAACAAGTCTTTCAATTGACTCAATTCGGCTTCACGGATCAACAAGTATCCATAACTTGATCCGTTTGTTTTACCAAGTCACCAAGTACGCACAATGTGATCCAATATGCCTTCTCGGATCAACAAGCACCAACTATTTGACTCCGTTCGACTTCACGAATCATTAAGGCTTGTATTTAAACACAATTGACTTCTCGGATCAACAAGTGTTTCAATTGACCCAATTCGGCTTCTCGGATCAACAAGTATCCATAACTTGATCCGTTTCTTTTACCAAGTCACCAAGTACGCACAATGTGACCTAATTCGGCGTCTCGGATCAACAAGCACCAACTATTTGACTCCGTTCGACCTCACGAATCATTAAGGCTTGTATTTGACCACAATTGACTTCTCGGATCAACAAGTCTTTCAATTGACCCAATTCGGCTTCACGGATCAACAAGTATCCATAACTTGATCCGTTTGTTTTACCAAGTCACCAAGTACGAACAATGTGACCCAATATGCCTTCTCGGATCAACAAACACCAACTATTTGACTCCGTTCGACTTCACGAATCATTAAAGCTTGTATTTGAACCCAATTAACTTCTCAGATCAACAAGTCTTTCAACTGACCCAATTCGGCTTCACGGATCAACAAGTATCCATAACTTGATCCGTTTGTTTTACCAAGTCACCAAGTACGCACAATGTGACCCAATATGCCTTCTCGGATCAACAAGCACCAACTATTTGACTCCGTTCGACTTCACGAATCATTAAGGCTTGTATTTAAACACAATTGACTTCTCGGATCAACAAGTCTTTCAATTGACCCAATTCGGCTTCTCGGATCAACAAGTATCCATAACTTGATCCGTTTCTTTTACCAAGTCACCAAGTACGCGCAATGTGACCTAATTCGGCGTCTCGGATCAACAAGCACCAACTATTTGACTCCGTTCGACCTCACGAATCATTAAGGCTTGTATTTGACCACAATTGACTTCTCGGATCAACAAGTCTTTCAATTGACCCAATTCGGCTTCACGGATCAACAAGTATCCATAACTTGATCCGTTTCTTTTACCAAGTCACCAAGTACGCACAATGTGACCTAATTCGGCTTCTCGGATCAACAAGCACCAACTATTTGACTCCGTTCGACCTCACGAATCATTAAGGCTTGTATTTGACCACAATTGACTTCTCGGATCAACAAGTCTTTCAATTGACCCAATTCGGCTTCACGGATCAACAAGTATCCATAACTTGATCCGTTTGTTTTACCAAGTCACCAAGTACGCACAATGTGACCCAATATGCCTTCTCGGATCAACAAGCACCAACTATTTGACTCCGTTCGACTTCACGAATCATTAAGGCTTGTATTTGAACCCAATTAACTTCTCAGATCAACAAGTCTTTCAATTGACTCAATTCGGCTTCACGGATCAACAAGTATCCATAACTTGATCCGTTTGTTTTACCAAGTCACCAAGTACGCACAATGTGATCCAATATGCCTTCTCGGATCAACAAGCACCAACTATTTGACTCCGTTCGACTTCACGAATCATTAAGGCTTGTATTTAAACACAATTGACTTCTCGGATCAACAAGTGTTTCAATTGACCCAATTCGGCTTCTCGGATCAACAAGTATCCATAACTTGATCCGTTTCTTTTACCAAGTCACCAAGTACGCACAATGTGACCTAATTCGGCGTCTCGGATCAACAAGCACCAACTATTTGACTCTGTTCGACCTCACGAATCATTAAGGCTTGTATTTGACCACAATTGACTTCTCGGATCAACAAGTCTTTCAATTGACCCAATTCGGCTTCACGGATCAACAAGTATCCATAACTTGATCCGTTTGTTTTACCAAGTCACCAAGTACGCACAATGTGACCCAATATGCCTTCTCGGATCAACAAGCACCAACTATTTGACTCCGTTCGACTTCACGAATCATTAAGGCTTGTATTTAAACACAATTGACTTCTCGGATCAACAAGTCTTTCAATTGACCCAATTCGGCTTCACGGATCAACAAGTATCCATAACTTGATCCGTTTCTTTTACCAAGTCACCAAGTACGCACAATGTGACCTAATTCGGCTTCTCGGATCAACAAGCACCAACTATTTGACTCCGTTCGACCTCACGAATCATTAAGGCTTGTATTTGACCACAATTGACTTCTCGGATCAACAAGTCTTTCAATTAACCCAATTCGGCTTCACGGATCAACAAGTATCCATAACTTGATCCGTTTGTTTTACCAAGTCACCAAGTACGCACAATGTGACCCAATATGCCTTCTCGGATCAACAAGCACCAACTATTTGACTCCGTTCGACTTCACGAATCATTAAGGCTTGTATTTGAACCCAATTAACTTCTCAGATCAACAAGTCTTTCAATTGACCCAATTCGGCTTCACGGATCAACAAGTATCCATAACTTGATCCGTTTGTTTTACCAAGTCACCAAGTACGCACAATGTGACCTAATTCGGCTTCTCGGATCAACAAGCACCAACTATTTGACTCCGTTCGACTTCACGAATCATTAAGGCTTGTATTTAAACACAATTGACTTCTCGGATCAACAAGTCTTTCAATTGACCCAATTCGGCTTCACGGATCAACAAGTATCCATAACTTGATCCGTTTGTTTTACCAAGTCACCAAGTACGCACAATGTGACCCAATATGCCTTCTCGGATCAACAAGCACCAACTATTTGACTCCGTTCGACTTCACGAATCATTAAGGCTTGTATTTGAACCCAATTAACTTCTCAGATCAACAAGTCTTTCAATTGACCCAATTCGGCTTCACGGATCAACAAGTATCCATAACTTGATCCGTTTCTTTTACCAAGTCACCAAGTACGCACAATGTGACCCAATATGCCTTCTCGGATCAACAAGCACCAACTATTTGACTCCGTTCGACTTCACGAATCATTAAGGCTTGTATATAAACACAATTGACTTCTCGGATCAACAAGTCTTTCAATTGACCCAATTCGGCTTCACGGATCAACAAGTATCCATAACTTGATCCGTTTGTTTTACCAAGTCACCAAGTACGCACAATGTGACCCAATATTGCTTCTCGGATCAACAAGCACCAACTATTTGACTCCGTTCGACTTCACGAATCATTAAGGCTTGTATTTGAACCCAATTGACTTCTCGGATCAACAAGTCTTTCAATTGACCCAATTCGGCTTCACGGATCAACAAGTATCCATAACTTGATCCGTTTGTTTTACCAAGTCACGAAGTACGCACAATGTGACCCAATTCGCCTTATCGGATCAACAAGCACCAACTATTTGACTCCGTTCGACTTCACGAATCATTAAGGCTTGTATTTGAACCCAATTGACTTCTCAGATCAACAAGTCTTTCAATTGACCCAATTCGGCTTCACGGATCAACAAGTATCCATAACTTGATCCGTTTCTTTTACCAAGTCACCAAGTACGCACAATGTGACCTAATTCGGCTTCTCGGATCAACAAGCACCAACTATTTGACTCCGTTCGACCTCACGAATCATTAAGGCTTGTATTTGACCACAATTGACTTTTCGGATCAACAAGTCTTTCAATTGACCCAATTCGGTTTCACGGATCAACAAGTATCCATAACTTGATCCGTTTCTTTTACCAAGTCACCAAGTACGCACAATGTGACCTAATTCGGCGTCTCGGATCAACAAGCACCAACTATTTGACTCCGTTCGACCTCACGAATCATTAAGGCTTGTATTTGACCACAATTGACTTCTCGGATCAACAAGTCTTTCAATTGACACAATTCGGCTTCACGGATCAACAAGTATCCATAACTTGATCCGTTTGTTTTACCAAGTCACCAAGTACGCACAATGTGACCCAATATGCCTTCTCGGATCAACAAGCACCAACTATTTGACTCCGTTCGACTTCACGAATCATTAAAGCTTGTATTTGAACCCAATTAACTTCTCAGATCAACAAGTCTTTCAATTGACCCAATTCGGCTTCACGGATCAACAAGTATCCATAACTTGATCCGTTTGTTTTACCAGGTCACCAAGTACGCACAATGTGACCCAATATGCCTTCTCGGATCAACAAGCACCAACTATTTGACTCCGTTCGACTTCACGAATCATTAAGGCTTGTATTTGAACACAATTAACTTTTCGGATCAACAAGTCTTTCAATTGACCCAATTCGGCTTCACGAATCAACAAGTATCCATAACTTGATCCGTTTGTTTTACCAAGTCACCAAGTACGCACAATGTGACCCAATATGCCTTCTCGGATCAACAAGCACCAACTATTTGACTCCGTTCGACTTCACGAATCATTAAAGCTTGTATTTAAACCCAATTAACTTCTCAGATCAACAAGTCTTTCAACTGACCCAATTCGGATTCACGGATCAACAAGTATCCATAACTTGATCCGTTTGTTTTACCAAGTCACCAAGTACGCACAATGTGACCCAATATGCCTTCTCGGATCAACAAGCACCAACTATTTGACTCCGTTCGACTTCACGAATCATTAAGGCTTGTATTTAAACACAATTGACTTCTCGGATCAACAAGTCCTTCAATTGACCCAATTCGGCTTCTCGGATCAACAAGTATCCATAACTTGATCCGTTTCTTTTACCAAGTCACCAAGTACGCACAATGTGACCTAATTCGGCGTCTCGGATCAACAAGCACCAACTATTTGACTCCGTTCGACCTCACGAATCATTAAGGCTTGTATTTGACCACAATTGACTTCTCGGATCAACAAGTCTTTCAATTGACCCAATTCGGCTTCACGGATCAACAAGTATCCATAACTTGATCCGTTTGTTTTACCAAGTCACCAAGTACGCACAATGTGACCCAATATGCCTTCTCGGATCAACAAGCACCAACTATTTAACTCCGTTCGACTTCACGAATCATTAAGGCTTGTATTTAAACACAATTGACTTCTCGGATCAACAAGTCTTTCAATTGACCCAATTCGGCTTCACGGATCAACAAGTATCCATAACTTGATCCGTTTCTTTTACCAAGTCACCAAGTACGCACAATGTGACCTAATTCGGCTTCTCGGATCAACAAGCACCAACTATTTGACTCCGTTCGACCTCACGAATCATTAAGGCTTGTATTTGACCACAATTGACTTCTCGGATCAACAAGTCTTTCAATTGACCCAATTCGGCTTCACGGATCAACAAGTATCCATAACTTGATCCGTTTGTTTTACCAAGTCACCAAGTACGCACAATGTGACCCAATATGCCTTCTCGGATCAACAAGCACCAACTATTTGACTCCGTTCGACTTCACGAATCATTAAGGCTTGTATTTGAACCCAATTAACTTCTCAGATCAACAAGTCTTTCAATTGACTCAATTCGGCTTCACGGATCAACAAGTATCCATAACTTGATCCGTTTGTTTTACCAAGTCACCAAGTACGCACGATGTGACCCAATATGCCTTCTCGGATCAACAAGCACCAACTATTTGACTCCGTTCGACTTCACGAATCATTAAGGCTTGTATTTAAACACAATTGACTTCTCGGATCAACAAGTCTTTCAATTGACCCAATTCGGCTTCACGGATCAACAAGTATCCATAACTTGATCCGTTTGTTTTACCAAGTCACCAAGTACGCACAATGTGACCCAATATGCCTTCTCGGATCAACAAGCACCAACTATTCGACTACGTTCGACTTCACGAATCATTAAGGCTTGTATTTGAACCCAATTGGCTTCTCGGATCAACAAGTCTTTCAATTGACCTAATTCGGCTTCACGGATCAACAAGTATCCATAACTTGATCCGTTTGTTTTACCAAGTCACCAAGTACGCACAATGTGACCCAATTCGCCTTATCGGATCAACAAGCACCAACTATTTGACTCCGTTCGACTTCACGAATCATTAAGGCTTGTATTTGAACCCAATTGACTTCTCAGATCAACAAGTCTTTCAATTGACCCAATTCGGCTTCACGGATCAACAAGTATCCATAACTTGATCCGTTTCTTTTACCAAGTCACCAAGTACGCACAATGTGACCTAATTCGACTTCTCGGATCAACAAGCACCAACTATTTGACTCCGTTCGACCTCACGAATCATTAAGGCTTGTATTTGACCACAATTGACTTTTCGGATCAACAAGTCTTTCAATTGACCCAATTCGGCTTCACGGATCAACAAGTATCCATAACTTGATCCGTTTGTTTTACCAAGTCACCAAGTACGCACAATGTGACCCAATATGCCTTCTCGGATCAACAAGCACCAACTATTTGACTCCGTTCGACTTCACGAATCATTAAAGCTTGTATTTGAACCCAATTAACTTCTCAGATCAACAAGTCTTTCAACTGGCCCAATTAATAGAGAATCCTTTTTACATAACAGAAGAAAGGCTTCACGGATCAACAAGTGTCCATAACTTGATCCGTTTGTTTTACCAAGTCACCAAGTACGCACAATGTGACCCAATATGCCTTCTCGGATCAACAAGCACCAACTATTTGACTCCGTTCGACTTCACGAATCATTAAGGCTTGTATTTCAACACAATTGACTTCTCGGATCAACAAGTCTTTCAATTGACCCAATTCGGCTTCACGGATCAACAAGTATCCATAACTTGATCCGTTTCTTTTACCAAGTCACCAAGTACGCACAATGTGACCTAATTCGGCTTCTCGGATCAACAAGCACCAACTATTTGACTCCGTTCGACCTCACGAATCATTAAGGCTTGTATTTGACCACAATTGACTTCTCGGATCAACAAGTCTTTCAATTGACCCAATTCGGCTTCACGGATCAACAAGTATCCATAACTTGATCCGTTTGTTTTACCAAGTCACCAAGTACGCACAATGTGACCCAATATGCCTTCTCGGATCAACAAGAACCAACTATTTGACTCCGTTCGACTTCACGAATCATTAAGGCTCGTATTTGAACCCAATTAACTTCTCAGATCAACAAGTCTTTCAATTGACCCAATTCGGCTTCACGGATCAACAAGTATCCATAACTTGATCCGTTTGTTTTACCAAGTCACCAAGTACGCACAATGTGACCCAATTCGCCTTATCGGATCAACAAGCACCAACTATTTGACTCCGTTCGACTTCACGAATCATTAAGGCTTGTATTTGAACCCAATTGACTTCTCAGATCAACAAGTCTTTCAATTGACCCAATTCGGCTTCACGGATCAACAAGTATCCATAACTTGATCCGTTTCTTTTACCAAGTCACCAAGTACGCACAATGTGACCTAATTCGGCTTCTCGGATCAACAAGCACCAACTATTTGACTCCGTTCGACCTCACGAATCATTAAGGCTTGTATTTGACCACAATTGACTTTTCGGATCAACAAGTCTTTCAATTGACCCAATTCGGCTTCACGGATAAAAAAGTATCCATAACTTGATCCGTTTGTTTTACCAAGTCACCAAGTACGCACAATGTGACCCAATATGCCTTCTCGGATCAATAAGCACCAACTATTTGACTCTGTTCGACTTCACGAATCATTAAAGCTTGTATTTGAACCCAATTAACTTCTCAGATCAACAAGTCTTTCAACTGACCCAATTCGGCTTCACGGATCAACAAGTATCCATAACTTGATCCGTTTGTTTTACCAAGTCACCAAGTACGCACAATGTGACCCAATATGCCTTCTCGGATCAACAAGCACCAACTATTTGACTCCGTTCGACTTCACGAATCATTAAGGCTTGTATTTAAACACAATTGACTTCTCGGATCAACAAGTCTTTCAATTGACCCAATTCGGCTTCTAGGATCAACAAGTATCCATAACTTGATCCGTTTCTTTTACCAAGTCACCAAGTACGCACAATGTGACCTAATTTGGCGTCTCGGATCAACAAGCACTAACTATTTGACTCCGTTCGACATCACGAATCATTAAGGCTTGTATTTGACAACAATTGACTTCTCGGATCAACAAGTCTTTCAATTGACCCAATTCGGCTTCACGGATCAACAAGTATCCATAACTTGATCCGTTTGTTTTACCAAGTCACCAAGTACGCACAATGTGACCCCATATGCCTTCTCGGATCAACAAGCACCAACTATTTGACTCCGTTCGACTTCACGAATCATTAAGGCTTGTATTTAAACACAATTGACTTCTCGGATCAACAAGTCTTTCAATTGACCCAATTCGGCTTCACGGATCAACAAGTATCCATAACTTGATCCGTTTCTTTTACCAAGTCACCAAGTACGCACAATGTGACCTAATTCGGCTTCTCGGATCAACAAGCACCAACTATTTGACTCCGTTCGACCTCACGAATCATTAAGGCTTGTATTTGACCACAATTGACTTCTCGGATCAACAAGTCTTTCAATTGACCCAATTCGGCTTCACGGATCAACAAGTATCCATAACTTGATCCGTTTGTTTTACCAAGTCACCAAGTACGCACAATGTGACCCAATATGCCTTCTCGGATCAACAAGCACCAACTATTTGACTCCGTTCGACTTCACGAATCATTAAGGCTTGTATTTGAACCCAATTAACTTCTCAGATCAACAAGTCTTTCAATTGACTCAATTCGGCTTCACGGATCAACAAGTATCCATAACTTGATCCGTTTGTTTTACCAAGTCACCAAGTACGCACAATGTGACCCAATATGCCTTCTCGGATCAACAAGCACCAACTATTTGACTCCGTTCGACTTCACGAATCATTAAGGCTTGTATTTAAAAACAATTGACTTCTCGGATCAACAAGTCTGTCAATTGACCCAATTCGGCTTCACGGATCAACAAGTATCCATAACTTGATCCGTTTGTTTTACCAAGTCACCAAGTACGCACAATGTGACCCAATATGCCTTCTCGGATCAACAAGCACCAACTATTTGACTACGTTCGACTTCACGAATCATTAAGGCTTGTATTTGAACCCAATTGACTTCTCGGATCAACAAGTCTTTCAATTGACCTAATTCGGCTTCACGGATCAACAAGTATCCATAACTTGATCCGTTTGTTTTACCAAGTCACCAAGTACGCACAATGTGACCCAATTCGCCATATCGGATCAACAAGCACCAACTATTTGACTCCGTTCGACTTCACGAATCATTAAGGCTTGTATTTGAACCCAATTGACTTCTCAGATCAACAAGTCTTTCAATTGACCCAATTCGGCTTCACGGATCAACAAGTATCCATAACTTGATGCGTTTCTTTTACCAAGTCACCAAGTACGCACAATGTGACCTAATTCGGCTTCTCGGAACAACAAGCACCAACTATTTGACTCCGTTCGACCTCACGAATCATTAAGGCTTGTATTTGACCACAATTGACTTTTCGGATCAACAAGTCTTTCAATTGACCCAATTCGGCTTCACGGATCAAAAAGTATCCATAACTTGATCCGTTTGTTTTACCAAGTCACCAAGTACGCACAATGTGACCCAATATGCCTTCTCGGATCAACAAGCACCAACTATTTGACTCTGTTCGACTTCACGAATCATTAAAGCTTGTATTTGAACCCAATTAACTTCTCAGATCAACAAGTCTTTCAACTGACCCAATTCGGCTTCACGGATCAACAAGTATCCATAACTTGATCCGTTTGTTTTACCAAGTCACCAAGTACGCACAATGTGACCCAATATGCCTTCTCGGATCAACAAGCACCAACTATTTGACTCCGTTCGACTTCACGAATCATTAAGGCTTATATTTAAACACAATTGACTTCACGGATCAACAAGTCTTTCAATTGACCCAATTCGGCTTCTCGGATCAACAAGTATCCATAACTTGATCCGTTTCTTTTACCAAGTCACCAAGTACGCACAATGTGACCTAATTTGGCGTCTCGGATCAACAAGCACTAACTATTTGACTCCGTTCGACCTCACGAATCATTAAGGCTTGTATTTGACCACAATTGACTTCTCGGATCAACAAGTCTTTCAATTGACCCAATTCGGCTTCACGGATCAACAAGTATCCATAACTTGATCCGTTTGTTTTACCAAGTCACCAAGTACGCACAATGTGACCCAATATGCCTTCTCGGATCAACAAGCACCAACTATTTGACTCCGTTCGACTTCACGAATTATTAAGGCTTGTATTTAAACACAATTGACTTCTCGGATCAACAAGTCTTTCAATTGACCCAATTCGGCTTCACGGATCAACAAGTATCCATAACTTGATCCGTTTCTTTTACCAAGTCACCAAGTACGCACAATGTGACCTAATTCGGCTTCTCGGATCAACAAGCACCAACTATTTGACTCCGTTCGACCTCACGAATCATTAAGGCTTGTATTTGACCACAATTGACTTCTCGGATCAACAAGTCTTTCAATTGACCCAATTCGGCTTCACGGATCAACAAGTATCCATAACTTGATCCGTTTGTTTTACCAAGTCACCAAGTACGCACAATGTGACCCAATATGCCTTCTCGGATCAACAAGCACCAACTATTTGACTCCGTTCGACTTCACGAATCATTAAGGCTTGTATTTGAACCCAATTAACTTCTCAGATCAACAAGTCTTTCAATTGATTCAATTCGGCTTCACGGATCAACAAGTATCCATAACTTGATCCGTCTGTTTTACCAAGTCACCAAGTACGCACAATGTGACCCAATATGCCTTCTCGGACCAACAAGCACCAACTATTTGACTCCGTTCGACTTCACGAATCATTAAGGCTTGTATTTGAACCCAATTGACTTCTCAGATCAACAAGTCTTTCAATTGACCCAATTCGGCTTCACGGATCAACAAGTATCCATAACTTGATCCGTTTCTTTTACCAAGTCACCAAGTACGCACAATGTGACCTAATTCGGCTTCTCGGATCGACAAGCACCAACTATTTGACTCCGTTCGACCTCACGAATCATTAAGGCTTGTATTTGACCACAATTGACTTTTCGGATTTTGGCCCAATTCGGCTTCTCGGATCAACAAGTATCCATAACTTGATCCGTTTCTTTTACCAAGTCACCAAGTACGCACAATGTGACCTAATTCGGCGTCTCGGATCAACAAGCACCAACTATTTGACTCCGTTCGACCTCACGAATCATTAAGGCTTGTATTTGACCACAATTGACTTCACGGATCAACAAGTCTTTCAATTGACCCAATTCGGCTTCACGGATCAACAAGTATCCATAACTTGATCAGTTTGTTTTACCAAGTCACCAAGTACGCACAATGTGACCCAATATGCCTTCTCGGATCAACAAGCACCAACTATTTGATTCCGTTCGACTTGACGAATCATTAAGGCTTGTATTTGAACCCAATTGACTTCTCGGATCAACAAGTCTTTCAATTGACCCAATTCGGCTTCTCGGATCAACAAGTATCCATAACTTGATCCGTTTCTTTTACCAAGTGACCAAGTACGCACAATGTGACCTAATTCGGCTTCTCGGATCAACAAGCACCAACTATTTGACTCCGTTTGACTTCACGAATCATTAAGGCTTGTATTTGACCACAATTGGCTTCTCGGATCAACAAGTCTTTCAATTGACCCAATTCGGCTTCACGGATCAACAAGTATCCATAACTTGATCCGTTTGTTTTACCAAGTCACCAAGTACGCACAATGTGACCCAATATGCCTTCTCGGATCAACAAGCACCAACTATTTGACTCCGTTCGACTTCACGAATCATTAAGGCTTGTATTTAAGCACAATTGACTTCTCGGATCAACAAGTCTTTCAATTGACCCAATTCGGCTTCTCGGATCAACAAGTATCCATAACTTGATCCGTTTCTTTTACCAAGTCACCAAGTACGCACTATGTGACCTAATTCGGCGTCTCGGATCAACAAGCACCAACTATTTAACTCCGTTCGACCTCACGAATCATTAAGGCTTGTATTTGACCACAATTGACTTCACGGATCAACAAGTCTTTCAATTGACCCAATTCGGCTTCACGGATCAACAAGTATCCATAACTTGATCAGTTTGTTTTACCAAGTCACCAAGTACGCACAATGTGACCCAATATGTCTTCTCGGATCAACAAGCACCAACTATTTGACTCCTTTCGACTTCACGAATCATTAAGGCTTGTATTTGAACACAATTGACTTCTCGGATCAACAAGTCTTTCAATTGACCCAATTCGGCTTGTCGGATCAACAAATATCCATAACTTGATCCGTTTCTTTTACAAAGTCACCAAGTACGCACAATGTGACCTAATTCGGCTTCTCGGATCAACAAGCACCAACTATTTGACTCCGTTCGACTTCACGAATCATTAAGGCTTGTATTTGACCACAATTGACTTCTCAGATCAACAAGTCTTTCAATTGACCCAATTCGGCTTCACGGATCAACAAGTATCCACAACTTGATCCGTTTGTTTTACCAAGTCACCAAGTACGCACAATGTGACCCAATTCGGCTTCTGGGATCAACAAGCACCAACTATTTGACTCCCTTCGACTTCACGAATCATTAAGGCTTGTATTTGAACCCAATTGACTTCTCGGATCAACAAGTCTTTCAATTGACCCAATTCGGCTTCTCGGATCAACAAGTATCCATAACTTGATCCGTTTCTTTTACCAAGTCACCAAGTACGCACAATGTGACCTAATTCGGCTTCTCGGATCAACAACCACCAACTATTTGACTCCGTTCGACTTCACGAATCATTAAGGCTTGTATTTGAACCCAATTGACTTCTCGGATCAACAAGTCTTTCAATTGACCCTATTCGGCTTCACGGATCAACAAGTATCCATAACTTGATCCGTTTGTTTTACCAAGTCACCAACTACGCACAATGTGACCCAATTCGCCTTATCGGCTCAACAAGCACCAACTATTTGACTCCGTTCGACTTCACGAATCATTAAGGCTTGTATTTGAACCCAATTGACTTCTCAGATCAACAAGTCTTTCAATTGACCCAATTCGGCTTCACGGATCAACAAGTATCCATAACTTGATCCGTTTCTTTTACCAAGTCACCAAGTACGCACAATGTGACCTAATTCGGCTTCTCGGATCAACAAGCACCAACTATTTGACTCCGTTCGACCTCACGAATCAGTTAGGCTTGTATTTGACCACAATTGACTTCTCGGATCAACAAGTCTTTCAATTGACCCAATTCGACTTCACGGATCAACATGTATCCATAACTTGAACCGTTTGTTTTACCAAGTCACCAAGTACGCACAATGTGACCCAATATGCCTTCTCGGATCAACAAGCACCAACTATTTGACTCCGTTCGACTTCACGAATCATTAAGGCTTGTATTTGAACCCAATTGACTTCTCGGATCAACAAGTCATTCAATTGACCCAATTCGGCTTCTCGGATCAACAAGTATCCATAACTTGATCCGTTTCTTTTACCAAGTGACCAGGTACGCACAATGTGACCTAATTCGGCTTCTCGGATCATCAAGCACCAACTATTTGACTCCGTTTGACTTCACGAATCATTAAGGCTTGTATTTGACCACAATTGGCTTCTCGGATCAGCAAGTCTTTCAATTGACCCAATTCGGCTTAACGGATCAACAAGTATCCATAACTTGATCCGTTTGTTTTACCAAGTCACCAAGTACGCACAATGTGACCCAATATGCCTTCTCGGATCAACAAGCACCAACTATTTGACTCCGTTCGACTTCACGAATCATTAAGGCTTGTATTTAAACACAATTGACTTCTCTGATCAACAAGTCTTTCAATTGACCCAATTCGGCTTCTCGGATGAACAAGTATCCATAACTTGATCCGTTTCTTTTACCAAGTCACCAAGTACGCGCAATGTGACCTAATTCGGCTTCTCGGATCAACAAGCACCAACTATTTGACTCCGTTTGACTTCACGAATCATTAAGGCTTGTATTTGACCACAATTGGCTTCTCGGATCAACAAGTCTTTCAATTGACCCAATTCGGCTACACGGATCAACAAGTATCCATAACTTGATCCGTTTGTTTTACCAAGTCACCAAGTACGCACAATGTGACCCAATATGCCTTCTCGGATCAACAAGCACCAACTATTTGACTCCGTTCGACTTCACGAATCATTAAGGCTTGTATTTAAGCACAATTGACTTCTCGGATCAAGAAGTCTTTCAATTGACCCAATTCGGCTTGTCGGATCAACAAATATCCATAACTTGATCCGTTTCTTTTACAAAGTCACCAAGTACGCACAATGTGACCTAATTCGGCTTCTCGGATCAACAAGCACCAACTATTTGACTCCGTTCGACTTCACGAATCATTAAGGCTTGTATTTGACCACAATTGACTTCTCAGATCAACAAGTCTTTCAATTGACCCAATTCGGCTTCACGGATCAACAAGTATCCATAACTTGATCCGTTTGTTTTACCAAGTCACCAAGTACGCACAATGTGACCCAATTCGGCTTCTGGGATCAACAAGCACCAACTTTTTGACTCCCTTCGACTTCACGAATCATTAAGGCTTGTATTTGAACCCAATTGACTTCTCGGATCAACAAGTCTTTCAATTGACCCAATTCGGCTTCTCGGATCAACAAGTATCCATAACTTGATCCGTTTCTTTTACCAAGTCACCAAGTACGCACAATGTGACCTAATTCGGCTTCTCGGATCAACAACCACCAACTATTTGACTCCGTTCGACTTCACGAATCATTAAGGCTTGTATTTGAACCCAATTGACTTCTCGGATCAACAAGTCTTTCAATTGACCCTATTCGGCTTCACGGATCAACAAGTATCCATAACTTGATCCGTTTGTTTTACCAAGTCACCAACTACGCACAATGTGACCCAATTCGCCTTATCGGCTCAACAAGCACCAACTATTTGACTCCGTTCGACTTCACGAATCATTAAGGCTTGTATTTGAACCCAATTGACTTCTCAGATCAACAAGTCTTTCAATTGACCCAATTCGGCTTCACGGATCAACAAGTATCCATAACTTGATCCGTTTCTTTTACCAAGTCACCAAGTACGCACAATGTGACCTAATTCGGCTTCTCGGATCAACAAGCACCAACTATTTGACTTCGTTCGACCTCACGAATCAGTTAGGCTTGTATTTGACCACAATTAACTTCTCAGATCAACAAGTCTTTCAATTGACTCAATTCGACTTCACGGATCAACAAGTATCCATAACTTGATCCGTTTCTTTTACCAAGTCACCAAGTACGCACAATGTGACCTAATTCGGCTTCTCGGACCAACAAGCACCAACTATTTGACTCCGTTCGACTTCACGAATCATTAAGGCTTGTATTTGAACCCAATTGACTTCTCAGATCAACAAGTCTTTCAATTGACCCAATTCGGCTTCACGGATCAACAAGTATCCATAACTTGATCCGTTTCTTTTACCAAGTCACCAAGTACGCACAATGTGACCTAATTCGGCTTCTCGGATCGACAAGCACCGACTATTTGACTCCGTTCGACCTCACGAATCATTAAGGCTTGTATTTGACCACAATTGACTTTTCGGATTTTGGCCCAATTCGGCTTCTCGGATCAACAAGTATCCATAACTTGATCCGTTTCTTTTACCAAGTCACGAAGTACGCACAATGTGACCTAATTCGGCGTCTCGGATCAACAAGCACCAACTATTTGACTCCGTTCGACCTCACGAATCATTAAGGCTTGTATTTGACCACAATTGACTTCACGGATCAACAAGTCTTTCAATTGACCCAATTCGGCTTCACGGATCAACAAGTATCCATAACTTGATCAGTTTGTTTTACCAAGTCACCAAGTACGCACAATGTGACCCAATATGCCTTCTCGGATCAACAAGCACCAACTATTTGATTCCGTTCGACTTGACGAATCATTAAGGCTTGTATTTGAACCCAATTGACTTCTCGGATCAACAAGTCTTTCAATTGACCCAATTCGGCTTCTCGGATCAACAAGTATCCATAACTTGATCCGTTTCTTTTACCAAGTGACCAAGTACGCACAATGTGACCTAATTCGGCTTCTCGGATCAACAAGCACCAACTATTTGACTCCGTTTGACTTCACGAATCATTAAGGCTTGTATTTGACCACAATTGGCTTCTCGGATCAACAAGTCTTTCAATTGACCCAATTCGGCTTCACGGATCAACAAGTATCCATAACTTGATCCGTTTGTTTTACCAAGTCACCAAGTACGCACAATGTGACCCAATATGCCTTCTCGGATCAACAAGCACCAACTATTTGACTCCGTTCGACTTCACGAATCATTAAGGCTTGTATTTAAGCACAATTGACTTCTCGGATCAACAAGTCTTTCAATTGACCCAATTCGGCTTCTCGGATCAACAAGTATCCATAACTTGATCCGTTTCTTTTACCAAGTCACCAAGTACGCACAATGTGACCTAATTCGGCGTCTCGGATCAACAAGCACCAACTATTTAACTCCGTTCGACCTCACGAATCATTAAGGCTTGTATTTGACCACAATTGACTTCACGGATCAACAAGTCTTTCAATTGACCCAATTCGGCTTCACGGATCAACAAGTATCCATAACTTGATCAGTTTGTTTTACCAAGTCACCAAGTACGCACAATGTGACCCAATATGTCTTCTCGGATCAACAAGCACCAACTATTTGACTCCTTTCGACTTCACGAATCATTAAGGCTTGTATTTGAACACAATTGACTTCTCGGATCAACAAGTCTTTCAATTGACCCAATTCGGCTTGTCGGATCAACAAATATCCATAACTTGATCCGTTTCTTTTACAAAGTCACCAAGTACGCACAATGTGACCTAATTCGGCTTCTCGGATCAACAAGCACCAACTATTTGACTCCGTTCGACTTCACGAATCATTAAGGCTTGTATTTGACCACAATTGACTTCTCAGATCAACAAGTCTTTCAATTGACCCAATTCGGCTTCACGGATCAACAAGTATCCACAACTTGATCCGTTTGTTTTACCAAGTCACCAAGTACGCACAATGTGACCTAATTCGGCTTCTCGGATCAACAACCACCAACTATTTGACTCCGTTCGACTTCACGAATCATTAAGGCTTGTATTTGAACCCAATTGACTTCTCGGATCAACAAGTCTTTCAATTGACCCTATTCGGCTTCACGGATCAACAAGTATCCATAACTTGATCCGTTTGTTTTACCAAGTCACCAACTACGCACAATGTGACCCAATTCGCCTTATCGGCTCAACAAGCACCAACTATTTGACTCCGTTCGACTTCACGAATCATTAAGGCTTGTATTTGAACCCAATTGACTTCTCAGATCAACAAGTCTTTCAATTGACCCAATTCGGCTTCACGGATCAACAAGTATCCATAACTTGATCCGTTTCTTTTACCAAGTCACCAAGTACGCACAATGTGACCTAATTCGGCTTCTCGGATCAACAAGCACCAACTATTTGACTCCGTTCGACCTCACGAATCAGTTAGGCTTGTATTTGACCACAATTGACTTCTCGGATCAACAAGTCTTTCAATTGACCCAATTCGACTTCACGGATCAACATGTATCCATAACTTGAACCGTTTGTTTTACCAAGTCACCAAGTACGCACAATGTGACCCAATATGCCTTCTCGGATCAACAAGCACCAACTATTTGACTCCGTTCGACTTCACGAATCATTAAGGCTTGTATTTGAACCCAATTGACTTCTCGGATCAACAAGTCATTCAATTGACCCAATTCGGCTTCTCGGATCAACAAGTATCCATAACTTGATCCGTTTCTTTTACCAAGTGACCAGGTACGCACAATGTGACCTAATTCGGCTTCTCGGATCATCAAGCACCAACTATTTGACTCCGTTTGACTTCACGAATCATTAAGGCTTGTATTTGACCACAATTGGCTTCTCGGATCAACAAGTCTTTCAATTGACCCAATTCGGCTTAACGGATCAACAAGTATCCATAACTTGATCCGTTTGTTTTACCAAGTCACCAAGTACGCACAATGTGACCCAATATGCCTTCTCGGATCAACAAGCACCAACTATTTGACTCCGTTCGACTTCACGAATCATTAAGGCTTGTATTTAAACACAATTGACTTCTCTGATCAACAAGTCTTTCAATTGACCCAATTCGGCTTCACGGATCAACAAGTATCCATAACTTGATCCGTTTCTTTTACCAAGTCACCAAGTACGCGCAATGTGACCTAATTCGGCTTCTCGGATCAACAAGCACCAACTATTTGACTCCGTTTGACTTCACGAATCATTAAGGCTTGTATTTGACCACAATTGGCTTCTCGGATCAACAAGTCTTTCAATTGACCCAATTCGGCTACACGGATCAACAAGTATCCATAACTTGATCCGTTTGTTTTACCAAGTCACCAAGTACGCACAATGTGACCCAATATGCCTTCTCGGATCAACAAGCACCAACTATTTGACTCCGTTCGACTTCACGAATCATTAAGGCTTGTATTTAAGCACAATTGACTTCTCGGATCAAGAAGTCTTTCAATTGACCCAATTCGGCTTGTCGGATCAACAAATATCCATAACTTGATCCGTTTCTTTTACAAAGTCACCAAGTACGCACAATGTGACCTAATTCGGCTTCTCGGATCAACAAGCACCAACTATTTGACTCCGTTCGACTTCACGAATCATTAAGGCTTGTATTTGACCACAATTGACTTCTCAGATCAACAAGTCTTTCAATTGACCCAATTCGGCTTCACGGATCAACAAGTATCCATAACTTGATCCGTTTGTTTTACCAAGTCACCAAGTACGCACAATGTGACCCAATTCGGCTTCTGGGATCAACAAGCACCAACTTTTTGACTCCCTTCGACTTCACGAATCATTAAGGCTTGTATTTGAACCCAATTGACTTCTCGGATCAACAAGTCTTTCAATTGACCCAATTCGGCTTCTCGGATCAACAAGTATCCATAACTTGATCCGTTTCTTTTACCAAGTCACCAAGTACGCACAATGTGACCTAATTCGGCTTCTCGGATCAACAACCACCAACTATTTGACTCCGTTCGACTTCACGAATCATTAAGGCTTGTATTTGAACCCAATTGACTTCTCGGATCAACAAGTCTTTCAATTGACCCTATTCGGCTTCACGGATCAACAAGTATCCATAACTTGATCCGTTTGTTTTACCAAGTCACCAACTACGCACAATGTGACCCAATTCGCCTTATCGGCTCAACAAGCACCAACTATTTGACTCCGTTCGACTTCACGAATCATTAAGGCTTGTATTTGAACCCAATTGACTTCTCAGATCAACAAGTCTTTCAATTGACCCAATTCGGCTTCACGGATCAACAAGTATCCATAACTTGATCCGTTTCTTTTACCAAGTCACCAAGTACGCACAATGTGACCTAATTCGGCTTCTCGGATCAACAAGCACCAACTATTTGACTTCGTTCGACCTCACGAATCAGTTAGGCTTGTATTTGACCACAATTGACTTCTCGGATCAACAAGTCTTTCAATTGACCCAATTCGACTTCACGGATCAACATGTATCCATAACTTGAACCGTTTGTTTTACCAAGTCACCAAGTACGCACAATGTGACCCAATATGCCTTCTCGGATCAACAAGCACCAACTATTTGACTCCGTTCGACTTCACGAATCATTAAGGCTTGTATTTGAACCCAATTGACTTCTCGGATCAACAAGTCATTCAATTGATCCAATTCGGCTTCTCGGATCAACAAGTATCCATAACTTGATCCGTTTCTTTTACCAAGTGACCAGGTACGCACAATGTGACCTAATTCGGCTTCTCGGATCAACAAGCACCAACTATTTGACTCCGTTTGACTTCACGAATCATTAAGGCTTGTATTTGACCACAATTGGCTTCTCGGATCAACAAGTCTTTCAATTGACCCAATTCGGCTTAACGGATCAACAAGTATCCATAACTTGATCCGTTTGTTTTACCAAGTCACCAAGTACGCACAATGTGACCCAATATGCCTTCTCGGATCAACAAGCACCAACTATTTGACTCCGTTCGACTTCACGAATCATTAAGGCTTGTATTTAAACACAATTGACTTCTCTGATCAACAAGTCTTTCAATTGACCCAATTCGGCTTCTCGGATGAACAAGTATCCATAACTTGATCCGTTTCTTTTACCAAGTCACCAAGTACGCACAATGTGACCTAATTCGGCTTCTCGGATCAACAAGCACCAACTACTTGACTCCGTTTGACTTCACGAATCATTAAGGCTTGTATTTGACCACAATTGGCTTCTCGGATCAACAAGTCTTTCAATTGACCCAATTCGGCTTCACGGATCAACAAGTATCCATAACTTGATCCGTTTGTTTTACCAAGTCACCAAGTACGCACAATGTGACCCAATATGCCTTCTCGGATCAACAAGCACCAACTATTTGACTCCGTTCGACTTCACGAATCATTAAGGCTTGTATTTAAGCACAATTGACTTCTCGGATCAACAAGTCTTTCAATTGACCCAATTCGGCTTCTCGGATCAACAAGTATCCATAACTTGATCCGTTTCTTTTACCAAGTCACCAAGTACGCACAATGTGACCTAATTCGGCGTCTCGGATCAACAAGCACCAACTATTTGACTCCGTTCGACCTCACGAATCATTAAGGCTTGTATTTGACCACAATTGACTTCTCGGATCAACAAGTCTTTCAATTGACCCAATTCGGTTTCACGGATCAACAAGTATCCATAACTTGATCCGTTTGTTTTACCAAGTCACCAAGTACGCACAATGTGACCCAATTCGCCTTATCGGATCAACAAGCACCAACTATTTGACTCCGTTCGACTTCACGAATCATTAAGGCTTGTATTTGAACCCAATTGACTTCTCAGATCAACAAGTCTTTCAATTGACCCAATTCGGCTTCACGGATCAACAAGTATCCATAACTTGATCCATTTCTTTTACCAAGTCACCAAGTACGCACAATGTGACCTAATTCGGCTTCTCGGATCAACAAGCACCAACTATTTGACTCCGTTCGACCTCACGAATCATTAAGGCTTGTATTTGACCACAATTGACTTCTCGGATCAACAAGTCTTTCAATTGACCCAATTCGGCTTCACGGATCAACATGTATCCATAACTTGAACCGTTTGTTTTACCAAGTCACCAAGTACGCACAATGTGACCCAATATGCCTTCTCGGATCAACAAGCACCAACTATTTGACTCCGTTCGACTTGACGAATCATTAAGGCTTGTATTTGAACCCAATTGACTTCTCGGATCAACAAGTCTTTCAATTGACCCAATTCGGCTTCTCGGATCAACAAGTATCCATAACGTGATCCGTTTCTTTTACCAAGTGACCAAGTACGCACAATGTGACCTAATTCGGCTTCTCGGATCAACAAGCACCAACTATTTGACTCCGTTTGACTTCACGAATCATTAAGGCTTGTATTTGACCACAATTGGCTTCTCGGATCAACAAGTCTTTCAATTGACCCAATTCGGCTTCACGGATCAACAAGTATCCATAACTTGATCCGTTTGTTTTACCAAGTCACCAAGTACGCACAATGTGACCCAATATGCCTTCTCGGATCAACAAGCACCAACTATTTGACTCCGTTCGACTTCACGAATCATTAAGGCTTGTATTTAAGCACAATTGACTTCTCGGATCAACAAGTCTTTCAATTGACCCAATTCGGCTTCTCGGATCAACAAGTATCCATAACTTGATCCGTTTCTTTTACCAAGTCACCAAGTACGCACAATGTGACCTAATTCGGCGTCTCGGATCAACAAGCACCAACTATTTGACTCCGTTCGACCTCACGAATCATTAAGGCTTGTATTTGACCACAATTGACTTCACGGATCAACAAGTCTTTCAATTGACCCAATTCGGCTTCACGGATCAACAAGTATCCATAACTTGATCAGTTTGTTTTACCAAGTCACCAAGTACGCACAATGTGACCTAATATGCCTTCTCGGATCAACAAGCACCAACTATTTGACTCCGTTCGACTTCACGAATCATTAAGGCTTGTATTTAAGCACAATTGACTTCTCGGATCAAGAAGTCTTTCAATTGACCCAATTCGGCTTGTCGGATCAACAAATATCCATAACTTGATCCGTTTCTTTTACAAAGTCACCAAGTACGCACAATGTGACCTAATTCGGCTTCTCGGATCAACAAGCACCAACTATTTGACTCCGTTCGACTTCACGAATCATTAAGGCTTGTATTTGACCACAATTGACTTCTCAGATCAACAAGTCTTTCAATTGACCCAATTCGGCTTCACGGATCAACAAGTATCCATAACTTGATCCGTTTGTTTTACCAAGTCACCAAGTACGCACAATGTGACCCAATTCGGCTTCTGGGATCAACAAGCACCAACTTTTTGACTCCCTTCGACTTCACGAATCATTAAGGCTTGTATTTGAACCCAATTGACTTCTCGGATCAACAAGTCTTTCAATTGACCCAATTCGGCTTCTCGGATCAACAAGTATCCATAACTTGATCCGTTTCTTTTACCAAGTCACCAAGTACGCACAATGTGACCTAATTCGGCTTCTCGGATCAACAACCACCAACTATTTGACTCCGTTCGACTTCACGAATCATTAAGGCTTGTATTTGAACCCAATTGACTTCTCGGATCAACAAGTCTTTCAATTGACCCTATTCGGCTTCACGGATCAACAAGTATCCATAACTTGATCCGTTTGTTTTACCAAGTCACCAACTACGCACAATGTGACCCAATTCGCCTTATCGGCTCAACAAGCACCAACTATTTGACTCCGTTCGACTTCACGAATCATTAAGGCTTGTATTTGAACCCAATTGACTTCTCAGATCAACAAGTCTTTCAATTGACCCAATTCGGCTTCACGGATCAACAAGTATCCATAACTTGATCCGTTTCTTTTACCAAGTCACCAAGTACGCACAATGTGACCTAATTCGGCTTCTCGGATCAACAAGCACCAACTATTCGACTTCGTTCGACCTCACGAATCAGTTAGGCTTGTATTTGACCACAATTGACTTCTCGGATCAACAAGTCTTTCAATTGACCCAATTCGACTTCACGGATCAACATGTATCCATAACTTGAACCGTTTGTTTTACCAAGTCACCAAGTACGCACAATGTGACCCAATATGCCTTCTCGGATCAACAAGCACCAACTATTTGACTCCGTTCGACTTCACGAATCATTAAGGCTTGTATTTGAACCCAATTGACTTCTCGGATCAACAAGTCATTCAATTGATCCAATTCGGCTTCTCGGATCAACAAGTATCCATAACTTGATCCGTTTCTTTTACCAAGTGACCAGGTACGCACAATGTGACCTAATTCGGCTTCTCGGATCAACAAGCACCAACTATTTGACTCCGTTTGACTTCACGAATCATTAAGGCTTGTATTTGACCGCAATTGGCTTCTCGGATCAACAAGTCTTTCAATTGACCCAATTCGGCTTAACGGATCAACAAGTATCCATAACTTGATCCGTTTGTTTTACCAAGTCACCAAGTACGCACAATGTGACCCAATATGCCTTCTCGGATCAACAAGCACCAACTATTTGACTCCGTTCGACTTCACGAATCATTAAGGCTTGTATTTAAACACAATTGACTTCTCTGATCAACAAGTCTTTCAATTGACCCAATTCGGCTTCTCGGATGAACAAGTATCCATAACTTGATCCGTTTCTTTTACCAAGTCACCAAGTACGCGCAATGTGACCTAATTCGGCTTCTCGGATCAACAAGCACCAACTACTTGACTCCGTTTGACTTCACGAATCATTAAGGCTTGTATTTGACCACAATTGGCTTCTCGGATCAACAAGTCTTTCAATTGACCCAATTCGGCTTCACGGATCAACAAGTATCCATAACTTGATCCGTTTGTTCTACCAAGTCACCAAGTACGCACAATGTGACCCAATATGCCTTCTCGGATCAACAAGCACCAACTATTTGACTCCGTTCGACTTCACGAATCATTAAGGCTTGTATTTAAGCACAATTGACTTCTCGGATCAACAAGTCTTTCAATTGACCCAATTCGGCTTCTCGGATCAACAAGTATCCATAACTTGATCCGTTTCTTTTACCAAGTCACCAAGTACGCACAATGTGACCTAATTCGGCCTCTCGGATCAACAAGCACCAACTATTTGACTCCGTTCGACCTCACGAATCATTAAGGCTTGTATTTGACCACAATTGACTTCTCGGATCAACAAGTCTTTCAATTGACCCAATTCGGTTTCACGGATCAACAAGTATCCATAACTTGATCCGTTTGTTTTACCAAGTCACCAAGTACGCACAATGTGACCCAATTCGCCTTATCGGATCAACAAGCACCAACTATTTGACTCCGTTCGACTTCACGAATCATTAAGGCTTGTATTTGAACCCAATTGACTTCTCAGATCAACAAGTCTTTCAATTGACCCAATTCGGCTTCACGGATCAACATGTATCCATAACTTGAACCGTTTGTTTTACCAAGTCACCAAGTACGCACAATGTGACCCAATATGCCTTCTCGGATCAACAAGCACCAACTATTTGACTCCGTTCGACTTGACGAATCATTAAGGCTTGTATTTGAACCCAATTGACTTCTCGGATCAACAAGTCTTTCAATTGACCCAATTCGGCTTCTCGGATCAACAAGTATCCATAACGTGATCCGTTTCTTTTACCAAGTGACCAAGTACGCACAATGTGACCTAATTCGGCTTCTCGGATCAACAAGCACCAACTATTTGACTCCGTTTGACTTCACGAATCATTAAGGCTTGTATTTGACCACAATTGGCTTCTCGGATCAACAAGTCTTTCAATTGACCCAATTCGGCTTCACGGATCAACAAGTATCCATAACTTGATCCGTTTGTTTTACCAAGTCACCAAGTACGCACAATGTGACCCAATATGCCTTCTCGGATCAACAAGCACCAACTATTTGACTCCGTTCGACTTCACGAATCATTAAGGCTTGTATTTAAGCACAATTGACTTCTCGGATCAACAAGTCTTTCAATTGACCCAATTCGGCTTCTCGGATCAACAAGTATCCATAACTTGATCCGTTTCTTTTACCAAGTCACCAAGTACGCACAATGTGACCTAATTCGGCGTCTCGGATCAACAAGCACCAACTATTTGACTCCGTTCGACCTCACGAATCATTAAGGCTTGTATTTGACCACAATTGACTTCACGGATCAACAAGTCTTTCAATTGACCCAATTCGGCTTCACGGATCAACAAGTATCCATAACTTGATCAGTTTGTTTTACCAAGTCACCAAGTACGCACAATGTGACCTAATATGCCTTCTCGGATCAACAAGCACCAACTATTTGATTCCGTTCGACTTGACGAATCATTAAGGCTTGTATTTGAACCCAATTGACTTCTCGGATCAACAAGTCTTTCAATTGACCCAATTCGGCTTCTCGGATCAACAAGTATCCATAACTTGATCCGTTTCTTTTACCAAGTGACCAAGTACGCACAATGTGACCTAATTCGGCTTCTCGGATCAACAAGCACCAACTATTTGACTCCGTTTGACTTCACGAATCATTAAGGCTTGTATTTGACCACAATTGGCTTCTCGGATCAACAAGTCTTTCAATTGACCCAATTCGGCTTCACGGATCAACAAGTATCCATAACTTGATCCGTTTGTTTTACCAAGTCACCAAGTACGCACAATGTGACCCAATATGCCTTCTCGGATCAACAAGCACCAACTATTTGACTCCGTTCGACTTCACGAATCATTAAGGCTTGTATTTAAGCACAATTGACTTCTCGGATCAACAAGTCTTTCAATTGACCCAATTCGGCTTCTCGGATCAACAAGTATCCATAACTTGATCCGTTTCTTTTACCAAGTCACCAAGTACGCACAATGTGACCTAATTCGGCGTCTCGGATCAACAAGCACCAACTATTTGACTCCGTTCGACCTCACGAATCATTAAGGCTTGTATTTGACCACAATTGACTTCTCGGATCAACAAGTCTTTCAATTGACCCAATTCGGTTTCACGGATCAACAGGTATCCATAACTTGATCCGTTTGTTTTACCAAGTCACCAAGTACGCACAATGTGACCCAATTCGCCTTATCGGATCAACAAGCACCAACTATTTGACTCCGTTCGACTTCACGAATCATTAAGGCTTGTATTTGAACCCAATTGACTTCTCAGATCAACAAGTCTTTCAATTGACCCAATTCGGCTTCACGGATCAACAAGTATCCATAACTTGATCCATTTCTTTTACCAAGTCACCAAGTACGCACAATGTGACCTAATTCGGCTTCTCGGATCAACAAGCACCAACTATTTGACTCCGTTCGACCTCACGAATCATTAAGGCTTGTATTTGACCACAATTGACTTCTCGGATCAACAAGTCTTTCAATTGACCCAATTCGGCTTCACGGATCAACATGTATCCATAACTTGAACCGTTTGTTTTACCAAGTCACCAAGTACGCACAATGTGACCCAATATGCCTTCTCGGATCAACAAGCACCAACTATTTGACTCCGTTCGACTTGACGAATCATTAAGGCTTGTATTTGAACCCAATTGACTTCTCGGATCAACAAGTCTTTCAATTGACCCAATTCGGCTTCTCGGATCAACAAGTATCCATAACGTGATCCGTTTCTTTTACCAAGTGACCAAGTACGCACAATGTGACCTAATTCGGCTTCTCGGATCAACAAGCACCAACTATTTGACTCCGTTTGACTTCACGAATCATTAAGGCTTGTATTTGACCACAATTGGCTTCTCGGATCAACAAGTCTTTCAATTGACCCAATTCGGCTTCACGGATCAACAAGTATCCATAACTTGATCCGTTTGTTTTACCAAGTCACCAAGTACGCACAATGTGACCCAATATGCCTTCTCGGATCAACAAGCACCAACTATTTGACTCCGTTCGACTTCACGAATCATTAAGGCTTGTATTTAAGCACAATTGACTTCTCGGATCAACAAGTCTTTCAATTGACCCAATTCGGCTTCTCGGATCAACAAGTATCCATAACTTGATCCGTTTCTTTTACCAAGTCACCAAGTACGCACAATGTGACCTAATTCGGCGTCTCGGATCAACAAGCACCAACTATTTGACTCCGTTCGACCTCACGAATCATTAAGGCTTGTATTTGACCACAATTGACTTCACGGATCAACAAGTCTTTCAATTGACCCAATTCGGCTTCACGGATCAACAAGTATCCATAACTTGATCAGTTTGTTTTACCAAGTCACCAAGTACGCACAATGTGACCTAATATGCCTTCTCGGATCAACAAGCACCAACTATTTGATTCCGTTCGACTTGACGAATCATTAAGGCTTGTATTTGAACCCAATTGACTTCTCGGATCAACAAGTCTTTCAATTGACCCAATTCGGCTTCTCGGATCAGCAAGTATCCATAACTTGATCCGTTTCTTTTACCAAGTGACCAAGTACGCACAATGTGACCTAATTCGGCTTCTCGGATCAACAAGCACCAACTATTTGACTCCGTTTGACTTCACGAATCATTAAGGCTTGTATTTGACCACAATTGGCTTCTCGGATCAACAAGTCTTTCAATTGACCCAATTCGGCTTCACGGATCAACAAGTATCCATAACTTGAAACGTTTGTTTTACCAAGTCACCAAGTACGCACAATGTGACCCAATATGCCTTCTCGGATCAACAAGCACCAACTATTTGACTCCGTTCGACTTCACGAATCATTAAGGCTTGTATTTAAACACAATTGACTTCTCTGATCAACAAGTCTTTCAATTGACCCAATTCGGCTTCTCGGATCAACAAGTATCCATAACTTGATCCGTTTCTTTTACCAAGTCACCAAGTACGCGCAATGTGACCTAATTCGGCTTCTCGGATCAACAAGCACCAACTACTTGACTCCGTTTGACTTCACGAATCATTAAGGCTTGTATTTGACCACAATTGGCTTCTCGGATCAACAAGTCTTTCAATTGACCCAATTCGGCTTCACGGATCAACAAGTATCCATAACTTGATCCGTTTGTTTTACCAAGTCACCAAGTACGCACAATGTGACCCAATATGCCTTCTCGGATCAACAAGCACCAACTATTTGACTCCGTTCGACTTCACGAATCATTAAGGCTTGTATTTAAGCACAATTGACTTCTCGGATCAACAAGTCTTTCAATTGACCCAATTCGGCTTCTCGGATCAACAAGTATCCATAACTTGATCCGTTTCTTTTACCAAGTCACCAAGTACGCACAATGTGACCTAATTCGGCGTCTCGGATCAACAAGCACCAACTATTTGACTCCGTTCGACCTCACGAATCATTAAGGCTTGTATTTGACCACAATTGACTTCTCGGATCAACAAGTCTTTCAATTGACCCAATTCGGTTTCACGGATCAACAAGTATCCATAACTTGATCCGTTTGTTTTACCAAGTCACCAAGTACGCACAATGTGACCCAATTCGCCTTATCGGATCAACAAGCACCAACTATTTGACTCCGTTCGACTTCACGAATCATTAAGGCTTGTATTTGAACCCAATTGACTTCTCAGATCAACAAGTCTTTCAATTGACCCAATTCGGCTTCACGGATCAACAAGTATCCATAACTTGATCCATTTCTTTTACCAAGTCACCAAGTACGCACAATGTGACCTAATTCGGCTTCTCGGATCAACAAGCACCAACTATTTGACTCCGTTCGACCTCACGAATCATTAAGGCTTGTATTTGACCACAATTGGCTTCTCGGATCAACAAGTCTTTCAATTGACCCAATTCGGCTTCACGGATCAACATCCATAACTTGATCCGTTTGTTTTACCAAGTCACCAAGTACGCACAATGTGACCCAATATGCCTTCTCGGATCAACAAGCACCAACTATTTGACTCCGTTCGACTTCACGAATCATTAAGGCTTGTATTTAAACACAATTGACTTCTCTGATCAACAAGTCTTTCAATTGACCCAATTCGGCTTCTCGGATCAACAAGTATCCATAACTTGATCCGTTTCTTTTACCAAGTCACCAAGTACGCGCAATGTGACCTAATTCGGCTTCTCGGATCAACAAGCACCAACTACTTGACTCCATTTGACTTCACGAATCATTAAGGCTTGTATTTGACCACAATTGGCTTCTCGGATCAACAAGTCTTTCAATTGACCCAATTCGGCTTCACGGATCAACAAGTATCCATAACTTGATCCGTTTGTTTTACCAAGTCACCAAGTACGCACAATGTGACCCAATATGCCTTCTCGGATCAACAAGCACCAACTATTTGACTCCGTTCGACTTCACGAATCATTAAGGCTTGTATTTAAGCACAATTGACTTCTCGGATCAACAAGTCTTTCAATTGACCCAATTCGGCTTCTCGGATCAACAAGTATCCATAACTTGATCCGTTTCTTTTACCAAGTGACCAAGTACGCACAATGTGACCTAATTCGGCGTCTCGGATCAACAAGCACCAACTATTTGACTCCGTTCGACCTCAGGAATCATTAAGGCTTGTATTTGACCACAATTGACTTCTCGGATCAACAAGTCTTTCAATTGACCCAATTCGGTTTCACGGATCAACAAGTATCCATAACTTGATCCGTTTGTTTTACCAAGTCACCAAGTACGCACAATGTGACCCAATTCGCCTTATCGGATCAACAAGCACCAACTATTTGACTCCGTTCGACTTCACGAATCATTAAGGCTTGTATTTGAACCCAATTGACTTCTCAGATCAACAAGTCTTTCAATTGACCCAATTCGGCTTCACGGATCAACAAGTATCCATAACTTGATCCATTTCTTTTACCAAGTCACCAAGTACGCACAATGTGACCTAATTCGGCTTCTCGGATCAACAAGCACCAACTATTTGACTCCGTTCGACCTCACGAATCATTAAGGCTTGTATTTGACCACAATTGACTTCTCGGATCAACAAGTCTTTCAATTGACCCAATTCGGCTTCACGGATCAACATGTATCCATAACTTGAACCGTTTGTTTTACCAAGTCACCAAGTACGCACAATGTGACCCAATATGCCTTCTCGGATCAACAAGCACCAACTATTTGACTCCGTTCGACTTGACGAATCATTAAGGCTTGTATTTTAACCCAATTGACTTCTCGGATCAACAAGTCTTTCAATTGACCCAATTCGGCTTCTCGGATCAACAAGTATCCATAACTTGATCCGTTTCTTTTACCAAGTGACCAAGTACGCACAATGTGACCTAATTCGGCTTCTCGGATCAACAAGCACCAACTATTTGACTCCGTTTGACTTCACGAATCATTAAGGCTTGTATTTGACCACAATTGGCTTCTCGGATCAACAAGTCTTTCAATTGACCCAATTCGGCTTCACGGATCAACAAGTATCCATAACTTGATCCGTTTGTTTTACCAAGTCACCAAGTACGCACAATGTGACCCAATATGCCTTCTCGGATCAACAAGCACCAACTATTTGACTCCGTTCGACTTCACGAATCATTAAGGCTTGTATTTAAGCACAATTGACTTCTCGGATCAACAAGTCTTTCAATTGACCCAATTCGGCTTCTCGGATCAACAAGTATCCATAACTTGATCCGTTTCTTTTACCAAGTCACCAAGTACGCACAATGTGACCTAATTCGGCGTCTCGGATCAACAAGCACCAACTATTTGACTCCGTTCGACCTCACGAATCATTAAGGCTTGTATTTGACCACAATTGACTTCACGGATCAACAAGTCTTTCAATTGACCCAATTCGGCTTCACGGATGAACAAGTATCCATAACTTGATCAGTTTGTTTTACCAAGTCACCAAGTACGCACAATGTGACCCAATATGCCTTCTCGAATCAACAAGCACCAACTATTTGATTCCGTTCGACTTGACGAATCATTAAGGCTTGTATTTGAACCCAATTGACTTCTCGGATCAACAAGTCTTTCAATTGACCCAATTCGGCTTCTCGGATCAACAAGTATCCATAACTTGATCCGTTTCTTTTACCAAGTGACCAAGTACGCACAATGTGACCTAATTCGGCTTCTCGGATCAACAAGCACCAACTATTTGACTCCGTTTGACTTCACGAATCATTAAGGCTTGTATTTGACCACAATTGGCTTCTCGGATCAACAAGTCTTTCAATTGACCCAATTCGGCTTCACGGATCAACAAGTATCCATAACTTGATCCGTTTGTTTTACCAAGTCACCAAGTACGCACAATGTGACCCAATATGCCTTCTCGGATCAACAAGCACCAACTATTTGACTCCGTTCGACTTCACGAATCATTAAGGCTTGTATTTAAACACAATTGACTTCTCTGATCAACAAGTCTTTCAATTGACCCAATTCGGCTTCTCGGATCAACAAGTATCCATAACTTGATCCGTTTCTTTTACCAAGTCACCAAGTACGCGCAATGTGACCTAATTCGGCTTCTCGGATCAACAAGCACCAACTACTTGACTCCGTTTGACTTCACGAATCATTAAGGCTTGTATTTGACCACAATTGGCTTCTCGGATCAACAAGTCTTTCAATTGACCCAATTCGGCTTCACGGATCAACAAGTATCCATAACTTGATCCGTTTGTTTTACCAAGTCACCAAGTACGCACAATGTGACCCAATATGCCTTCTCGGATCAACAAGCACCAACTATTTGACTCCGTTCGACTTCACGAATCATTAAGGCTTGTATTTAAGCACAATTGACTTCTCGGATCAACAAGTCTTTCAATTGACCCAATTCGGCTTCTCGGATCAACAAGTATCCATAACTTGATCCGTTTCTTTTACCAAGTCACCAAGTACGCACAATGTGACCTAATTCGGCGTCTCGGATCAACAAGCACCAACTTTTTGACTCCGTTCGACTTCACGAATCATTAAGGCTTGTATTTGACCACAATTGACTTCTCAGATCAACAAGTCTTTCAATTGACCCAATTCGGCTTCACGGATCAACAAGTATCCATAACTTGATCCGTTTGTTTTACCAAGTCACCAAGTACGCACAATGTGACCCAATTCGCCTTATCGGATCAACAAGCACCAACTATTTGACTCCGTTCGACTTCACGAATCATTAAGGCTTGTATTTGAACCCAATTGACTTCTCAGATCAACAAGTCTTTCAATTGACCCAATTCGGCTTCACGGATCAACAAGTATCCATAACTTGATCCATTTCTTTTACCAAGTCACCAAGTACGCACAATGTGACCTAATTCGGCTTCTCGGATCAACAAGCACCAACTATTTGACTCCGTTCGACCTCACGAATCATTAAGGCTTGTATTTGACCACAATTGACTTCTCGGATCAACAAGTCTTTCAATTGACCCAATTCGGCTTCACGGATCAACATGTATCCATAACTTGAACCGTTTGTTTTACCAAGTCACCAAGTACGCACAATGTGACCCAATATGCCTTCTCGGATCAACAAGCACCAACTATTTGACTCCGTTCGACTTGACGAATCATTAAGGCTTGTATTTGAACCCAATTGACTTCTCGGATCAACAAGTCTTTCAATTGACCCAATTCGGCTTCTCGGATCAACAAGTATCCATAACTTGATCCGTTTCTTTTACCAAGTGACCAAGTACGCACAATGTGACCTAATTCGGCTTCTCGGATCAACAAGCACCAACTATTTGACTCCGTTTGACTTCACGAATCATTAAGGCTTGTATTTGACCACAATTGGCTTCTCGGATCAACAAGTCTTTCAATTGACCCAATTCGGCTTCACGGATCAACAAGTATCCATAACTTGATCCGTTTGTTTTACCAAGTCACCAAGTACGCACAATGTGACCCAATATGCCTTCTCGGATCAACAAGCACCAACTATTTGACTCCGTTCGACTTCACGAATCATTAAGGCTTGTATTTAAGCACAATTGACTTCTCGGATCAACAAGTCTTTCAATTGACCCAATTCGGCTTCTCGGATCAACAAGTATCCATAACTTGATCCGTTTCTTTTACCAAGTCACCAAGTACGCACAATGTGACCTAATTCGGCGTCTCGGATCAACAAGCACCAACTATTTGACTCCGTTCGACCTCACGAATCATTAAGGCTTGTATTTGACCACAATTGACTTCACGGATCAACAAGTCTTTCAATTGACCCAATTCGGCTTCACGGATCAACAAGTATCCATAACTTGATCAGTTTGTTTTACCAAGTCACCAAGTACGCACAATGTGACCCAATATGCCTTCTCGGATCAACAAGCACCAACTATTTGATTCCGTTCGACTTGACGAATCATTAAGGCTTGTATTTGAACCCAATTGACTTCTCGGATCAACAAGTCTTTCAATTGACCCAATTCGGCTTCTCGGATCAACAAGTATCCATAACTTGATCCGTTTCTTTTACCAAGTGACCAAGTACGCACAATGTGACCTAATTCGGCTTCTCGGATCAACAAGCACCAACTATTTGACTCCGTTTGACTTCACGAATCATTAAGGCTTGTATTTGACCACAATTGGCTTCTCGGATCAACAAGTCTTTCAATTGACCCAATTCGGCTTCACGGATCAACAAGTATCCATAACTTGATCCGTTTGTTTTACCAAATCACCAAGTACGCACAATGTGACCCAATATGCCTTCTCGGATCAACAAGCACCAATTATTTGACTCCGTTCGACTTCACTAATCATTAAGGCTTGTATTTAAGCACAATTGACTTCTCGGATCAACAAGTCTTTCAATTGACCCAATTCGGCTTCTCGGATCAACAAGTATCCATAACTTGATCCGTTTCTTTTACCAAGTCACCAAGTACGCGCAATGTGACCTAATTCGGCTTCTCGGATCAACAAGCACCAACTACTTGACTCCATTTGACTTCACGAATCATTAAGGCTTGTATTTGACCACAATTGGCTTCTCGGATCAACAAGTCTTTCAATTGACCCAATTCGGCTTCACGGATCAACAAGTATCCATAACTTGATCCGTTTGTTTTACCAAGTCACCAAGTACGCACAATGTGACCCAATATGCCTTCTCGGATCAACAAGCACCAACTATTTGACTCCGTTCGACTTCACGAATCATTAAGGCTTGTATTTAAGCACAATTGACTTCTCGGATCAACAAGTCTTTCAATTGA
Source organism: Ajuga chamaepitys (assembly GCA_958295605.1). Taxonomy (NCBI): domain Eukaryota; kingdom Viridiplantae; phylum Streptophyta; class Magnoliopsida; order Lamiales; family Lamiaceae; genus Ajuga; species Ajuga chamaepitys. The sequence continues at coordinate 26,692,370 of OY282507.1, forward strand.
CCCAATTCGGCTTCTCGGATCAACAAGTATCCATAACTTGATCCGTTTCTTTTACCAAGTCACCAAGTACGCACAATGTGACCTAATTCGGCGTCTCGGATCAACAAGCACCAACTATTTGACTCCGTTCGACCTCAGGAATCATTAAGGCTTGTATTTGACCACAATTGACTTCTCGGATCAACAAGTCTTTCAATTGACCCAATTCGGTTTCACGGATCAACAAGTATCCATAACTTGATCCGTTTGTTTTACCAAGTCACCAAGTACGCACAATGTGACCCAATTCGCCTTATCGGATCAACAAGCACCAACTATTTGACTCCGTTCGACTTCACGAATCATTAAGGCTTGTATTTGAACCCAATTGACTTCTCAGATCAACAAGTCTTTCAATTGACCCAATTCGGCTTCACGGATCAACAAGTATCCATAACTTGATCCATTTCTTTTACCAAGTCACCAAGTACGCACAATGTGACCTAATTCGGCTTCTCGGATCAACAAGCACCAACTATTTGACTCCGTTCGACCTCACGAATCATTAAGGCTTGTATTTGACCACAATTGACTTCTCGGATCAACAAGTCTTTCAATTGACCCAATTCGGCTTCACGGATCAACATGTATCCATAACTTGAACCGTTTGTTTTACCAAGTCACCAAGTACGCACAATGTGACCCAATATGCCTTCTCGGATCAACAAGCACCAACTATTTGACTCCGTTCGACTTGACGAATCATTGAGGCTTGTATTTTAACCCAATTGACTTCTCGGATCAACAAGTCTTTCAATTGACCCAATTCGGCTTCTCGGATCAACAAGTATCCATAACTTGATCCGTTTCTTTTACCAAGTGACCAAGTACGCACAATGTGACCTAATTCGGCTTCTCGGATCAACAAGCACCAACTATTTGACTCCGTTTGACTTCACGAATCATTAAGGCTTGTATTTGACCACAATTGGCTTCTCGGATCAACAAGTCTTTCAATTGACCCAATTCGGCTTCACGGATCAACAAGTATCCATAACTTGATCCGTTTGTTTTACCAAGTCACCAAGTACGCACAATGTGACCCAATATGCCTTCTCGGATCAACAAGCACCAACTATTTGACTCCGTTCGACTTCACGAATCATTAAGGCTTGTATTTAAGCACAATTGACTTCTCGGATCAACAAGTCTTTCAATTGACCCAATTCGGCTTCTCGGATCAACAAGTATCCATAACTTGATCCGTTTCTTTTACCAAGTCACCAAGTACGCACAATGTGACCTAATTCGGCGTCTCGGATCAACAAGCACCAACTATTTGACTCCGTTCGACCTCACGAATCATTAAGGCTTGTATTTGACCACAATTGACTTCACGGATCAACAAGTCTTTCAATTGACCCAATTCGGCTTCACGGATGAACAAGTATCCATAACTTGATCAGTTTGTTTTACCAAGTCACCAAGTACGCACAATGTGACCCAATATGCCTTCTCGAATCAACAAGCACCAACTATTTGATTCCGTTCGACTTGACGAATCATTAAGGCTTGTATTTGAACCCAATTGACTTCTCGGATCAACAAGTCTTTCAATTGACCCAATTCGGCTTCTCGGATCAACAAGTATCCATAACTTGATCCGTTTCTTTTACCAAGTGACCAAGTACGCACAATGTGACCTAATTCGGCTTCTCGGATCAACAAGCACCAACTATTTGACTCCGTTTGACTTCACGAATCATTAAGGCTTGTATTTGACCACAATTGGCTTCTCGGATCAACAAGTCTTTCAATTGACCCAATTCGGCTTCACGGATCAACAAGTATCCATAACTTGATCCGTTTGTTTTACCAAGTCACCAAGTACGCACAATGTGACCCAATATGCCTTCTCGGATCAACAAGCACCAACTATTTGACTCCGTTCGACTTCACGAATCATTAAGGCTTGTATTTAAACACAATTGACTTCTCTGATCAACAAGTCTTTCAATTGACCCAATTCGGCTTCTCGGATCAACAAGTATCCATAACTTGATCCGTTTCTTTTACCAAGTCACCAAGTACGCGCAATGTGACCTAATTCGGCTTCTCGGATCAACAAGCACCAACTACTTGACTCCGTTTGACTTCACGAATCATTAAGGCTTGTATTTGACCACAATTGGCTTCTCGGATCAACAAGTCTTTCAATTGACCCAATTCGGCTTCACGGATCAACAAGTATCCATAACTTGATCCGTTTGTTTTACCAAGTCACCAAGTACGCACAATGTGACCCAATATGCCTTCTCGGATCAACAAGCACCAACTATTTGACTCCGTTCGACTTCACGAATCATTAAGGCTTGTATTTAAGCACAATTGACTTCTCGGATCAACAAGTCTTTCAATTGACCCAATTCGGCTTCTCGGATCAACAAGTATCCATAACTTGATCCGTTTCTTTTACCAAGTCACCAAGTACGCACAATGTGACCTAATTCGGCGTCTCGGATCAACAAGCACCAACTATTTGACTCCGTTCGACTTCACGAATCATTAAGGCTTGTATTTGACCACAATTGACTTCTCAGATCAACAAGTCTTTCAATTGACCCAATTCGGCTTCACGGATCAACAAGTATCCATAACTTGATCCGTTTGTTTTACCAAGTCACCAAGTACGCACAATGTGACCCAATTCGCCTTATCGGATCAACAAGCACCAACTATTTGACTCCGTTCGACTTCACGAATCATTAAGGCTTGTATTTGAACCCAATTGACTTCTCAGATCAACAAGTCTTTCAATTGACCCAATTCGGCTTCACGGATCAACAAGTATCCATAACTTGATCCATTTCTTTTACCAAGTCACCAAGTACGCACAATGTGACCCAATATGCCTTCTCGGATCAACAAGCACCAACTATTTGACTCCGTTCGACTTCACGAATCATTAAGGCTTGTATTTAAGCACAATTGACTTCTCGGATCAACAAGTCTTTCAATTGACCCAATTCGGCTTCTCGGATCAACAAGTATCCATAACTTGATCCGTTTCTTTTACCAAGTCACCAAGTACGCACAATGTGACCCAATATGCCTTCTCGGATCAACAAGCACCAACTATTTGATTCCGTTCGACTTGACGAATCATTAAGGCTTGTATTTGAACCCAATTGACTTCTCGGATCAACAAGTCTTTCAATTGACCCAATTCGGCTTCTCGGATCAACAAGTATCCATAACTTGATCCGTTTCTTTTACCAAGTGACCAAGTACGCACAATGTGACCTAATTCGGCTTCTCGGATCAACAAGCACCAACTATTTGACTCCGTTTGACTTCACGAATCATTAAGGCTTGTATTTGACCACAATTGGCTTCTCGGATCAACAAGTCTTTCAATTGACCCAATTCGGCTTCACGGATCAACAAGTATCCATAACTTGATCAGTTTGTTTTACCAAGTCACCAAGTACGCACAATGTGACCCAATATGCCTTCTCGGATCAACAAGCACCAACTATTTGATTCCGTTCGACTTGACGAATCATTAAGGCTTGTATTTGAACCCAATTGACTTCTCGGATCAACAAGTCTTTCAATTGACCCAATTCGGCTTCTCGGATCAACAAGTATCCATAACTTGATCCGTTTCTTTTACCAAGTGACCAAGTACGCACAATGTGACCTAATTCGGCTTCTCGGATCAACAAGCACCAACTATTTGACTCCGTTTGACTTCACGAATCATTAAGGCTTGTATTTGACCACAATTGGCTTCTCGGATCAACAAGTCTTTCAATTGACCCAATTCGGCTTCACGGATCAACAAGTATCCATAACTTGATCCGTTTGTTTTACCAAATCACCAAGTACGCACAATGTGACCCAATATGCCTTCTCGGATCAACAAGCACCAATTATTTGACTCCGTTCGACTTCACTAATCATTAAGGCTTGTATTTAAGCACAATTGACTTCTCGGATCAACAAGTCTTTCAATTGACCCAATTCGGCTTCTCGGATCAACAAGTATCCATAACTTGATCCGTTTCTTTTACCAAGTCACCAAGTACGCACAATGTGACCTAATTCGGCGTCTCGGATCAACAAGCACCAACTATTTAACTCCGTTCGACCTCACGAATCATTAAAGCTTGTATTTGACCACAATTGACTTCACGGATCAACAAGTCTTTCAATTGACCCAATTCGGCTTCACGGATCAACAAGTATCCATAACTTGATCAGTTTGTTTTACCAAGTCACCAAGTACGCACAATGTGACCCAATATGTCTTCTCGGATCAACAAGCACCAACTATTTGACTCCGTTCGACTTCACGAATCATTAAGGCTTGTATTTGAACACAATTGACTTCTCGGATCAACAAGTCTTTCAATTGACCCAATTCGGCTTGTCGGATCAACAAATATCCATAACTTGATCCGTTTCTTTTACAATGTCACCAAGTACGCACAATGTGACCTAATTCGGCTTCTCAGATCAACAAGCACCAACTATTTGACTCCGTTCGACTTCACGAATCATTAAGGCTTGTATTTGACCACAATTGACTTCTCAGATCAACAAGTCTTTCAATTGACCCAATTCGGCTTCACGGATCAACAAGTATCCATAACTTGATCCGTTTGTTTTACCAAGTCACCAAGTACGCACAATGTGACCCAATTCGGCTTCTGGGATCAACAAGCACCAACTATTTGACTCCCTTCGACTTCACGAATCATTAAGGCTTGTATTTGAACCCAATTGACTTCTCGGATCAACAAGTCTTTCAATTGACCCAATTCGGCTTCACGGATCAACAAGTATCCATAACTTGATCCGTTTGTTTTACCAAGTCACCAAGTACGCACAATGTGACCCATTATGCCTTCTCGGATCAACAAGCACCAACTATTTGACTCCCTTCGACTTCACGAATCATTAAGGCTTGTATTTGAACCCAATTGACTTCTCGGATCAACAAGTCTTTCAATTGACCCAATTCGGCTTCACGGATCAACAAGTATCCATAACTTGATCCGTTTGTTTTACCAAGTCACCAAGTACGCACAATGTGACCCAATTCGGCTTCTGGGATCAACAAGCACCAACTATTTGACTCCCTTCGACTTCACGAATCATTAAGGCTTGTATTTGAACCCAATTGACTTCTCGGATCAACAAGTCTTTCAATTGACCCAATTCGGCTTCACGGATCAACAAGTATCCATAACTTGATCCGTTTGTTTTACCAAGTCACCAAGTACGCACAATGTGACCCAATATGCCTTCTCGGATCAACAAGCACCAACTATTTGACTCCGTTCGACTTCACGAATCATTAAGGCTTGTATTTAAGCACAATTGACTTCTCGGATCAAGAAGTCTTTCAATTGACCCAATTCGGCTTGTCGGATCAACAAATATCCATAACTTGATCCGTTTCTTTTACAAAGTCACCAAGTACGCACAATGTGACCTAATTCGGCTTCTCGGATCAACAAGCACCAACTATTTGACTCCGTTCGACTTCACGAATCATTAAGGCTTGTATTTGACCACAATTGACTTCTCAGATCAACAAGTCTTTCAATTGACCCAATTCGGCTTCACGGATCAACAAGTATCCATAACTTGATCCGTTTATTTTACCAAGTCACCAAGTACGCACAATGTGACCCAATTCGGCTTCTGGGATCAACAAGCACCAACTTTTTGACTCCCTTCGACTTCACGAATCATTAAGGCTTGTATTTGAACCCAATTGACTTCTCGGATCAACAAGTCTTTCAATTGACCCAATTCGGCTTCTCGGATCAACAAGTATCCATAACTTGATCCGTTTCTTTTACCAAGTCACCAAGTACGCACAATGTGACCTAATTCGGCTTCTCGGATCAACAACCACCAACTATTTGACTCCGTTCGACTTCACGAATCATTAAGGCTTGTATTTGAACCCAATTGACTTCTCGGATCAACAAGTCTTTCAATTGACCCTATTCGGCTTCACGGATCAACAAGTATCCATAACTTGATCCGTTTGTTTTACCAAGTCACCAACTACGCACAATGTGACCCAATTCGCCTTATCGGCTCAACAAGCACCAACTATTTGACTCCGTTCGACTTCACGAATCATTAAGGCTTGTATTTGAACCCAATTGACTTCTCAGATCAACAAGTCTTTCAATTGACCCAATTCGGCTTCACGGATCAACAAGTATCCATAACTTGATCCGTTTCTTTTACCAAGTCACCAAGTACGCACAATGTGACCTAATTCGGCTTCTCGGATCAACAACCACCAACTATTTGACTTCGTTCGACCTCACGAATCAGTTAGGCTTGTATTTGACCACAATTGACTTCTCGGATCAACAAGTCTTTCAATTGACCCAATTCGGCTTCACGGATCAACAAGTATCCATAACTTGATCCGTTTGTTTTACCAAGTCACCAAGTACGCACAATGTGACCCAATTCGGCTTCTGGGATCAACAAGCACCAACTTTTTGACTCCCTTCGACTTCACGAATCATTAAGGCTTGTATTTGAACCCAATTGACTTCTCGGATCAACAAGTCTTTCAATTGACCCAATTCGGCTTCTCGGATCAACAAGTATCCATAACTTGATCCGTTTCTTTTACCAAGTCACCAAGTACGCACAATGTGACCTAATTCGGCTTCTCGGATCAACAACCACCAACTATTTGACTCCGTTCGACTTCACGAATCATTAAGGCTTGTATTTGAACCCAATTGACTTCTCGGATCAACAAGTCTTTCAATTGACCCTATTCGGCTTCACGGATCAACAAGTATCCATAACTTGATCCGTTTGTTTTACCAAGTCACCAACTACGCACAATGTGACCCAATTCGCCTTATCGGCTCAACAAGCACCAACTATTTGACTCCGTTCGACTTCACGAATCATTAAGGCTTGTATTTGAACCCAATTGACTTCTCAGATCAACAAGTCTTTCAATTGACCCAATTCGGCTTCACGGATCAACAAGTATCCATAACTTGATCCGTTTCTTTTACCAAGTCACCAAGTACGCACAATGTGACCTAATTCGGCTTCTCGGATCAACAACCACCAACTATTTGACTTCGTTCGACCTCACGAATCAGTTAGGCTTGTATTTGACCACAATTGACTTCTCGGATCAACAAGTCTTTCAATTGACCCAATTCGGCTTCACGGATCAACAAGTATCCATAACTTGATCCGTTTGTTTTACCAAGTCACCAAGTACGCACAATGTGACCCAATTCGGCTTCTGGGATCAACAAGCACCAACTTTTTGACTCCCTTCGACTTCACGAATCATTAAGGCTTGTATTTGAACCCAATTGACTTCTCGGATCAACAAGTCTTTCAATTGACCCAATTCGGCTTCTCGGATCAACAAGTATCCATAACTTGATCCGTTTCTTTTACCAAGTCACCAAGTACGCACAATGTGACCTAATTCGGCTTCTCGGATCAACAACCACCAACTATTTGACTCCGTTCGACTTCACGAATCATTAAGGCTTGTATTTGAACCCAATTGACTTCTCGGATCAACAAGTCTTTCAATTGACCCTATTCGGCTTCACGGATCAACAAGTATCCATAACTTGATCCGTTTCTTTTACCAAGTCACCAAGTACGCACAATGTGACCCAATATGCCTTCTCGGATCAACAAGCACCAACTATTTGACTCCGTTCGACTTCACGAATCATTAAGGCTTGTATTTGAACCCAATTGACTTCTCGGATCAACAAGTCATTCAATTGATCCAATTCGGCTTCTCGGATCAACAAGTATCCATAACTTGATCCGTTTCTTTTACCAAGTGACCAGGTACGCACAATGTGACCTAATTCGGCTTCTCGGATCAACAAGCACCAACTATTTGACTCCGTTTGACTTCACGAATCATTAAGGCTTGTATTTGACCACAATTGGCTTCTCGGATCAACAAGTCTTTCAATTGACCCAATTCGGCTTAACGGATCAACAAGTATCCATAACTTGATCCGTTTGTTTTACCAAGTCACCAAGTACGCACAATGTGACCCAATATGCCTTCTCGGATCAACAAGCACCAACTATTTGACTCCGTTCGACTTCACGAATCATTAAGGCTTGTATTTAAACACAATTGACTTCTCTGATCAACAATTCTTTCAATTGACCCAATTCGGCTTCTCGGATGAACAAGTATCCATAACTTGATCCGTTTCTTTTACCAAGTCACCAAGTACGCGCAATGTGACCTAATTCGGCTTCTCGGATCAACAAGCACCAACTACTTGACTCCGTTTGACTTCACGAATCATTAAGGCTTGTATTTGACCACAATTGGCTTCTCGGATCAATAAGTCTTTCAATTGACCCAATTCGGCTTCACGGATCAACAAGTATCCATAACTTGATCCGTTTGTTTTACCAACTCACCAAGTACGCACAATGTGACCCAATATGCCTTCTCGGATCAACAAGCACCAACTATTTGACTCCGTTCGACTTCATGAATCATTAAGGCTTGTATTTAAGCACAATTGACTTCTCGGATCAACAAGTCTTTCAATTGACCCAATTCGGCTTCTCGGATCAACAAGTATCCATAACTTGATCCGTTTCTTTTACCAAGTCACCAAGTACGCACAATGTGACCTAATTCGGCGTCTCGGATCAACAAGCACCAACTATTTGACTCCGTTCGACCTCACGAATCATTAAGGCTTGTATTTGACCACAATTGACTTCTCGGATCAACAAGTCTTTCAATTGACCCAATTCGCCTTCTCGGATCAACAAGTATCCATAACTTGATCCGTTTCTTTTACCAAGTGACCAAGTACGCACAATGTGACCTAATTCGGCGTCTCGGATCAACAAGCACCAACTATTTGACTCCGTTCGACCTCACGAATCATTAAGGCTTGTATTTGACCACAATTGACTTCACGGATCAACAAGTCTTTCAATTGACCCAATTCGGCTTCACGGATCAACAAGTATCCATAACTTGATCAGTTTGTTTTACCAAGTCACCAAGTACGCACAATGTGACCCAATATGCCTTCTCGGATCAACAAGCACCAACTATTTGATTCCGTTCGACTTGACGAATCATTAAGGCTTGTATTTGAACCCAATTGACTTCTCGGATCAACAAGTCTTTCAATTGACCCAATTCGGCTTCTCGGATCAACAAGTATCCATAACTTGATCCGTTTCTTTTACCAAGTGACCAAGTACGCACAATGTGACCTAATTCGTCTTCTCGGATCAACAAGCACCAACTATTTGACTCCGTTTGACTTCACGAATCATTAAGGCTTGTATTTGACCACAATTGGCTTCTCGGATCAACAAGTCTTTCAATTGACCCAATTCGGCTTCACGGATCAACAAGTATCCATAACTTGATCCGTTTGTTTTACCAAGTCACCAAGTACGCACAATGTGACCCAATATGCCTTCTCGGATCAACAAGCACCAACTATTTGACTCCGTTCGACTTCACTAATCATTAAGGCTTGTATTTAAGCACAATTGACTTCTCGGATCAACAAGTCTTTCAATTGACCCAATTCGGCTTCTCGGATCAACAAGTATCCATAACTTGATCCGTTTCTTTTACCAAGTCACCAAGTACGCACAATGTGACCTAATTCGGCGTCTCGGATCAACAAGCACCAACTATTTAACTCCGTTCGACCTCACGAATCATTAAGGCTTGTATTTGACCACAATTGACTTCACGGATCAACAAGTCTTTCAATTGACCCAATTCGGCTTCACGGATCAACAAGTATCCATAACTTGATCAGTTTGTTTTACCATGTCACCAAGTACGCACAATGTGACCCAATATGTCTTCTCGGATCAACAAGCACCAACTATTTGACTCCGTTCGACTTCACGAATCATTAAGGCTTGTATTTGAACACAATTGACTTCTCGGATCAACAAGTCTTTCAATTGACCCAATTCGGCTTGTCGGATCAACAAATATCCATAACTTGATCCGTTTCTTTTACAAAGTCACCAAGTACGCACAATGTGACCTAATTCGGCTTCTCGGATCAACAAGCACCAACTATTTGACTCCGTTCGACTTCACGAATCATTAAGGCTTGTATTTGACCACAATTGACTTCTCAGATCAACATGTCTTTCAATTGACCCAATTCGGCTTCACGGATCAACAAGTATCCATAACTTGATCCGTTTGTTTTACCAAGTCACCAAGTACGCACAATGTGACCCAATTCGGCTTCTGGGATCAACAAGCACCAACTATTTGACTCCCTTCGACTTCACGAATCATTAAGGCTTGTATTTGAACCCAATTGACTTCTCGGATCAACAAGTCTTTCAATTGACCCAATTCGGCTTCACGGATCAACAAGTATCCATAACTTGATCCGTTTGTTTTACCAAGTCACCAAGTACGCACAATGTGACCCAATATGCCTTCTCGGATCAACAAGCACCAACTATTTGACTCCCTTCGACTTCACGAATCATTAAGGCTTGTATTTGAACCCAATTGACTTCTCGGATCAACAAGTCTTTCAATTGACCCAATTCGGCTTCACGGATCAACAAGTATCCATAACTTGGTCCGTTTGTTTTACCAAGTCACCAAGTACGCACAATGTGACCCAATTCGGCTTCTGGGATCAACAAGCACCAACTATTTGACTCCCTTCGACTTCACGAATCATTAAGGCTTGTATTTGAACCCAATTGACTTCTCGGATCAACAAGTCTTTCAATTGACCCAATTCGGCTTCACGGATCAACAAGTATCCATAACTTGATCCGTTTGTTTTACCAAGTCACCAAGTACGCACAATGTGACCCAATATGCCTTCTCGGATCAACAAGCACCAACTATTTGACTCCGTTCGACTTCACGAATCATTAAGGCTTGTATTTAAGCACAATTGACTTCTCGGATCAAGAAGTCTTTCAATTGACCCAATTCGGCTTGTCGGATCAACAAATATCCATAACTTGATCCGTTTCTTTTACAAAGTCACCAAGTACGCACAATGTGACCTAATTCGGCTTCTCGGATCAACAAGCACCAACTATTTGACTCCGTTCGACTTCACGAATCATTAAGGCTTGTATTTGACCACAATTGACTTCTCAGATCAACAAGTCTTTCAATTGACCCAATTCGGCTTCACGGATCAACAAGTATCCATAACTTGATCCGTTTGTTTTACCAAGTCACCAAGTACGCACAATGTGACCCAATTCGGCTTCTGGGATCAACAAGCACCAACTTTTTGACTCCCTTCGACTTCACGAATCATTAAGGCTTGTATTTGAACCCAATTGACTTCTCGGATCAACAAGTCTTTCAATTGACCCAATTCGGCTTCTCGGATCAACAAGTATCCATAACTTGATCCGTTTCTTTTACCAAGTCACCAAGTACGCACAATGTGACCTAATTCGGCTTCTCGGATCAACAACCACCAACTATTTGACTCCGTTCGACTTCACGAATCATTAAGGCTTGTATTTGAACCCAATTGACTTCTCGGATCAACAAGTCTTTCAATTGACCCTATTCGGCTTCACGGATCAACAAGTATCCATAACTTGATCCGTTTGTTTTACCAAGTCACCAACTACGCACAATGTGACCCAATTCGCCTTATTGGCTCAACAAGCACCAACTATTTGACTCCGTTCGACTTCACGAATCATTAAGGCTTGTATTTGAACCCAATTGACTTCTCAGATCAACAAGTCTTTCAATTGACCCAATTCGGCTTCACGGATCAACAAGTATCCATAACTTGATCCGTTTCTTTTACCAAGTCACCAAGTACGCACAATGTGACCTAATTCGGCTTCTCGGATCAACAAGCACCAACTATTTGACTTCGTTCGACCTCACGAATCAGTTAGGCTTGTATTTGACCACAATTGACTTCTCGGATCAACAAGTCTTTCAATTGACCCAATTCGGCTTCACGGATCAACAAGTATCCATAACTTGATCCGTTTGTTTTACCAAGTCACCAAGTACGCACAATGTGACCCAATTCGGCTTCTGGGATCAACAAGCACCAACTTTTTGACTCCCTTCGACTTCACGAATCATTAAGGCTTGTATTTGAACCCAATTGACTTCTCGGATCAACAAGTCTTTCAATTGACCCAATTCGGCTTCTCGGATCAACAAGTATCCATAACTTGATCCGTTTCTTTTACCAAGTCACCAAGTACGCACAATGTGACCTAATTCAGCTTCTCGGATCAACAACCACCAACTATTTGACTCCGTTCGACTTCACGAATCATTAAGGCTTGTATTTGAACCCAATTGACTTCTCGGATCAACAAGTCTTTCAATTGACCCTATTCGGCTTCACGGATCAACAAGTATCCATAACTTGATCCGTTTCTTTTACCAAGTCACCAAGTACGCACAATGTGACCCAATATGCCTTCTCGGATCAACAAGCACCAACTATTTGACTCCGTTCGACTTCACGAATCATTAAGGCTTGTATTTGAACCCAATTGACTTCTCGGATCAACAAGTCATTCAATTGATCCAATTCGGCTTCTCGGATCAACAAGTATCCAGAACTTGATCCGTTTCTTTTACCAAGTGACCAGGTACGCACAATGTGACCTAATTCGGCTTCTCGGATCAACAAGCACCAACTATTTGACTCCGTTTGACTTCACGAATCATTAAGGCTTGTATTTGATCACAATTGGCTTCTCGGATCAACAAGTCTTTCAATTGACCCAATTCGGCTTAACGGATCAACAAGTATCCATAACTTGATCCGTTTGTTTTACCAAGTCACCAAGTACGCACAATATGACCCAATATGCCTTCTCGGATCAACAAGCACCAACTATTTGACTCCGTTCGACTTCACGAATCATTAAGGCTTGTATTTAAACACAATTGACTTCTCTGATCAACAAGTCTTTCAATTGACCCAATTCGGCTTCTCGGATGAACAAGTATCCATAACTTGATCCGTTTCTTTTACCAAGTCACCAAGTACGCGCAATGTGACCTAATTCGGCTTCTCGGATCACCAAGCACCAACTACTTGACTCCGTTTGACTTCACGAATCATTAAGGCTTGTATTTGACCACAATTGGCTTCTCGGATCAACAAGTCTTTCAATTGATCCAATTCGGCTTCACGGATCAACAAGTATCCATAACTTGATCCGTTTGTTTTACCAAGTCACCAAGTACGCACAATGTGACCCAATATGCCTTCTCGGATCAACAAGCACCAACTATTTGACTCCGTTCGACTTCACGAATCATTAAGGCTTGTATTTAAGCACAATTGACTTCTCGGATCAACAAGTCTTTCAATTGACCCAATTCGGCTTCTCGGATCAACAAGTATCCATAACTTGATCCGTTTCTTTTACCAAGTCACCAAGTACGCACAATGTGACCTAATTCGGCGTCTCGGATCAACAAGCACCAACTATTTGACTCCGTTCGACCTCACGAATCATTAAGGCTTGTATTTGACCACAATTGACTTCTCGGATCAACAAGTCTTTCAATTGACCCAATTCGGTTTCACGGATCAACAAGTATCCATAACTTGATCCGTTTGTTTTACCAAGTCACCAAGTACGCACAATGTGACCCAATTCGCCTTATCGGATCAACAAGCACCAACTATTTGACTCCGTTCGACTTCACGAATCATTAAGGCTTGTATTTGAACCCAATTGACTTCTCAGATCAACAAGTCTTTCAATTGACCCAATTCGGCTTCACGGATCAACAAGTATCCATAACTTGATCCATTTCTTTTACCAAGTCACCAAGTACGCACAATGTGACCTAATTCGGCTTCTCGGATCAACAAGCACCAACTATTTGACTCCGTTCGACCTCACGAATCATTAAGGCTTGTATTTGACCACAATTGACTTCTCGGATCAACAAGTCTTTCAATTGACCCAATTCGGCTTCACGGATCAACATGTATCCATAACTTGAACCGTTTGTTTTACCAAGTCACCAAGTACGCACAATGTGACCCAATATGCCTTCTCGGATCAACAAGCACCAACTATTTGACTCCGTTCGACTTGACGAATCATTAAGGCTTGTATTTGAACCCAATTGACTTCTCGGATCAACAAGTCTTTCAATTGACCCAATTCGGCTTCTCGGATCAACAAGTATCCATAACTTGATCCGTTTCTTTTACCAAGTGACCAAGTACGCACAATGTGACCTAATTCGGCTTCTCGGATCAACAAGCACCAACTATTTGACTCCGTTTGACTTCACGAATCATTAAGGCTTGTATTTGACCACAATTGGCTTCTCGGATCAACAAGTCTTTCAATTGACCCAATTCGGCTTCACGGATCAACAAGTATCCATAACTTGATCCGTTTGTTTTACCAAGTCACCAAGTACGCACAATGTGACCCAATATGCCTTCTCGGATCAACAAGCACCAACTATTTGACTCCGTTCGACTTCACGAATCATTAAGGCTTGTATTTAAGCACAATTGACTTCTCGGATCAACAAGTCTTTCAATTGACCCAATTCGGCTTCTCGGATCAACAAGTATCCATAACTTGATCCGTTTCTTTTACCAAGTCACCAAGTACGCACAATGTGACCTAATTCGGCGTCTCGGATCAACAAGCACCAACTATTTGACTCCGTTCGACCTCACGAATCATTAAGGCTTGTATTTGACCACAATTGACTTCACGGATCAACAAGTCTTTCAATTGACCCAATTCGGCTTCACGGATCAACAAGTATCCATAACTTGATCAGTTCGTTTTACCAAGTCACCAAGTACGCACAATGTGACCCAATATGCCTTCTCGGATCAACAAGCACCAACTATTTGATTCCGTTCGACTTGACGAATCATTAAGGCTTGTATTTGAACCCAATTGACTTCTCGGATCAACAAGTCTTTCAATTGACCCAATTCGGCTTCTCGGATCAACAAGTATCCATAACTTGATCCGTTTCTTTTACCAAGTGACCAAGTACGCACAATGTGACCTAATTCGGCTTCTCGGATCAACAAGCACCAACTATTTGACTCCGTTTGACTTCACGAATCATTAAGGCTTGTATTTGACCACAATTGGCTTCTCGGATCAACAAGTCTTTCAATTGACCCAATTCGGCTTCACGGATCAACAAGTATCCATAACTTGATCCGTTTGTTTTACCAAGTCACCAAGTACGCACAATGTGACCCAATATGCCTTCTCGGATCAACAAGCACCAACTATTTGACTCCGTTCGACTTCACGAATCATTAAGGCTTGTATTTAAGCACAATTGACTTCTCGGATCAACAAGTCTTTCAATTGACCCAATTCGGCTTCTCGGATCAACAAGTATCCATAACTTGATCCGTTTCTTTTACCAAGTCACCAAGTACGCACAATGTGACCTAATTCGGCGTCTCGGATCAACAAGCACCAACTATTTAACTCCGTTCGACCTCACGAATCATTAAGGCTTGTATTTGACCACAATTGACTTCACGGATCAACAAGTCTTTCAATTGACCCAATTCGGCTTCACGGATCAACAAGTATCCATAACTTGATCAGTTTGTTTTACCAAGTCACCAAGTACGCACAATGTGACCCAATATGTCTTCTCGGATCAACAAGCACCAACTATTTGACTCCGTTCGACTTCACGAATCATTAAGGCTTGTATTTGAACACAATTGACTTCTCGAATCAACAAGTCTTTCAATTGACCCAATTCGGCTTGTCGGATCAACAAATATCCATAACTTGATCCGTTTCTTTTACAAAGTCACCAAGTACGCACAATGTGACCTAATTCGGCTTCTCGGATCAACAAGCACCAACTATTTGACTCCGTTCGACTTCACGAATCATTAAGGCTTGTATTTGACCACAATTGACTTCTCAGATCAACAAGTCTTTCAATTGACCCAATTCGGCTTCACGGATCAACAAGTATCCATAACTTGATCCGTTTGTTTTACCAAGTCACCAAGTACGCACAATGTGACCCAATTCGGCTTCTGGGATCAACAAGCACCAACTATTTGACTCCCTTCGACTTCACGAATCATTAAGGCTTGTATTTGAACCCAATTGACTTCTCGGATCAACAAGTCTTTCAATTGACCCAATTCGGCTTCACGGATCAACATGTATCCATAACTTGATCCGTTTGTTTTACCAAGTCACCAAGTACGCACAATGTGACCCAATATGCCTTCTCGGATCAACAAGCACCAACTATTTGACTCCGTTCGACCTCACGAATCATTAAGGCTTGTATTTGACCACAATTGACTTCACGGATCAACAAGTCTTTCAATTGACCCAATTCGGCTTCACGGATCAACAAGTATCCATAACTTGATCAGTTCGTTTTACCAAGTCACCAAGTACGCACAATGTGACCCAATATGCCTTCTCGGATCAACAAGCACCAACTATTTGATTCCGTTCGACTTGACGAATCATTAAGGCTTGTATTTGAACCCAATTGACTTCTCGGATCAACAAGTCTTTCAATTGACCCAATTCGGCTTCTCGGATCAACAAGTATCCATAACTTGATCCGTTTCTTTTACCAAGTGACCAAGTACGCACAATGTGACCTAATTCGGCTTCTCGGATCAACAAGCACCAACTATTTGACTCCGTTTGACTTCACGAATCATTAAGGCTTGTATTTGACCACAATTGGCTTCTCGGATCAACAAGTCTTTCAATTGACCCAATTCGGCTTCACGGATCAACAAGTATCCATAACTTGATCCGTTTGTTTTACCAAGTCACCAAGTACGCACAATGTGACCCAATATGCCTTCTCGGATCAACAAGCACCAACTATTTGACTCCGTTCGACTTCACGAATCATTAAGGCTTGTATTTAAGCACAATTGACTTCTCGGATCAACAAGTCTTTCAATTGACCCAATTCGGCTTCTCGGATCAACAAGTATCCATAACTTGATCCGTTTCTTTTACCAAGTCACCAAGTACGCACAATGTGACCTAATTCGGCGTCTCGGATCAACAAGCACCAACTATTTAACTCCGTTCGACCTCACGAATCATTAAGGCTTGTATTTGACCACAATTGACTTCACGGATCAACAAGTCTTTCAATTGACCCAATTCGGCTTCACGGATCAACAAGTATCCATAACTTGATCAGTTTGTTTTACCAAGTCACCAAGTACGCACAATGTGACCCAATATGTCTTCTCGGATCAACAAGCACCAACTATTTGACTCCGTTCGACTTCACGAATCATTAAGGCTTGTATTTGAACACAATTGACTTCTCGAATCAACAAGTCTTTCAATTGACCCAATTCGGCTTGTCGGATCAACAAATATCCATAACTTGATCCGTTTCTTTTACAAAGTCACCAAGTACGCACAATGTGACCTAATTCGGCTTCTCGGATCAACAAGCACCAACTATTTGACTCCGTTCGACTTCACGAATCATTAAGGCTTGTATTTGACCACAATTGACTTCTCAGATCAACAAGTCTTTCAATTGACCCAATTCGGCTTCACGGATCAACAAGTATCCATAACTTGATCCGTTTGTTTTACCAAGTCACCAAGTACGCACAATGTGACCCAATTCGGCTTCTGGGATCAACAAGCACCAACTATTTGACTCCCTTCGACTTCACGAATCATTAAGGCTTGTATTTGAACCCAATTGACTTCTCGGATCAACAAGTCTTTCAATTGACCCAATTCGGCTTCACGGATCAACATGTATCCATAACTTGATCCGTTTGTTTTACCAAGTCACCAAGTACGCACAATGTGACCCAATATGCCTTCTCGGATCAACAAGCACCAACTATTTGACTCCGTTCGACCTCACGAATCAGTTAGGCTTGTATTTGACCACAATTGACTTCTCGGATCAACAAGTCTTTCAATTGACCCAATTCGACTTCACGGATCAACATGTATCCATAACTTGAACCGTTTGTTTTACCAAGTCACCAAGTACGCACAATGTGACCCAATATGCCTTCTCGGATCAACAAGCACCAACTATTTGACTCCGTTCGACTTCACGAATCATTAAGGCTTGTATTTGAACCCAATTGACTTCTCGGATCAACAAGTCATTCAATTGACCCAATTCGGCTTCTCGGATCAACAAGTATCCATAACTTGATCCGTTTCTTTTACCAAGTGACCAGGTACGCACAATGTGACCTAATTCGGCTTCTCGGATCATCAAGCACCAACTATTTGACTCCGTTTGACTTCACGAATCATTAAGGCTTGTATTTGACCACAATTGGCTTCTCGGATCAACAAGTCTTTCAATTGACCCAATTCGGCTTAACGGATCAACAAGTATCCATAACTTGATCCGTTTGTTTTACCAAGTCACCAAGTACGCACAATGTGACCCAATATGCCTTCTCGGATCAACAAGCACCAACTATTTGACTCCGTTCGACTTCACGAATCATTAAGGCTTGTATTTAAACACAATTGACTTCTCTGATCAACAAGTCTTTCAATTGACCCAATTCGGCTTCTCGGATGAACAAGTATCCATAACTTGATCCGTTTCTTTTACCAAGTCACCAAGTACGCGCAATGTGACCTAATTCGGCTTCTCGGATCAACAAGCACCAACTATTTGACTCCGTTTGACTTCACGAATCATTAAGGCTTGTATTTGACCACAATTGGCTTCTCGGATCAACAAGTCTTTCAATTGACCCAATTCGGCTTCACGGATCAACAAGTATCCATAACTTGATCCGTTTGTTTTACCAAGTCACCAAGTACGCACAATGTGACCCAATATGCCTTCTCGGATCAACAAGCACCAACTATTTGACTCCGTTCGACTTCACGAATCATTAAGGCTTGTATTTAAGCACAATTGACTTCTCGGATCAAGAAGTCTTTCAATTGACCCAATTCGGCTTGTCGGATCAACAAATATCCATAACTTGATCCGTTTCTTTTACAAAGTCACCAAGTACGCACAATGTGACCTAATTCGGCTTCTCGGATCAACAAGCACCAACTATTTGACTCCGTTCGACTTCACGAATCATTAAGGCTTGTATTTGACCACAATTGACTTCTCAGATCAACAAGTCTTTCAATTGACCCAATTCGGCTTCACGGATCAACAAGTATCCATAACTTGATCCGTTTGTTTTACCAAGTCACCAAGTACGCACAATGTGACCCAATTCGGCTTCTGGGATCAACAAGCACCAACTTTTTGACTCCCTTCGACTTCACGAATCATTAAGGCTTGTATTTGAACCCAATTGACTTCTCGGATCAACAAGTCTTTCAATTGACCCAATTCGGCTTCTCGGATCAACAAGTATCCATAACTTGATCCGTTTCTTTTACCAAGTCACCAAGTACGCACAATGTGACCTAATTCGGCTTCTCGGATCAACAACCACCAACTATTTGACTTCGTTCGACTTCACGAATCATTAAGGCTTGTATTTGAACCCAATTGACTTCTCGGATCAACAAGTCTTTCAATTGACCCTATTCGGCTTCACGGATCAACAAGTATCCATAACTTGATCCGTTTGTTTTACCAAGTCACCAACTACGCACAATGTGACCCAATTCGCCTTATCGGCTCAACAAGCACCAACTATTTGACTCCGTTCGACTTCACGAATCATTAAGGCTTGTATTTGAACCCAATTGACTTCTCAGATCAACAAGTCTTTCAATTGACCCAATTCGGCTTCACGGATCAACAAGTATCCATAACTTGATCCGTTTCTTTTACCAAGTCACCAAGTACGCACAATGTGACCTAATTCGGCTTCTCGGATCAACAAGCACCAACTATTTGACTTCGTTCGACCTCACGAATCAGTTAGGCTTGTATTTGACCACAATTGACTTCTCGGATCAACAAGTCTTTCAATTGACCCAATTCGACTTCACGGATCAACATGTATCCATAACTTGAACCGTTTGTTTTACCAAGTCACCAAGTACGCACAATGTGACCCAATATGCCTTCTCGGATCAACAAGCACCAACTATTTGACTCCGTTCGACTTCACGAATCATTAAGGCTTGTATTTGAACCCAATTGACTTCTCGGATCAACAAGTCATTCAATTGACCCAATTCGGCTTCTCGGATCAAAAGTATCCATAACTTGATCCGTTTCTTTTACCAAGTGACCAGGTACGCACAATGTGACCTAATTCGGCTTCTCGGATCATCAAGCACCAACTATTTGACTCCGTTTGACTTCACGAATCATTAAGGCTTGTATTTGACCACAATTGGCTTCTCGGATCAACAAGTCTTTCAATTGACCCAATTCGGCTTAACGGATCAACAAGTATCCATAACTTGATCCGTTTGTTTTACCAAGTCACCAAGTACGCACAATGTGACCCAATATGCCTTCTCGGATCAACAAGCACCAACTATTTGACTCCGTTCGACTTCACGAATCATTAAGGCTTGTATTTAAACACAATTGACTTCTCTGATCAACAAGTCTTTCAATTGACCCAATTCGGCTTCTCGGATGAACAAGTATCCATAACTTAATCCGTTTCTTTTACCAAGTCACCAAGTACGCGCAATGTGACCTAATTCGGCTTCTCGGATCAACAAGCACCAACTATTTGACTCCGTTTGACTTCACGAATCATTAAGGCTTGTATTTGACCACAATTGGCTTCTCGGATCAACAAGTCTTTCAATTGACCCAATTCGGCTTCACGGATCAACAAGTATCCATAACTTGATCCGTTTGTTTTACCAAGTCACCAAGTACGCACAATGTGACCCAATATGCCTTCTCGGATCAACAAGCACCAACTATTTGACTCCGTTCGACTTCACGAATCATTAATGCTTGTATTTAAGCACAATTGACTTCTCGGATCAAGAAGTCTTTCAATTGACCCAATTCGGCTTGTCGGATCAACAAATATCCATAACTTGATCCGTTTCTTTTACAAAGTCACCAAGTACGCACAATGTGACCTAATTCGGCTTCTCGGATCAACAAGCACCAACTATTTGACTCCGTTCGACTTCACGAATCATTAAGGCTTGTATTTGACCACAATTGACTTCTCAGATCAACAAGTCTTTCAATGGACCCAATTCGGCTTCACGGATCAACAAGTATCCATAACTTGATCCGTTTGTTTTACCAAGTCACCAAGTACGCACAATGTGACCCAATTCGGCTTCTGGGATCAACAAGCACCAACTTTTTGACTCCCTTCGACTTCACGAATCATTAAGGCTTGTCTTTGAACCCAATTGACTTCTCGGATCAACAAGTCTTTCAATTGACCCAATTCGGCTTCTCGGGTCAACAAGTATCCATAACTTGATCCGTTTCTTTTACCAAGTCACCAAGTACGCACAATGTGACCTAATTCGGCTTCTCGGATCAACAACCACCAACTATTTGACTCCGTTCGACTTCACGAATCATTAAGGCTTGTATTTGAACCCAATTGACTTCTCGGATCAACAAGTCTTTCAATTGACCCTATTCGGCTTCACGGATCAACAAGTATCCATAACTTGATCCGTTTGTTTTACCAAGTCACCAACTACGCACAATGTGACCCAATTCGCCTTATCGGCTCAACAAGCACCAACTATTTGACTCCGTTCGACTTTACGAATCATTAAGGCTTGTATTTGAACCCAATTGACTTCTCAGATCAACAAGTCTTTCAATTGACCCAATTCGGCTTCACGGATCAACAAGTATCCATAACTTGATCCGTTTCTTTTACCAAGTCACCAAGTACGCACAATGTGACCTAATTCGGCTTCTCGGATCAACAAGCACCAACTATTTGACTTCGTTCGACCTCACGAATCAGTTAGGCTTGTATTTGACCACAATTGACTTCTCGGATCAACAAGTCTTTCAATTGACCCAATTCGACTTCACGGATCAACATGTATCCATAACTTGAACCGTTTGTTTTACCAAGTCACCAAGTACGCACAATGTGACCCAATATGCCTTCTCGGATCAACAAGCACCAACTATTTGACTCCGTTCGACTTCACGAATCATTAAGGCTTGTATTTGAACCCAATTGACTTCTCGGATCAACAAGTCATTCAATTGATCCAATTCGGCTTCTCGGATCAACAAGTATCCATAACTTGATCCGTTTCTTTTACCAAGTGACCAGGTACGCACAATGTGACCTAATTCGGCTTCTCGGATCAACAAGCACCAACTATTTGACTCCGTTTGACTTCACGAATCATTAAGGCTTGTATTTGACCACAATTGGCTTCTCGGATCAACAAGTCTTTCAATTGACCCAATTCGGCTTAACGGATCAACAAGTATCCATAACTTGATCCGTTTGTTTTACCAAGTCACCAAGTACGCACAATGTGACCCAATATGCCTTCTCGGATCAACAAGCACCAACTATTTGACTCCGTTCGACTTCACGAATCATTAAGGCTTGTATTTAAACACAATTGACTTCTCTGATCAACAAGTCTTTCAATTGACCCAATTCGGCTTCTCGGATGAACAAGTATCCATAACTTGATCCGTTTCTTTTACCAAGTCACCAAGTACGCGCAATGTGACCTAATTCGGCTTCTCGGATCAACAAGCACCAACTACTTGACTCCGTTTGACTTCACGAATCATTAAGGCTTGTATTTGACCACAATTGGCTTCTCGGATCAACAAGTCTTTCAATTGACCCAATTCGGCTTCACGGATCAACAAGTATCCATAACTTGATCCGTTTGTTTTACCAAGTCACCAAGTACGCACAATGTGACCCAATATGCCTTCTCGGATCAACAAGCACCAACTATTTGACTTCGTTCGACTTCACGAATCATTAAGGCTTGTATTTAAGCACAATTGACTTCTCGGATCAAGAAGTCTTTCAATTGACCCAATTCGGCTTCTCGGATCAACAAGTATCCATAACTTGATCCGTTTCTTTTACCAAGTCACCAAGTACGCACAATGTGACCTAATTCGGCGTCTCGGATCAACAAGCACCAACTATTTGACTCCGTTCGACCTCACGAATCATTAAGGCTTGTATTTGACCACAATTGACTTCACGGATCAACAAGTCTTTTAATTGACCCAATTCGGCTTCACGGATCAACAAGTATCCATAACTTGATCAGTTTGTTTTACCAAGTCACCAAGTACGCACAATGTGACCCAATATGTCTTCTCGGATCAACAAGCACCAACTATTTGACTCCGTTCGACTTCACGAATCATTAAGGCTTGTATTTGAACACAATTGACTTCTCGGATCAACAAGTCTTTCAATTGACCCAATTCGGCTTGTCGGATCAACAAATATCCATAACTTGATCCGTTCCTTTTACAAAGTCACCAAGTACGCACAATGTGACCTAATTCGGCTTCTCGGATCAACAAGCACCAACTATTTGACTCCGTTCGACTTCACGAATCATTAAGGCTTGTATTTGACCACAATTGACTTCTCAGATCAACAAGTCTTTCAATTGACCCAATTCGGCTTCACGGATCAACAAGTATCCATAACTTGATCCGTTTGTTTTACCAAGTCACCAAGTACGCACAATGTGACCCAATTCGGCTTCTGGGATCAACAAGCACCAACTATTTGACTCCCTTCGACTTCACGAATCATTAAGGCTTGTATTTGAACCCAATTGACTTCTCGGATCAACAAGTCTTTCAATTGACCCAATTCGGCTTCTCGGATCAACAAGTATCCATAACTTGATCCGTTTCTTTTACCAAGTCACCAAGTACGCACAATGTGACCTAATTCGGCTTCTCGGATCAACAACCACCAACTATTTGACTCCGTTCGACTTCACGAATCATTAAGGCTTGTATTTGAACCCAATTGACTTCTCGGATCAACAAGTCTTTCAATTGACCCTATTCGGCTTCACGGATCAACAAGTATCCATAACTTGATCCGTTTGTTTTACCAAATCACCAAGTACGCACAATGTGACCCAATTCGCCTTATCGGATCAACAAGCACCAACTATTTGACTCCGTTCGACTTCACGAATCATTAAGGCTTGTATTTGAACCCAATTGACTTCTCAGATCAACAAGTCTTTCAATTGACCCAATTCGGTTTCACGGATCAACAAGTATCCATAACTTGATCCGTTTCTTTTACCAAGTCACCAAGTACGCACAATGTGACCTAATTCGGCTTCTCGGATCAACAAGCACCAACTATTTGACTCCGTTTGACCTCACGAATCAGTTAGGCTTGTATTTGACCACAATTGACTTCTCGGATCAACAAGTCTTTCAATTGACCCAATTCGACTTCACGGATCAACATGTATCCATAACTTGAACCGTTTGTTTTACCAAGTCGCCAAGTACGCACAATGTGACCCAATATGCCTTCTCGGATCAACAAGCACCAACTATTTGACTCCGTTCGACTTCACGAATCATTAAGGCTTGTATTTGAACCCAATTGACTTCTCGGATCAACAAGTCATTCAATTGACCCAATTCGGCTTCTCGGATCAACAAGTATCCATAACTTGATCCGTTTCTTTTACCAAGTGACCAGGTACGCACAATGTGACCTAATTCGGCTTCTCGGATCAACAAGCACCAACTATTTGACTACGTTTGACTTCACGAATCATTAAGGCTTGTATTTGACCACAATTGGCTTCTCGGATCAACAAGTCTTTCAATTGACCCAATTCGGCTTAACGGATCAACAAGTATCCATAACTTGATCCGTTTGTTTTACCAAGTCACCAAGTACGCACAATGTGACCCAATATGCCTTCTCGGATCAACAAGCACCAACTATTTGACTCCGTT
This sequence comes from Ajuga chamaepitys, assembly GCA_958295605.1. Taxonomy (NCBI): domain Eukaryota; kingdom Viridiplantae; phylum Streptophyta; class Magnoliopsida; order Lamiales; family Lamiaceae; genus Ajuga; species Ajuga chamaepitys. Next base: position 26,717,298 of record OY282507.1, read on the forward strand.
CGACTTCACGAATCATTAAGGCTTGTATTTAAACACAATTGACTTCTCTGATCAACAAGTCTTTCAATTGACCCAATTCGGCTTCTCGGATGAACAAGTATCCATAACTTGATCCGTTTCTTTTACCAAGTCACCAAGTACGCACAATGTGACCTAATTCGGCGTCTCGGATCAACAAGCACCAACTATTTGACTCCGTTCGACCTCACGAATCATTAAGGCTTGTATTTGACCACAATTGACTTCTCGGATCAACAAGTCTTTCAATTGACCCAATTCGGCTTCACGGATCAACAAGTATCCATAACTTGATCAGTTTGTTTTACCAAGTCACCAAGTACGCACAAGTGACCCAATATGCCTTCTCGGATCAACAAGCACCATTTGACTCCGTTCGACTTCACGAATCATTAAGGCTTGTATTTGAACACAATTGACTTCTCGGATCAACAAGTCTTTCAATTGACCCAATTCGGCTAGTCGGATCAACAAATATCCATAACTTGATCCGTTTCTTTTACAAATTCACCAAGTACGCACAATGTGACCTAATTCGGCTTCTCGGATCAACAAGCACCAACTATTTGACTCCGTTCGACTTCACGAATCATTAAGGCTTGTATTTGACCACAATTGACTTCTCAGATCAACAAGTCTTTCAATTGACCCAATTCGGCTTCACGGATCAACAAGTATCCATAACTTGATCCGTTTGTTTTACCAAGTCACCAAGTACGCACAATGTGACCCAATTCGCCTTCTGGGATCAACAAGCACCAACTATTGGACTCCCTTCGACTTCACGAATCATTAAGGCTTGTATTTGAACCCAATTGACTTCTCGGATCAACAAGTCTTTCAATTGACCCAATTCGGCTTCTCGGATCAACAAGTATCCATAACTTGATCCGTTTCTTTTACCAAGTCACCAAGTCCGCACAATGTGACCTAATTCGGCTTCTCGGATCAACAACCACCAACTATTTGACTCTGTTCGACTTCACGAGTCATTAAGGCTTGTATTTGAACCCAATTGACTTCTCGGATCAACAAGTCTTTCAATTGACCCAATTCGGCTTCACGGATCAACAAGTATCCATAACTTGATCCGTTTGTTTTACCAAGTCACCAAGTACGCACAATGTGACCCAATTCGCCTTATCGGATCGAGAAGCACCAACTATTTGACTCCGTTCGACTTCACGAATCATTAAGGCTTGTATTTGAACCCAATTGACTTCTCGGATCAACAAGTCTTTCAATTGACCCAATTCGACTTGTCGGATCAACAAATATCCATAATTTGATCCATTTCTTTTACAAAGTCACCAAGTACGCACAATGTGACCTAATTCGGCGTCTCGGATCAACAAGCACCAACTATTTGACTCCGTTCGACCTCACGAATCATTAAGGCTTGTATTTGACCACAATTGACTTCACGGATCAACAAGTCTTTCAATTGACCCAATTCGGCTTCACGGATCAACAAGTATCCATAACGTGATCCGTTTGTTTTACCAAGTCACCAAGTACGCACAATGTGACCCAATATGCCTTCTCGGATCAACAAGCACCAACTATTTGACTCCGTTCGACTTCACGAATCATTAAGGCTTGTATTTAAACACAATTGACTTCTCGGATCAACAAGTCTTTCAATTGACCCAATTCGGCTTCTCGGATCAACAAGTATCCATAACTTGATCCGTTTCTTTTACCAACTCACCAAGTACGCACAATGTGACCTAATTCGGCGTCTCGGATCAACAAGCACCAACTATTTGACTCCGTTCGACCTCACGAATCATTAAGGCTTGTATTTGACCACAATTGACTTCTCGGATCAACAAGTCTTTCAATTGACCCAATTCGGCTTCACGGATCAACAAGTATCCATAACTTGATCAGTTTGTTTTACCAAGTCACCAAGTACGCACAATGTGACCCAATATGCCTTCTCGGATCGACAAGCACCAACTATTTGACTCCGTTCGACTTCACGAATCATTAAGGCTTGTATTTGAACACAATTGACTTCTCGGATCAACAAGTCTTTCAATTGACCCAATTCGACTTGTCGGATCAACAAATATCCATAACTTGATCCGTTTCTTTTACAAAGTCACCAAGTACGCACAATGTGACCTAATTCGGCTTCTCGGATCAACAAGCACCAACTATTTGACTCGTTCGACTTCACGAATCATTAAGGCTTGTATTTGACCACAATTGACTTCTCAGATCAACAAGTCTTTCAATTGACCCAATTCGGCTTGTCGGATAAACAAATATCCATAACTTGATCCGTTTCTTTTACAAAGTCACCAAGTACGCACAATGTGACCTAATTCGGCTTCTCGGATCAACAAGCACCAACTATTTGACTCCGTTCGACTTCAAAAATCATTAAGGCATGTATTTGACCACAATTGACTTCTCGGATCAACAAGTCTTTCAATTGACCCAATTCGGCTTCTCGGATCAACAAGTATCCATAACTTGATCCGTTTCTTTTACCAAGTCACCAAGTACGCACAATGTGACCTAATTCGGCTTCTCGGATCAACAAGCACCAACTATTTGACTCCGTTCGACTTCACGAATCATTAAGGCTTGTATTTGAACCCAATTGACTTCTCGGATCAACAAGTCTTTCAATTGACCCAATTCGGCTTCACGGATCAACAAGTATCCATAACTTGATCCGTTTGTTTTACCAAGTCACCAAGTACGCACAATGTGACCCAATTCGCCTTATCGGATCGACAAGCACCAACTATTTGACTCCGTTCGACTTCACGAATCATTAAGGCTTGTATTTGAACACAATTGACTTCTCGGATCAACAAGTCTTTCAACTGACCCAATTCGACTTGTCGGATCAACAAATATCCATAACTTGATCCGTTTCTTTTACAAAGTCACCAAGTACGCACAATGTGACCTAATTCGGCGTCTCGGATCAACAAGCACCAACTATTTGACTCCGTTCGACCTCACGAATCATTAAGGCTTGTATTTGACCACAATTGACTTCACGGATCAACAAGTCTTTCAATTGACCCAATTCGGCTTCACGGATCAACAAGTATCCATAACTTGATCAGTTTGTTTTACCAAGTCACCAAGTACGCACAATGTGACCCAATATGTCTTCTCGGATCAACAAGCACCAACTATTTGACTCCGTTCGACTTCACGAATCATTAAGGCTTGTATTTGAACACAATTGACTTCTCGGATCAACAAGGCTTTCAATTGACCCAATTCGGCTTGTCGGATCAACAAATATCCATAACTTGATCCGTTTCTTTTACAAAGTCACCAAGTACGCACAATGTGACCTAATTCGGCTTCTCGGATCAACAAGCACCAACTATTTGACTACGTTCGACTTCACGAATCATTAAGGCTTGTATTTGACCACAATTGACTTCTCAGATCAACAAGTCTTTCAATTGACCCAATTCGGCTTCTCGGATCAACAAGTATCCATAACTTGATCCGTTTCTTTTACCAAGTCACCAAGTACGCACAATGTGACCTAATTCGGCGTCTCGGATCAACAAGCACCAACTATTTGACTCCGTTCGACCTCACGAATCATTAAGGCTTGTATTTGACCACAATTGACTTCTCGGATCAACAAGTCTTTCAATTGACCCAATTCGGCTTCACGGATCAACAAGTATCCATAACGTGATCCGTTTGTTTTACCCAGTCACCAAGTACGCACAATGTGACCCAATATGCCTTCTCGGATCAACAAGCACCAACTATTTGACTCCGTTCGACTTCACGAATCATTAAGGCTTGTATTTGAACCCAATTGACTTCTCGGATCAACAAGTCTTTCAATTGACCCAATTCGGCTTCACGGATCAACAAGTATCCATAACTTGATCAGTTTGTTTTACCAAGTCACCAAGTACGCACAATGTGACCCAATATGCCTTCTCGGATCGACAAGCACCAACTATTTGACTCCGTTCGACTTCACGAATCATTAAGGCTTGTATTTGAACACAATTGACTTCTCGGATCAACAAGTCTTTCAATTGACCCAATTCGACTTGTCGGATCAACAAATATCCATAACTTGATCCGTTTCTTTTACAAAGTCACCAAGTACGCACAATGTGACCTAATTCGGCTTCTCGGATCAACAAGCACCAACTATTTGACTCGTTCGACTTCACGAATCATTAAGGCTTGTATTTGACAACAATTGACTTCTCAGATCAACAAGTCTTTCAATTGACCCAATTCGGCTTGTCGGATAAACAAATATCCATAACTTGATCCGTTTCTTTTACAAAGTCACCAAGTACGCACAATGTGACCTAATTCGGCTTCTCGGATCAACAAGCACCAACTATTTGACTCCGTTCGACTTCAAAAATCATTAAGGCTTGTATTTGACCACAATTGACTTCTCGGATCAACAAGTCTTTCAATTGACCCAATTCGGCTTCTCGGATCAACAAGTATCCATAACTTGATCCGTTTCTTTTACCAAGTCACCAAGTACGCACAATGTGACCTAATTCGGCTTCTCGGATCAACAAGCACCAACTATTTGACTCCGTTCGACTTCACGAATCATTAAGGCTTGTATTTGAACCCAATTGACTTCTCGGATCAACAAGTCTTTCAATTGACCCAATTCGGCTTCACGGATCAACAAGTATCCATAACTTGATCCGTTTGTTTTACCAAGTCACCAAGTACGCACAATGTGACCCAATTCGCCTTATCGGATCGACAAGCACCAACTATTTGACTCCGTTCGACTTCACGAATCATTAAGGCTTGTATTTGAACACAATTGACTTCTCGGATCAACAAGTCTTTCAATTGACCCAATTCGACTTGTCGGATCAACAAATATCCATAACTTGATCCGTTTCTTTTACAAAGTCACCAAGTACGCACAATGTGACCTAATTCAGCGTCTCGGATCAACAAGCACCAACTATTTGACTCCGTTCGACCTCACGAATCATTAAGGCTTGTATTTGACCACAATTGACTTCACGGATCAACAAGTCTTTCAATTGACCCAATTCGGCTTCACGGATCAACAAGTATCCATAACTTGATCAGTTTGTTTTACCAAGTCACCAAGTACGCACAATGTGACCCAATATGTCTTCTCGGATCAACAAGCACCAACTATTTGACCCCGTTCGACTTCACGAATCATTAAGGCTTGTATTTGAACACAATTGACTTCTCGGATCAACAAGGCTTTCAATTGACCCAATTCGGCTTGTCGGATCAACAAATATCCATAACTTGATCCGTTTCTTTTACAAAGTCACCAAGTACGCACAATGTGACCTAATTCGGCTTCTCGGATCAACAAGCACCAACTATTTGATTACGTTCGACTTCACGAATCATTAAGGCTTGTATTTGACCACAATTGACTTCTCAGATCAACAAGTCTTTCAATTGACCCAATTCGGCTTCTCGGATCAACAAGTATCCATAACTTGATCCGTTTCTTTTACCAAGTCACCAAGTACGCACAATGTGACCTAATTCGGCGTCTCGGATCAACAAGCACCAACTATTTGACTCCGTTCGACCTCACGAATCATTAAGGCTTGTATTTGACCACAATTGACTTCTCGGATCAACAAGTCTTTCAATTGACCCAATTCGGCTTCACGGATCAACAAGTATCCATAACTTGATCAGTTTGTTTTACCAAGTCACCAAGTACGCACAATGTGACCCAATATGCCTTCTCGGATCGACAAGCACCAACTATTTGACTCCGTTCGACTTCACGAATCATTAAGGCTTGTATTTGAACACAATTGACTTCTCGGATCAACAAGTCTTTCAATTGACCCAATTCGACTTGTCGGATCAACAAATATCCATAACTTGATCCGTTTCTTTTACCAAGTCACCAAGTACGCACAATGTGACCTAATTCGGCGTCTCGGATCAACAAGCACCAACTATTTGACTCCGTTCGACCTCACGAATCATTAAGGCTTGTATTTGACCACAATTGACTTCTCGGATCAACAACTCTTTCAATTGACCCAATTCGGCTTCACGGATCAACAAGTATCCATAACTTGATCAGTTTGTTTTACCAAGTCACCAAGTACGCACAATGTGACCCAATATGCCTTCTCGGATCGACAAGCACCAACTATTTGACTCCGTTCGACTTCACGAATCATTAAGGCTTGTATTTGAACACAATTGACTTCTCGGATCAACAAGTCTTTCAATTGACCCAATTCGACTTGTCGGATCAACAAATATCCATAACTTGATCCGTTTCTTTTACAAAGTCACCAAGTACGCACAATGTGACCTAATTCGGCTTCTCGGATCAACAAGCACCAACTATTTGACTCCGTTCGACTTCACGAATCATTAAGGCTTGTATTTGACCACAATTGACTTCTCAGATCAACAAGTCTTTCAATTGACCCAATTCGGCTTGTCGGATCAACAAATATCCATAACTTGATCCGTTTCTTTTACAAAGTCACCAAGTACGCACAATGTGACCTAATTCGGCTTCTCGGATCAACAAGCACCAACTATTTGACTCCGTTCGACTTCAAAAATCATTAAGGCTTGTATTTGACCACAATTGACTTCTCGGATCAACAAGTCTTTCAATTGACCCAATTCGGCTTCTCGGATCAACAAGTATCCATAACTTGATCCGTTTCTTTTACCAAGTCACCAAGTACGCACAATGTGACCTAATTCGGCTTCTCGGATCAACAAGCACCAACTATTTGACTCCGTTCGACTTCACGAATCATTAAGGCTTGTATTTGAACCCAATTGACTTCTCGGATCAACAAGTCTTTCAATTGACCCAATTCGGCTTCACGGATCAACAAGTATCCATAACTTGATCCGTTTGTTTTACCAAGTCACCAAGTACGCACAATGTGACCCAATTCGCCTTATCGGATCGACAAGCACCAACTATTTGACTCCATTCGACTTCACGAATCATTAAGGCTTGTATTTGAACACAATTGACTTCTCGGATCAACAAGTCTTTCAATTGACCCAATTCGACTTGTCGGATCAACAAATATCCATAACTTGATCCGTTTCTTTTACAAAGTCACCAAGTACGCACAATGTGACCTAATTCGGCGTCTCGGATCAACAAGCACCAACTATTTGACTCCGTTCGACCTCACGAATCATTAAGGCTTGTATTTGACCACAATTGACTTCACGGATCAACAAGTCTTTCAATTGACCCAATTCGGCTTCACGGATCAACAAGTATCCATAACTTGATCAGTTTGTTTTACCAAGTCACCAAGTACGCACAATGTGACCCAATATGTCTTCTCGGATCAACAAGCACCAACTATTTGACTCCGTTCGACTTCACGAATCATTAAGGCTTGTATTTGAACACAATTGACTTCTCGGATCAACAAGGCTTTCAATTGACCCAATTCGGCTTGTCGGATCAACAAATATCCATAACTTGATCCGTTTCTTTTACAAAGTCACCAAGTACGCACAATGTGACCTAATTCGGCTTCTCGGATCAACAAGCACCAACTATTTGACTACGTTCGACTTCACGAATCATTAAGGCTTGTATTTGACCACAATTGACTTCTCAGATCAACAAGTCTTTCAATTGACCCAATTCGACTTGTCGGATCAACAAATATCCATAACTTGATCCGTTTCTTTTACCAAGTCACCAAGTACGCACAATGTGACCTAATTCGGCGTCTCGGATCAACAAGCACCAACTATTTGACTCCGTTCGACCTCACGAATCATTAAGGCTTGTATTTGACCACAATTGACTTCTCGGATCAACAAGTCTTTCAATTGACCCAATTCGGCTTCACGGATCAACAAGTATCCATAACTTGATCAGTTTGTTTTACCAAGTCACCAAGTACGCACAATGTGACCCAATATGCCTTCTCGGATCGACAAGCACCAACTATTTGACTCCGTTCGACTTCACGAATCATTAAGGCTTGTATTTGAACACAATTGACTTCTCGGATCAACAAGTCTTTCAATTGACCCAATTCGACTTGTCGGATCAACAAATATCCATAACTTGATCCGTTTCTTTTACCAAGTCACCAAGTACGCACAATGTGACCTAATTCGGCGTCTCGGATCAACAAGCACCAACTATTTGACTCCGTTCGACCTCACGAATCATTAAGGCTTGTATTTGACCACAATTGACTTCTCGGATCAACAACTCTTTCAATTGACCCAATTCGGCTTCACGGATCAACAAGTATCCATAACTTGATCAGTTTGTTTTACCAAGTCACCAAGTACGCACAATGTGACCCAATATGCCTTCTCGGATCGACAAGCACCAACTATTTGACTCCGTTCGACTTCACGAATCATTAAGGCTTGTATTTGAACACAATTGACTTCTCGGATCAACAAGTCTTTCAATTGACCCAATTCGACTTGTCGGATCAACAAATATCCATAACTTGATCCGTTTCTTTTACAAAGTCACCAAGTACGCACAATGTGACCTAATTCGGCTTCTCGGATCAACAAGCACCAACTATTTGACTCCGTTCGACTTCACGAATCATTAAGGCTTGTATTTGACCACAATTGACTTCTCAGATCAACAAGTCTTTCAATTGACCCAATTCGGCTTGTCGGATCAACAAATATCCATAACTTGATCCGTTTCTTTTACAAAGTCACCAAGTACGCACAATGTGACCTAATTCGGCTTCTCGGATCAACAAGCACCAACTATTTGACTCCGTTCGACTTCAAAAATCATTAAGGCTTGTATTTGACCACAATTGACTTCTCGGATCAACAAGTCTTTCAATTGACCCAATTCGGCTTCTCGGATCAACAAGTATCCATAACTTGATCCGTTTCTTTTACCAAGTCACCAAGTACGCACAATGTGACCTAATTCGGCTTCTCGGATCAACAAGCACCAACTATTTGACTCCGTTCGACTTCACGAATCATTAAGGCTTGTATTTGAACCCAATTGACTTCTCGGATCAACAAGTCTTTCAATTGACCCAATTCGGCTTCACGGATCAACAAGTATCCATAACTTGATCCGTTTGTTTTACCAAGTCACCAAGTACGCACAATGTGACCCAATTCGCCTTATCGGATCGACAAGCACCAACTATTTGACTCCATTCGACTTCACGAATCATTAAGGCTTGTATTTGAACACAATTGACTTCTCGGATCAACAAGTCTTTCAATTGACCCAATTCGACTTGTCGGATCAACAAATATCCATAACTTGATCCGTTTCTTTTACAAAGTCACCAAGTACGCACAATGTGACCTAATTCGGCGTCTCGGATCAACAAGCACCAACTATTTGACTCCGTTCGACCTCACGAATCATTAAGGCTTGTATTTGACCACAATTGACTTCACGGATCAACAAGTCTTTCAATTGACCCAATTCGGCTTCACGGATCAACAAGTATCCATAACTTGATCAGTTTGTTTTACCAAGTCACCAAGTACGCACAATGTGACCCAATATGTCTTCTCGGATCAACAAGCACCAACTATTTGACTCCGTTCGACTTCACGAATCATTAAGGCTTGTATTTGAACACAATTGACTTCTCGGATCAACAAGGCTTTCAATTGACCCAATTCGGCTTGTCGGATCAACAAATATCCATAACTTGATCCGTTTCTTTTACAAAGTCACCAAGTACGCACAATGTGACCTAATTCGGCTTCTCGGATCAACAAGCACCAACTATTTGACTACGTTCGACTTCACGAATCATTAAGGCTTGTATTTGACCACAATTGACTTCTCAGATCAACAAGTCTTTCAATTGACCCAATTCGGCTTCTCGGATCAACAAGTATCCATAACTTGATCCGTTTCTTTTACCAAGTCACCAAGTACGCACAATGTGACCTAATTCGGCGTCTCGGATCAACAAGCACCAACTATTTGACTCCGTTTGACCTCACGAATCATTAAGGCTTGTATTTGACCACAATTGACTTCTCGGATCAACAAGTCTTTCAATTGACCCAATTCGGCTTCACGGATCAACAAGTATCCATAACTTGATCAGTTTGTTTTACCAAGTCACCAAGTACGCACAATGTGACCCAATATGCCTTCTCGGATCGACAAGCACCAACTATTTGACTCCGTTCGACTTCACGAATCATAAAGGCTTGTATTTGAACACAATTGACTTCTCGGATCAACAAGTCTTTCAATTGACCCAATTCGACTTGTCGGATCAACAAATATCCATAACTTGATCCGTTTCTTTTACAAAGTCACCAAGTACGCACAATGTGACCTAATTCGGCTTCTCGGATCAACAAGCACCAACTATTTGACTCCGTTCGACTTCACGAATCATTAAGGCTTGTATTTGACCACAATTGACTTCTCAGATCAACAAGTCTTTCAATTGACCCAATTCGGCTTGTCGGATCAACAAATATCCATAACTTGATCCGTTTCTTTTACAAAGTCACCAAGTACGCACAATGTGACCTAATTCGGCTTCTCGGATCAACAAGCACCAACTATTTGACTCCGTTCGACTTCAAAAATCATTAAGGCTTGTATTTGACCACAATTGACTTCTCGGATCAACAAGTCTTTCAATTGACCCAATTCGGCTTCTCGGATCAACAAGTATCCATAACTTGATCCGTTTCTTTTACCAAGTCACCAAGTACGCACAATGTGACCTAATTCGGCTTCTCGGATCAACAAGCACCAACTATTTGACTCCGTTCGACTTCACGAATCATTAAGGCTTGTATTTGAACCCAATTGACTTCTCGGATCAACAAGTCTTTCAATTGACCCAATTCGGCTTCACGGATCAACAAGTATCCATAACTTGATCCGTTTGTTTTACCAAGTCACCAAGTACGCACAATGTGACCCAATTCGCCTTATCGGATCGACAAGCACCAACTATTTGACTCCGTTCGACTTCACGAATCATTAAGGCTTGTATTTGAACACAATTGACTTCTCGGATCAACAAGTCTTTCAATTGACCCAATTCGACTTGTCGGATCAACAAATATCCATAACTTGATCCGTTTCTTTTACAAAGTCACCAAGTACGCACAATGTGACCTAATTCGGCGTCTCGGATCAACAAGCACCAACTATTTGACTCCGTTCGACCTCACGAATCATTAAGGCTTGTATTTGACCACAATTGACTTCACGGATCAACAAGTCTTTCAATTGACCCAATTCGGCTTCACGGATCAACAAGTATCCATAACTTGATCAGTTTGTTTTACCAAGTCACCAAGTACGCACAATGTGACCCAATATGTCTTCTCGGATCAACAAGCACCAACTATTTGACTCCGTTCGACTTCACGAATCATTAAGGCTTGTATTTGAACACAATTGACTTCTCGGATCAACAAGGCTTTCAATTGACCCAATTCGGCTTGTCGGATCAACAAATATCCATAACTTGATCCGTTTCTTTTACAAAGTCACCAAGTACGCACAATGTGACCTAATTCGGCTTCTCGGATCAACAAGCACCAACTATTTGACTACGTTCGACTTCACGAATCATTAAGGCTTGTATTTGACCACAATTGACTTCTCAGATCAACAAGTCTTTCAATTGACCCAATTCGGCTTCTCGGATCAACAAGTATCCATAACTTGATCCGTTTCTTTTACCAAGTCACCAAGTACGCACAATGTGACCTAATTCGGCGTCTCGGATCAACAAGCACCAACTATTTGACTCCGTTCGACCTCACGAATCATTAAGGCTTGTATTTGACCACAATTGACTTCTCGGATCAACAAGTCTTTCAATTGACCCAATTCGGCTTCACGGATCAACAAGTATCCATAACTTGATCAGTTTGTTTTACCAAGTCACCAAGTACGCACAATGTGACCCAATATGCCTTCTCGGATCGACAAGCACCAACTATTTGACTCCGTTCGACTTCACGAATCATAAAGGCTTGTATTTGAACACAATTGACTTCTCGGATCAACAAGTCTTTCAATTGACCCAATTCGACTTGTCGGATCAACAAATATCCATAACTTGATCCGTTTCTTTTACAAAGTCACCAAGTACGCACAATGTGACCTAATTCGGCTTCTCGGATCAACAAGCACCAACTATTTGACTCCGTTCGACTTCACGAATCATTAAGGCTTGTATTTGACCACAATTGACTTCTCAGATCAACAAGTCTTTCAATTGACCCAATTCGGCTTGTCGGATCAACAAATATCCATAACTTGATCCGTTTCTTTTACAAAGTCACCAAGTACGCACAATGTGACCTAATTCGGCTTCTCGGATCAACAAGCACCAACTATTTGACTCCGTTCGACTTCAAAAATCATTAAGGCTTGTATTTGACCACAATTGACTTCTCGGATCAACAAGTCTTTCAATTGACCCAATTCGGCTTCTCGGATCAACAAGTATCCATAACTTGATCCGTTTCTTTTACCAAGTCACCAAGTACGCACAATGTGACCTAATTCGGCTTCTCGGATCAACAAGCACCAACTATTTGACTCCGTTCGACTTCACGAATCATTAAGGCTTGTATTTGAACCCAATTGACTTCTCGGATCAACAAGTCTTTCAATTGACCCAATTCGGCTTCACGGATCAACAAGTATCCATAACTTGATCCGTTTGTTTTACCAAGTCACCAAGTACGCACAATGTGACCCAATTCGCTTTGTCGGATCGACAAGCACCAACTATTTGACTCCGTTCGACTTCACGAATCATTAAGGCTTGTATTTGAACACAATTGACTTCTCGGATCAACAAGTCTTTCAATTGACCCAATTCGACTTGTCGGATCAACAAATATCCATAACTTGATCCGTTTCTTTTACAAAGTCACCAAGTACGCACAATGTGACCTAATTCGGCGTCTCGGATCAACAAGCACCAACTATTTGACTCCGTTCGACCTCACGAATCATTAAGGCTTGTATTTGACCACAATTGACTTCACGGATCAACAAGTCTTTCAATTGACCCAATTCGGCTTCACGGATCAACAAGTATCCATAACTTGATCAGTTTGTTTTACCAAGTCACCAAGTACGCACAATGTGACCCAATATGTCTTCTCGGATCAACAAGCACCAACTATTTGACTCCGTTCGACTTCACGAATCATTAAGGCTTGTATTTGAACACAATTGACTTCTCGGATCAACAAGGCTTTCAATTGACCCAATTCGGCTTGTCGGATCAACAAATATCCATAACTTGATCCGTTTCTTTTACAAAGTCACCAAGTACGCACAATGTGACCTAATTCGGCTTCTCGGATCAACAAGCACCAACTATTTGACTCCGTTCGACTTCACGAATCATTAAGGCTTGTATTTGACCACAATTGACTTCTCAGATCAACAAGTCTTTCAATTGACCCAATTCGGCTTCACGGATCAACAAGTATCTATAACTTGATCCGTTTGTTTTACCAAGTCACCAAGTACGCACAATGTGACCCAATTCGGCTTCTGGGATCAATAAGCACCAACTATTTGACTCCCTTCGACTTCACGAATCATTAAGGCTTGTATTTGAACCCAATTGACTTCTCGGATCAACAAGTCTTTCAATTGACCCAATTCGGCTTCTCGGATCAACAAGTATCCATAACTTGATCCGTTTCTTTTACCAAGTCACCAAGTACGCACAATGTGACCTAATTCGGCTTCTCGGATCAACAACCACCAACTATTTGACTCCGTTCGACTTCACGAATCATTAAGGCTTGTATTTGAACCCAATTGACTTCTCGGATCAACAAGTCTTTCAATTGACCCTGTTCGGCTTCACGGATCAACAAGTATCCATAACTTGATCCGTTTGTTTTACCAAGTCACCAAGTACGCACAATGTGACCCAATTCGCCTTATCGGATCAACAAGCACCAACTATTTGACTCCGTTCGACTTCACGAATCATTAAGGCTTGTATTTGAACCCAATTGACTTCTCAGATCAACAAGTCTTTCAATTGACCCAATTCGGCTTCACGGATCAACAAGTATCCATAACTTGATCCGTTTCTTTTACCAAGTCACCAAGTACGCACAATGTGACCTAATTCGGCTTCTCGGATCAACAAGCACCAACTATTTGACTCCGTTCGACCTCACGAATCAGTTAGGCTTGTATTTGACCACAATTGACTTCTCGGATCAACAAGTCTTTCAATTGACCCAATTCGGCTTCACGGATCAACAAGTATCCATAACTTGATCCGTTTCTTTTACCAAGTCACCAAGTACGCACAATGTGACCTAATTCGGCTTCTCGGATCAACAAGCACCAACTATTTGACTCCGTTCGACCTCACGAATCAGTTAGGCTTGTATTTGACCACAATTGACTTCTCGGATCAACAAGTCTTTCAATTGACCCAATTCGACTTCACGGATCAACATGTATCCATAACTTGAACCGTTTGTTTTACCAAGTCACCAAGTACGCACAATGTGACCCAATATGCCTTCTCGGATCAACAAGCACCAACTATTTGACTCCGTTCGACTTCACGAATCATTAAGGCTTGTATTTGAACCCAATTGACTTCTCGGATCAACAAGTCATTCAATTGACCCAATTCGGCTTCTCGGATCAACAAGTATCCATAACTTGATCCGTTTCTTTTACCAAGTCACCAAGTACGCACAATGTGACCTAATTCGGCTTCTCGGATCAACAAGCACCAACTATTTGACTCCGTTTGACTTCACGAATCATTAAGGCTTGTATTTGACCACAATTGGCTTCTCGGATCAACAAGTCTTTCAATTGACCCAATTCGGCTTAACGGATCAACAAGTATCCATAACTTGATCCGTTTGTTTTACCAAGTCACCAAGTACGCACAATGTGACCCAATATGCCTTCTCGGATCAACAAGCACCAACTATTTGACTCCGTTCGACTTCACGAATCATTAAGGCTTGTATTTAAACACAATTGACTTCTCTGATCAACAAGTCTTTCAATTGACCCAATTCGGCTTCTCGGATGAACAAGTATCCATAACTTGATCCGTTTCTTTAACCAAGTCACCAAGTACGCGCAATGTGACCTAATTCGGCGTCTCGGATCAACAAGCACCAACTATTTGACTCTGTTCGACCTCACGAATCATTAAGGCTTGTATTTGACCACAATTGACTTCTCGGATCAACAAGTCTTTCAATTGACCCAATTCGGCTTCACGGATCAACAAGTATCCATAACTTGATCAGTTTGTTTTACCAAGTCACCAAGTACGCACAATGTGACCCAATATGCCTTCTCGGATCAACAAGCACCATTTGACTCCGTTCGACTTCACGAATCATTAAGGCTTGTATTTGAACACAATTGACTTCTCGGATCAACAAGTCTTTCAATTGACCCAATTCGGCTAGTCGGATCAACAAATATCCATAACTTGATCCGTTTCTTTTACAAATTCACCAAGTACGCACAATGTGACCTAATTCGGCTTCTCGGATCAACAAGCACCAACTATTTGACTCCGTTCGACTTCACGAATCATTAAGGCTTGTATTTGACCACAATTGACTTCTCAGATCAACAAGTCTTTCAATTGACCCAATTCGGCTTCACGGATCAACAAGTATCCATAACTTGATCCGTTTGTTTTACCAAGTCACCAAGTACGCACAATGTGACCCAATTCGGCTTCTGGGATCAACAAGCACCAACTATTGGACTCCCTTCGACTTCACGAATCATTAAGGCTTGTATTTGAACCCAATTGACTTCTCGGATCAACAAGTCTTTCAATTGACCCAATTCGGCTTCTCGGATCAACAAGTATCCATAACTTGATCCGTTTCTTTTACCAAGTCACCAAGTACGCACAATGTGACCTAATTCGGCTTCTCGGATCAACAACCACCAACTATTTGACTCCGTTCGACTTCACGAGTCATTAAGGCTTGTATTTGAACCCAATTGACTTCTCGGATCAACAAGTCTTTCAATTGACCCAATTCGGCTTCACGGATCAACAAGTATCCATAACTTGATCCGTTTGTTTTACCAAGTCACCAAGTATGCACAATGTGACCCAATTCGCCTTATCGGATCAAGAAGCACCAACTATTTGACTCCGTTCGACTTCACGAATCATTAAGGCTTGTATTTGAACACAATTGACTTCTCGGATCAACAAGGCTTTCAATTGACCCAATTCGGCTTGTCGGATCAACAAATATCCATAACTTGATCCGTTTCTTTTACAAAGTCACCAAGTACGCACAATGTGACCTAATTCGGCTTCTCGGATCAACAAGCACCAACTATTTGACTACGTTCGACTTCACGAATCATTAAGGCTTGTATTTGACCACAATTGACTTCTCAGATCAACAAGTCTTTCAATTGACCCAATTCGGCTTCTCGGATCAACAAGTATCCATAACTTGATCCGTTTCTTTTACCAAGTCACCAAGTACGCACAATGTGACCTAATTCGGCGTCTCGGATCAACAAGCACCAACTATTTGACTCCGTTCGACCTCACGAATCATTAAGGCTTGTATTTGACCACAATTGACTTCTCGGATCAACAAGTCTTTCAATTGACCCAATTCGGCTTCACGGATCAACAAGTATCCATAACTTGATCAGTTTGTTTTACCAAGTCACCAAGTACGCACAATGTGACCCAATATGCCTTCTCGGATCGACAAGCACCAACTATTTGACTCCGTTCGACTTCACGAATCATTAAGGCTTGTATTTGAACACAATTGACTTCTCGGATCAACAAGTCTTTCAATTGACCCAATTCGACTTGTCGGATCAACAAATATCCATAACTTGATCCGTTTCTTTTACCAAGTCACCAAGTACGCACAATGTGACCTAATTCGGCGTCTCGGATCAACAAGCACCAACTATTTGACTCCGTTCGACCTCACGAATCATTAAGGCTTGTATTTGACCACAATTGACTTCTCGGATCAACAAGTCTTTCAATTGACCCAATTCGGCTTCACGGATCAACAAGTATCCATAACTTGATCAGTTTGTTTTACCAAGTCACCAAGTACGCACAATGTGACCCAATATGCCTTCTCGGATCGACAAGCACCAACTATTTGACTCCGTTCGACTTCACGAATCATTAAGGCTTGTATTTGAACACAATTGACTTCTCGGATCAACAAGTCTTTCAATTGACCCAATTCGACTTGTCGGATCAACAAATATCCATAACTTGATCCGTTTCTTTTACAAAGTCACCAAGTACGCACAATGTGACCTAATTCGGCTTCTCGGATCAACAAGCACCAACTATTTGACTCCGTTCGACTTCACGAATCATTAAGGCTTGTATTTGACCACAATTGACTTCTCAGATCAACAAGTCTTTCAATTGACCCAATTCGGCTTGTCGGATCAACAAATATCCATAACTTGATCCGTTTCTTTTACAAAGTCACCAAGTACGCACAATGTGACCTAATTCGGCTTCTCGGATCAACAAGCACCAACTATTTGACTCCGTTCGACTTCAAAAATCATTAAGGCTTGTATTTGACCACAATTGACTTCTCGGATCAACAAGTCTTTCAATTGACCCAATTCGGCTTCTCGGATCAACAAGTATCCATAACTTGATCCGTTTCTTTTACCAAGTCACCAAGTACGCACAATGTGACCTAATTCGGCTTCTCGGATCAACAAGCACCAACTATTTGACTCCGTTCGACTTCACGAATCATTAAGGCTTGTATTTGAACCCAATTGACTTCTCGGATCAACAAGTCTTTCAATTGACCCAATTCGGCTTCACGGATCAACAAGTATCCATAACTTGATCCGTTTGTTTTACCAAGTCACCAAGTACGCACAATGTGACCCAATTCGCCTTATCGGATCGACAAGCACCAACTATTTGACTCCGTTCGACTTCACGAATCATTAAGGCTTGTATTTGAACACAATTGACTTCTCGGATCAACAAGTCTTTCAATTGACCCAATTCGACTTGTCGGATCAACAAATATCCATAACTTGATCCGTTTCTTTTACAAAGTCACCAAGTACGCACAATGTGACCTAATTCGGCGTCTCGGATCAACAAGCACCAACTATTTGACTCCGTTCGACCTCACGAATCATTAAGGCTTGTATTTGACCACAATTGACTTCACGGATCAACAAGTCTTTCAATTGACCCAATTCGGCTTCACGGATCAACAAGTATCCATAACTTGATCAGTTTGTTTTACCAAGTCACCAAGTACGCACAATGTGACCCAATATGTCTTCTCGGATCAACAAGCACCAACTATTTGACTCCGTTCGACTTCACGAATCATTAAGGCTTGTATTTGAACACAATTGACTTCTCGGATCAACAAGGCTTTCAATTGACCCAATTCGGCTTGTCGGATCAACAAATATCCATAACTTGATCCGTTTCTTTTACAAAGTCACCAAGTACGCACAATGTGACCTAATTCGGCTTCTCGGATCAACAAGCACCAACTATTTGACTACGTTCGACTTCACGAATCATTAAGGCTTGTATTTGACCACAATTGACTTCTCAGATCAACAAGTCTTTCAATTGACCCAATTCGGCTAGTCGGATAAACAAATATCCATAACTTGATCCGTTTCTTTTACAAAGTCACCAAGTACGCACAATGTGACCTAATTCGGCTTCTCGGATCAACAAGCACCAACTATTTGACTCCGTTCGACTTCAAAAATCATTAAGGCTTGTATTTGACCACAATTGACTTCTCGGATCAACAAGTCTTTCAATTGACCCAATTCGGCTTCTCGGATCAACAAGTATCCATAACTTGATCCGTTTCTTTTACCAAGTCACCAAGTACGCACAATGTGACCTAATTCGGCTTCTCGGATCAACAAGCACCAACTATTTGACTCCGTTCGACTTCACGAATCATTAAGGCTTGTATTTGAACCCAATTGACTTCTCGGATCAACAAGTCTTTCAATTGACCCAATTCGGCTTCACGGATCAACAAGTATCCATAACTTGATCCGTTTGTTTTACCAAGTCACCAAGTACGCACAATGTGACCCAATTCGCCTTATCGGATCGACAAGCACCAACTATTTGACTCCGTTCGACTTCACGAATCATTAAGGCTTGTATTTGAACACAATTGACTTCTCGGATCAACAAGTCTTTCAATTGACCCAATTCGACTTGTCGGATCAACAAATATCCATAACTTGATCCGTTTCTTTTACAAAGTCACCAAGTACGCACAATGTGACCTAATTCGGCGTCTCGGATCAACAAGCACCAACTATTTGACTCCGTTCGACCTCACGAATCATTAAGGCTTGTATTTGACCACAATTGACTTCACGGATCAACAAGTCTTTCAATTGACCCAATTCGGCTTCACGGATCAACAAGTATCCATAACTTGATCAGTTTGTTTTACCAAGTCACCAAGTACGCACAATGTGACCCAATATGTCTTCTCGGATCAACAAGCACCAACTATTTGACTCCGTTCGACTTCACGAATCATTAAGGCTTGTATTTGAACACAATTGACTTCTCGGATCAACAAGGCTTTCAATTGACCCAATTCGGCTTGTCGGATCAACAAATATCCATAACTTGATCCGTTTCTTTTACAAAGTCACCAAGTACGCACAATGTGACCTAATTCGGCTTCTCGGATCAACAAGCACCAACTATTTGACTACGTTCGACTTCACGAATCATTAAGGCTTGTATTTGACCACAATTGACTTCTCAGATCAACAAGTCTTTCAATTGACCCAATTCGGCTTCTCGGATCAACAAGTATCCATAACTTGATCCGTTTCTTTTACCAAGTCACCAAGTACGCACAATGTGACCTAATTCGGCGTCTCGGATCAACAAGCACCAACTATTTGACTCCGTTCGACCTCACGAATCATTAAGGCTTGTATTTGACCACAATTGACTTCTCGGATCAACAAGTCTTTCAATTGACCCAATTCGGCTTCACGGATCAACAAGTATCCATAACTTGATCAGTTTGTTTTACCAAGTCACCAAGTACGCACAATGTGACCCAATATGCCTTCTCGGATCGACAAGCACCAACTATTTGACTCCGTTCGACTTCACGAATCATTAAGGCTTGTATTTGAACACAATTGACTTCTCGGATCAACAAGTCTTTCAATTGACCCAATTCGACTTGTCGGATCAACAAATATCCATAACTTGATCCGTTTCTTTTACCAAGTCACCAAGTACGCACAATGTGACCTAATTCGGCGTCTCGGATCAACAAGCACCAACTATTTGACTCCGTTCGACCTCACGAATCATTAAGGCTTGTATTTGACCACAATTGACTTCTCGGATCAACAAGTCTTTCAATTGACCCAATTCGGCTTCACGGATCAACAAGTATCCATAACTTGATCAGTTTGTTTTACCAAGTCACCAAGTACGCACAATGTGACCCAATATGCCTTCTCGGATCGACAAGCACCAACTATTTGACTCCGTTCGACTTCACGAATCATTAAGGCTTGTATTTGAACACAATTGACTTCTCGGATCAACAAGTCTTTCAATTGACCCAATTCGACTTGTCGGATCAACAAATATCCATAACTTGATCCGTTTCTTTTACAAAGTCACCAAGTACGCACAATGTGACCTAATTCGGCTTCTCGGATCAACAAGCACCAACTATTTGACTCCGTTCGACTTCACGAATCATTAAGGCTTGTATTTGACCACAATTGACTTCTCAGATCAACAAGTCTTTCAATTGACCCAATTCGGCTTGTCGGATCAACAAATATCCATAACTTGATCCGTTTCTTTTACAAAGTCACCAAGTACGCACAATGTGACCTAATTCGGCTTCTCGGATCAACAAGCACCAACTATTTGACTCCGTTCGACTTCAAAAATCATTAAGGCTTGTATTTGACCACAATTGACTTCTCGGATCAACAAGTCTTTCAATTGACCCAATTCGGCTTCTCGGATCAACAAGTATCCATAACTTGATCCGTTTCTTTTACCAAGTCACCAAGTACGCACAATGTGACCTAATTCGGCTTCTCGGATCAACAAGCACCAACTATTTGACTCCGTTCGACTTCACGAATCATTAAGGCTTGTATTTGAACCCAATTGACTTCTCGGATCAACAAGTCTTTCAATTGACCCAATTCGGCTTCACGGATCAACAAGTATCCATAACTTGATCCGTTTGTTTTACCAAGTCACCAAGTACGCACAATGTGACCCAATTCGCCTTATCGGATCGACAAGCACCAACTATTTGACTCCGTTCGACTTCACGAATCATTAAGGCTTGTATTTGAACACAATTGACTTCTCGGATCAACAAGTCTTTCAATTGACCCAATTCGACTTGTCGGATCAACAAATATCCATAACTTGATCCGTTTCTTTTACAAAGTCACCAAGTACGCACAATGTGACCTAATTCGGCGTCTCGGATCAACAAGCACCAACTATTTGACTCCGTTCGACCTCACGAATCATTAAGGCTTGTATTTGACCACAATTGACTTCACGGATCAACAAGTCTTTCAATTGACCCAATTCGGCTTCACGGATCAACAAGTATCCATAACTTGATCAGTTTGTTTTACCAAGTCACCAAGTACGCACAATGTGACCCAATATGTCTTCTCGGATCAACAAGCACCAACTATTTGACTCCGTTCGACTTCACGAATCATTAAGGCTTGTATTTGAACACAATTGACTTCTCGGATCAACAAGGCTTTCAATTGACCCAATTCGGCTTGTCGGATCAACAAATATCCATAACTTGATCCGTTTCTTTTACAAAGTCACCAAGTACGCACAATGTGACCTAATTCGGCTTCTCGGATCAACAAGCACCAACTATTTGACTACGTTCGACTTCACGAATCATTAAGGCTTGTATTTGACCACAATTGACTTCTCAGATCAACAAGTCTTTCAATTGACCCAATTCGGCTAGTCGGATAAACAAATATCCATAACTTGATCCGTTTCTTTTACAAAGTCACCAAGTACGCACAATGTGACCTAATTCGGCTTCTCGGATCAACAAGCACCAACTATTTGACTCCGTTCGACTTCAAAAATCATTAAGGCTTGTATTTGACCACAATTGACTTCTCGGATCAACAAGTCTTTCAATTGACCCAATTCGGCTTCTCGGATCAACAAGTATCCATAACTTGATCCGTTTCTTTTACAAAGTCACCAAGTACGCACAATGTGACCTAATTCGGCTTCTCGGATCAACAAGCACCAACTATTTGACTACGTTCGACTTCACGAATCATTAAGGCTTGTATTTGACCACAATTGACTTCTCAGATCAACAAGTCTTTCAATTGACCCAATTCGGCTTCTCGGATCAACAAGTATCCATAACTTGATCCGTTTCTTTTACCAAGTCACCAAGTACGCACAATGTGACCTAATTCGGCGTCTCGGATCAACAAGCACCAACTATTTGACTCCGTTCGACCTCACGAATCATTAAGGCTTGTATTTGACCACAATTGACTTCTCGGATCAACAAGTCTTTCAATTGACCCAATTCGGCTTCACGGATCAACAAGTATCCATAACTTGATCAGTTTGTTTTACCAAGTCACCAAGTACGCACAATGTGACCCAATATGCCTTCTCGGATCGACAAGCACCAACTATTTGACTCCGTTCGACTTCACGAATCATTAAGGCTTGTATTTGAACACAATTGACTTCTCGGATCAACAAGTCTTTCAATTGACCCAATTCGACTTGTCGGATCAACAAATATCCATAACTTGATCCGTTTCTTTTACCAAGTCACCAAGTACGCACAATGTGACCTAATTCGGCGTCTCGGATCAACAAGCACCAACTATTTGACTCCGTTCGACCTCACGAATCATTAAGGCTTGTATTTGACCACAATTGACTTCTCGGATCAACAAGTCTTTCAATTGACCCAATTCGGCTTCACGGATCAACAAGTATCCATAACTTGATCAGTTTGTTTTACCAAGTCACCAAGTACGCACAATGTGACCCAATATGCCTTCTCGGATCGACAAGCACCAACTATTTGACTCCGTTCGACTTCACGAATCATTAAGGCTTGTATTTGAACACAATTGACTTCTCGGATCAACAAGTCTTTCAATTGACCCAATTCGACTTGTCGGATCAACAAATATCCATAACTTGATCCGTTTCTTTTACAAAGTCACCAAGTACGCACAATGTGACCTAATTCGGCTTCTCGGATCAACAAGCACCAACTATTTGACTCCGTTCGACTTCACGAATCATTAAGGCTTGTATTTGACCACAATTGACTTCTCAGATCAACAAGTCTTTCAATTGACCCAATTCGGCTTGTCGGATCAACAAATATCCATAACTTGATCCGTTTCTTTTACAAAGTCACCAAGTACGCACAATGTGACCTAATTCGGCTTCTCGGATCAACAAGCACCAACTATTTGACTCCGTTCGACTTCAAAAATCATTAAGGCTTGTATTTGACCACAATTGACTTCTCGGATCAACAAGTCTTTCAATTGACCCAATTCGGCTTCTCGGATCAACAAGTATCCATAACTTGATCCGTTTCTTTTACCAAGTCACCAAGTACGCACAATGTGACCTAATTCGGCTTCTCGGATCAACAAGCACCAACTATTTGACTCCGTTCGACTTCACGAATCATTAAGGCTTGTATTTGAACCCAATTGACTTCTCGGATCAACAAGTCTTTCAATTGACCCAATTCGGCTTCACGGATCAACAAGTATCCATAACTTGATCCGTTTGTTTTACCAAGTCACCAAGTACGCACAATGTGACCCAATTCGCCTTATCGGATCGACAAGCACCAACTATTTGACTCCGTTCGACTTCACGAATCATTAAGGCTTGTATTTGAACACAATTGACTTCTCGGATCAACAAGTCTTTCAATTGACCCAATTCGACTTGTCGGATCAACAAATATCCATAACTTGATCCGTTTCTTTTACAAAGTCACCAAGTACGCACAATGTGACCTAATTCGGCGTCTCGGATCAACAAGCACCAACTATTTGACTCCGTTCGACCTCACGAATCATTAAGGCTTGTATTTGACCACAATTGACTTCACGGATCAACAAGTCTTTCAATTGACCCAATTCGGCTTCACGGATCAACAAGTATCCATAACTTGATCAGTTTGTTTTACCAAGTCACCAAGTACGCACAATGTGACCCAATATGTCTTCTCGGATCAACAAGCACCAACTATTTGACTCCGTTCGACTTCACGAATCATTAAGGCTTGTATTTGAACACAATTGACTTCTCGGATCAACAAGGCTTTCAATTGACCCAATTCGGCTTGTCGGATCAACAAATATCCATAACTTGATCCGTTTCTTTTACAAAGTCACCAAGTACGCACAATGTGACCTAATTCGGCTTCTCGGATCAACAAGCACCAACTATTTGACTACGTTCGACTTCACGAATCATTAAGGCTTGTATTTGACCACAATTGACTTCTCAGATCAACAAGTCTTTCAATTGACCCAATTCGGCTAGTCGGATAAACAAATATCCATAACTTGATCCGTTTCTTTTACAAAGTCACCAAGTACGCACAATGTGACCTAATTCGGCTTCTCGGATCAACAAGCACCAACTATTTGACTCCGTTCGACTTCAAAAATCATTAAGGCTTGTATTTGACCACAATTGACTTCTCGGATCAACAAGTCTTTCAATTGACCCAATTCGGCTTCTCGGATCAACAAGTATCCATAACTTGATCCGTTTCTTTTACCAAGTCACCAAGTACGCACAATGTGACCTAATTCGGCTTCTCGGATCAACAAGCACCAACTATTTGACTCCGTTCGACTTCACGAATCATTAAGGCTTGTATTTGAACCCAATTGACTTCTCGGATCAACAAGTCTTTCAATTGACCCAATTCGGCTTCACGGATCAACAAGTATCCATAACTTGATCCGTTTGTTTTACCAAGTCACCAAGTACGCACAATGTGACCCAATTCGCCTTATCGGATCGACAAGCACCAACTATTTGACTCCGTTCGACTTCACGAATCATTAAGGCTTGTATTTGAACACAATTGACTTCTCGGATCAACAAGTCTTTCAATTGACCCAATTCGACTTGTCGGATCAACAAATATCCATAACTTGATCCGTTTCTTTTACAAAGTCACCAAGTACGCACAATGTGACCTAATTCGGCGTCTCGGATCAACAAGCACCAACTATTTGACTCCGTTCGACCTCACGAATCATTAAGGCTTGTATTTGACCACAATTGACTTCACGGATCAACAAGTCTTTCAATTGACCCAATTCGGCTTCACGGATCAACAAGTATCCATAACTTGATCAGTTTGTTTTACCAAGTCACCAAGTACGCACAATGTGACCCAATATGTCTTCTCGGATCAACAAGCACCAACTATTTGACTCCGTTCGACTTCACGAATCATTAAGGCTTGTATTTGAACACAATTGACTTCTCGGATCAACAAGGCTTTCAATTGACCCAATTCGGCTTGTCGGATCAACAAATATCCATAACTTGATCCGTTTCTTTTACAAAGTCACCAAGTACGCACAATGTGACCTAATTCGGCTTCTCGGATCAACAAGCACCAACTATTTGACTACGTTCGACTTCACGAATCATTAAGGCTTGTATTTGACCACAATTGACTTCTCAGATCAACAAGTCTTTCAATTGACCCAATTCGGCTTCTCGGATCAACAAGTATCCATAACTTGATCCGTTTCTTTTACCAAGTCACCAAGTACGCACAATGTGACCTAATTCGGCGTCTCGGATCAACAAGCACCAACTATTTGACTCCGTTCGACCTCACGAATCATTAAGGCTTGTATTTGACCACAATTGACTTCTCGGATCAACAAGTCTTTCAATTGACCCAATTCGGCTTCACGGATCAACAAGTATCCATAACTTGATCAGTTTGTTTTACCAAGTCACCAAGTACGCACAATGTGACCCAATATGCCTTCTCGGATCGACAAGCACCAACTATTTGACTCCGTTCGACTTCACGAATCATTAAGGCTTGTATTTGAACACAATTGACTTCTCGGATCAACAAGTCTTTCAATTGACCCAATTCGACTTGTCGGATCAACAAATATCCATAACTTGATCCGTTTCTTTTACCAAGTCACCAAGTACGCACAATGTGACCTAATTCGGCGTCTCGGATCAACAAGCACCAACTATTTGACTCCGTTCGACCTCACGAATCATTAAGGCTTGTATTTGACCACAATTGACTTCTCGGATCAACAAGTCTTTCAATTGACCCAATTCGGCTTCACGGATCAACAAGTATCCATAACTTGATCAGTTTGTTTTACCAAGTCACCAAGTACGCACAATGTGACCCAATATGCCTTCTCGGATCGACAAGCACCAACTATTTGACTCCGTTCGACTTCACGAATCATTAAGGCTTGTATTTGAACACAATTGACTTCTCGGATCAACAAGTCTTTCAATTGACCCAATTCGACTTGTCGGATCAACAAATATCCATAACTTGATCCGTTTCTTTTACAAAGTCACCAAGTACGCACAATGTGACCTAATTCGGCTTCTCGGATCAACAAGCACCAACTATTTGACTCCGTTCGACTTCACGAATCATTAAGGCTTGTATTTGACCACAATTGACTTCTCAGATCAACAAGTCTTTCAATTGACCCAATTCGGCTTGTCGGATCAACAAATATCCATAACTTGATCCGTTTCTTTTACAAAGTCACCAAGTACGCACAATGTGACCTAATTCGGCTTCTCGGATCAACAAGCACCAACTATTTGACTCCGTTCGACTTCAAAAATCATTAAGGCTTGTATTTGACCACAATTGACTTCTCGGATCAACA
The DNA here is from genome assembly GCA_958295605.1 of Ajuga chamaepitys. Lineage (NCBI taxonomy): Eukaryota > Viridiplantae > Streptophyta > Magnoliopsida > Lamiales > Lamiaceae > Ajuga > Ajuga chamaepitys. The sequence continues at coordinate 26,744,344 of OY282507.1, forward strand.
AGTCTTTCAATTGACCCAATTCGGCTTCTCGGATCAACAAGTATCCATAACTTGATCCGTTTCTTTTACCAAGTCACCAAGTACGCACAATGTGACCTAATTCGGCTTCTCGGATCAACAAGCACCAACTATTTGACTCCGTTCGACTTCACGAATCATTAAGGCTTGTATTTGAACCCAATTGACTTCTCGGATCAACAAGTCTTTCAATTGACCCAATTCGGCTTCACGGATCAACAAGTATCCATAACTTGATCCGTTTGTTTTACCAAGTCACCAAGTACGCACAATGTGACCCAATTCGCCTTATCGGATCGACAAGCACCAACTATTTGACTCCGTTCGACTTCACGAATCATTAAGGCTTGTATTTGAACACAATTGACTTCTCGGATCAACAAGTCTTTCAATTGACCCAATTCGACTTGTCGGATCAACAAATATCCATAACTTGATCCGTTTCTTTTACAAAGTCACCAAGTACGCACAATGTGACCTAATTCGGCGTCTCGGATCAACAAGCACCAACTATTTGACTCCGTTCGACCTCACGAATCATTAAGGCTTGTATTTGACCACAATTGACTTCACGGATCAACAAGTCTTTCAATTGACCCAATTCGGCTTCACGGATCAACAAGTATCCATAACTTGATCAGTTTGTTTTACCAAGTCACCAAGTACGCACAATGTGACCCAATATGTCTTCTCGGATCAACAAGCACCAACTATTTGACTCCGTTCGACTTCACGAATCATTAAGGCTTGTATTTGAACACAATTGACTTCTCGGATCAACAAGGCTTTCAATTGACCCAATTCGGCTTGTCGGATCAACAAATATCCATAACTTGATCCGTTTCTTTTACAAAGTCACCAAGTACGCACAATGTGACCTAATTCGGCTTCTCGGATCAACAAGCACCAACTATTTGACTACGTTCGACTTCACGAATCATTAAGGCTTGTATTTGACCACAATTGACTTCTCAGATCAACAAGTCTTTCAATTGACCCAATTCGGCTTCTCGGATCAACAAGTATCCATAACTTGATCCGTTTCTTTTACCAAGTCACCAAGTACGCACAATGTGACCTAATTCGGCGTCTCGGATCAACAAGCACCAACTATTTGACTCCGTTCGACCTCACGAATCATTAAGGCTTGTATTTGACCACAATTGACTTCTCGGATCAACAAGTCTTTCAATTGACCCAATTCGGCTTCACGGATCAACAAGTATCCATAACTTGATCAGTTTGTTTTACCAAGTCACCAAGTACGCACAATGTGACCCAATATGCCTTCTCGGATCGACAAGCACCAACTATTTGACTCCGTTCGACTTCACGAATCATAAAGGCTTGTATTTGAACACAATTGACTTCTCGGATCAACAAGTCTTTCAATTGACCCAATTCGACTTGTCGGATCAACAAATATCCATAACTTGATCCGTTTCTTTTACAAAGTCACCAAGTACGCACAATGTGACCTAATTCGGCTTCTCGGATCAACAAGCACCAACTATTTGACTCCGTTCGACTTCACGAATCATTAAGGCTTGTATTTGACCACAATTGACTTCTCAGATCAACAAGTCTTTCAATTGACCCAATTCGGCTTGTCGGATCAACAAATATCCATAACTTGATCCGTTTCTTTTACAAAGTCACCAAGTACGCACAATGTGACCTAATTCGGCTTCTCGGATCAACAAGCACCAACTATTTGACTCCGTTCGACTTCAAAAATCATTAAGGCTTGTATTTGACCACAATTGACTTCTCGGATCAACAAGTCTTTCAATTGACCCAATTCGGCTTCTCGGATCAACAAGTATCCATAACTTGATCCGTTTCTTTTACCAAGTCACCAAGTACGCACAATGTGACCTAATTCGGCTTCTCGGATCAACAAGCACCAACTATTTGACTCCGTTCGACTTCACGAATCATTAAGGCTTGTATTTGAACCCAATTGACTTCTCGGATCAACAAGTCTTTCAATTGACCCAATTCGGCTTCACGGATCAACAAGTATCCATAACTTGATCCGTTTGTTTTACCAAGTCACCAAGTACGCACAATGTGACCCAATTCGCTTTATCGGATCGACAAGCACCAACTATTTGACTCCGTTCGACTTCACGAATCATTAAGGCTTGTATTTGAACACAATTGACTTCTCGGATCAACAAGTCTTTCAATTGACCCAATTCGACTTGTCGGATCAACAAATATCCATAACTTGATCCGTTTCTTTTACAAAGTCACCAAGTACGCACAATGTGACCTAATTCGGCGTCTCGGATCAACAAGCACCAACTATTTGACTCCGTTCGACCTCACGAATCATTAAGGCTTGTATTTGACCACAATTGACTTCACGGATCAACAAGTCTTTCAATTGACCCAATTCGGCTTCACGGATCAACAAGTATCCATAACTTGATCAGTTTGTTTTACCAAGTCACCAAGTACGCACAATGTGACCCAATATGTCTTCTCAGATCAACAAGCACCAACTATTTGACTCCGTTCGACTTCACGAATCATTAAGGCTTGTATTTGAACACAATTGACTTCTCGGATCAACAAGGCTTTCAACTGACCCAATTCGGCTTGTCGGATCAACAAATATCCATAACTTGATCCGTTTCTTTTACAAAGTCACCAAGTACGCACAATGTGACCTAATTCGGCTTCTCGGATCAACAAGCACCAACTATTTGACTCCGTTCGACTTCACGAATCATTAAGGCTTGTATTTGACCACAATTGACTTCTCAGATCAACAAGTCTTTCAATTGACCAAATTCGGCTTCACGGATCAACAAGTATCTATAACTTGATCCGTTTGTTTTACCAAGTCACCAAGTACGCACAATGTGACCCAATTCGGCTTCTGGGATCAACAAGCACCAACTATTTGACTCCCTTCGACTTCACGAATCATTAAGGCTTGTATTTGAACCCAATTGACTTCTCGGATCAACAAGTCTTTCAATTGACCCAATTCGGCTTCTCGGATCAACAAGTATCCATAACTTGATCCGTTTCTTTTACCAAGTCACCAAGTACGCACAATGTGACCTAATTCGGCTTCTCGGATCAACAACCACCAACTATTTGACTCCGTTCGACTTCACGAATCATTAAGGCTTGTATTTGAACCCAATTGACTTCTCGGATCAACAAGTCTTTCAATTGACCCTGTTCGGCTTCACGGATCAACAAGTATCCATAACTTGATCCGTTTGTTTTACCAAGTCACCAAGTACGCACAATGTGACCCAATTCGCCTTATCGGATCAACAAGCACCAACTATTTGACTCCGTTCGACTTCACGAATCATTAAGGCTTGTATTTGAACCCAATTGACTTCTCAGATCAACAAGTCTTTCAATTGACCCAATTCGGCTTCACGGATCAACAAGTATCCATAACTTGATCCGTTTCTTTTACCAAGTCACCAAGTACGCACAATGTGACCTAATTCGGCTTCTCGGATCAACAAGCACCAACTATTTGACTCCGTTCGACCTCACGAATCAGTTAGGCTTGTATTTGACCACAATTGACTTCTCGGATCAACAAGTCTTTCAATTGACCCAATTCGACTTCACGGATCAACATGTATCCATAACTTGAACCGTTTGTTTTACCAAGTCACCAAGTACGCACAATGTGACCCAATATGCCTTCTCGGATCAACAAGCACCAACTATTTGACTCCGTTCGACTTCACGAATCATTAAGGCTTGTATTTGAACCCAATTGACTTCTCGGATCAACAAGTCATTCAATTGACCCAATTCGGATTCTCGGATCAACAAGTATCCATAACTTGATCCGTTTCTTTTACCAAGTGACCAGGTACGCACAATGTGACCTAATTCGGCTTCTCGGATCAACAAGCACCAACTATTTGACTCCGTTTGACTTCACGAATCATTAAGGCTTGTATTTGACCACAATTGGCTTCTCGGATCAACAAGTCTTTCAATTGACCCAATTCGGCTTAACGGATCAACAAGTATCCATAACTTGATCCGTTTGTTTTACCAAGTCACCAAGTACGCACAATGTGACCCAATATGCCTTCTCGGATCAACAAGCACCAACTATTTGACTCCGTTCGACTTCACGAATCATTAAGGCTTGTATTTAAACACAATTGACTTCTCTGATCAACAAGTCTTTCAATTGACCCAATTCGGCTTCTCGGATGAACAAGTATCCATAACTTGATCCGTTTCTTTAACCAAGTCACCAAGTACGCGCAATGTGACCTAATTCGGCGTCTCGGATCAACAAGCACCAACTATTTGACTCCGTTCGACCTCACGAATCATTAAGGCTTGTATTTGACCACAATTGACTTCTCGGATCAACAAGTCTTTCAATTGACCCAATTCGGCTTCACGGATCAACAAGTATCCATAACTTGATCAGTTTGTTTTACCAAGTCACCAAGTACGCACAATGTGACCCAATATGCCTTCTCGGATCAACAAGCACCATTTGACTCCGTTCGACTTCACGAATCATTAAGGCTTGTATTTGAACACAATTGACTTCTCGGATCAACAAGTCTTTCAATTGACCCAATTCGGCTAGTCGGATCAACAAATATCCATAACTTGATCCGTTTCTTTTACAAATTCACCAAGTACGCACAATGTGACCTAATTCGGCTTCTCGGATCAACAAGCACCAACTATTTGACTCCGTTCGACTTCACGAATCATTAAGGCTTGTATTTGACCACAATTGACTTCTCAGATCAACAAGTCTTTCAATTGACCCAATTCGGCTTCACGGATCAACAAGTATCCATAACTTGATCCGTTTGTTTTACCAAGTCACCAAGTACGCACAATGTGACCCAATTCGGCTTCTGGGATCAACAAGCACCAACTATTGGACTCCCTTCGACTTCACGAATCATTAAGGCTTGTATTTGAACCCAATTGACTTCTCGGATCAACAAGTCTTTCAATTGACCCAATTCGGCTTCTCGGATCAACAAGTATCCATAACTTGATCCGTTTCTTTTACCAAGTCACCAAGTACGCACAATGTGACCTAATTCGGCTTCTCGGATCAACAACCACCAACTATTTGACTCCGTTCGACTTCACGAGTCATTAAGGCTTGTATTTGAACCCAATTGACTTCTCGGATCAACAAGTCTTTCAATTGACCCAATTCGGCTTCACGGATCAACAAGTATCCATAACTTGATCCGTTTGTTTTACCAAGTCACCAAGTATGCACAATGTGACCCAATTCGCCTTATCGGATCAAGAAACACCAACTATTTGACTCCGTTCGACTTCACGAATCATTAAGGCTTGTATTTGAACCCAATTGACTTCTCAGATCAACAAGTCTTTCAATTGACCCAATTCGGCTTCACGGATCAACAAGTATCCATAACTTGATCCGTTTCTTTTACCAAGTCACCAAGTACGCACAATGTGACCTAATTCGGCTTCTCGGATCAACAAGCACCAACTATTTGACTCCGTTCGACCTCACGAATCATTAAGGCTTGTATTTAACCACAATTGACTTCTCGGATCAACAAGTCTTTCAATTGACCCAATTCGGCTTCACGGATCAACAAGTATCCATAACGTGATCCGTTTGTTTTACCAAGTCACCAAGTACGCACAATGTGACCCAATATGCCTTCTCGGATCAACAAGCACCAACTATTTGACTCCGTTCGACTTCACGAATCATTAAGGCTTGTATTTAAACACAATTGACTTCTCGGATCAACAAGTCTTTCAATTGACCCAATTCGGCTAGTCGGATCAACAAATATCCATAACTTGATCCGTTTCTTTTACAAATTCACCAAATACGCACAATGTGATCTAATTCGGCTTCTCGGATCAACAAGCACCAACTATTTGACTCCGTTCGACTTCACGAATCATTAAGGCTTGTATTTGACCACAATTGACTTCTCAGATCAACAAGTCTTTCAATTGACCCAATTCGGCTTCACGGATCAACAAGTATCCATAACTTGATCCGTTTGTTTTACCAAGTCACCAAGTACGCACAATGTGACCCAATTCGGCTTCTAGGATCAACAAGCACCAACTATTGGACTCCCTTCGACTTCACGAATCATTAAGGCTTGTATTTGAACCCAATTGACTTCTCGGATCAACAAGTCTTTCAATTGACCCAATTCGGCTTCACGGATCAACAAGTATCCATAACTTGATCCGTTTCTTTTACCAAGTCACCAAGTACGCACAATGTGACCTAATTCGGCTTCTCGGATCAACAAGCACCAACTATTTGACTCCGTTCGACCTCACGAATCATTAAGGCTTGTATTTAACCACAATTGACTTCTCGGATCAACAAGTCTTTCAATTGACCCAATTCGGCTTCACGGATCAACAAGTATCCATAACGTGATCCGTTTGTTTTACCCAGTCACCAAGTACGCACAATGTGACCCAATATGCCTTCTCGGATCAACAAGCACCAACTATTTGACTCCGTTCGACTTCACGAATCATTAAGGCTTGTATTTAAACACAATTGACTTCTCGGATCAACAAGTCTTTCAATTGACCCAATTCGACTTCTCGGATCAACAAGTATCCATAACTTGATCCGTTTCTTTTACCAAGTCACCAAGTACGCACAATGTGACCTAATTCGGCTTCTCGGATCAACAAGCACCAACTATTTGACTCCGTTCGACTTCACGAATCATTAAGGCTTGTATTTGAACCCAATTGACTTCTCGGATCAACAAGTCTTTCAATTGACCCAATTCGGCTTCACGGATCAACAAGTATCCATAACTTGATCCGTTTGTTTTACCAAGTCACCAAGTACGCACAATGTGACCCAATTCGCCTTATCGGATCGACAAGCACCAACTATTTGACTCCGTTCGACTTCACGAATCATTAAGGCTTGTATTTGAACACAATTGACTTCTCGGATCAACAAGTCTTTCAATTGACCCAATTCGACTTGTCGGATCAACAAATATCCATAACTTGATCCGTTTCTTTTACAAAGTCACCAAGTACGCACAATGTGACCTAATTCGGCTTCTCGGATCAACAAGCACCAACTATTTGACTCCGTTCGACTTCACGAATCATTAAGGCTTGTATTTGACCACAATTGACTTCTCAGATCAACAAGTCTTTCAATTGACCCAATTCGGCTTGTCGGATCAACAAATATACATAACTTGATCCGTTTCTTTTACAAAGTCACCAAGTACGCACAATGTGACCCAATATGCCTTCTCGGATCAACAAGCACCATTTGACTCCGTTCGACTTCACGAATCATTAAGGCTTGTATTTGAACACAATTGACTTCTCGGATCAACAAGTCTTTCAATTGACCCAATTCGGCTTCTCGGATCAACAAGTATCCATAACTTGATCCGTTTCTTTTACCAAGTCACCAAGTACGCACAATGTGACCTAATTCGGCTTCTCGGATCAACAAGCACCAACTATTTGACTCCGTTCGACTTCACGAATCATTAAGGCTTGTATTTGACCACAATTGACTTCTCAGATCAACAAGTCTTTCAATTGACCCAATTCGGCTTGTCGGATCAACAAATATCCATAACTTGATCCGTTTCTTTTACAAAGTCACCAAGTACGCACAATGTGACCTAATTCGGCTTCTCGGATCAACAAGCACCAACTATTTGACTCCGTTCGACTTCAAAAATCATTAAGGCTTGTATTTGACCACAATTGACTTCTCGGATCAACAAGTCTTTCAATTGACCCAATTCGGCTTCACGGATCATAAAGTATCCATAACTTGATCCGTTTGTTTTACCAAGTCACCAAGTACACACAATGTGACCCAATTCGCCTTATCGGATCGACAAGCACCAACTATTTGACTCCGTTCGACTTCACGAATCATTAAGGCTTGTATTTGAACACAATTGACTTCTCGGATCAACAAGTCTTTCAATTGACCCAATTCGACTTGTCGGATCAACAAATATCCATAACTTGATCCGTTTCTTTTACAAAGTCACCAAGTACGCACAATGTGACCTAATTCGGCTTCTCGGATCAACAAGCACCAACTATTTGACTCCGTTCGACTTCACGAATCATTAAGGCTTGTATTTGACCACAATTGACTTCTCAGATCAACAAGTCTTTCAATTGACCCAATTCGGCTTGTCGGATCAACAAATATACATAACTTGATCCGTTTCTTTTACAAAGTCACCAAGTACGCACAATGTGACCCAATATGCCTTCTCGGATCAACAAGCACCATTTGACTCCGTTCGACTTCACGAATCATTAAGGCTTGTATTTGAACACAATTGACTTCTCGGATCAACAAGTCTTTCAATTGACCCAATTCGGCTTCTCGGATCAACAAGTATCCATAACTTGATCCGTTTCTTTTACCAAGTCACCAAGTACGCACAATGTGACCTAATTCGGCTTCTCGGATCAACAAGCACCAACTATTTGACTCCGTTCGACTTCACGAATCATTAAGGCTTGTATTTGACCACAATTGACTTCTCAGATCAACAAGTCTTTCAATTGACCCAATTCGGCTTGTCGGATCAACAAATATCCATAACTTGATCCGTTTCTTTTACAAAGTCACCAAGTACGCACAATGTGACCTAATTCGGCTTCTCGGATCAACAAGCACCAACTATTTGACTCCGTTCGACTTCAAAAATCATTAAGGCTTGTATTTGACCACAATTGACTTCTCGGATCAACAAGTCTTTCAATTGACCCAATTCGGCTTCACGGATCATAAAGTATCCATAACTTGATCCGTTTGTTTTACCAAGTCACCAAGTACACACAATGTGACCCAATTCGCCTTATCGGATCGACAAGCACCAACTATTTGACTCCGTTCGACTTCACGAATCATTAAGGCTTGTATTTGAACACAATTGACTTCTCGGATCAACAAGTCTTTCAATTGACCCAATTCGACTTGTCGGATCAACAAATATCCATAACTTGATCCGTTTCTTTTACAAAGTCACCAAGTACGCACAATGTGACCTAATTCGGCTTCTCGGATCAACAAGCACCAACTATTTGACTCCGTTCGACTTCACGAATCATTAAGGCTTGTATTTGACCACAATTGACTTCTCAGATCAACAAGTCTTTCAATTGACCCAATTCGGCTTGTCGGATCAACAAATATACATAACTTGATCCGTTTCTTTTACAAAGTCACCAAGTACGCACAATGTGACCCAATATGCCTTCTCGGATCAACAAGCACCATTTGACTCCGTTCGACTTCACGAATCATTAAGGCTTGTATTTGAACACAATTGACTTCTCGGATCAACAAGTCTTTCAATTGACCCAATTCGGCTTCTCGGATCAACAAGTATCCATAACTTGATCCGTTTCTTTTACCAAGTCACCAAGTACGCACAATGTGACCTAATTCGGCTTCTCGGATCAACAAGCACCAACTATTTGACTCCGTTCGACTTCACGAATCATTAAGGCTTGTATTTGACCACAATTGACTTCTCAGATCAACAAGTCTTTCAATTGACCCAATTCGGCTTGTCGGATCAACAAATATCCATAACTTGATCCGTTTCTTTTACAAAGTCACCAAGTACGCACAATGTGACCTAATTCGGCTTCTCGGATCAACAAGCACCAACTATTTGACTCCGTTCGACTTCAAAAATCATTAAGGCTTGTATTTGACCACAATTGACTTCTCGGATCAACAAGTCTTTCAATTGACCCAATTCGGCTTCTCGGATCAACAAGTATCCATAACTTGATCCGTTTCTTTTACCAAGTCACCAAGTACGCACAATGTGACCTAATTCGGCTTCTCGGATCAACAAGCACCAACTATTTGACTCCGTTCGACTTCACGAATCATTAAGGCTTGTATTTGAACCCAATTGACTTCTCGGATCAACAAGTCTTTCAATTGACCCAATTCGGCTTCACGGATCAACCAGTATCCATAACTTGATCCGTTTGTTTTACCAAGTCACCAAGTACGCACAATGTGACCCAATTCGCCTTATCGGATCGACAAGCACCAACTATTTGACTCCGTTCGACTTCACGAATCATTAAGGCTTGTATTTGAACACAATTGACTTCTCGGATCAACAAGTCTTTCAATTGACCCAATTCGACTTGTCGGATCAACAAATATCCATAACTTGATCCGTTTCTTTTACAAAGTCACCAAGTACGCATAATGTGACCTAATTCGGCGTCTCGGATCAACAAGCACCAACTATTTGACTCCGTTCGACCTCACGAATCATTAAGGCTTGTATTTGACCACAATTGACTTCACGGATCAACAAGTCTTTCAATTGACCCAATTCGGCTTCACGGATCAACAAGTATCCATAACTTGATCCGTTTGTTTTACCAAGTCACCAAGTACGCACAATGTGACCCAATATGCCTTCTCGGATCAACAAGCACCAACTATTTGACTCCGTTCGACTTCACGAATCATTAAGGCTTGTATTTAAACACAATTGACTTCTCTGATCAACAAGTCTTTCAATTGACCCAATTCGGCTTCTCGGATGAACAAGTATCCATAACTTGATCCGTTTCTTTTACCAAGTCACCAAGTACGCGCAATGTGACCTAATTCGGCGTCTCGGATCAACAAGCACCAACTATTTGACTCCGTTCGACCTCACGAATCATTAAGGCTTGTATTTGACCACAATTGACTTCTCGGATCAACAAGTCTTTCAATTGACCCAATTCGGCTTCACGGATCAACAAGTTTCCATAACTTGATCAGTTTGTTCTACCAAGTCACCAAGTACGCACAATGTGACCCAATATGCCTTCTCGGATCAACAAGCACCATTTGACTCCGTTCGACTTCACGAATCATTAAGGCTTGTATTTGAACACAATTGACTTCTCGGATCAACAAGTCTTTCAATTGACCCAATTCGGCTAGTCGGATCAACAAATATCCATAACTTGATCAGTTTCTTTTACAAATTCACCAAGTACGCACAATGTGACCTAATTCGGCTTCTCGGATCAACAAGCACCAACTATTTGACTCCGTTCGACTTCACGAATCATTAAGGCTTGTATTTGACCACAATTGACTTCTCAGATCAACAAGTCTTTCAATTGACCCAATTCGGCTTCACGGATCAACAAGTATCCATAACTTGATCCGTTTGTTTTACCAAGTCACCAAGTACGCACAATGTGACCCAATTCGGCTTCTGGGATCAACAAGCACCAACTATTGGACTCCCTTCGACTTCACGAATCATTAAGGCTTGTATTTGAACCCAATTGACTTCTCGGATCAACAAGTCTTTCAATTGACCCAATTCGGCTTCTCGGATCAACAAGTATCCATAACTTGATCCGTTTGTTTTACCAAGTCACCAAGTATGCACAATGTGACCCAATTCGCCTTATCGGATCAAGAAGCACCAACTATTTGACTCCGTTCGACTTCACGAATCATTAAGGCTTGTATTTGAACCCAATTGACTTCTCAGATCAACAAGTCTTTCAATTGACCCAATTCGGCTTCACGGATCAACAAGTATCCATAACTTGATCCGTTTCTTTTACCAAGTCACCAAGTACGCACAATGTGACCTAATTCGGCTTCTCGGATCAACAAGCACCAACTATTTGACTCCGTTCGACCTCACGAATCATTAAGGCTTGTATTTAACCACAATTGACTTCTCGGATCAACAAGTCTTTCAATTGACCCAATTCGGCTTCACGGATCAACAAGTATCCATAACGTGATCCGTTTGTTTTACCAAGTCACCAAGTACGCACAATGTGACCCAATATGCCTTCTCGGATCAACAAACACCAACTATTTGACTCCGTTCGACTTCACGAATCATTAAGGCTTGTATTTAAACACAATTGACTTCTCGGATCAACAAGTCTTTCAATTGACCCAATTCGGCTAGTCGGATCAACAAATATCCATAACTTGATCCGTTTCTTTTACAAATTCACCAAGTACGCACAATGTGACCTAATTCGGCTTCTCGGATCAACAAGCACCAACTATTTGACTCCGTTCGACTTCACGAATCATTAAGGCTTGTATTTGACCACAATTGACTTCTCAGATCAACAAGTCTTTCAATTGACCCAATTCGGCTTCACGGATCAACAAGTATCCATAACTTGATCCGTTTGTTTTACCAAGTCACCAAGTACGCACAATGTGACCCAATTCGGCTTCTAGGATCAACAAGCACCAACTATTGGACTCCCTTCGACTTCACGAATCATTAAGGCTTGTATTTGAACCCAATTGACTTCTCGGATCAACAAGTCTTTCAATTGACCCAATTCGGCTTCACGGATCAACAAGTATCCATAACTTGATCCGTTTCTTTTACCAAGTCACCAAGTACGCACAATGTGACCTAATTCGGCTTCTCGGATCAACAAGCACCAACTATTTGACTCCGTTCGACCTCACGAATCATTAAGGCTTGTATTTAACCACAATTGACTTCTCGGATCAACAAGTCTTTCAATTGACCCAATTCGGCTTCACGGATCAACAAGTATCCATAACGTGATCCGTTTGTTTTACCCAGTCACCAAGTACGCACAATGTGACCCAATATGCCTTCTCGGATCAACAAGCACCAACTATTTGACTCCGTTCGACTTCACGAATCATTAAGGCTTGTATTTAAACACAATTGACTTCTCGGATCAACAAGTCTTTCAATTGACCCAATTCGGCTTCTCGGATCAACAAGTATCCATAACTTGATCCGTTTCTTTTACCAAGTCACCAAGTACGCACAATGTGACCTAATTCGGCTTCTCGGATCAACAAGCACCAACTATTTGACTCCGTTCGACTTCACGAATCATTAAGGCTTGTATTTGAACCCAATTGACTTCTCGGATCAACAAGTCTTTCAATTGACCCAATTCGGCTTCACGGATCAACAAGTATCCATAACGTGATCCGTTTGTTTTACCAAGTCACCAAGTACGCACAATGTGACCCAATTCGCCTTATCGGATCGACAAGCACCAACTATTTGACTCCGTTCGACTTCACGAATCATTAAGGCTTGTATTTGAACACAATTGACTTCTCGGATCAACAAGTCTTTCAATTGACCCAATTCGACTTGTCGGATCAACAAATATCCATAACTTGATCCGTTTCTTTTACAAAGTCACCAAGTACGCACAATGTGACCTAATTCGGCTTCTCGGATCAACAAGCACCAACTATTTGACTCCGTTCGACTTCACGAATCATTAAGGCTTGTATTTGACCACAATTGACTTCTAAGATCAACAAGTCTTTCAATTGACCCAATTCGGCTTGTCGAATCAACAAATATACATAACATGATCCGTTTCTTTTACAAAGTCACCAAGTACGCACAATGTGACCCAATATGCCTTCTCGGATCAACAAGCACCATTTGACTCCGTTCGACTTCACGAATCATTAAGGCTTGTATTTGAACACAATTGACTTCTCGGATCAACAAGTCTTTCAATTGACCCAATTCGGCTTCCCGGATCAACAAGTATCCATAACTTGATCCGTTTCTTTTACCAAGTCACCAAGTACGCACAATGTGACCTAATTCGGCTTCTCGGATCAACAAGCACCAACTATTTGACTCCGTTCGACTTCACGAATCATTAAGGCTTGTATTTGACCACAATTGACTTCTCAGATCAACAAGTCTTTCAATTGACCCAATTCGGCTTGTCGGATCAACAAATATCAATAACTTGATCCGTTTCTTTTACAAAGTCACCAAGTACGCACAATGTGACCTAATTCGGCTTCTCGGATCAACAAGCACCAACTATTTGACTCCGTTCGACTTCAAAAATCATTAAGGCTTGTATTTGACCACAATTGACTTCTCGGATCAACAAGTCTTTCAATTGACCCAATTCGGCTTCACGGATCAACAAGTATCCATAACTTGATCCGTTTGTTTTACCAAGTCACCAAGTACGCACAATGTGACCCAATTCGCCTTATCGGATCGACAAGCACCAACTATTTGACTCCGTTCGACTTCACGAATCATTAAGGCTTGTATTTGAACACAAGTGACTTCTCGGATCAACAAGTCTTTCAATTGACCCAATTCGACTTGTCGGATCAACAAATATCCATAACTTGATCCGTTTCTTTTACAAAGTCACCAAGTACGCACAATGTGACCTAATTCGGCTTCTCGGATCAACAAGCACCAACTATTTGACTCCGTTCGACTTCACGAATCATTAAGGCTTGTATTTGACCACAATTGACTTCTCAGATCAACAAGTCTTTCAATTGACCCAATTCGGCTTGTCGGATCAACAAATATACATAACTTGATCCGTTTCTTTTACAAAGTCACCAAGTACGCACAATGTGACCCAATATGCCTTCTCGGATCAACAAGCACCATTTGACTCCGTTCGACTTCACGAATCATTAAGGCTTGTATTTGAACACAATTGACTTCTCGGATCAACAAGTCTTTCAATTGACCCAATTCGGCTTCTCGGATCAACAAGTATCCATAACTTGATCCGTTTCTTTTACCAAGTCACCAAGTACGCACAATGTGACCTAATTCGGCTTCTCGGATCAACAAGCACCAACTATTTGACTCCGTTCGACTTCACGAATCATTAAGGCTTGTATTTGACCACAATTGACTTCTCAGATCAACAAGTCTTTCAATTGACCCAATTCGGCTTGTCGGATCAACAAATATCCATAACTTGATCCGTTTCTTTTACAAAGTCACCAAGTACGCACAATGTGACCTAATTCGGCTTCTCGGATCAACAAGCACCAACTATTTGACTCCGTTCGACTTCAAAAATCATTAAGGCTTGTATTTGACCACAATTGACTTCTCGGATCAACAAGTCTTTCAATTGACCCAATTCGGCTTCTCGGATCAACAGGTATCCATAACTTGATCCGTTTCTTTTACCAAGTCACCAAGTACGCACAATGTGACCTAATTCGGCTTCTCGGATCAACAAGCACCAACTATTTGACTCCGTTCGACTTCACGAATCATTAAGGCTTGTATTTGACCACAATTGACTTCTCAGATCAACAAGTCTTTCAATTGACCCAATTCGGCTTCACGGATCAACAAGTATCCATAACTTGATCCGTTTGTTTTACCAAGTCACCAAGTACGCACAATGTGACCCAATTCGGCTTCTAGGATCAACAAGCACCAACTATTGGACTCCCTTCGACTTCACGAATCATTAAGGCTTGTATTTGAACCCAATTGACTTCTCGGATCAACAAGTCTTTCAATTGACCCAATTCGGCTTCACGGATCAACAAGTATCCATAACTTGATCCGTTTCTTTTACCAAGTCACCAAGTACGCACAATGTGACCTAATTCGGCTTCTCGGATCAACAAGCACCAACTATTTGACTCCGTTCGACCTCACGAATCATTAAGGCTTGTATTTAACCACAATTGACTTCTCGGATCAACAAGTCTTTCAATTGACCCAATTCGGCTTCACGGATCAACAAGTATCCATAACGTGATCCGTTTGTTTTACCCAGTCACCAAGTACGCACAATGTGACCCAATATGCCTTCTCGGATCAACAAGCACCAACTATTTGACTCCGTTCGACTTCACGAATCATTAAGGCTTGTATTTAAACACAATTGACTTCTCGGATCAACAAGTCTTTCAATTGACCCAATTCGGCTTCTCGGATCAACAAGTATCCATAACTTGATCCGTTTCTTTTACCAAGTCACCAAGTACGCACAATGTGACCTAATTCGGCTTCTCGGATCAACAAGCACCAACTATTTGACTCCGTTCGACTTCACGAATCATTAAGGCTTGTATTTGAACCCAATTGACTTCTCGGATCAACAAGTCTTTCAATTGACCCAATTCGGCTTCACGGATCAACAAGTATCCATAACTTGATCCGTTTGTTTTACCAAGTCACCAAGTACGCACAATGTGACCCAATTCGCCTTATCGGATCGACAAGCACCAACTATTTGACTCCGTTCGACTTCACGAATCATTAAGGCTTGTATTTGAACACAATTGACTTCTCGGATCAACAAGTCTTTCAATTGACCCAATTCGACTTGTCGGATCAACAAATATCCATAACTTGATCCGTTTCTTTTACAAAGTCACCAAGTACGCACAATGTGACCTAATTCGGCTTCTCGGATCAACAAGCACCAACTATTTGACTCCGTTCGACTTCACGAATCATTAAGGCTTGTATTTGACCACAATTGACTTCTCAGATCAACAAGTCTTTCAATTGACCCAATTCGGCTTGTCGAATCAACAAATATACATAACTTGATCCGTTTCTTTTACAAAGTCACCAAGTACGCACAATGTGACCCAATATGCCTTCTCGGATCAACAAGCACCATTTGACTCCGTTCGACTTCACGAATCATTAAGGCTTGTATTTGAACACAATTGACTTCTCGGATCAACAAGTCTTTCAATTGACCCAATTCGGCTTCTCGGATCAACAAGTATCCATAACTTGATCCGTTTCTTTTACCAAGTCACCAAGTACGCACAATGTGACCTAATTCGGCTTCTCGGATCAACAAGCACCAACTATTTGACTCCGTTCGACTTCACGAATCATTAAGGCTTGTATTTGACCACAATTGACTTCTCAGATCAACAAGTCTTTCAATTGACCCAATTCGGCTTCACGGATCAACAAGTATCCATAACTTGATCCGTTTGTTTTACCAAGTCACCAAGTACGCACAATGTGACCCAATTCGGCTTCTAGGATCAACAAGCACCAACTATTGGACTCCCTTCGACTTCACGAATCATTAAGGCTTGTATTTGAACCCAATTGACTTCTCGGATCAACAAGTCTTTCAATTGACCCAATTCGGCTTCACGGATCAACAAGTATCCATAACTTGATCCGTTTCTTTTACCAAGTCACCAAGTACGCACAATGTGACCTAATTCGGCTTCTCGGATCAACAAGCACCAACTATTTGACTCCGTTCGACCTCACGAATCATTAAGGCTTGTATTTAACCACAATTGACTTCTCGGATCAACAAGTCTTTCAATTGACCCAATTCGGCTTCACGGATCAACAAGTATCCATAACGTGATCCGTTTGTTTTACCCAGTCACCAAGTACGCACAATGTGACCCAATATGCCTTCTCGGATCAACAAGCACCAACTATTTGACTCCGTTCGACTTCACGAATCATTAAGGCTTGTATTTAAACACAATTGACTTCTCGGATCAACAAGTCTTTCAATTGACCCAATTCGGCTTCTCGGATCAACAAGTATCCATAACTTGATCCGTTTCTTTTACCAAGTCACCAAGTACGCACAATGTGACCTAATTCGGCTTCTCGGATCAACAAGCACCAACTATTTGACTCCGTTCGACTTCACGAATCATTAAGGCTTGTATTTGAACCCAATTGACTTCTCGGATCAACAAGTCTTTCAATTGACCCAATTCGGCTTCACGGATCAACAAGTATCCATAACTTGATCCGTTTGTTTTACCAAGTCACCAAGTACGCACAATGTGACCCAATTCGGCTTCTAGGATCAACAAGCACCAACTATTGGACTCCCTTCGACTTCACGAATCATTAAGGCTTGTATTTGAACCCAATTGACTTCTCGGATCAACAAGTCTTTCAATTGACCCAATTCGGCTTCACGGATCAACAAGTATCCATAACTTGATCCGTTTCTTTTACCAAGTCACCAAGTACGCACAATGTGACCTAATTCGGCTTCTCGGATCAACAAGCACCAACTATTTGACTCCGTTCGACCTCACGAATCATTAAGGCTTGTATTTAACCACAATTGACTTCTCGGATCAACAAGTCTTTCAATTGACCCAATTCGGCTTCACGGATCAACAAGTATCCATAACGTGATCCGTTTGTTTTACCCAGTCACCAAGTACGCACAATGTGACCCAATATGCCTTCTCGGATCAACAAGCACCAACTATTTGACTCCGTTCGACTTCACGAATCATTAAGGCTTGTATTTAAACACAATTGACTTCTCGGATCAACAAGTCTTTCAATTGACCCAATTCGGCTTCTCGGATCAACAAGTATCCATAACTTGATCCGTTTCTTTTACCAAGTCACCAAGTACGCACAATGTGACCTAATTCGGCTTCTCGGATCAACAAGCACCAACTATTTGACTCCGTTCGACTTCACGAATCATTAAGGCTTGTATTTGAACCCAATTGACTTCTCGGATCAACAAGTCTTTCAATTGACCCAATTCGGCTTCACGGATCAACAAGTATCCATAACTTGATCCGTTTGTTTTACCAAGTCACCAAGTACGCACAATGTGACCCAATACGCCTTATCGGATCGACAAGCACCAACTATTTGACTCCGTTCGACTTCAAAAATCATTAAGGCTTGTATTTGACCACAATTGACTTCTCGGATCAACAAGTCTTTCAATTGACCCAATTCGGCTTCTCGGATCAACAGGTATCCATAACTTGATCCGTTTCTTTTACCAAGTCACCAAGTACGCACAATGTGACCTAATTCGGCTTCTCGGATCAACAAGCACCAACTATTTGACTCCGTTCGACTTCACGAATCATTAAGGCTTGTATTTGACCACAATTGACTTCTCAGATCAACAAGTCTTTCAATTGACCCAATTCGGCTTCACGGATCAACAAGTATCCATAACTTGATCCGTTTGTTTTACCAAGTCACCAAGTACGCACAATGTGACCCAATTCGGCTTCTAGGATCAACAAGCACCAACTATTGGACTCCCTTCGACTTCACGAATCATTAAGGCTTGTATTTGAACCCAATTGACTTCTCGGATCAACAAGTCTTTCAATTGACCCAATTCGGCTTCACGGATCAACAAGTATCCATAACTTGATCCGTTTCTTTTACCAAGTCACCAAGTACGCACAATGTGACCTAATTCGGCTTCTCGGATCAACAAGCACCAACTATTTGACTCCGTTCGACCTCACGAATCATTAAGGCTTGTATTTAACCACAATTGACTTCTCGGATCAACAAGTCTTTCAATTGACCCAATTCGGCTTCACGGATCAACAAGTATCCATAACGTGATCCGTTTGTTTTACCCAGTCACCAAGTACGCACAATGTGACCCAATATGCCTTCTCGGATCAACAAGCACCAACTATTTGACTCCGTTCGACTTCACGAATCATTAAGGCTTGTATTTAAACACAATTGACTTCTCGGATCAACAAGTCTTTCAATTGACCCAATTCGGCTTCTCGGATCAACAAGTATCCATAACTTGATCCGTTTCTTTTACCAAGTCACCAAGTACGCACAATGTGACCTAATTCGGCTTCTCGGATCAACAAGCACCAACTATTTGACTCCGTTCGACTTCACGAATCATTAAGGCTTGTATTTGAACCCAATTGACTTCTCGGATCAACAAGTCTTTCAATTGACCCAATTCGGCTTCACGGATCAACAAGTATCCATAACTTGATCCGTTTGTTTTACCAAGTCACCAAGTACGCACAATGTGACCCAATTCGCCTTATCGGATCGACAAGCACCAACTATTTGACTCCGTTCGACTTCACGAATCATTAAGGCTTGTATTTGAACACAATTGACTTCTCGGATCAACAAGTCTTTCAATTGACCCAATTCGACTTGTCGGATCAACAAATATCCATAACTTGATCCGTTTCTTTTACAAAGTCACCAAGTACGCACAATGTGACCTAATTCGGCTTCTCGGATCAACAAGCACCAACTATTTGACTCCGTTCGACTTCACGAATCATTAAGGCTTGTATTTGACCACAATTGACTTCTCAGATCAACAAGTCTTTCAATTGACCCAATTCGGCTTGTCGAATCATCAAATATACATAACTTGATCCGTTTCTTTTACAAAGTCACCAAGTACGCACAATGTGACCCAATATGCCTTCTCGGATCAACAAGCACCATTTGACTCCGTTCGACTTCACGAATCATTAAGGCTTGTATTTGAACACAATTGACTTCTCGGATCAACAAGTCTTTCAATTGACCCAATTCGGCTTCTCGGATCAACAAGTATCCATAACTTGATCCGTTTCTTTTACCAAGTCACCAAGTACGCACAATGTGACCTAATTCGGCTTCTCGGATCAACAAGCACCAACTATTTGACTCCGTTCGACTTCACGAATCATTAAGGCTTGTATTTGACCACAATTGACTTCTCAGATCAACAAGTCTTTCAATTGACCCAATTCGGCTTCACGGATCAACAAGTATCCATAACTTGATCCGTTTGTTTTACCAAGTCACCAAGTACGCACAATGTGACCCAATTCGGCTTCTAGGATCAACAAGCACCAACTATTGGACTCCCTTCGACTTCACGAATCATTAAGGCTTGTATTTGAACCCAATTGACTTCTCGGATCAACAAGTCTTTCAATTGACCCAATTCGGCTTCACGGATCAACAAGTATCCATAACTTGATCCGTTTCTTTTACCAAGTCACCAAGTACGCACAATGTGACCTAATTCGGCTTCTCGGATCAACAAGCACCAACTATTTGACTCCGTTCGACCTCACGAATCATTAAGGCTTGTATTTAACCACAATTGACTTCTCGGATCAACAAGTCTTTCAATTGACCCAATTCGGCTTCACGGATCAACAAGTATCCATAACGTGATCCGTTTGTTTTACCCAGTCACCAAGTACGCACAATGTGACCCAATATGCCTTCTCGGATCAACAAGCACCAACTATTTGACTCCGTTCGACTTCACGAATCATTAAGGCTTGTATTTAAACACAATTGACTTCTCGGATCAACAAGTCTTTCAATTGACCCAATTCGGCTTCTCGGATCAACAAGTATCCATAACTTGATCCGTTTCTTTTACCAAGTCACCAAGTACGCACAATGTGACCTAATTCGGCTTCTCGGATCAACAAGCACCAACTATTTGACTCCGTTCGACTTCACGAATCATTAAGGCTTGTATTTGAACCCAATTGACTTCTCGGATCAACAAGTCTTTCAATTGACCCAATTCGGCTTCACGGATCAACAAGTATCCATAACTTGATCCGTTTGTTTTACCAAGTCACCAAGTACGCACAATGTGACCCAATTCGGCTTCTAGGATCAACAAGCACCAACTATTGGACTCCCTTCGACTTCACGAATCATTAAGGCTTGTATTTGAACCCAATTGACTTCTCGGATCAACAAGTCTTTCAATTGACCCAATTCGGCTTCACGGATCAACAAGTATCCATAACTTGATCCGTTTCTTTTACCAAGTCACCAAGTACGCACAATGTGACCTAATTCGGCTTCTCGGATCAACAAGCACCAACTATTTGACTCCGTTCGACCTCACGAATCATTAAGGCTTGTATTTAACCACAATTGACTTCTCGGATCAACAAGTCTTTCAATTGACCCAATTCGGCTTCACGGATCAACAAGTATCCATAACGTGATCCGTTTGTTTTACCCAGTCACCAAGTACGCACAATGTGACCCAATATGCCTTCTCGGATCAACAAGCACCAACTATTTGACTCCGTTCGACTTCACGAATCATTAAGGCTTGTATTTAAACACAATTGACTTCTCGGATCAACAAGTCTTTCAATTGACCCAATTCGGCTTCTCGGATCAACAAGTATCCATAACTTGATCCGTTTCTTTTACCAAGTCACCAAGTACGCACAATGTGACCTAATTCGGCTTCTCGGATCAACAAGCACCAACTATTTGACTCCGTTCGACTTCACGAATCATTAAGGCTTGTATTTGAACCCAATTGACTTCTCGGATCAACAAGTCTTTCAATTGACCCAATTCGGCTTCACGGATCAACAAGTATCCATAACTTGATCCGTTTGTTTTACCAAGTCACCAAGTACGCACAATGTGACCCAATACGCCTTATCGGATCGACAAGCACCAACTATTTGACTCCGTTCGACTTCACGAATCATTAAGGCTTGTATTTGAACACAATTGACTTCTCGGATCAACAAGTCTTTCAATTGACCCAATTCGACTTGTCGGATCAACAAATATCCATAACTTGATCCGTTTCTTTTACAAAGTCACCAAGTACGCACAATGTGACCTAATTCGGCTTCTCGGATCAACAAGCACCAACTATTTGACTCCGTTCGACTTCACGAATCATTAAGGCTTGTATTTGACCACAATTGACTTCTCAGATCAACAAGTCTTTCAATTGACCCAATTCGGCTTGTCGAATCAACAAATATACATAACTTGATCCGTTTCTTTTACAAAGTCACCAAGTACGCACAATGTGACCCAATATGCCTTCTCGGATCAACAAGCACCATTTGACTCCGTTCGACTTCACGAATCATTAAGGCTTGTATTTGAACACAATTGACTTCTCGGATCAACAAGTCTTTCAATTGACCCAATTCGGCTTCTCGGATCAACAAGTATCCATAACTTGATCCGTTTCTTTTACCAAGTCACCAAGTACGCACAATGTGACCTAATTCGGCTTCTCGGATCAACAAGCACCAACTATTTGACTCCGTTCGACTTCACGAATCATTAAGGCTTGTATTTGACCACAATTGACTTCTCAGATCAACAAGTCTTTCAATTGACCCAATTCGGCTTGTCGGATCAACAAATATCCATAACTTGATCCGTTTCTTTTACAAAGTCACCAAGTACGCACAATGTGACCTAATTCGGCTTCTCGGATCAACAAGCACCAACTATTTGACTCCGTTCGACTTCAAAAATCATTAAGGCTTGTATTTGACCACAATTGACTTCTCGGATCAACAAGTCTTTCAATTGACCCAATTCGGCTTCACGGATCAACAAGTATCCATAACTTGATCCGTTTGTTTTACCAAGTCACCAAGTACGCACAATGTGACCCAATTCGCCTTATCGGATCGACAAGCACCAACTATTTGACTCCGTTCGACTTCACGAATCATTAAGGCTTGTATTTGAACACAAGTGACTTCTCGGATCAACAAGTCTTTCAATTGACCCAATTCGACTTGTCGGATCAACAAATATCCATAACTTGATCCGTTTCTTTTACAAAGTCACCAAGTACGCACAATGTGACCTAATTCGGCTTCTCGGATCAACAAGCACCAACTATTTGACTCCGTTCGACTTCACGAATCATTAAGGCTTGTATTTGACCACAATTGACTTCTCAGATCAACAAGTCTTTCAATTGACCCAATTCGACTTGTCGGATCAACAAATATACATAACTTGATCCGTTTCTTTTACAAAGTCACCAAGTACGCACAATGTGACCCAATATGCCTTCTCGGATCAACAAGCACCATTTGACTCCGTTCGACTTCACGAATCATTAAGGCTTGTATTTGAACACAATTGACTTCTCGGATCAACAAGTCTTTCAATTGACCCAATTCGGCTTCTCGGATCAACAAGTATCCATAACTTGATCCGTTTCTTTTACCAAGTCACCAAGTACGCACAATGTGACCTAATTCGGCTTCTCGGATCAACAAGCACCAACTATTTGACTCCGTTCGACTTCACGAATCATTAAGGCTTGTATTTGACCACAATTGACTTCTCAGATCAACAAGTCTTTCAATTGACCCAATTCGGCTTGTCGGATCAACAAATATCCATAACTTGATCCGTTTCTTTTACAAAGTCACCAAGTACGCACAATGTGACCTAATTCGGCTTCTCGGATCAACAAGCACCAACTATTTGACTCCGTTCGACTTCAAAAATCATTAAGGCTTGTATTTGACCACAATTGACTTCTCGGATCAACAAGTCTTTCAATTGACCCAATTCGGCTTCTCGGATCAACAAGTATCCATAACTTGATCCGTTTCTTTTACCAAGTCACCAAGTACGCACAATGTGACCTAATTCGGCTTCTCGGATCAACAAGCACCAACTATTTGACTCCGTTCGACTTCACGAATCATTAAGGCTTGTATTTGAACCCAATTGACTTCTCGGATCAACAAGTCTTTCAATTGACCCAATTCGGCTTCACGGATCAACCAGTATCCATAACTTGATCCGTTTGTTTTACCAAGTCACCAAGTACGCACAATGTGACCCAATTCGCCTTATCGGATCGACAAGCACCAACTATTTGACTCCGTTCGACTTCACGAATCATTAAGGCTTGTATTTGAACACAATTGACTTCTCGGATCAACAAGTCTTTCAATTGACCCAATTCGACTTGTCGGATCAACAAATATCCATAACTTGATCCGTTTCTTTTACAAAGTCACCAAGTACGCACAATGTGACCTAATTCGGCGTCTCGGATCAACAAGCACCAACTATTTGACTCCGTTCGACCTCACGAATCATTAAGGCTTGTATTTGACCACAATTGACTTCACGGATCAACAAGTCTTTCAATTGACCCAATTCGGCTTCACGGATCAACAAGTATCCATAACTTGATCAGTTTGTTTTACCAAGTCACCAAGTACGCACAATGTGACCCAATATGCCTTCTCGGATCAACAAGCACCAACTATTTGACTCCGTTCGACTTCACGAATCATTAAGGCTTGTATTTAAACACAATTGACTTCTCTGATCAACAAGTCTTTCAATTGACCCAATTCGGCTTCTCGGATGAACAAGTATCCATAACTTGATCCGTTTCTTTTACCAAGTCACCAAGTACGCGCAATGTGACCTAATTCGGCGTCTCGGATCAACAAGCACCAACTATTTGACTCCGTTCGACCTCACGAATCATTAAGGCTTGTATTTGACCACAATTGACTTCTCGGATCAACAAGTCTTTCAATTGACCCAATTCGGCTTCACGGATCAACAAGTATCCATAACTTGATCAGTTTGTTTTACCAAGTCACCAAGTACGCACAATGTGACCCAATATGCCTTCTCGGATCAACAAGCACCATTTGACTCCGTTCGACTTCACGAATCATTAAGGCTTGTATTTGAACACAATTGACTTCTCGGATCAACAAGTCTTTCAATTGACCCAATTCGGCTAGTCGGATCAACAAATATCCATAACTTGATCTGTTTCTTTTACAAATTCACCAAGTACGCACAATGTGACCTAATTCGGCTTCTCGGATCAACAAGCACCAACTATTTGACTCCGTTCGACTTCACGAATCATTAAGGCTTGTATTTGACCACAATTGACTTCTCAGATCAACAAGTCTTTCAACTGACCCAATTCGGCTTCACGGATCAACAAGTATCCATAACTTGATCCGTTTGTTTTACCAAGTCACCAAGTACGCACAATGTGACCCAATTCGGCTTCTGGGATCAACAAGCACCAACTATTGGACTCCCTTCGACTTCACGAATCATTAAGGCTTGTATTTGAACCCAATTGACTTCTCGGATCTACAAGTCTTTCAATTGACCCAATTCGGCTTCTCGGATCAACAAGTATCCATAACTTGATCCGTTTCTTTTACCAAGTCACCAAGTACGCACAATGTGACCTAATTCGGCTTCTCGGATCAACAACCACCAACTATTTGACTCCGTTCGACTTCACGAGTCATTAAGGCTTGTATTTGAACCCAATTGACTTCTCGGATCAACAAGTCTTTCAATTGACCCAATTCGGCTTCACGGATCAACAAGTATCCATAACTTGATCCGTTTGTTTTACCAAGTCACCAAGTATGCACAATGTGACCCAATTCGCCTTATCGGATCAAGAAGCACCAACTATTTGACTCCGTTCGACTTCACGAATCATTAAGGCTTGTATTTGAACCCAATTGACTTCTCAGATCAACAAGTCTTTCAATTGACCCAATTCGGCTTCACGGATCAACAAGTATCCATAACTTGATCCGTTTCTTTTACCAAGTCACCAAGTACGCACAATGTGACCTAATTCGGCTTCTCGGATCAACAAGCACCAACTATTTGACTCCGTTCGACCTCACGAATCATTAAGGCTTGTATTTAACCACAATTGACTTCTCGGATCAACAAGTCTTTCAATTGACCCAATTCGGCTTCACGGATCAACAAGTATCCATAACGTGATCCGTTTGTTTTACCAAGTCACCAAGTACGCACAATGTGACCCAATATGCCTTCTCGGATCAACAAGCACCAACTATTTGACTCCGTTCGACTTCACGAATCATTAAGGCTTGTATTTAAACACAATTGACTTCTCGGATCAACAAGTCTTTCAATTGACCCAATTCGGCTAGTCGGATCAACAAATATCCATAACTTGATCCGTTTCTTTTACAAATTCACCAAGTACGCACAATGTGACCTAATTCGGCTTCTCGGATCAACAAGCACCAACTATTTGACTCCGTTCGACTTCACGACTCATTAAGGCTTGTATTTGACCACAATTGACTTCTCAGATCAACAAGTCTTTCAATTGACCCAATTCGGCTTCACGGATCAACAAGTATCCATAACTTGATCCGTTTGTTTTACCAAGTCACCAAGTACGCACAATGTGACCCAATTCGGCTTCTGGGATCAACAAGCACCAACTATTGGACTCCCTTCGACTTCACGAATCATTAAGGCTTGTATTTGAACCCAATTGACTTCTCGGATCAACAAGTCTTTCAATTGACCCAATTCGGCTTCACGGATCAACAAGTATCGATAACTTGATCCGTTTCTTTTACCAAGTCACCAAGTACGCACAATGTGACCTAATTCGGCTTCTCGGATCAACAAGCACCAACTATTTGACTCCGTTCGACCTCACGAATCATTAAGGCTTGTATTTAACCACAATTGACTTCTCGGATCAACAAGTCTTTCAATTGACCCAATTCGGCTTCACGGATCAACAAGTATCCATAACGTGATCCGTTTGTTTTACCAAGTCACCAAGTACGCACAATGTGACCCAATATGCCTTCTCGGATCAACAAGCACCAACTATTTGACTCCGTTCGACTTCACGAATCATTAAGGCTTGTATTTAAACACAATTGACTTCTCGGATCAACAAGTCTTTCAATTGACCCAATTCGGCTTCTCGGATCAACAAGTATCCATAACTTGATCCGTTTCTTTTACCAAGTGACCAGGTACGCACAATGTGACCTAATTCGGCTTCTCGGATCAACAAGCACCAACTATTTGACTCCGTTTGACTTCACGAATCATTAAGGCTTGTATTTGACCACAATTGGCTTCTCGGATCAACAAGTCTTTCAATTGACCCAATTCGGCTTAACGGATCAACAAGTATCCATAACTTGATCCGTTTGTTTTACCAAGTCACCAAGTACGCACAATGTGACCCAATATGCCTTCTCGGATCAACAAGCACCAACTATTTGACTCCGTTCGACTTCACGAATCATTAAGGCTTGTATTTAAACACAATTGACTTCTCTGATCAACAAGTCTTTCAATTGACCCAATTCGGCTTCTCGGATGAACAAGTATCCATAACTTGATCCGTTTCTTTAACCAAGTCACCAAGTACGCGCAATGTGACC
Source organism: Ajuga chamaepitys (assembly GCA_958295605.1). Lineage (NCBI taxonomy): Eukaryota > Viridiplantae > Streptophyta > Magnoliopsida > Lamiales > Lamiaceae > Ajuga > Ajuga chamaepitys. The sequence goes on from OY282507.1 coordinate 26,771,993, forward strand.
TAATTCGGCGTCTCGGATCAACAAACACCAACTATTTGACTCCGTTCGACCTCACGAATCATTAAGGCTTGTATTTGACCACAATTGACTTCTCGGATCAACAAGTCTTTCAATTGACCCAATTCGGCTTCACGGATCAACAAGTATCCATAACTTGATCAGTTTGTTTTACCAAGTCACCAAGTACGCACAATGTGACCCAATATGCCTTCTCGGATCAACAAGCACCATTTGACTCTGTTCGACTTCACGAATCATTAAGGCTTGTATTTGAACACAATTGACTTCTCGGATCAACAAGTCTTTCAATTGACCCAATTCGGCTAGTCGGATCAACAAATATCCATAACTTGATCCGTTTCTTTTACAAATTCACCAAGTACGCACAATGTGACCTAATTCGGCTTCTCGGATCAACAAGCACCAACTATTTGACTCCGTTCGACTTCACGAATCATTAAGGCTTGTATTTGACCACAATTGACTTCTCAGATCAACAAGTCTTTCAATTGACCCAATTCGGCTTCACGGATCAACAAGTATCCATAACTTGATCCGTTTGTTTTACCAAGTCACCAAGTACGCACAATGTGACCCAATTCGGCTTCTGGGATCAACAAGCACCAACTATTGGACTCCCTTCGACTTCACGAATCATTAAGGCTTGTATTTGAACCCAATTGACTTCTCGGATCAACAAGTCTTTCAATTGACCCAATTCGGCTTCTCGGATCAACAAGTATCCATAACTTGATCCGTTTCTTTTACCAAGTCACCAAGTACGCACAATGTGACCGAATTCGGCTTCTCGGATCAACAACCACCAACTATTTGACTCCGTTCGACTTCACGAGTCATTAAGGCTTGTATTTGAACCCAATTGACTTCTCGGATCAACAAGTCTTTCAATTGACCCAATTCGGCTTCACGGATCAACAAGTATCCATAACTTGATCCGTTTGTTTTACCAAGTCACCAAGTATGCACAATGTGACCCAATTCGCCTTATCGGATCAAGAAGCACCAACTATTTGACTCCGTTCGACTTCACGAATCATTAAGGCTTGTATTTGAACCCAATTGACTTCTCAGATCAACAAGTCTTTCAATAGACCCAATTCGGCTTCACGGATCAACAAGTATCCATAACTTGATCCGTTTCTTTTACCAAGTGACCAGGTACGCACAATGTGACCTAATTCGGCTTCTCGGATCAACAAGCACCAACTATTTGACTCCGTTTGACTTCACGAATCATTAAGGCTTGTATTTGACCACAATTGGCTTCTCGGATCAACAAGTCTTTCAATTGACCCAATTCGGCTTAACGGATCAACAAGTATCCATAACTTGATCCGTTTGTTTTACCAAGTCACCAAGTACGCACAATGTGACCCAATATGCCTTCTCGGATCAACAAGCACCAACTATTTGACTCCGTTCGACTTCACGAATCATTAAGGCTTGTATTTAAACACAATTGACTTCTCTGATCAACAAGTCTTTCAATTGACCCAATTCGGCTTCTCGGATGAACAAGTATCCATAACTTGATCCGTTTCTTTAACCAAGTCACCAAGTACGCGCAATGTGACCTAATTCGGCGTCTCGGATCAACAAGCACCAACTATTTGACTCCGTTCGACCTCACGAATCATTAAGGCTTGTATTTGACCACAATTGACTTCTCGGATCAACAAGTCTTTCAATTGACCCAATTCGGCTTCACGGATCAACAAGTATCCATAACTTGATCAGTTTGTTTTACCAAGTCACCAAGTACGCACAATGTGACCCAATATGCCTTCTCGGATCAACAAGCACCATTTGACTCCGTTCGACTTCACGAATCATTAAGGCTTGTATTTGAACACAATTGACTTCTCGGATCAACAAGTCTTTCAATTGACCCAATTCGGCTAGTCGGATCAACAAATATCCATAACTTGATCCGTTTCTTTTACAAATTCACCAAGTACGCACAATGTGACCTAATTCGGCTTCTCGGATCAACAAGCACCAACTATTTGACTCCGTTCGACTTCACGAATCATTAAGGCTTGTATTTGACCACAATTGACTTCTCAGATCAACAAGTCTTTCAATTGACCCAATTCGGCTTCACGGATCAACAAGTATCCATAACTTGATCCGTTTGTTTTACCAAGTCACCAAGTACGCACAATGTGACCCAATTCGGCTTCTGGGATCAACAAGCACCAACTATTGGACTCCCTTCGACTTCACGAATCATTAAGGCTTGTATTTGAACCCAATTGACTTCTCAATCAACAAGTCTTTCAATTGACCCAATTCGGCTTCTCGGATCAACAAGTATCCATAACTTGATCCGTTTCTTTTACCAAGTCACCAAGTACGCACAATGTGACCTAATTCGGCTTCTCGGATCAACAACCACCAACTATTTGACTCCGTTCGACTTCACGAGTCATTAAGGCTTGTATTTGAACCCAATTGACTTCTCGGATCAACAAGTCTTTCAATTGACCCAATTCGGCTTCACGGATCAACAAGTATCCATAACTTGATCCGTTTGTTTTACCAAGTCACCAAGTATGCACAATGTGACCCAATTCGCCTTATCGGATCAAGAAGCACCAACTATTTGACTCCGTTCGACTTCACGAATCATTAAGGCTTGTATTTGAACCCAATTGACTTCTCAGATCAACAAGTCTTTCAATTGACCCAATTCGGCTTCACGGATCAACAAGTATCCATAACTTGATCCGTTTCTTTTACCAAGTCACCAAGTACGCACAATGTGACCTAATTCGGCTTCTCGGATCAACAAGCACCAACTATTTGACTCCGTTCGACCTCACGAATCATTAAGGCTTGTATTTAACCACAATTGACTTCTCGGATCAACAAGTCTTTCAATTGACCCAATTCGGCTTCACGGATCAACAAGTATCCATAACGTGATCCGTTTGTTTTACCAAGTCACCAAGTACGCACAATGTGACCCAATATGCCTTCTCGGATCAACAAGCACCAACTATTTGACTCCGTTCGACTTCACGAATCATTAAGGCTTGTATTTAAACACAATTGACTTCTCGGATCAACAAGTCTTTCAATTGACCCAATTCGGCTAGTCGGATCAACAAATATCCATAACTTGATCCGTTTCTTTTACAAATTCACCAAGTACGCACAATGTGACCTAATTCGGCTTCTCGGATCAACAAGCACCAACTATTTGACTCCGTTCGACTTCACGAATCATTAAGGCTTGTATTTGACCACAATTGACTTCTCAGATCAACAAGTCTTTCAATTGACCCAATTCGGCTTCACGGATCAACAAGTATCCATAACTTGATCCGTTTGTTTTACCAAGTCACCAAGTACGCACAATGTGACCCAATTCGGCTTCTAGGATCAACAAGCACCAACTATTGGACTCCCTTCGACTTCACGAATCATTAAGGCTTGTATTTGAACCCAATTGACTTCTCGGATCAACAAGTCTTTCAATTGACCCAATTCGGCTTCACGGATCAACAAGTATCCATAACTTGATCCGTTTCTTTTACCAAGTCACCAAGTACGCACAATGTGACCTAATTCGGCTTCTCGGATCAACAAGCACCAACTATTTGACTCCGTTCGACCTCACGAATCATTAAGGCTTGTATTTAACCACAATTGACTTCTCGGATCAACAAGTCTTTCAATTGACCCAATTCGGCTTCACGGATCAACAAGTATCCATAACGTGATCCGTTTGTTTTACCAAGTCACCAAGTACGCACAATGTGACCCAATATGCCTTCTCGGATCAACAAGCACCAACTATTTGACTCCGTTCGACTTCACGAATCATTAAGGCTTGTATTTAAACACAATTGACTTCTCGGATCAACAAGTCTTTCAATTGACCCAATTCGGCTTCTCGGATCAACAAGTATCCATAACTTGATCCGTTTCTTTTACCAAGTCACCAAGTACGCACAATGTGACCTAATTCGGCTTCTCGGATCAACAAGCACCAACTATTTGACTCCGTTCGACTTCACGAATCATTAAGGCTTGTATTTGAACCCAATTGACTTCTCGGATCAACAAGTCTTTCAATTGACCCAATTCGGCTTCACGGATCAACAAGTATCCATAACTTGATCCGTTTGTTTTACCAAGTCACCAAGTACGCACAATGTGACCCAATTCGCCTTATCGGATCGACAAGCACCAACTATTTGACTCCGTTCGACTTCACGAATCATTAAGGCTTGTATTTGAACACAATTGACTTCTCGGATCAACAAGTCTTTCAATTGACCCAATTCGACTTGTCGGATCAACAAATATCCATAACTTGATCCGTTTCTTTTACAAAGTCACCAAGTACGCACAATGTGACCTAATTCGGCTTCTCGGATCAACAAGCACCAACTATTTGACTCCGTTCGACTTCACGAATCATTAAGGCTTGTATTTGACCACAATTGACTTCTCAGATCAACAAGTCTTTCAATTGACCCAATTCGGCTTGTCGGATCAACAAATATACATAACATGATCCGTTTCTTTTACAAAGTCACCAAGTACGCACAATGTGACCCAATATGCCTTCTCGGATCAACAAGCACCATTTGACTCCGTTCGACTTCACGAATCATTAAGGCTTGTATTTGAACACAATTGACTTCTCGGATCAACAAGTCTTTCAATTGACCCAATTCGGCTTCTCGGATCAACAAGTATCCATAACTTGATCCGTTTCTTTTACCAAGTCACCAAGTACGCACAATGTGACCTAATTCGGCTTCTCGGATCAACAAGCACCAACTATTTGACTCCGTTCGACCTCACGAATCATTAAGGCTTGTATTTGAACCCAATTGACTTCTCGGATCAACAAGTCTTTCAATTGACCCAGTTCGGCTTCACGGATCAACAAGTATCCATAACTTGATCCGTTTGCTTTACCAAGTCACCAAGTACGCACAATGTGACCCAATTCGCCTTATCGGATCGACAAGCACCAACTATTTGACTCCGTTCGACTTCACGAATCATTAAGGCTTGTATTTGAACCCAATTGACTTCTCGGATCAACAAGTCTTTCAATTGACCCAATTCGACTTGTCGGATCAACAAATATCCATAACTTGATTCGTTTCTTTTACAAAGTCACCAAGTACGCAAAATGTGACCTAATTCGGCTTCTCGGATCAACAAGCACCAACTATTTGACTCCGTTCGACTTCACGAATCATTAAGGCTTGTATTTGACCACAATTGACTTCTCAGATCAACAAGTCTTTCAATTGACCCAATTCGGCTTGTCGGATCAACAAATATCCATAACTTGATCCGTTTCTTTTACAAAGTCACCAAGTACGCACAATGTGACCTAATTCGGCTTCTCGGATCAACAAGCACCAACTATTTGACTCCGTTCGACTTCAAAAATCATTAAGGCTTGTATTTGACCACAATTGACTTCTCGGATCAACAAGTCTTTCAATTGACCCAATTCGGCTTCTCGGATCAACAAGTCTCCATAACTTGATCCGTTTCTTTTACCAAGTCACCAAGTACGCACAATGTGACCTAATTCGGCTTCTCGGATCAACAAGCACCAACTATTTGACTCCGTTCGACTTCACGAATCATTAAGGCTTGTATTTGAACCCAATTGACTTCTCGGATCAACAAGTCTTTCAATTGACCCAATTCGGTTTCACGGATCAACAAGTATCCATAACTTGATCCGTTTGTTTTACCAAGTCACCAAGTACGCACAATGTGACCCAATTCGCCTTATCGGATCGACAAGCACCAACTATTTGACTCCGTTCGACTTCACGAATCATTAAGGCTTGTATTTGAACACAATTGACTTCTCGGATCAACAAGTCTTTCAATTGACCCAATTCGACTTGTCGGATCAACAAATATCCATAACTTGATCCTTTTCTTTTACAAAGTCACCAAGTATGCACAATGTGACCTAATTCGGCGTCTCGGATCAACAAGCACCAACTATTTGACTCCGTTCGACCTCACGAATCATTAAGGCTTGTATTTGACCACAATTGACTTCACGGATCAACAAGTCTTTCAATTGACCCAATTCGGCTTCACGGATCAACAAGTATCCATAACTTGATCAGTTTGTTTTACCAAGTCACCAAGTACGCACAATGTGACCCAATATGCCTTCTCGGATCAACAAGCACCAACTATTTGACTCCGTTCGACTTCACGAATCATTAAGGCTTGTATTTAAACACAATTGACTTCTCTGATCAACAAGTCTTTCAATTGACCCAATTCGGCTTCTCGGATGAACAAGTATCCATAACTTGATCCGTTTCTTTTACCAAGTCACCAAGTACGCGCAATGTGACCTAATTCGGCGTCTCGGATCAACAAGCACCAACTATTTGACTCCGTTCGACCTCACGAATCATTAAGGCTTGTATTTGACCACAATTGACTTCTCGGATCAACAAGTCTTTCAATTGACCCAATTCGGCTTCACGGATCAACAAGTATCCATAACTTGATCAGTTTGTTTTACCAAGTCACCAAGTACGCACAATGTGACCCAATATGCCTTCTCGGATCAACAAGCACCATTTGACTCCGTTCGACTTCACGAATCATTAAGGCTTGTATTTGAACACAATTGACTTCTCGGATCAACAAGTCTTTCAATTGACCCAATTCGGCTAGTCGGATCAACAAATATCCATAACTTGATCCGTTTCTTTTACAAATTCACCAAGTACGCACAATGTGACCTAATTCGGCTTCTCGGATCAACAAGCACCAACTATTTGACTCCGTTCGACTTCACGAATCATTAAGGCTTGTATTTGACCACAATTAACTTCTCAGATCAACAAGTCTTTCAATTGACCCAATTCGGCTTCACGGATCAACAAGTATCCATAACTTGATCCGTTTGTTTTACCAAGTCACCAAGTACGCACAATGTGACCCAATTCGGCTTCTGGGATCAACAAGCACCAACTATTGGACTCCCTTCGACTTCACGAATCATTAAGGCTTGTATTTGAACCCAATTGACTTCTCGGATCAACAAGTCTTTCAATTGACCCAATTCGGCTTCTCGGATCAACAAGTATCCATAACTTGATCCGTTTCTTTTACCAAGTCACCAAGTACGCACAATGTGACCTAATTCGACTTCTCGGATCAACAACCACCAACTATTTGACTCCGTTCGACTTCACGAGTCATTAAGGCTTGTATTTGAACCCAATTGACTTCTCGGATCAACAAGTCTTTCAATTGACCCAATTCGGCTTCACGGATCAACAATTATCCATAACTTGATCCGTTTGTTTTACCAAGTCACCAAGTATGCACAATGTGACCCAATTCGCCTTATCGGATCAAGAAGCACCAACTATTTGACTCCGTTCGACTTCACGAATCATTAAGGCTTGTATTTGAACCCAATTGACTTCTCAGATCAACAAGTCTTTCAATTGACCCAATTCGGCTTCACGGATCAACAAGTATCCATAACTTGATCCGTTTCTTTTACCAAGTCACCAAGTATGCACAATGTGACCTAATTCGGCTTCGCGGATCAACAAGCACCAACTATTTGACTCCGTTCGACCTCACGAATCATTAAGGCTTGTATTTAACCACAATTGACTTCTCGGATCAACAAGTCTTTCAATTGACCCAATTCGGCTTCACGGATCAACAAGTATCCATAACGTGATCCGTTTGTTTTACCAAGTCACCAAGTACGCACAATGTGACCCAATATGCCTTCTCGGATCAACAAGCACCAACTATTTGACTCCGTTCGACTTCACGAATCATTAAGGCTTGTATTTAAACACAATTGACTTCTCGGATCAACAAGTCTTTCAATTGACCCAATTCGGCTAGTCGGATCAACAAATATCCATAACTTGATCCGTTTCTTTTACAAATTCACCAAGTACGCACAATGTGACCTAATTCGGCTTCTCGGATCAACAAGCACCAACTATTTGACTCCGTTCGACTTCACGAATCATTAAGGCTTGTATTTGACCACAATTGACTTGTCAGATCAACAAGTCTTTCAATTGACCCAATTCGGCTTCACGGATCAACAAGTATCCATAACTTGATCCGTTTGTTTTACCAAGTCACCAAGTACGCACAATGTGACCCAATTCGGCTTCTGGGATCAACAAGCACCAACTATTGGACTCCCTTCGACTTCACGAATCATTAAGGCTTGTATTTGAACCCAATTGACTTCTCGGATCAACAAGTCTTTCAATTGACCCAATTCGGCTTCACGGATCAACAAGTATCGATAACTTGATCCGTTTCTTTTACCAAGTCACCAAGTACGCACAATGTGACCTAATTCGGCTTCTCGGATCAACAAGCACCAACTATTTGACTCCGTTCGACCTCACGAATCATTAAGGCTTGTATTTAACCACAATTGACTTCTCGGATCAACAAGTCTTTCAATTGACCCAATTCGGCTTCACGGATCAACAAGTATCCATAACGTGGTCCGTTTGTTTTACCAAGTCACCAAGTACGCACAATGTGACCCAATATGCCTTCTCGGATCAACAAGCACCAACTATTTGACTCCGTTCGACTTCACGAATCATTAAGGCTTGTATTTAAACACAATTGACTTCTCGGATCAACAAGTCTTTCAATTGACCCAATTCGGCTTCTCGGATCAACAAGTATCCATAACTTGATCCGTTTCTTTTACCAAGTCACCAAGTACGCACAATGTGACCTAATTCGGCTTCTCGGATCAACAAGCACCAACTATTTGACTCCGTTCGACTTCACGAATCATTAAGGCTTGTATTTGAACCCAATTGACTTCTCGGATCAACAAGTCTTTCAATTGACCCAATTCGGCTTCACGGATCAACAAGTATCCATAACGTTATCCGTTTGTTTTACCAAGTCACCAAGTACGCACAATGTGACCCAATATGCCTTCTCGGATCAACAAGCACCAACTATTTGACTCCGTTCGACTTCACGAATCATTAAGGCTTGTATTTAAACACAATTGACTTCTCGGATCAACAAGTCTTTCAATTGACCCAATTCGACTTCTCGGATCAACAAGTATCCATAACTTGATCCGTTTCTTTTACCAAGTCACCAAGTACGCACAATGTGACCTAATTCGGCTTCTCGGATCAACAAGCACCAACTATTTGACTCCGTTCGACCTGACGAATCATTAAGGCTTGTATTTAACCACAATTGACTTCTCGGATCAACATGTCTTTCAATTGACCCAATTCGGCTTCACGGATCAACAAGTATCCATAACGTGATCCGTTTGTTTTACCAAGTCACCAAGTACGCACAATGTGACCCAATATGCCTTCTCGGATCAACAAGCACCAACTATTTGACTCCGTTCGACTTCACGAATCATTAAGGCTTGTATTTAAACACAATTGACTTCTCGGATCAACAAGTCTTTCAATTGACCCAATTCGGCTAGTCGGATCAACAAATATCCATAACTTGATCCGTTTCTTTTACAAATTCACCAAGTACGCACAATGTGACCTAATTCGGCTTCTCGGATCAACAAGCACCAACTATTTGACTCCGTTCGACTTCACGAATCATTAAGGCTTGTATTTGACCACAATTGACTTCTCAGATCAACAAGTCTTTCAATTGACCCAATTCGGCTTCACGGATCAACAAGTATCCATAACTTGATCCGTTTGTTTTACCAAGTCACCAAGTACGCAAAATGTGACCCAATTCGGCTTCTGGGATCAACAAGCACCAACTATTGGACTCCCTTCGACTTCACGAATCATTAAGGCTTGTATTTGAACCCAATTGACTTCTCGGATCAACAAGTCTTTCAATTGACCTAATTCGGCTTCACGGATCAACAAGTATCCATAACTTGATCCGTTTCTTTTACCAAGTCACCAAGTACGCACAATGTGACCTAATTCGGTTTCTCGGATCAACAAGCACCAACTATTTGACTCCGTTCGACCTCACGAATCATTAAGGCTTGTATTTAACCACAATTGACTTCTCGGATCAACAAGTCTTTCAATTGACCCAATTCGGCTTCACGGATCAACAAGTATCCATAACGTGATCCGTTTGTTTTACCAAGTCACCAAGTACGCACAATGTGACCCAATATGCCTTCTCGGATCAACATGCACCAACTATTTGACTCCGTTCGACTTCACGAATCATTAAGGCTTGTATTTAAACACAATTGACTTCTCGGATCAACAAGTCTTTCAATTGACCCAATTCGGCTTCTCGGATCAACAAATATCCATAACTTGATCCGTTTCTTTTACAAATTCACCAAGTACGCACAATGTGACCTAATTCGGCTTCTCGGATCAACAAGCACCAACTATTTGACTCCGTTCGACTTCACGAATCATTAAGGCTTGTATTTGACCACAATTGACTTGTCAGATCAACAAGTCTTTCAATTGACCCAATTCGGCTTCACGGATCAACAAGTATCCATAACTTGATCCGTTTGTTTTACCAAGTCACCAAGTACGCACAATGTGACCCAATTCGGCTTCTGGGATCAACAAGCACCAACTATTGGACTCCCTTCGACTTCACGAATCATTAAGGCTTGTATTTGAACCCAATTGACTTCTCGGATCAACAAGTCTTTCAATTGACCCAATTCGGCTTCACGGATCAACAAGTATCGATAACTTGATCCGTTTCTTTTACCAAGTCACCAAGTACGCACAATGTGACCTAATTCGGCTTCTCGGATCAACAAGCACCAACTATTTGACTCCGTTCGACCTCACGAATCATTAAGGCTTGTATTTAACCACAATTGACTTCTCGGATCAACAAGTCTTTCAATTGACCCAATTCGGCTTCACGGATCAACAAGTATCCATAACGTGGTCCGTTTGTTTTACCAAGTCACCAAGTACGCACAATGTGACCCAATATGCCTTCTCGGATCAACAAGCACCAACTATTTGACTCCGTTCGACTTCACGAATCATTAAGGCTTGTATTTAAACACAATTGACTTCTCGGATCAACAAGTCTTTCAATTGACCCAATTCGGCTTCTCGGATCAACAAGTATCCATAACTTGATCCGTTTCTTTTACCAAGTCACCAAGTACGCACAATGTGACCTAATTCGGCTTCTCGGATCAACAAGCACCAACTATTTGACTCCGTTCGACTTCACGAATCATTAAGGCTTGTATTTGAACCCAATTGACTTCTCGGATCAACAAGTCTTTCAATTGACCCAATTCGGCTTCACGGATCAACAAGTATCCATAACGTTATCCGTTTGTTTTACCAAGTCACCAAGTACGCACAATGTGACCCAATATGCCTTCTCGGATCAACAAGCACCAACTATTTGACTCCGTTCGACTTCACGAATCATTAAGGCTTGTATTTAAACACAATTGACTTCTCGGATCAACAAGTCTTTCAATTGACCCAATTCGACTTCTCGGATCAACAAGTATCCATAACTTGATCCGTTTCTTTTACCAAGTCACCAAGTACGCACAATGTGACCTAATTCGGCTTCTCGGATCAACAAGCACCAACTATTTGACTCCGTTCGACCTGACGAATCATTAAGGCTTGTATTTAACCACAATTGACTTCTCGGATCAACATGTCTTTCAATTGACCCAATTCGGCTTCACGGATCAACAAGTATCCATAACGTGATCCGTTTGTTTTACCAAGTCACCAAGTACGCACAATGTGACCCAATATGCCTTCTCGGATCAACAAGCACCAACTATTTGACTCCGTTCGACTTCACGAATCATTAAGGCTTGTATTTAAACACAATTGACTTCTCGGATCAACAAGTCTTTCAATTGACCCAATTCGGCTAGTCGGATCAACAAATATCCATAACTTGATCCGTTTCTTTTACAAATTCACCAAGTACGCACAATGTGACCTAATTCGGCTTCTCGGATCAACAAGCACCAACTATTTGACTCCGTTCGACTTCACGAATCATTAAGGCTTGTATTTGACCACAATTGACTTCTCAGATCAACAAGTCTTTCAATTGACCCAATTCGGCTTCACGGATCAACAAGTATCCATAACTTGATCCGTTTGTTTTACCAAGTCACCAAGTACGCAAAATGTGACCCAATTCGGCTTCTGGGATCAACAAGCACCAACTATTGGACTCCCTTCGACTTCACGAATCATTAAGGCTTGTATTTGAACCCAATTGACTTCTCGGATCAACAAGTCTTTCAATTGACCTAATTCGGCTTCACGGATCAACAAGTATCCATAACTTGATCCGTTTCTTTTACCAAGTCACCAAGTACGCACAATGTGACCTAATTCGGCTTCTCGGATCAACAAGCACCAACTATTTGACTCCGTTCGACCTCACGAATCATTAAGGCTTGTATTTAACCACAATTGACTTCTCGGATCAACAAGTCTTTCAATTGACCCAATTCGGCTTCACGGATCAACAAGTATCCATAACGTGATCCGTTTGTTTTACCAAGTCACCAAGTACGCACAATGTGACCCAATATGCCTTCTCGGATCAACATGCACCAACTATTTGACTCCGTTCGACTTCACGAATCATTAAGGCTTGTATTTAAACACAATTGACTTCTCGGATCAACAAGTCTTTCAATTGACCCAATTCGGCTTCTCGGATCAACAAGTATCCATAACTTGATCCGTTTCTTTTACCAAGTCACCAAGTACGCACAATGTGACCTAATTCGGCTTCTCGGATCAACAAGCACCAACTATTTGACTCCGTTCGACTTCACGAATCATTAAGGCTTGTATTTGAACCCAATTGACTTCTCGGATCAACAAGTCTTTCAATTGACCCAATTCGGCTTCACGGATCAACAAGTATCCATAACTTGATCCGTTTGTTTTACCAAGTCACCAAGTACGCATAATGTGACCCAATTCGCCTTATCGGATCGACAAGCACCAACTATTTGACTCCGTTCGACTTCACGAATCATTAAGGCTTGTATTTGAACACAATTGACTTCTCGGATCAACAAGTCTTTCAATTGACCCAATTCGACTTGTCGGATCAACAAATATCCATAACTTGATCCGTTTCTTTTACAAAGTCACCAAGTACGCACAATGTGACCTAATTCGGCTTCTCGGATCAACAAGCACCAACTATTTGACTCCGTTCGACTTCACGAATCATTAAGGCTTGTATTTGACCACAATTGACTTCTCAGATCAACAAGTCTTTCAATTGACCCAATTCGGCTTGTCGGATCAACAAATATACATAACTTGATCCGTTTCTTTTACAAAGTCACCAAGTACGCACAATGTGACCCAATATGCCTTCTCGGATCAACAAGCACCATTTGACTCCGTTCGACTTCACGAATCATTAAGGCTTGTATTTGAACACAATTGACTTCTCGGATCAACAAGTCTTTCAATTGACCCAATTCGGCTTCTCGGATCAACAAGTATCCATAACTTGATCCGTTTCTTTTACCAAGTCACCAAGTACGCACAATGTGACCCAATTCGCCTTATCGGATCGACAAGCACCAACTATTTGACTCCGTTCGACATCACGAATCATTAAGGCTTGTATTTGAACACAATTGACTTCTCGGATCAACAAGTCTTTCAATTGACCCAATTCGACTTGTCGGATCAACAAATATCCATAACTTGATCCGTTTCTTTTACAAAGTCACCAAGTACGCACAATGTGACCTAATTCGGCTTCTCGGATCAACAAGCACCAACTATTTGACTCCGTTCGACTTCACGAATCATTAAGGCTTGTATTTGACCACAATTGACTTCTCAGATCAACAAGTCTTTCAATTGACCCAATTCGGCTTCACGGATCAACAAGTATCCATAACTTGATCCGTTTGTTTTACCAAGTCACCAAGTACGCAAAATGTGACCCAATTCGGCTTCTGGGATCAACAAGCACCAACTATTGGACTCCCTTCGACTTCACGAATCATTAAGGCTTGTATTTGAACCCAATTGACTTCTCAGATCAACAAGTCTTTCAATTGACCCAATTCGGCTTCACGGATCAACAAGTATCCATAACTTGATCCGTTTGTTTTACCAAGTCACCAAGTACGCACAATGTGACCCAATTCGCCTTATCGGATCGACAAGCACCAACTATTTGACTCCGTTCGACTTCACGAATCATTAAGGCTTGTATTTGAACCCAATTGACTTCTCAGATCAACAAGTCTTTCAATTGACCCAATTCGGCTTCACTGATCAACAAGTATCCATAACTTGATCCGTTTCTTTTACCAAGTCACCAAGTACGCACAATGTGACCTAATTCGGCTTCTCGGATCAACAAGCACCAACTATTTGACTCCGTTCGACCTCACGAATCATTAAGGCTTGTATTTAACCACAATTGACTTCTCGGATCAACAAGTCTTTCAATTGACCCAATTCGGCTTCACGGATCAACTATCCATAACTTGATCCGTTTGTTTTACCAAGTCACCAAGTACGCACAATGTGACCCAATATGCCTTCTCGGATCAATAAGCACCAACTATTTGACTCCGTTCGACTTCACGAATCATTAAGGCTTGTATTTGAACCCAATTGACTTCTCAGATCAACAAGTCTTTCAATTGACCCAATTCGGCTTCACGGATCAACAAGTATCCATAACTTGATCAGTTTGTTTTACCAAGTCACCAAGTACGCACAATGTGACCCAATATGCCTTCTCGGATCAACAAGCACCAACTATTTGACTCCGTTCGACTTCACGAATCATTAAGGCTTGTATTTGAACACAATTGACTTCTCGGATCAACAAGTCTTTCAATTGACCCAATTCGGCTTCACGGATCAACACGTATCCATAACTTGATCCGTTTCTTTTACCAAGTCACCAAGTACGCACAATGTGACCTAATTCGGCTTCTCGGATAAACAAGCACCAACTATTTGACTCCGTTCGACTTCACGAATCATTAAGGCTTGTATTTGACCACAATTGACTTCTCACATCAACAAGTCTTTCAATTGACCCAATTCGGCTTCACGGATCAACAAGTATCCATAACTTGATCCGTTTCTTTTACCAAGTCACCAAGTACGAACAATGTGACCCAATTCGCCTTATCGGATCGACAAGCACCAACTATTTGACTCCGTTCGACTTCACGAATCATTAAGGCTTGTATTTGAACACAATTGACTTCTCGGATCAACAAGTCTTTCAATTGACCCAATTCGACTTGTCGGATCAACAAATATCCATAACTTGATCCGTTTCTTTTACAAAGTCACCAAGTACGCACAATGTGACCTAATTCGGCTTCTCGGATCAACAAGCACCAACTATTTGACTCCGTTCGACTTCACGAATCATTAAGGCTTGTATTTGACCACAATTGACTTCTCAGATCAACAAGTCTTTCAATTGACCCAATTCGGCTTCACGGATCAACAAGTATCCATAACTTGATCCGTTTGTTTTACCAAGTCACCAAGTACGCAAAATGTGACCCAATTCGGCTTCTGGGATCAACAAGCACCAACTATTGGACTCCCTTCGACTTCACGAATCATTAAGGCTTGTATTTGAACCCAATTGACTTCTCGGATCAACAAGTCTTTCAATTGACCCAATTCGGCTTCACGGATCAACAAGTATCCATAACTTGATCCGTTTGTTTTACCAAGTCACCAAGTACGCACAATGTGACCCAATTCGCCTTATCGGATCGACAAGCACCAACTATTTGACTCCGTTCGACTTCACGAATCATTAAGGCTTGTATTTGAACCCAATTGACTTCTCAGATCAACAAGTCTTTCAATTGACCCAATTCGGCTTCACTGATCAACAAGTATCCATAACTTGATCCGTTTCTTTTACCAAGTCACCAAGTACGCACAATGTGACCTAATTCGGCTTCTCGGATCAACAAGCACCAACTATTTGACTCCGTTCGACCTCACGAATCATTAAGGCTTGTATTTAACCACAATTGACTTCTCGGATCAACAAGTCTTTCAATTGACCCAATTCGGCTTCACGGATCAACTATCCATAACTTGATCCGTTTGTTTTACCAAGTCACCAAGTACGCACAATGTGACCCAATATGCCTTCTCGGATCAATAAGCACCAACTATTTGACTCCGTTCGACTTCACGAATCATTAAGGCTTGTATTTGAACCCAATTGACTTCTCAGATCAACAAGTCTTTCAATTGACCCAATTCGGCTTCACGGATCAACAAGTATCCATAACTTGATCAGTTTGTTTTACCAAGTCACCAAGTACGCACAATGTGACCCAATATGCCTTCTCGGATCAACAAGCACCAACTATTTGACTCCGTTCGACTTCACGAATCATTAAGGCTTGTATTTGAACACAATTGACTTCTCGGATCAACAAGTCTTTCAATTGACCCAATTCGGCTTCACGGATCAACACGTATCCATAACTTGATCCGTTTCTTTTACCAAGTCACCAAGTACGCACAATGTGACCTAATTCGGCTTCTCGGATAAACAAGCACCAACTATTTGACTCCGTTCGACTTCACGAATCATTAAGGCTTGTATTTGACCACAATTGACTTCTCACGTCAACAAGTCTTTCAATTGACCCAATTCGGCTTCACGGATCAACAAGTATCCATAACTTGATCCGTTTGTTTTACCAAGTCACCAAGTACGCACAATGTGACCCAATTCGCCTTATCGAATCAGCAAGCACCAACTATTTGACTCTGTTCGACTTCACGAATCATTAAGGCTTGTATTTGAACCCAATTGACTTCTCAGATCAACAAGTCTTTCAATTGACCCAATTCGGCTTCACGGATCAACAAGTATCCATAACTTGATCCGTTTCTTTTACCAAGTCACCAAGTACGCACAATGTGACCTAATTCGGCTTCTCGGATCAACAAGCACCAACTATTTGACTCCGTTCGACCTCACGAATCATTAAGGCTTGTATTTGACCACAATTGACTTCTCGGATCAACAAGTCTTTCAATTGACCCAATTCGGCTTCACGGATCCACAAGTATCCATAACATGATCCGTTTGTTTTACCAATTCACCAAGTACGCATAATGTGACCCAATATGCCTTCTCGGATCAACAAGCACCAACCATTTGACTCCGTTCGACTTCACGAATCATTAAGGCTTGTATTTGAACCCAATTGACTTCTCAAATCAACAAGTCTTTCAATTGACCCAATTCGGCTTCACGGATCAACAAGTACCCATAACTTGATCCGTTTCTTTTACCAAGTCACCAAGTACGCACAATGTGACCCAATATGCCTTCTCGGATCAACAAGCACCAATTATTTGACTCCGTTCGACTTCACGAATCATTAAGGCTTGTATTTGAACCCAATTGACTTCTTGGATCAACAAGTCTTTCAATTGACCCAATTCGGCTTCTCGGATCAACAAGTATCCATAACTTGATCCGTTTCTTTTACCAAGTGACCAAGTACGCACAATGTGACCTAATTCGGCTTCTCGGATCATCAAGCACCAACTATTTGACTCCGTTCAACTTCACGAATCAATAAGGCTTGTATTTGAACCCAATTGACTTCTCAGATCAACAAGTCTTTCAATTGACCCAATTCGGCTTCACGGATCAACAAGTATCCATAACTTGATCCGTTTGTTTTACCAAGTCACCAAGTACGCACAATGTGACCCAATTCGGCTTCTGGGATCAACAAGCACCAACTATTTAACTCCCTTCGACTTCACGAATCATTAAGGCTTGTATTTGAACCCAATTGATTTCTCGGATCAACAAGTCTTTCAATTGACCCAATTCGGCTTCTCGGATCAACAAGTATCCATAACTTGATCCGTTTCTTTTACCAAGTCACCAAGTACGCACAATGTGACCTAATTCGGCTTCTCGGATCAACAACCACCAACTATTTGACTCCGTTCGACTTCACGAATCATTAAGGCTTGTATTTGAACCCAATTGACTTCTCGGATCAACAAGTCTTTCAATTGACACAATTCGGCTTCACGGATCAACAAGTATCCATAACTTGATCCGTTTGTTTTACCAAGTCACCAAGTGCGCACAATGTGACCCAATTCGCCTTATCGGATCAACAAGCACCAGCTATTTGACTCCGTTCGACTTCACGAATCATTAAGGCTTGTATTTGAACCCAATTGACTTCTCAGATCAACAAGTCTTTCAATTGACCCAATACGGCTTCACGGATCAACAAGTATCCATAACTTGATCCGTTTCTTTTACCAAGTCACCAAGTACGCACAATGTGACCTAATTCGGCTTCTAGGATCAACAAGCACCAACTATTTGACTCCGTTCGATCTCACGAATCATTAAGGCTTGTATTTGACCACAATGGATTTCTCGGATCAACAAGTCTTTCAATTGACCCAATTCGGCTTCACGGATCAACAAGTATCCATAACTTGATCCGTTTGTTTTACCAAGTCACCAAGTACGCACAATGTGACCCAATATGCCTTCTCGGATCAACAAGCACCAACTATTTGACTCCGTTCGACTTCACGAATCATTAAGGCTTGTATTTGAACCCAATTGACTTCTCAGATCAACAAGTCTTTCAATTGACTCAATTCGGCTTCACGGATCAACAAGTATCCATAACTTGATCCGTTTGTTTTACCAAGTCACCAAGTACGCACAATGTGACCCAATATGCCTTCTCGGATCAACAAGCACCAATTATTTGACTCCGTTCGACTTCACGAATAATTAAGGCTTGTATTTGAACCCAATTGACTTCTTGGATCAACAAGTCTTTCAATTGACCCAATTCGGCTTCTCGGATCAACAAGTATCCATAACTTGATCCGTTTCGTTTACCAAGTGACCAAGTACGCACAATGTGACCTAATTCGGCTTCTCGGATCAACAAGCACCAACTATTTGACTCCTTTCGACTTCACGAATCATTAAGGCTTGTATTTGACAACAATTGGCTTCTCGGATTAACAAGTCTTTCAATTGACCCAATTCGGCTTCTCGGATCAACAAGTATCCATAACTTGATCCGTTTCTTTTACCAAGTCACCAAGTACGCACAATGTGACCTAATTCGGCTTCTCGGATCAACAACCACCAACAATTTGACTCCGTTGGACTTCACGAATCATTAAGGCTTGTATTTGAACCCAATTGACTTCCCGGATCAACAAGTCTTTCAATTGACCCAATTAGGCTTCACGGATCAACAAGTATCCATAACTTGATCCGTTTGTTTTACCAAGTCACCAAGTACGCACAATGTGACCCAATTCGCCTTATCGGATCAACAAGCACCAACTATTTGACTCCGTTCGACTTCACGAATCATTAAGGCTTGTATTTAAGCACAATTGACTTCTCGGATCAACAAGTCTTTCAATTGACCCATTTCGGCTTCTCGGATCAACAAGTATCCATAACTTGATCCGTTTCTTTTACCAAGTCACCAAGTACGCACAATGTGACCTAATTCGGCTTCTCGGATAAACAAGCACCAACTATTTGACTCCGTTCGACCTTACGAATCATTAAGGCTTGTATTTGACCATAATTGACTTCTCAGATCAACAAGTCTTTCAATTGACCCAATTCGGCTTCACGGATCAACAAGTATCCATAACTTGATCCGTTTGTTTTACCAAGTCACCAAGTACGCACAATGTGACCCAATATGCCTTCTCGGATCAACAAGCACCAACTATTTGACTCCGTTCGACTTCACGAATCATTAAGGCTTGTATTTGTACCCAATTGACTTCTCAGATCAACAAGTCTTTCAATTGACCCAATTCGGCTTCACGGATCAACAAGTATCCATAACTTGATCCGTTTGTTTTACCAAGTCACCAAGTACGCACAATGTGACCCAATATGCCTTCTCGGATCAACAAGCACCAACTATTTGACTCCGTTCGACTTCAGGAATCATTAAGGCTTGTATTTGAATACAATTGACTTCTCGGATCAACAAGTCTTTCAATTGACCCAATTCGGCTTGTCGGATCAACAAATATCCATAACTTGATCCGTTTCTTTTACAAAGTCACCAAGTACGCACAATGTGACCCAATTCGACTTCTGGGATCAACAAGCACCAACTATTTGACTCCGTTCGACTTCACGAATCATTAAGGCTTGTATTTGAACCCAATTGACTTCTCGGATCAACAAGTCTTTCAATTGACCCAATTCGGCTTCTCGGATCAACAAGTATCCATAACTTGATCCGTTTCTTTTACCAAGTTACCAAGTACGCACAATGTGACCTAATTCGGCTTCTCGGATCAACAACCACCAACTATTTGACTCCTTTCGACTTCACGAATCATTAAGGCTTGTATTTGAACCCAATTGACTTCTCGGATCAACAAGTCTTTCAATTGACCCAATGCGGCTTCACGGATCAACAAGTATCCATAACTTGATCCGTTTGTTTTACCAAGTCCCCAAGTACGCACAATGTGACCCAATTCGCCTTATCGGATCAACAAGCACCAACTATTTGACTCCGTTCGACTTCACGAATCATTAAGGCTTGTATTTGAACCCAATGGACTTCTCAGATCAACAAGTCTTTCAATTGACCCAATTCGGCTTCACGGATCAACAAGTATCCATAACTTGATCCATTTGTTTTACCAAGTCACCAAGTACGCACAATGTGACCCAATATGCCTTCTCGGATCAACAAGCACCAATTATTTGACTCCGTTCGACTTCACGAATCATTAAGGCTTGTATTTGAACCCAATTGACTTCTTGGATCAACAAGTCTTTCAATTGACCCAATTCGGCTTCTCAGATCAACAAGTATCCATAACTTGATCCGTTTCTTTTACCAAGTGACCAAGTACGCACAATGTGACCTAATTCGGCTTCTCGGATCAACAAGCACCAACTATTTGACTCCGTTCGACTTCACGAATCATTAAGGCTTGTATTTGACCACAATTGGCTTCTCAGATCAACAAGTCTTTCAATTGACCCAATTCGGTTCACGGATCAACAAGTATCCATAACTTGATCCGTTTGTTTTACCAAGTCACCAAGTACGCACAATGTGACCCAATATGCCTTCTAGGGTCAAAAAGCACCAACTATTTGACTCCGTTCGACTTCACGAATCATTAAGGCTTGTATTTAAACACAATTGACTTCTCGGATCAACAAGTCTTTCAATTGACCCAATTCGGCTTCACGGATCAACAAGTATCCATAACTTGATCCGTTTCTTTTACCAAGTCACCAAGTACGCACAATGTGACCTAATTCGGCTTCTCGGATAAACAAGCACCAACTATTTGACTCCGTTCGACCTTTCGAATCATTAAGGCTTGTATTTGACCACAATTGACTTCTCAGATCAACAAGTCTTTCAATTGACCCAATTTGGCTTCACGGATCAACAAGTATCCATAACTTGATCCGTTTGATTTACCAAGTCACCAAGTACGCACAATGTGACCCAATATGCCTTCTGGGATCAACAAGCACCAACTATTTGACTCCGTTCGACTTCACGAATCATTAAGGCTTGTATTTGAACCCAATTGACTTCTCGGATCAACAAGTCTTTCAATTGACCCAATTCGGCTTCTAGGATCAACATGTATCCATAACTTGATCCGTTTCTTTTACCAAGTCACCAAGTACGCACAATGTGACCTAATTCGGCTTCTCGGATCAACAACCACCAACTATTTGACTCTGTTCGACTTCACGAATCATTAAGGCATGGTCTCTTAAACCCGGAACTTTACGAACCTATTTTCAGTGGAGGGATGCATACCATTTCTGTGGATAATAGTAGATATGATCAGCGTGTGAAGTTCCTTTCAACGACGTTAATTGGTCGTTTGTTTCATTGAAAAAATGATAAACCTCGTTCCCTTCCAGAGCTTAAGACTTTGTTGCAACAGATTTGGGGCACTGAACACAGCTGGAAAATTATTCCCTTGGGAAGGGGTTGTTTTAATTTTCAGTTTGAGGTAGACAGTGATCGTATGAAGGCTTTGGTTCATAAGGCATGGTCTCTTAAACCCGGAACTTTACGGCTGATGAAATGGGTACCGGGATTTAATCTGTATCGTGTTAATACGTCTACAACTCAAGTTTGGATACGCATCTATGAATTGGGAATGGAACACTGGGACACCCCGTGCTTATGGGGGATCGCTAAATCAGTCGGGAATCCCTTACAAATAGATGATCGTGCTTCTGCCGGTTCGTATGGTCATTTTGTGCGAGTTTTGGTTGAGATTGATTTCAACACGTCTCAATTTCCGGAACAGGTCAAGGTTAATGCTTCAGGTAAATGTACGATTGCCTCCATTGCTTATGAAAACTGCCCATTGTTTTGCTCCCACTGTCGTATTATAGGACACGACAACACCTCTTGTAAGAAGCTTAATCAGCCTCCTGCTACGAGCCAACCAGCTCCTTCTGCTACTGTTGATAATATTTCGCTGGTTCATCCCCAGCGGACAAATCGAGTACGTTCAGCTTCTCGGCTTAGAAACACGAATCGGGGGCGTTCTCGTGGTCGTCCGCATCAAACATATCGTCCCAAACCTACCACTCCGGGGTTGCGTGCTCAAGACCCGGCTCTGGTCACCTCTAATTCATTTCAGACTCTCTCTGAAAATAGTGGCTCTAATGAGCCGTCTACTGATTATATGGAGAAGGATATGTTTCCCACACAAAAGGAGGATTCGTTGACCATGCATTTGTCCTCTACTCACTCCACGTCCATGCATTCATCTCCCAAGTCGGTGGAAACAATGATGAGTCCCCACAAAGCTTTGTCTCCCATGTCGGTGGAAACAATGATGAGGTCCCCCACCTCCTTGAAGCTGTCCCCACAAGTGTCGGCCACCCATAACATGTTCATGCATGATCCTAAGGATATGGTCACATTACCTATACCTGTTATCTTGCCAATCTCACCTGCTGACTCGGCGGCTCTTGTGTGTTCCAAGGCAATAGTTAATGTTTCACCATCAGACCCGGTTAACCCTTCGGATTTGGATTCCCCTCACGTCTCCCAAGACACGACAGTTTTAAACGACATAGTTCCTCTATTGACAGCACCCCCAGAATCAGTTGAGGCATTTCGTAGATGGTTTTCCAAACCCAATCGTTCGAGGTCTTCTTCCATACCCCCACGTCGGGGAACGTTTAAGTCACGGATCACAACAAACAAACAAGTCCTTGAACAGCGATCCAAGGTCCATGTGCAGCCCAACACTGACGCTCTCCAAGCAATGCATAATGCAGCATCAGGCCTTTGGTCAGACGAACTCGAACTAGAAGATCCCCCGTCTCAGTCCGGCGGTTGTCCTGGATGGGTTTGATATTCTCACGCTCTGCGTAGCGTTCTTTTGCTAGCCTGTTAGCAATTTTTAATAGAGTGTGTAGTTTTTTGTTTCTTTCTTCTTGGACTTTTTTGTTACTCTTTATTTTCCTTTCTCTCTTTATAAAATCACCTATTTAACTTCACGAATCATTAAGGCTTGTATTTGAACCCAATTGACTTCTCGGATCAACAAGTCTTTCAATTGACCCAATTCGGCTTCTCGGATCAACAAGTATCCATAACTTGATCCGTTTCTTTTACCAAGTCACCAAGTACGCACAATGTGACCTAATTCGGCTTCTCGGATCAACAACCACCAACTATTTGACTCCGTTCGACTTCACGAATCATTAAGGCTTGTATTTGAACCCAATTGACTTCTCAGATCAACAAGTCTTTCAATTGACCCAATTCGGCTTCACGGATCAACAAGTATCCATAACTTGATCCGTTTCTTTTACCAAGTCACCAAGTACGCACAATGTGACCTAATTCGGCTTCTCGGATCAACAACCACCAACTATTTTACTCCGTTCGACTTCACGAATCATTAAGGCTTGTATTTGAACCCAATTGACTTCTCAGATCAACAAGTCTTTCAATTGACCCAATTCGGCTTCACGGATCAACAAGTATCCATAACTTGATCCGTTTGTTTTACCAAGTCACCAAGTACGCACAATGTGACCCAATATGCCTTCTCGGATCAACAAGCACCAACTATTTGACTCCGTTCGACTTCACGAATCATTAAGGCTTGTATTTGTACCCAATTGACTTCTCAGATCAACAAGTCTTTCAATTGACCCAATTCAGCTTCACGGATCAACAAGTATCCATAACTTGATCCGTTTGTTTTACCAAGTCACCAAGTACGCACAATGTGACCCAATATGCCTTCTCGGATCAACAAGCACCAACTATTTGACTCCGTTCGACTTCACGAATCATTAAGGCTTGTATTTGAATACAATTGACTTCTCGGATCAACAAGTCTCTCAATTGACCCAATTCGGCTTGTCGGATCAACAAATATCCATAACTTGATCCGTTTCTTTTACAAAGTCACCAAGTACGCACAATGTGAGCTAATTCGGCTTCTCGGATCAACAAGCACCAACTATTTGACTCCGTTTGACTTCACGAATCATTAAGGCTTGTATTTGACCACAATTGACTTCTCAGATCAACAAGTCTTTCAATTGACCCAATTCGGCTTCACGGATCAACAAGTATCCATAACTTGATCCGTTTGTTTTACCAAGTCACCAAGTACGCACAATGTGACCCAATTCGACTTCTGGGATCAACAAGCACCAACTATTTGACTCCGTTCGACTTCACGAATCATTAAGGCTTGTATTTGAACCCAATTGACTTCTCGGATCAACAAGTCTTTCAATTGACCCAATTCGGCTTCTCGGATCAACAAGTATCCATAACTTGATCCGTTTCTTTTACCAAGTCACCAAGTACGCACAATGTGACATAATTCGGCTTCTCGGATCAACAACCACCAACTATTTGACTCCGTTCGACTTCACGAATCATTAAGGCTTGTATTTGAACCCAATTGACTTCTCGGATCAACAAGTCTTTCAATTGACCCAATTCGGCTTCACGGATCAACAAGTATCCATAACTTGATCCGTTTGTTTTACCAAGTCCCCAAGTACGCACAATGTGACCCAATTCGCCTTATCGGATCAACAAGCACCAACTATTTGACTCCGTTCGACTTCACGAATCATTAAGGCTTGTATTTGAACCCAATGGACTTCTCAGATCAACAAGTCTTTCAATTGACCCAATTCGGCTTCACGGATCAACAAGTATCCATAACTTGATCCGTTTGTTTTACCAAGTCACCAAGTACGCACAATGTGACCCAATATGCCTTCTCGGATCAACAAGCACCAATTATTTGACTCCGTTCGACTTCACGAATCATTAAGGCTTGTATTTGAACCCAATTGACTTCTTGGATCAACAAGTCTTTCAATTGACCCAATTCGGCTTCTCAGATCAACAAGTATCCATAACTTGATCCGTTTCTTTTACCAAGTGACCAAGTACGCACAATGTGACCTAATTCGGCTTCTCGGATCAACAAGCACCAAATATTTGACTCCGTTCGACTTCACGAATCATTAAGGCTTGTATTTGACCACAATTGGCTTCTCAGATCAACAAGTCTTTCAATTGACCCAATTCGGTTCACGGATCAACAAGTATCCATAACTTGATCCGTTTGTTTTACCAAGTCACCAAGTACGCACAATGTGACCCAATATGCCTTCTAGGGTCAAAAAGCACCAACTATTTGACTCCGTTCGACTTCACGAATCATTAAGGCTTGTATTTAAACACAATTGACTTCTCGGATCAACAAGTCTTTCAATTGACCCAATTCGGCTTCACGGATCAACACGTATCCATAACTTGATCCGTTTCTTTTACCAATTCACCAAGTACGCACAATGTGACCTAATTCGGCTTCTCGGATAAACAAGCACCAACTATTTGACTCCGTTCGACCTTTCGAATCATTAAGGCTTGTATTTGAACCCAATTGACTTCTCGGATCAACAAGTCTTTCAATTGACCCAATTCGGCTTCTCGGATCAACAAGTATCCATAACTTGATCCGTTTCTTTTACCAAGTCACCAAGTACGCACAATGTGACCTAATTCGGCTTCTCGGATCAACAACCACCAACTATTTGACTCCGTTCGACTTCACGAATCATTAAGGCTTGTATTTGAACCCAATTGACTTCTCAGATCAACAAGTCTTTCAATTGACCCAATTCGGCTTCACGGATCAACAAGTATCCATAACTTGATCCGTTTCTTTTACCAAGTCACCAAGTACGCACAATGTGACCTAATTCAGCTTCTCGGATCAACAACCACCAACTATTTTACTCCGTTCGACTTCACGAATCATTAAGGCTTGTATTTGAACCCAATTGACTTCTCAGATCAACAAGTCTTTCAATTGACCCAATTCGGCTTCACGGATCAACAAGTATCCATAACTTGATCCGTTTGTTTTACCAAGTCACCAAGTACGCACAATGTGACCCAATATGCCTTCTCGGATCAACAAGCACCAACTATTTGACTCCGTTCGACTTCACGAATAATTAACGCTTGTATTTGTACCCAATTGACTTCTCAGATCAACAAGTCTTTCAATTGACCCAATTCAGCACGGATCAACAAGTATCCATAACTTGATCCGTTTGTTTTACCAAGTCACCAAGTACGCACAATGTGACCCAATATGCCTTCTCGGATCAACAAGCACCAACTACTTGACTCCGTTCGACTTCACGAATCATTAAGGCTTGTATTTGAATACAATTGACTTCTCGGATCAACAAGTCTCTCAATTGACCCAATTCGGCTTGTTGGATCAACAAATATCCATAACTTGATCCGTTTCTTTTACAAAGTCACCAAGTACGCACAAAGTGAGCTAATTCGGCTTCTCGGATCAACAAGCACCAACTATTTGACTCCGTTTGACTTCACGAATCATTAAGGCTTGTATTTGACCACAATTGACTTCTCAGATCAACAAGTCTTTCAATTGACCCAATTCGGCTTCACGGATCAACAAGTATCCATAACTTGATCCGTTTGTTTTACCAAGTCACCAAGTACGCACAATGTGACCCAATTCGACTTCTGGGATCAACAAGCACCAACTATTTGACTCCGTTCGACTTCACGAATCATTAAGGCTTGTATTTGAACCCAATTGACTTCTCGGATCAACAAGTCTTTCAATTGACCCAATTCGGCTTCTCGGATCAACAAGTATCCATAACTTGATCCGTTTCTTTTACCAAGTCACCAAGTACGCACAATGTGACATAATTCGGCTTCTCGGATCAACAACCACCAACTATTTGACTCCGTTCGACTTCACGAATCATTAAGGCTTGTATTTGAACCCAATTGACTTCTCGGATCAACAAGTCTTTCAATTGACCCAATTCGGCTTCACGGATCAACAAGTATCCATAACTTGATCCGTTTGTTTTACCAAGTCCCCAAGTACGCACAATGTGACCCAATTCGCCTTATCGGATCAACAAGCACCAACTATTTGACTCCGTTCGACTTCACGAATCATTAAGGCTTGTATTTGAACCCAATGGACTTCTCAGATCAACAAGTCTTTCAATTGACCCAATTCGGCTTCACGGATCAACAAGTATCCATAACTTGATCCGTTTGTTTTACCAAGTCACCAAGTACGCACAATGTGACCCAATATGCCTTCTCGGATCAACAAGCACCAATTATTTGACTCCGTTCGACTTCACGAATCATTAAGGCTTGTATTTGAACCCAATTGACTTCTTGGATCAACAAGTCTTTCAATTGACCCAATTCGGCTTCTCAGATCAACAAGTATCCATAACTTGATCCGTTTCTTTTACCAAGTGACCAAGTACGCACAATGTGACCTAATTCGGCTTCTCGGATCAACAAGCACCAAATATTTGACTCCGTTCGACTTCACGAATCATTAAGGCTTGTATTTGACCACAATTGGCTTCTCAGATCAACAAGTCTTTCAATTGACCCAATTCGGTTCACGGATCAACAAGTATCCATAACTTGATCCGTTTGTTTTACCAAATCACCAAGTACGCACAATGTGACCCAATATGCCTTCTAGGGTCAAAAAGCACCAACTATTTGACTCCGTTCGACTTCACGAATCATTAAGGCTTGTATTTAAACACAATTGACTTCTCGGATCAACAAGTCTTTCAATTGACCCAATTCGGCTTCACGGATCAACACGTATCCATAACTTGATCCGTTTCTTTTACCAAGTCACCAAGTACGCACAATGTGACCTAATTCGGCTTCTCGGATAAACAAGCACCAACTATTTGACTCCGTTCGACCTTTCGAATCATTAAGGCTTGTATTTGAACCCAATTGACTTCTCGGATCAACAAGTCTTTCAATTGACCCAATTCGGCTTCTCGGATCAACAAGTATCCATAACTTGATCCGTTTCTTTTACCAAGTCACCAAGTACGCACAATGTGACCTAATTCGGCTTCTCGGATCAACAACCACCAACTATTTGACTCCGTTCGACTTCACGAATCATTAAGGCTTGTATTTGAACCCTATTGACTTCTCAGATCAACAAGTCTTTCAATTGACCCAATTCGGCTTCACGGATCAACAAGTATCCATAACTTGATCCGTTTCTTTTACCAAGTCACCAAGTACGCACAATGTGACCTAATTCAGCTTCTCGGATCAACAACCACCAACTATTTTACTCCGTTCGACTTCACGAATCATTAAGGCTTGTATTTGAACCCAATTGACTTCTCAGATCAACAAGTCTTTCAATTGACCCAATTCGGCTTCACGGATCAACAAGTATCCATAACTTGATCCGTTTGTTTTACCAAGTCACCAAGTACGCACAATGTGACACAATATGCCTTCTCGGATCAACAAGCACCAACTATTTGACTCCGTTCGACTTCACGAATCATTAAGGCTTGTATTTGTACCCAATTGACTTCTCAGATCAACAAGTCTTTCAATTGACCCAATTCAGCTTCACGGATCAACAAGTATCCATAACTTGATCCGTTTGTTTTACCAAGTCACCAAGTACGCACAATGTGACCCAATATGCCTTCTCGGATCAACAAGCACCAACAATTTGACTCCGTTCGACTTCACGAATCATTAAGGCTTGTATTTGAATACAATTGACTTCTCGGATCAACAAGTCTCTCAATTGACCCAATTCGGCTTGTCGGATCAACAAATATCCATAACTTGATCCGTTTCTTTTACAAAGTCACCAAGTACGCACAATGTGAGCTAATTCGGCTTCTCGGATCAACAAGCACCAACTATTTGACTCCGTTGGACTTCACGAATCATTAAGGCTTGTATTTGACCACAATTGACTTCTCAGATCAACAAGTCTTTCAATTGACCCAATTCGGCTTCACGGATCAACAAGTATCCATAACTTGATCCGTTTGTTTTACCAAGTCACCAAGTACGCACAATGTGACCCAATTCGACTTCTGGGATCAACAAGCACCAACTATTTGACTCCGTTCGACTTCACGAATCATTAAGGCTTGTATTTGAACCCAATTGACTTCTCGGATCAACAAGTCTTTCAATTGACCCAATTCGGCTTCTCGGATCAACAAGTATCCATAACTTGATCCGTTTCTTTTACCAAGTCACCAAGTACGCACAATGTGACATAATTCGGCTTCTCGGATCAACAACCACCAACTATTTGACTCCGTTCGACTTCACGAATCATTAAGGCTTGTATTTGAACCCAATTGACTTCTCGGATCAACAAGTCTTTCAATTGACCCAATTCGGCTTCTCGGATCAACAAGTATCCATAACTTGATCCGTTTCTTTTACCAAGTCACCAAGTACGCACAATGTGACATAATTCGGCTTCTCGGATCAACAACCACCAACTATTTGACTCCGTTCGACTTCACGAATCATTAAGGCTTGTATTTGAACCCAATTGACTTCTCGGATCAACAAGTCTTTCAATTGACCCAATTCGGCTTCACGGATCAACAAGTATCCATAACTTGATCCGTTTGTTTTACCAAGTCCCCAAGTACGCACAATGTGACCCAATTCGCCTTATCGGATCAACAAGCACCAACTATTTGACTCCGTTCGACTTCACGAATCATTAAGGCTTGTATTTGAACCCAATGGACTTCTCAGATCAACAAGTCTTTCAATTGACCCAATTCGGCTTCACGGATCAACAAGTATCCATAACTTGATCCGTTTGTTTTACCAAGTCACCAAGTACGCACAATGTGACCCAATATGCCTTCTCGGATCAACAAGCACCAATTATTTGACTCCGTTCGACTTCACGAATCATTAAGGCTTGTATTTGAACCCAATTGACTTCTTGGATCAACAAGTCTTTCAATTGACCCAATTCGGCTTCTCAGATCAACAAGTATCCATAACTTGATCCGTTTCTTTTACCAAGTGACCAAGTACGCACAATGTGACCTAATTCGGCTTCTCGGATCAACAAGCACCAAATATTTGACTCCGTTCGACTTCACGAATCATTAAGGCTTGTATTTGACCACAATTGGCTTCTCAGATCAACAAGTCTTTCAATTGACCCAATTCGGTTCACGGATCAACAAGTATCCATAACTTGATCCGTTTGTTTTACCAAGTCACCAAGTACGCACAATGTGACCCAATATGCCTTCTAGGGTCAAAAAGCACCAACTATTTGACTCCGTTCGACTTCACGAATCATTAAGGCTTGTATTTAAACACAATTGACTTCTCGGATCAACAAGTCTTTCAATTGACCCAATTCGGCTTCACGGATCAACACGTATCCATAACTTGATCCGTTTCTTTTACCAAGTCACCAAGTACGCACAATGTGACCTAATTCGGCTTCTCGGATAAACAAGCACCAACTATTTGACTCCGTTCGACCTTTCGAATCATTAAGGCTTGTATTTGAACCCAATTGACTTCTCAGATCAACAAGTCTTTCAATTGACCCAATTCGGCTTCTCGGATCAACAAGTATCCATAACTTGATCCGTTTCTTTTACCAAGTCACCAAGTACGCACAATGTGACCTAATTCGGCTTCTCGGATCAACAACCACCAACTATTTGACTCCGTTCGACTTCACGAATCATTAAGGCTTGTATTTGAACCCAATTGACTTCTCAGATCAACAAGTCTTTCAATTGACCCAATTCGGCTTCACGGATCAACAAGTATCCATAACTTGATCCGTTTCTTTTACCAAGTCACCAAGTACGCACAATGTGACCTAATTCAGCTTCTCGGATCAACAACCACCAACTATTTTACTCCGTTCGACTTCACGAATCATTAAGGCTTGTATTTGAACCCAATTGACTTCTCAGATCAACAAGTCTTTCAATTGACCCAATTCGGCTTCACGGATCAACAAGTATCCATAACTTGATCCGTTTGTTTTACCAAGTCACCAAGTACGCACAATGTGACCCAATATGCCTTCTCGGATCAACAAGCACCAACTATTTGACTCCGTTCGACTTCACGAATCATTAAGGCTTGTATTTGTACCCAATTGACTTCTCAGATCAACAAGTCTTTCAATTGACCCAATTCAGCTTCACGGATCAACAAGTATCCATAACTTGATCCGTTTGTTTTACCAAGTCACCAAGTACGCACAATGTGACCCAATATGCCTTCTCGGATCAACAAGCACCAACTATTTGACTCCGTTCGACTTCACGAATCATTAAGGCTTGTATTTGAATACAATTGACTTCTCGGATCAACAAGTCTCTCAAGTGACCCAATTCGGCTTGTCGGATCAACAAATATCCATAACTTGATCCGTTTCTTTTACAAAGTCACCAAGTACGCACAATGTGAGCTAATTCGGCTTCTCGGATCAACAAGCACCAACTATTTGACTCCGTTTGACTTCACGAATCATTAAGGCTTGTATTTGACCACAATTGACTTCTCAGATCAACAAGTCTTTCAATTGACCCAATTCGGCTTCACGGATCAACAAGTATCCATAACTTGATCCGTTTGTTTTACCAAGTCACCAAGTACGCACAATGTGACCCAATTCGACTTCTGGGATCAACAAGCACCAACTATTTGACTCCGTTCGACTTCACGAATCATTAAGGCTTGTATTTGAACCCAATTGACTTCTCGGATCAACAAGTCTTTCAATTGACCCAATTCGGCTTCTCGGATCAACAAGTATCCATAACTTGATCCGTTTCTTTTACCAAGTCACCAAGTACGCACAATGTGACATAATTCGGCTTCTCGGATCAACAAGCACCAACTATTTGACTCCGTTCGACTTCACGAATCATTAAGGCTTGTATTTGAACCCAATGGACTTCTCAGATCAACAAGTCTTTCAATTGACCCAATTCGGCTTCACGGATCAACAAGTATCCATAACTTGATCCGTTTGTTTTACCAAGTCACCAAGTACGCACAATGTGACCCAATATGCCTTCTCGGATCAACAAGCACCAATTATTTGACTCCGTTCGACTTCACCAATCATTAAGGCTTGTATTTGAACCCAATTGACTTCTTGGATCAACAAGTCTTTCAATTGACCCAATTCGGCTTCTCAGATCAACAAGTATCCATAACTTGATCCGTTTCTTTTACCAAGTGACCAAGTACGCACAATGTCACCTAATTCGGCTTCTCGGATCAACAAGCACCAAATATTTGACTCCGTTCGACTTCACGAATCATTAAGGCTTGTATTTGACCACAATTGGCTTCTCAGATCAACAAGTCTTTCAATTGACCCAATTCGGTTCACGGATCAACAAGTATCCATAACTTGATCCGTTTGTTTTACCAAATCACCAAGTACGCACAATGTGACCCAATATGCCTTCTAGGGTCAAAAAAGCACCAACTATTTGACTCCGTTCGACTTCACGAATCATTAAGGCTTGTATTTAAACACAATTGACTTCTCGGATCAACAAGTCTTTCAATTGACCCAATTCGGCTTCACGGATCAACACGTATCCATAACTTGATCCGTTTCTTTTACATAGTCACCAAGTACGCACAATGTGACCTAATTCGGCTTCTCGGATAAACAAGCACCAACTATTTGACTCCGTTCGACCTTTCGAATCATTAAGGCTTGTATTTGAACCCAATTGACTTCTCGGATCAACAAGTCTTTCAATTGACCCAATTCGGCTTCTCGGATCAACAAGTATCCATAACTTGATCCGTTTCTTTTACCAAGTCACCAAGTACGCACAATGTGACCTAATTCGGCTTCTCGGATCAACAACCACCAACTATTTGACTCCGTTCGACTTCACGAATCATTAAGGCTTGTATTTGAACCCTATTGACTTCTCAGATCAACAAGTCTTTCAATTGACCCAATTCGGCTTCACGGATCAACAAGTATCCATAACTTGATCCGTTTCTTTTACCAAGTCACCAAGTACGCACAATGTGACCTAATTCAGCTTCTCGGATCAACAACCACCAACTATTTTACTCCGTTCGACTTCACGAATCATTAAGGCTTGTATTTGAACCCAATTGACTTCTCAGATCAACAAGTCTTTCAATTGACCCAATTCGGCTTCACGGATCAACAAGTATCCATAACTTGATCCGTTTGTTTTACCAAGTCACCAAGTACGCACAATGTGACCCAATATGCCTTCTCGGATCAACAAGCACCAACTATTTGACTCCGTTCGACTTCACGAATCATTAAGGCTTGTATTTGTACCCAATTGACTTCTCAGATCAACAAGTCTTTCAATTGACCCAATTCAGCTTCACGGATCAACAAGTATCCATAACTTGATCCGTTTGTTTTACCAAGTCACCAAGTACGCACAATGTGACCCAATATGCCTTCTCGGATCAACAAGCACCAACAATTTGACTCCGTTCGACTTCACGAATCATTAAGGCTTGTATTTGAATACAATTGACTTCTCGGATCAACAAGTCTCTCAATTGACCCAATTCGGCTTGTCGGATCAACAAATATCCATAACTTGATCCGTTTCTTTTACAAAGTCACCAAGTACGCACAATGTGAGCTAATTCGGCTTCTCGGATCAACAAGCACCAACTATTTGACTCCGTTGGACTTCACGAATCATTAAGGCTTGTATTTGACCACAATTGACTTCTCAGATCAACAAGTCTTTCAATTGACCCAATTCGGCTTCACGGATCAACAAGTATCCATAACTTGATCCGTTTGTTTTACCAAGTCACCAAGTACGCACAATGTGACCCAATTCGACTTCTGGGATCAACAAGCACCAACTATTTGACTCCGTTCGACTTCACGAATCATTAAGGCTTGTATTTGAACCCAATTGACTTCTCGGATCAACAAGTCTTTCAATTGACCCAATTCGGCTTCTCGGATCAACAAGTATCCATAACTTGATCCGTTTCTTTTACCAAGTCACCAAGTACGCACAATGTGACATAATTCGGCTTCTCGGATCAACAACCACCAACTATTTGACTCCGTTCGACTTCACGAATCATTAAGGCTTGTATTTGAACCCAATTGACTTCTCGGATCAACAAGTCTTTCAATTGACCCAATTCGGCTTCTCGGATCAACAAGTATCCATAACTTGATCCGTTTCTTTTACCAAGTCACCAAGTACGCACAATGTGACATAATTCGGCTTCTCGGATCAACAACCACCAACTATTTGACTCCGTTCGACTTCACGAATCATTAAGGCTTGTATTTGAACCCAATTGACTTCTCGGATCAACAAGTCTTTCAATTGACCCAATTCGGCTTCACGGATCAACAAGTATCCATAACTTGATCCGTTTGTTTTACCAAGTCCCCAAGTACGCACAATGTGACCCAATTCGCCTTATCGGATCAACAAGCACCAACTATTTGACTCCGTTCGACTTCACGAATCATTAAGGCTTGTATTTGAACCCAATGGACTTCTCAGATCAACAAGTCTTTCAATTGACCCAATTCGGCTTCACGGATCAACAAGTATCCATAACTTGATCCGTTTGTTTTACCAAGTCACCAAGTACGCACAATGTGACCCAATATGCCTTCTCGGATCAACAAGCACCAATTATTTGACTCCGTTCGACTTCACGAATCATTAAGGCTTGTATTTGAACCCAATTGACTTCTTGGATCAACAAGTCTTTCAATTGACCCAATTCGGCTTCTCAGATCAACAAGTATCCATAACTTGATCCGTTTCTTTTACCAAGTGACCAAGTACGCACAATGTGACCTAATTCGGCTTCTCGGATAAACAAGCACCAACTATTTGACTCCGTTCGACCTTTCGAATCATTAAGGCTTGTATTTGAACCCAATTGACTTCTCAGATCAACAAGTCTTTCAATTGACCCAATTCGGCTTCTCGGATCAACAAGTATCCATAACTTGATCCGTTTCTTTTACCAAGTCACCAAGTACGCACAATGTGACCTAATTCGGCTTCTCGGATCAACAACCACCAACTATTTGACTCCGTTCGACTTCACGAATCATTAAGGCTTGTATTTGAACCCAATTGACTTCTCAGATCAACAAGTCTTTCAATTGACCCAATTCGGCTTCACGGATCAACAAGTATCCATAACTTGATCCGTTTCTTTTACCAAGTCACCAAGTACGCACAATGTGACCTAATTCAGCTTCTCGGATCAACAACCACCAACTATTTTACTCCGTTCGACTTCACGAATCATTAAGGCTTGTATTTGAACCCAATTGACTTCTCAGATCAACAAGTCTTTCAATTGACCCAATTCGGCTTCACGGATCAACAAGTATCCATAACTTGATCCGTTTGTTTTACCAAGTCACCAAGTACGCACAATGTGACCCAATATGCCTTCTCGGATCAACAAGCACCAACTATTTGACTCCGTTCGACTTCACGAATCATTAAGGCTTGTATTTGTACCCAATTGACTTCTCAGATCAACAAGTCTTTCAATTGACCCAATTCAGCTTCACGGATCAACAAGTATCCATAACTTGATCCGTTTGTTTTACCAAGTCACCAAGTACGCACAATGTGACCTAATATGCCTTCTCGGATCAACAAGCACCAACTATTTGACTCCGTTCGACTTCACGAATCATTAAGGCTTGTATTTGAATACAATTGACTTCTCGGATCAACAAGTCTCTCAAGTGACCCAATTCGGCTTGTCGGATCAACAAATATCCATAACTTGATCCGTTTCTTTTACAAAGTCACCAAGTACGCACAATGTGAGCTAATTCGGCTTCTCGGATCAACAAGCACCAACTATTTGACTCCGTTTGACTTCACGAATCATTAAGGCTTGTATTTGACCACAATTGACTTCTCAGATCAACAAGTCTTTCAATTGACCCAATTCGGCTTCACGGATCAACAAGTATCCATAACTTGATCCGTTTGTTTTACCAAGTCACCAAGTACGCACAATGTGACCCAATTCGACTTCTGGGATCAACAAGCACCAACTATTTGACTCCGTTCGACTTCACGAATCATTAAGGCTTGTATTTGAACCCAATTGACTTCTCGGATCAACAAGTCTTTCAATTGACCCAATTCGGCTTCACGGATCAACAAGTATCCATAACTTGATCCGTTTGTTTTACCAAGTCCCCAAGTACGCACAATGTGACCCAATTCGCCTTATCGGATCAACAAGCACCAACTATTTGACTCCGTTCGACTTCACGAATCATTAAGGCTTGTATTTGAACCCAATGGACTTCTCAGATCAACAAGTCTTTCAATTGACCCAATTCGGCTTCACGGATCAACAAGTATCCATAACTTGATCCGTTTGTTTTACCAAGTCACCAAGTATGCACAATGTGACCCAATATGCCTTCTCGGATCAACAAGCACCAATTATTTGACTCCGTTCGACTTCACCAATCATTAAGGCTTGTATTTGAACCCAATTGACTTCTTGGATCAACAAGTCTTTCAATTGACCCAATTCGGCTTCTCAGATCAACAAGTATCCATAACTTGATCCGTTTCTTTTACCAAGTGACCAAGTACGCACAATGTGACCTAATTCGGCTTCTCGGATCAACAAGCACCAAATATTTGACTCCGTTCGACTTCACGAATCATTAAGGCTTGTATTTGACCACAATTGGCTTCTCAGATCAACAAGTCTTTCAATTGACCCAATTCGGTTCACGGATCAACAAGTATCCATAACTTGATCCGTTTGTTTTACCAAATCACCAAGTACGCACAATGTGACCCAATATGCCTTCTAGGGTCAAAAAGCACCAACTATTTGACTCCGTTCGACTTCACGAATCATTAAGGCTTGTATTTAAACACAATTGACTTCTCGGATCAACAAGTCTTTCAATTGACCCAATTCGGCTTCACGGATCAACACGTATCCATAACTTGATCCATTTCTTTTACCAAGTCACCAAGTACGCACAATGTGACCTAATTCGGCTTCTCGGATAAACAAGCACCAACTATTTGACTCCGTTCAACTTCACGAATCATTAAGGCTTGTATTTGAACCCAATTGACTTCTCGGATCAACAAGTCTTTCAATTGACCCAATTCGGCTTCTCGGATCAACAAGTATCCATAACTTGATCCGTTTCTTTTACCAAGTCACCAAGTACGCACAATGTGACCTAATTCGGCTTCTCGGATCAACAACCACCAACTATTTGACTCCGTTCGACTTCACGAATCATTAAGGCTTGTATTTGAACCCTATTGACTTCTCAGATCAACAAGTCTTTCAATTGACCCAATTCGGCTTCACGGATCAACAAGTATCCATAACTTGATCCGTTTCTTTTACCAAGTCACCAAGTACGCACAATGTGACCTAATTCAGCTTCTCGGATCAACAACCACCAACTATTTTACTCCGTTCGACTTCACGAATCATTAAGGCTTGTATTTGAACCCAATTGACTTCTCAGATCAACAAGTCTTTCAATTGACCCAATTCGGCTTCACGGATCAACAAGTATCCATAACTTGATCCGTTTGTTTTACCAAGTCACCAAGTACGCACAATGTGACCCAATATGCCTTCTCGGATCAACAAGCACCAACTATTTGACTCCGTTCGACTTCACGAATCATTAAGGCTTGTATTTGTACCCAATTGACTTCTCAGATCAACAAGTCTTTCAATTGACCCAATTCAGCTTCACGGATCAACAAGTATCCATAACTTGATCCGTTTGTTTTACCAAGTCACCAAGTACGCACAATGTGACCCAATATGCCTTCTCGGATCAACAAGCACCAACTATTTGACTCCGTTCGACTTCACGAATCATTAAGGCTTGTATTTGAATACAATTGACTTCTCGGATCAACAAGTCTCTCAATTGACCCAATTCGGCTTGTCGGATCAACAAATATCCATAACTTGATCCGTTTCTTTTACAAAGTCACCAAGTACGCACAATGTGAGCTAATTCGGCTTCTCGGATCAACAAGCACCAACTATTTGACTCCGTTGGACTTCACGAATCATTAAGGCTTGTATTTGACCACAATTGACTTCTCAGATCAACAAGTCTTTCAATTGACCCAATTCGGCTTCACGGATCAACAAGTATCCATAACTTGATCCGTTTGTTTTACCAAGTCACCAAGTACGCACAATGTGACCCAATTCGACTTCTGGGATCAACAAGCACCAACTATTTGACTCCGTTCGACTTCACGAATCATTAAGGCTTGTATTTGAACCCAATTGACTTCTCGGATCAACAAGTCTTTCAATTGACCCAATTCGGCTTCTCGGATCAACAAGTATCCATAACTTGATCCGTTTCTTTTACCAAGTCACCAAGTACGCACAATGTGACATAATTCGGCTTCTCGGATCAACAACCACCAACTATTTGACTCCGTTCGACTTCACGAATCATTAAGGCTTGTATTTGAACCCAATTGACTTCTCGGATCAACAAGTCTTTCAATTGACCCAATTCGGCTTCTCGGATCAACAAGTATCCATAACTTGATCCGTTTCTTTTACCAAGTCACCAAGTACGCACAATGTGACATAATTCGGCTTCTCGGATCAACAACCACCAACTATTTGACTCCGTTCGACTTCACGAATCATTAAGGCTTGTATTTGAACCCAATTGACTTCTCGGATCAACAAGTGTTTCAATTGACCCAATTCGGCTTCACGGATCAACAAGTATCCATAACTTGATCCGTTTGTTTTACCAAGTCCCCAAGTACGCACAATGTGACCCAATTCGCCTTATCGGATCAACAAGCACCAACTATTTGACTCCGTTCGACTTCACGAATCATTAAGGCTTGTATTTGAACCCAATGGACTTCTCAGATCAACAAGTCTTTCAATTGACCCAATTCGGCTTCACGGATCAACAAGTATCCATAACTTGATCCGTTTGTTTTACCAAGTCACCAAGTACGCACAATGTGACCCAATATGCCTTCTCGGATCAACAAGCACCAATTATTTGACTCCGTTCGACTTCACGAATCATTAAGGCTTGTATTTGAACCCAATTGACTTCTTGGATCAACAAGTCTTTCAATTGACCCAATTCGGCTTCTCAGATCAACAAGTATCCATAACTTGATCCGTTTCTTTTACCAAGTGACCAAGTACGCACAATGTGACCTAACTCGGCTTCTCGGATCAACAAGCACCAAATATTTGACTCCGTTCGACTTCACGAATCATTAAGGCTTGTATTTGACCACAATTGGCTTCTCAGATCAACAAGTCTTTCAATTGACCCAATTCGGTTCACGGATCAACAAGTATCCATAACTTGATCCGTTTGTTTTACCAAGTCACCAAGTACGCACAATGTGACCCAATATGCCTTCTAGGGTCAAAAAGCACCAACTATTTGACTCCGTTCGACTTCACGAATCATTAAGGCTTGTATTTGAATACAATTGACTTCTCGGATCAACAAGTCTCTCAATTGACCCAATTCGGCTTGTCGGATCAACAAATATCCATAACTTGATCCGTTTCTTTTACAAAGTCACCAAGTACGCACAATGTGAGCTAATTCGGCTTCTCGGATCAACAAGCACCAACTATTTGACTCCGTTGGACTTCACGAATCATTAAGGCTTGTATTTGACCACAATTGACTTCTCAGATCAACAAGTCTTTCAATTGACCCAATTCGGCTTCACGGATCAACAAGTATCCATAACTTGATCCGTTTGTTTTACCAAGTCACCAAGTACGCACAATGTGACCCAATTCGACTTCTGGGATCAACAAGCACCAACTATTTGACTCCGTTCGACTTCACGAATCATTAAGGCTTGTATTTGAACCCAATTGACTTCTCGGATCAACAAGTCTTTCAATTGACCCAATTCGGCTTCTCGGATCAACAAGTATCCATAACTTGATCCGTTTCTTTTACCAAGTCACCAAGTACGCACAATGTGACATAATTCGGCTTCTCGGATCAACAACCACCAACTATTTGACTCCGTTCGACTTCACGAATCATTAAGGCTTGTATTTGAACCCAATTGACTTCTCGGATCAACAAGTCTTTCAATTGACCCAATTCGGCTTCTCGGATCAACAAGTATCCATAACTTGATCCGTTTCTTTTACCAAGTCACCAAGTACGCACAATGTGACATAATTCGGCTTCTCGGATCAACAACCACCAACTATTTGACTCCGTTCGACTTCACGAATCATTAAGGCTTGTATTTGAACCCAATTGACTTCTCGGATCAACAAGTGTTTCAATTGACCCAATTCGGCTTCACGGATCAACAAGTATCCATAACTTGATCCGTTTGTTTTACCAAGTCCCCAAGTACGCACAATGTGACCCAATTCGCCTTATCGGATCAACAAGCACCAACTATTTGACTCCGTTCGACTTCACGAATCATTAAGGCTTGTATTTGAACCCAATGGACTTCTCAGATCAACAAGTCTTTCAATTGACCCAATTCGGCTTCACGGATCAACAAGTATCCATAACTTGATCCGTTTGTTTTACCAAGTCACCAAGTACGCACAATGTGACCCAATATGCCTTCTCGGATCAACAAGCACCAATTATTTGACTCCGTTCGACTTCACGAATCATTAAGGCTTGTATTTGAACCCAATTGACTTCTTGGATCAACAAGTCTTTCAATTGACCCAATTCGGCTTCTCAGATCAACAAGTATCCATAACTTGATCCGTTTCTTTTACCAAGTGACCAAGTACGCACAATGTGACCTAACTCGGCTTCTCGGATCAACAAGCACCAAATATTTGACTCCGTTCGACTTCACGAATCATTAAGGCTTGTATTTGACCACAATTGGCTTCTCAGATCAACAAGTCTTTCAATTGACCCAATTCGGTTCACGGATCAACAAGTATCCATAACTTGATCCGTTTGTTTTACCAAGTCACCAAGTACGCACAATGTGACCCAATATGCCTTCTAGGGTCAAAAAGCACCAACTATTTGACTCCGTTCGACTTCACGAATCATTAAGGCTTGTATTTAAACACAATTGACTTCTCGGATAAACAAGTCTTTCAATTGACCCAATTCGGCTTCACGGATCAACACGTATCCATAACTTGATCCGTTTCTTTTACCAAGTCACCAAGTACGCACAATGTGACCTAATTCGGCTTCTCGGATAAACAAGCACCAACTATTTGACTCCGTTCGACCTTTCGAATCATTAAGGCTTGTATTTGAACCCAATTGACTTCTCGGATCAACAAGTCTTTCAATTGACCCAATTCGGCTTCACGGATCAACAAGTATCCATAACTTGATCCGTTTGTTTTACCAAGTCCCCAAGTACGCACAATGTGACCCAATTCGCCTTATCGGATCAACAAGCACCAACTATTTGACTCCGTTCGACTTCACGAATCATTAAGGCTTGTATTTGAACCCAATGGACTTCTCAGATCAACAAGTCTTTCAATTGACCCAATTCGGCTTCACGGATCAACAAGTATCCATAACTTGATCCGATTATTTTACCAAGTCACCAAGTACGCACAATGTGACCCAATATGCCTTCTCGGATCAACAAGCACCAATTATTTGACTCCGTTCGACTTCACGAATCATTAAGGCTTGTATTTGAACCCAATTGACTTCTTGGATCAACAAGTCTTTCAATTGACCCAATTCGGCTTCTCAGATCAACAAGTATCCATAACTTGATCCGTTTCTTTTACCAAGTGACCAAGTACGCACAATGTGACCTAATTCGGCTTCTCGGATCAACAAGCACCAAATATTTGACTCCGTTCGACTTCACGAATCATTAAGGCTTGTATTTGACCACAATTGGCTTCTCAGATCAACAAGTCTTTCAATTGACCCAATTCGGTTCACGGATCAACAAGTATCCATAACTTGATCCGTTTGTTTTACCAAGTCACCAAGTACGCACAATGTGACCCAATATGCCTTCTAGGGTCAAAAAGCACCAACTATTTGACTCCGTTCGACTTCACGAATCATTAAGGCTTGTATTTAAACACAATTGACTTCTCGGATCAACAAGTCTTTCAATTGACCCAATTCGGCTTCACGGATCAACACGTATCCATAACTTGATCCGTTTCTTTTACCAAGTCACCAAGTACGCACAATGTGACCTAATTCGGCTTCTCGGATAAACAAGCACCAACTATTTGACTCCGTTCGACCTTTCGAATCATTAAGGCTTGTATTTGAACCCAATTGACTTCTCGGATCAACAAGTCTTTCAATTGACCCAATTCGGCTTCTCGGATCAACAAGTATCCATAACTTGATCCGTTTCTTTTACCAAGTCACCAAGTACGCACAATGTGACCTAATTCGGCTTCTCGGATCAACAACCACCAACTATTTGACTCCGTTCGACTTCACGAATCATTAAGGCTTGTATTTGAACCCAATTGACTTCTCAGATCAACAAGTCTTTCAATTGACCCAATTCGGCTTCACGGATCAACAAGTATCCATAACTTGATCCGATTCTTTTACCAAGTCACCAAGTACGCACAATGTGACCTAATTCAGCTTCTCGGATCAACAACCACCAACTATTTTACTCCGTTCGACTTCACGAATCATTAAGGCTTGTATTTGAACCCAATTGACTTCTCAGATCAACAAGTCTTTCAATTGACCCAATTCGGCTTCACGGATCAACAAGTATCCATAACTTGATCCGTTTGTTTTACCAAGTCACCAAGTACGCACAATGTGACCCAATATGCCTTCTCGGATCAACAAGCACCAACTATTTGACTCCGTTCGACTTC
This sequence comes from Ajuga chamaepitys, assembly GCA_958295605.1. Lineage (NCBI taxonomy): Eukaryota > Viridiplantae > Streptophyta > Magnoliopsida > Lamiales > Lamiaceae > Ajuga > Ajuga chamaepitys. The sequence continues at coordinate 26,815,386 of OY282507.1, forward strand.
ACGAATCATTAAGGCTTGTATTTGTACCCAATTGACTTCTCAGATCAACAAGTCTTTCAATTGACCCAATTCAGCTTCACGGATCAACAAGTATCCATAACTTGATCCGTTTGTTTTACCAAGTCACCAAGTACGCACAATGTGACCCAATATGCCTTCTCGGATCAACAAGCACCAACTATTTGACTCCGTTCGACTTCACGAATCATTAAGGCTTGTATTTGAATACAATTGACTTCTCGGATCAACAAGTCTCTCAATTGACCCAATTCGGCTTGTCGGATCAACAAATATCCATAACTTGATCCGTTTCTTTTACAAAGTCACCAAGTACGCACAATGTGAGCTAATTCGGCTTCTCGGATCAACAAGCACCAACTATTTGACTCCGTTTGACTTCACGAATCATTAAGGCTTGTATTTGACCACAATTGACTTCTCAGATCAACAAGTCTTTCAATTGAACCAATTCGGCTTCACGGATCAACAAGTATCCATAACTTGATCCGTTTGTTTTACCAAGTCACCAAGTACGCACAATGTGACCCAATTCGACTTCTGGGATCAACAAGCACCAACTATTTGACTCCGTTCGACTTCACGAATCATTAAGGCTTGTATTTGAACCCAATTGACTTCTCGGATCAACAAGTCTTTCAATTGACCCAATTCGGCATCTCGGATCAACAAGTATCCATAACTTGATCCGTTTCTTTTACCAAGTCACCAAGTACGCACAATGTGACATAATTCGGCTTCTTGGATCAACAACCACCAACTATTTGACTCCGTTCGACTTCACGAATCATTAAGGCTTGTATTTGAACCCAATTGACTTCTCGGATCAACAAGTCTTTCAATTGACCCAATTCGGCTTCACGGATCAACAAGTATCCATAACTTGATCCGTTTGTTTTACCAAGTCCCCAAGTACGCACAATGTGACCCAATTCGCCTTATCGGATCAACAAGCACCAACTATTTGACTCCGTTCGACTTCACGAATCATTAAGGCTTGTATTTGAACCCAATGGACTTCTCAGATCAACATGTCTTTCAATTGACCCAATTCGGCTTCACGGATCAACAAGTATCCATAACTTGATCCGTTTGTTTTACCAAGTCACCAAGTACGCACAATGTGACCCAATATGCCTTCTCGGATCAACAAGCACCAATTATTTGACTCCGTTCGACTTCACGAATCATTAAGGCTTGTATTTGAACCCAATTGACTTCTTGGATCAACAAGTCTTTCAATTGACCCAATTCGGCTTCTCAGATCAACAAGTATCCATAACTTGATCCGTTTCTTTTACCAAGTGACCAAGTACGCACAATGTGACCTAATTCGGCTTCTCGGATCAACAAGCACCAAATATTTGACTCCGTTCGACTTCACGAATCATTAAGGCTTGTATTTGACCACAATTGGCTTCTCAGATCAACAAGTCTTTCAACTGACCCAATTCGGTTCACGGATCAACAAGTATCCATAACTTGATCCGTTTGTTTTACCAAGTCACCAAGTACGCACAATGTGACCCAATATGCCTTCTAGGGTCAAAAAGCACCAACTATTTGACTCCGTTCGACTTCACGAATCATTAAGGCTTGTATTTAAACACAATTGACTTCTCGGATCAACAAGTCTTTCAATTGACCCAATTCGGCTTCACGGATCAACACGTATCCATAACTTGATCCGTTTCTTTTACCAAGTCACCAAGTACGCACAATGTGACCTAATTCGGCTTCTCGGATAAACAAGCACCAACTATTTGACTCCGTTCGACCTTTCGAATCATTAAGGCTTGTATTTGAACCCAATTGACTTCTCGGATCAACAAGTATTTCAATTGACCCAATTCAGCTTCACGGATCAACAAGTATCCATAACTTGATCCGTTTGTTTTACCAAGTCACCAAGTACGCACAATGTGACCCAATATGCCTTCTCGGATCAACAAGCACCAACTATTTGACTCCGTTCGACTTCACGAATCATTTAGGCTTGTATTTGAATACAATTGACTTCTCGGATCAACAAGTCTCTCAATTGACCCAATTCGGCTTGTCGGATCAACAAATATCCATAACTTGATCCGTTTCTTTTACAAAGTCACCAAGTACGCACAATGTGAGCTAATTCGGCTTCTCGGATCAACAAGCACCAACTATTTGACTCCGTTTGACTTCACGAATCATTAAGGCTTGTATTTGACCACAATTGACTTCTCAGATCAACAAGTCTTTCAATTGACCCAATTCGGCTTCACGGATCAACAAGTATCCATAACTTGATCCGTTTGTTTTACCAAGTCACCAAGTACGCACAATGTGACCCAATTCGACTTCTGGGATCAACAAGCACCAACTATTTGACTCCGTCCGACTTCACGAATCATTAAGGCTTGTATTTGAACCCAATTGACTTCTCGGATCAACAAGTCTTTCAATTGACCCAATTCGGCTTCTCGGATCAACAAGTATCCATAACTTGATCCGTTTCTTTTACCAAGTCACCAAGTACGCACAATGTGACATAATTCGGCTTCTCGGATCAACAACCACCAACTATTTGACTCCGTTCGACTTCACGAATCATTAAGGCTTGTATTTGAACCCAATTGACTTCTCGGATCAACAAGTCTTTCAATTGACCCAATTCGGCTTCACGGATCAACAAGTAGCCATAACTTGATCCGTTTGTTTTACCAAGTCCCCAAGTACGCACAATGTGACCCAATTCGCCTTATCGGATCAACAAGCACCAACTATTTGACTCCGTTCGACTTCACGAATCATTAAGGCTTGTATTTGAACCCAATGGACTTCTCAGATCAACAAGTCTTTCAATTGACCCAATTCGGCTTCACGGATCAACAAGTATCCATAACTTGATCCGTTTGTTTTACCAAGTCACCAAGTACGCACAATGTGACCCAATATGCCTTCTAGGGTCAAAAAGCACCAACTATTTGACTCTGTTCGACTTCACGAATCATTAAGGCTTGTATTTAAACACAATTGACTTCTCGGATCAACAAGTCTTTCAATTGACCCAATTCGGCTTCACGGATCAACACGTATCCATAACTTGATCCGTTTCTTTTACCAAGTCACCAAGTACGCACAATGTGACCTAATTCGGCTTCTCGTATGAACAAGCACCAACTATTTGACTCCGTTCGACCTTTCGAATCATTAAGGCTTGTATTTGAACCCAATTGACTTCTCGGATCAACAAGTCTTTCAATTGACCCAATTCGGCATCTCGGATCAACAAGTATCCATAACTTGATCCGTTTCTTTTACCAAGTCACCAAGTACGCACAATGTGACATAATTCGGCTTCTTGGATCAACAACCACCAACTATTTGACTCCGTTCGACTTCACGAATCATTAAGGCTTGTATTTGAACCCAATTGACTTCTCGGATCAACAAGTCTTTCAATTGACCCAATTCGGCTTCACGGATCAACAAGTATCCATAACTTGATCCGTTTGTTTTACCAAGTCCCCAAGTACGCACAATGTGACCCAATTCGCCTTATCGGATCAACAAGCACCAACTATTTGACTCCGTTCGACTTCACGAATCATTAAGGCTTGTATTTGAACCCAATGGACTTCTCAGATCAACATGTCTTTCAATTGACCCAATTCGGCTTCACGGATCAACAAGTATCCATAACTTGATCCGTTTGTTTTACCAAGTCACCAAGTACGCACAATGTGACCCAATATGCCTTCTCGGATCAACAAGCACCAATTATTTGACTCCGTTCGACTTCACGAATCATTAAGGCTTGTATTTGAACCCAATTGACTTCTTGGATCAACAAGTCTTTCAATTGACCCAATTCGGCTTCTCAGATCAACAAGTATCCATAACTTGATCCGTTTCTTTTACCAAGTGACCAAGTACGCACAATGTGACCTAATTCGGCTTCTCGGATCAACAAGCACCAAATATTTGACTCCGTTCGACTTCACGAATCATTAAGGCTTGTATTTGACCACAATTGGCTTCTCAGATCAACAAGTCTTTCAACTGACCCAATTCGGTTCACGGATCAACAAGTATCCATAACTTGATCCGTTTGTTTTACCAAGTCACCAAGTACGCACAATGTGACCCAATATGCCTTCTAGGGTCAAAAAGCACCAACTATTTGACTCCGTTCGACTTCACGAATCATTAAGGCTTGTATTTAAACACAATTGACTTCTCGGATCAACAAGTCTTTCAATTGACCCAATTCGGCTTCACGGATCAACACGTATCCATAACTTGATCCGTTTCTTTTACCAAGTCACCAAGTACGCACAATGTGACCTAATTCGGCTTCTCGGATAAACAAGCACCAACTATTTGACTCCGTTCGACCTTTCGAATCATTAAGGCTTGTATTTGAACCCAATTGACTTCTCGGATCAACAAGTATTTCAATTGACCCAATTCAGCTTCACGGATCAACAAGTATCCATAACTTGATCCGTTTGTTTTACCAAGTCACCAAGTACGCACAATGTGACCCAATATGCCTTCTCGGATCAACAAGCACCAACTATTTGACTCCGTTCGACTTCACGAATCATTTAGGCTTGTATTTGAATACAATTGACTTCTCGGATCAACAAGTCTCTCAATTGACCCAATTCGGCTTGTCGGATCAACAAATATCCATAACTTGATCCGTTTCTTTTACAAAGTCACCAAGTACGCACAATGTGAGCTAATTCGGCTTCTCGGATCAACAAGCACCAACTATTTGACTCCGTTTGACTTCACGAATCATTAAGGCTTGTATTTGACCACAATTGACTTCTCAGATCAACAAGTCTTTCAATTGACCCAATTCGGCTTCACGGATCAACAAGTATCCATAACTTGATCCGTTTGTTTTACCAAGTCACCAAGTACGCACAATGTGACCCAATTCGACTTCTGGGATCAACAAGCACCAACTATTTGACTCCGTCCGACTTCACGAATCATTAAGGCTTGTATTTGAACCCAATTGACTTCTCGGATCAACAAGTCTTTCAATTGACCCAATTCGGCTTCTCGGATCAACAAGTATCCATAACTTGATCCGTTTCTTTTACCAAGTCACCAAGTACGCACAATGTGACATAATTCGGCTTCTCGGATCAACAACCACCAACTATTTGACTCCGTTCGACTTCACGAATCATTAAGGCTTGTATTTGAACCCAATTGACTTCTCGGATCAACAAGTCTTTCAATTGACCCAATTCGGCTTCACGGATCAACAAGTAGCCATAACTTGATCCGTTTGTTTTACCAAGTCCCCAAGTACGCACAATGTGACCCAATTCGCCTTATCGGATCAACAAGCACCAACTATTTGACTCCGTTCGACTTCACGAATCATTAAGGCTTGTATTTGAACCCAATGGACTTCTCAGATCAACAAGTCTTTCAATTGACCCAATTCGGCTTCACGGATCAACAAGTATCCATAACTTGATCCGTTTGTTTTACCAAGTCACCAAGTACGCACAATGTGACCCAATATGCCTTCTAGGGTCAAAAAGCACCAACTATTTGACTCTGTTCGACTTCACGAATCATTAAGGCTTGTATTTAAACACAATTGACTTCTCGGATCAACAAGTCTTTCAATTGACCCAATTCGGCTTCACGGATCAACACGTATCCATAACTTGATCCGTTTCTTTTACCAAGTCACCAAGTACGCACAATGTGACCTAATTCGGCTTCTCGTATGAACAAGCACCAACTATTTGACTCCGTTCGACCTTTCGAATCATTAAGGCTTGTATTTGAACCCAATTGACTTCTCGGATCAACAAGTCTTTCAATTGACCCAATTCGGCTTCTCGGATCAACAAGTATCCATAACTTGATCCGTTTCTTTTACCAAGTCACCAAGTACGCACAATGTGACCTAATTCGGCTTCTCGGATCATCAACCACCAACTATTTGACTCCGTTCGACTTCACGAATCATTAAGGCTTGTATTTGAACCCTATTGACTTCTCAGATCAACAAGTCTTTCAATTGACCCAATTCGGCATCACGGATCAACAAGTATCCATAACTTGATCCGTTTCTTTTACCAAGTCACCAAGTACGCACAATGTGACCTAATTCAGCTTCTCGGATCAACAACCACCAACTATTTTACTCCGTTCGACTTCACGAATCATTAAGGCTTGTATTTGAACCCAATTGACTTCTCAGATCAACAAGTCTTTCAATTGACCCAATTCGGCTTCACGGATCAACAAGTATCCATAACTTGATCCGTTTGTTTTACCAAGTCACCAAGTACGCACAATGTGACCCAATATGCCTTCTCGGATCAACAAGCACCAACTATTTGACTCCGTTCGACTTCACGAATCATTAAGGCTTGTATTTGTACCCAATTGACTTCTCAGATCAACAAGTCTTTCAATTGACCCAATTCAGCTTCACGGATCAACAAGTATCCATAACTTGATCCGTTTGTTTTACCAAGTCACCAAGTACGCACAATGTGACCCAATATGCCTTCTCGGATCAACAAGCACCAACTATTTGACTCCGTTCGACTTCACGAATCATTAAGGCTTGTATTTGAATACAATTGACTTCTCGGATCAACAAGTCTCTCAATTGACCCAATTCGGCTTGTCGGATCAACAAATATCCATAACTTGATCCGTTTCTTTTACAAAGTCACCAAGTACGCACAATGTGAGCTAATTCGGCTTCTCGGATCAACAAGCACCAACTATTTGACTCCGTTTGACTTCACGAATCATTAAGGCTTGTATTTGAACCCAATTGACTTCTCGGATCAACAAGTCTTTCAATTGACCCAATTCGGCTTCTCGGATCAACAAGTATCCATAACTTGATCCGTTTCTTTTACCAAGTCACCAAGTACGCACAATGTGACATAATTCGGCTTCTCGGATCAACAACCACCAACTATTTGACTCCGTTCGACTTCACGAATCATTAAGGCTTGTATTTGAACCCAATTGACTTCTCGGATCAACAAGTCTTTCAATTGACCCAATTCGGCTTCACGGATCAACAAGTATCCATAACTTGATCCGTTTGTTTTACCAAGTCCCCAAGTACGCACAATGTGACCCAATTCGCCTTATCGGATCAACAAGCACCAACTATTTGACTCCGTTCGACTTCACGAATCATTAAGGCTTGTATTTGAACCCAATGGACTTCTCAGATCAACAAGTCTTTCAATTGACCCAATTCGGCTTCACGGATCAACAAGTATCCATAACTTGATCCGTTTGTTTTACCAAGTCACCAAGTACGCACAATGTGACCCAATATGCCTTCTCGGATCAACAAGCACCAATTATTTGACTCCGTTCGACTTCACGAATCATTAAGGCTTGTATTTGAACCCAATTGACTTCTTGGATCAACAAGTCTTTCAATTGACCCAATTCGGCTTCTCAGATCAACAAGTATCCATAACTTGATCCGTTTCTTTTACCAAGTGACCAAGTACGCACAATGTGACCTAATTCGGCTTCTCGGATCAACAAGCACCAAATATTTGACTCCGTTCGACTTCACGAATCATTAAGGCTTGTATTTGACCACAATTGGCTTCTCAGATCAACAAGTGTTTCAATTGACCCAATTCGGTTCACGGATCAACAAGTATCCATAACTTGATCCGTTTGTTTTACCAAGTCACCAAGTACGCACAATGTGACCCAATATGCCTTCTAGGGTCAAAAAGCACCAACTATTTGTCTCCGTTCGACTTCACGAATCATTAAGGCTTGTATTTAAACACAATTGACTTCTCGGATCAACAAGTCTTTCAATTGACCCAATTCGGCTTCACGGATCAACACGTATCCATAACTTGATCCGTTTCTTTTACCAAGTCACCAAGTACGCACAATGTGACCTAATTCGGCTTCTCGGATAAACAAGCACCAACTATTTGACTCCGTTCGACCTTTCGAATCATTAAGGCTTGTATTTGACCACAATTGACTTCTCGGATCAACAAGTCTTTCAATTGACCCAATTCGGCTTCACGGATCAACAAGTATCCATAACTTGATCCGTTTGTTTTACCAAGTCCCCAAGTACGCACAATGTGACCCAATTCGCCTTATCGGATCAACAAGCACCAACTATTTGACTCCGTTCGACTTCACGAATCATTAAGGCTTGTATTTGAACCCAATTGACTTCTCGGATCAACAAGTCTTTCAATTGACCCAATTCGGCTTCACGGATCAACAAGTATCCATAACTTGATCCGTTTGTTTTACCAAGTCCCCAAGTACGCACAATGTGACCCAATTCGCCTTATCGGATCAACAAGCACCAACTATTTGACTCCGTTCGACTTCACGAATCATTAAGGCTTGTATTTGAACCCAATGGACTTCTCAGATCAACAAGTCTTTCAATTGACCCAATTCGGCTTCACGGATCAACAAGTATCCATAACTTGATCCGTTTGTTTTACCAAGTCACCAAGTACGCACAATGTGACCCAATATGCCTTCTCGGATCAACAAGCACCAATTATTTGACGCCGTTCGACTTCACGAATCATTAAGGCTTGTATTTGAACCCAATTGACTTCTTGGATCAACAAGTCTTTCAATTGACCCAATTCGGCTTCTCAGATCAACAAGTATCCATAACTTGATCCGTTTCTTTTACCAAGTGACCAAGTACGCACAATGTGACCTAATTCGGCTTCTCGGATCAACAAGCACCAAATATTTGACTCCGTTCGACTTCACGAATCATTAAGGCTTGTATTTGACCACAATTGGCTTCTCAGATCAACAAGTCTTTCAATTGACCCAATTCGGTTCACGGATCAACAAGTATCCATAACTTGATCCGTTTGTTTTACCAAGTCACCAAGTACGCACAATGTGACCCAATATGCCTTCTAGGGTCAAAAAGCACCAACTATTTGACTCCGTTCGACTTCACGAATCATTAAGGCTTGTATTTAAACACAATTGACTTCTCGGATCAACAAGTCTTTCAATTGACCCAATTCGGCTTCACGGATCAACACGTATCCATAACTTGATCCGTTTCTTTTACCAAGTCACCAAGTACGCACAATGTGACCTAATTCGGCTTCTCGGATAAACAAGCACCAACTATTTGACTCCGTTCGACCTTTGGAATCATTAAGGCTTGTATTTGAACCCAATTGACTTCTCGGATCAACAAGTCTTTCAATTGACCCAATTCGGCTTCTCGGATCAACAAGTATCCATAACTTGATCCGTTTCTTTTACCAAGTCACCAAGTACGCACAATGTGACCTAATTCGGCTTCTCGGATCAACAACCACCAACTATTTGACTCCGTTCGACTTCACGAATCATTAAGGCTTGTATTTGAACCCTATTGACTTCTCAGATCAACAAGTCTTTCAATTGACCCAATTCGGCTTCACGGATCAACAAGTATCCATAACTTGATCCGTTTCTTTTACCAAGTCACCAAGTACGCACAATGTGACCTAATTCAGCTTCTCGGATCAACAACCACCAACTATTTTACTCCGTTCGACTTCACGAATCATTAAGGCTTGTATTTGAACCCAATTGACTTCTCAGATCAGTCTTTCAATTGACCCAATTCGGCTTCACGGATCAACAAGTATCCATAACTTGATCCGTTTGTTTTACCAAGTCACCAAGTACGCACAATGTGACCCAATATGCCTTCTCGGATCAACAAGCACCAACTATTTGACTCCGTTCGACTTCACGAATCATTAAGGCTTGTATTTGTACCCAATTGTCTTCTCAGATCAACAAGTCTTTCAATTGACCCAATTCAGCTTCACGGATCAACAAGTATCCATAACTTGATCCGTTTGTTTTACCAAGTCACCAAGTACGCACAATGTGACCCAATATGCCTTCTCGGATCAACAAGCACCAACTATTTGACTCCGTTCGACTTCACGAATCATTAAGGCTTGTATTTGAATACAATTGACTTCTCGGATCAACAAGTCTCTCAATTGACCCAATTCGGCTTGTCGGATCAACAAATATCCATAACTTGATCCGTTTCTTTTACAAAGTCACCAAGTACGCACAATGTGAGCTAATTCGGCTTCTCGGATCAACAAGCACCAACTATTTGACTCCGTTTGACTTCACGAATCATTAAGGCTTGTATTTGACCACAATTGACTTCTCAGATCAACAAGTCTTTCAATTGACCCAATTCGGCTTCACGGATCAACAAGTATCCATAACTTGATCCGTTTGTTTTACCAAGTCACCAAGTACGCACAATGTGACCCAATTCGACTTCTGGGATCAACAAGCACCAACTATTTGACTCCGTTCGACTACACGAATCATTAAGGCTTGTATTTGAACCCAATTGACTTCTCGGATCAACAAGTCTTTCAATTGACCCAATTCGGCTTCTCGGATCAACAAGTATCCATAACTTGATCCGTTTCTTTTACCAAGTCACCAAGTACGCACAATGTGACATAATTCGGCTTCTCGGATCAACAACCACCAACTATTTGACTCCGTTCGACTTCACGAATCATTAAGGCTTGTATTTGAACCCAATTGACTTCTCGGATCAACAAGTCTTTCAATTGACCCAATTCGGCTTCACGGATCAACAAGTATCCATAACTTGATCCGTTTGTTTTACCAAGTCCCCAAGTACGCACAATGTGACCCAATTCGCCTTATCGGATCAACAAGCACCAACTATTTGACTCCGTTCGACTTCACGAATCATTAAGGCTTGTATTTGAACCCAATGGACTTCTCAGATCAACAAGTCTTTCAATTGACCCAATTCGGCTTCACGGATCAACAAGTATCCATAACTTGATCCGTTTGTTTTACCAAGTCACCAAGTACGCACAATGTGACCCAATATGCCTTCTCGGATCAACAAGCACCAATTATTTGACTCCGTTCGACTTCACGAATCATTAAGGCTTGTATTTGAACCCAATTGACTTCTTGGATCAACAAGTCTTTCAATTGACCCAATTCGGCTTCTCAGATCAACAAGTATCCATAACTTGATCCGTTTCTTTTACCAAGTGACCAAGTACGCACAATGTGACCTAATTCGGCTTCTCGGCTCAACAAGCACCAAATATTTGACTCCGTTCGACTTCACGAATCATTAAGGCTTGTATTTGACCACAATTGGCTTCTCAGATCAACAAGTCTTTCAATTGACCCAATTCGGTTCACGGATCAACAAGTATCCATAACTTGATCCGTTTGTTTTACCAAGTCACCAAGTACGCACAATGTGACCCAATATGCCTTCTAGGGTCAAAAAGCACCAACTATTTGACTCCGTTCGACTTCACGAATCATTAAGGCTTGTATTTAAACACAATTGACTTCTCGGATCAACAAGTCTTTCAATTGACCCAATTCGGCTTCACGGATCAACACGTATCCATAACTTGATCCGTTTCTTTTACCAAGTCACCAAGTACGCACAATGTGACCAAATTCGGCTTCTCGGATAAACAAGCACCAACTATTGGACTCCGTTCGACCTTTCGAATCATTAAGGCTTGTATTTGACCACAATTGACTTCTCGGATCAACAAGTCTTTCAATTGACCCAATTCGGCTTCACGGATCAACAAGTATCCATAACTTGATCCGTTTGTTTTACCAAGTCACCAAGTATGCACAATGTGACCCAATATGCCTTCTCGGATCAACAAGCACCAACTATTTGACTCCGTTCGACTTCACGAATCATTAAGGCTTGTATTTGAGCCCAATTGACTTCTCAGATCAACAAGTCTTTCAATTGACCCAATTTGGCTTCACGGATCAACAAGTATCCATAACTTGATCCGTTTGATTTACCAAGTCACCAAGTACGCACAATGTGACCCAATATGCCTTCTGGGATCATCAAGCACCAACTATTTGACTCCGTTCGACTTCACGAATCATTAAGGCTTGTATTTGAACCCAATTGACTTCTCGGATCAACAAGTCTTTCAATTGACCCAATTCGGCTTCTAGGATCAACATGTATCCATAACTTGATCCGTTTCTTTTACCAAGTCACCAAGTACGCACAATGTGACCTAATTCGGCTTCTCGGATCAACAACCACCAACTATTTGACTCCGTTCGACTTCACGAATCATTAAGGCTTGTATTTGAACCCAATTGACTTCTCGGATCAACAAGTCTTTCAATTGACCCAATTCGGCTTCTCGGATCAACAAGTATCCATAACTTGATCCGTTTCTTTTACCAAGTCACCAAGTACGCACAATGTGACCTAATTCAACTTCTCGGATCAACAACCACCAACTATTTGACTCCGTTCGACTTCACGAATCATTAAGGCTTGTATTTGAACCCAATTGACTTCTCAGATCAACAAGTCTTTCAATTGACCCAATTCGGCTTCACGGATCAACAAGTATCCATAACTTGATCCGTTTCTTTTACCAAGTCACCAAGTACGCACAATGTGACCTAATTCGGCTTCTCGGATCAACAACCACCAACTATTTGACTCCGTTCGACTTCACGAATCATTAAGGCTTGTATTTGAACCCAATTGACTTCTCAGATCAACAAGTCTTTCAATTGACCCAATTCGGCTTCACGGATCAACAAGTATCCATAACTTGATCCGTTTGTTTTACCAAGTCACCAAGTACGCACAATGTGACCCAATTCGCCTTATCGGATCAACAAGCACCAACTATTTGACTCCGTTCGACTTCACGAATCATTAAGGCTTGTACTTGAACCCAATTGACTTCTCAGATCAACAAGTCTTTCAATTGACCCAATTCGGCTTCACGGATCAACAAGTATCCATAACTTGATCCGTTTCTTTTACCAAGTCACCAAGTACGCACAATGTGACCCAATATGCCTTCTCGGATCAACAAGCACCAACTATTTGACTCCGTTCGACTTCACGAATCATTAAGGCTTGTTTTTTAATACAATTGACTTGTCGGATCAACAAGTCTTTCAATTGACCCAATTCGGCTTGTCGGATCAACAAATATCCATAACTTGATCCGTTTCTTTTACAAAGTCACCAAGTACGCACAATGTGAGCTAATTCGGCTTCTCGGATCAACAAGCACCAACTATTTGACTCCGTTTGACTTCACGAATCATTAAGGCTTGTATTTGACCACAATTGACTTCTCAGATCAACAAGTCTTTCAATTGACCCAATTCGGCTTCACGGATCAACAAGTATCCATAACTTGATCCGTTTGTTTTACCAAGTCACCAAGTACGCACAATGTGACCCAATTCGACTTCTGGGATCAACAAGCACCAACTATTTGACTCCGTTCGACTTCACGAATCATTAAGGCTTGTATTTGAACCCAATTGACTTCTCGGATCAACAAGTCTTTCAATTGACCCAATTCGGCTTCTCGGATCAACAAGTATCCATAACTTGATCCGTTTCTTTTACCAAGTCACCAAGTACGCACAATGTGACCTAATTCGGCTTCTCGGATCAACAACCACCAACTATTTGACTCCGTTCGACTTCACGAATCATTAAGGCTTGTATTTGAACCCAATTGACTTCTCAGATCAACAAGTCTTTCAATTGACCCAATTCGGCTTCACGGATCAACAAGTATCCATAACTTGATCCGTTTGTTTTACCAAGTCACCAAGTACGCACAATGTGACCCAATTCGCCTTATCGGATCAACAAGCACCAACTATTTGACTCCGTTCGACTTCACGAATCATTAAGGCTTGTACTTGAACCCAATTGACTTCTCAGATCAACAAGTCTTTCAATTGACCCAATTCGGCTTCACGGATCAACAAGTATCCATAACTTGATCCGTTTCTTTTACCAAGTCACCAAGTACGCACAATGTGACCCAATATGCCTTCTCGGATCAACAAGCACCAACTATTTGACTCCGTTCGACTTCACGAATCATTAAGGCTTGTTTTTTAATACAATTGACTTGTCGGATCAACAAGTCTTTCAATTGACCCAATTCGGCTTGTCGGATCAACAAATATCCATAACTTGATCCGTTTCTTTTACAAAGTCACCAAGTACGCACAATGTGAGCTAATTCGGCTTCTCGGATCAACAAGCACCAACTATTTGACTCCGTTTGACTTCACGAATCATTAAGGCTTGTATTTGACCACAATTGACTTCTCAGATCAACAAGTCTTTCAATTGACCCAATTCGGCTTCACGGATCAACAAGTATCCATAACTTGATCCGTTTGTTTTACCAAGTCACCAAGTACGCACAATGTGACCCAATTCGACTTCTGGGATCAACAAGCACCAACTATTTGACTCCGTTCGACTTCACGAATCATTAAGGCTTGTATTTGAACCCAATTGACTTCTCGGATCAACAAGTCTTTCAATTGACCCAATTCGGCTTCTCGGATCAACAAGTATCCATAACTTGATCCGTTTCTTTTACCAAGTCACCAAGTACGCACAATGTGACCTAATTCGGCTTCTCGGATCAACAACCACCAACTATTTGACTCCGTTCGACTTCACGAATCATTAAGGCTTGTATTTGAACCCAATTGACTTCTCGGATCAACAAGTCTTTCAATTGACCCAATTCGGCTTCACGGATCAACAAGTATCCATAACTTGATCCGTTTGTTTTACCAAGTCCCCAAGTACGCACAATGTGACCCAATTCGCCTTATCGGATCAACAAGCACCAACGATTTGACTCCGTTCGACTTCACGAATCATTAAGGCTTGTATTTGAACCCAATGGACTTCTCAGATCAACAAGTCTTTCAATTGACCCAATTCGGCTTCACGGATCAACAAGTATCCATAACTTGATCCGTTTGTTTTACCAAGTCACCAAGTGCGCACAATGTGACCCAATATGCCTTCTCGGATCAACAAGCACCAATTATTTGACTCCGTTCGACTTCACGAATCATTAAGGCTTGTATTTGAACCCAATTGACTTCTTGGATCAACAAGTCTTTCAATTGACCCAATTCGGCTTCTCAGATCAACAAGTATCCATAACTTGATCCGTTTCTTTTACCAAGTGACCAAGTACGCACAATGTGACCTAATTCGGCTTCTCGGATCAACAAGCACCAACTATTTGACTCCGTTCGACTTCACGAATCATTAAGGCTTGTATTTGACCACAATTGGCTTCTCAGATCAACAAGTCTTTCAATTGACCCAATTCGGTTCACGGATCAACAAGTATCCATAACTTGATCCGTTTGTTTTACCAAGATCACCAAGTACGCACAATGTGACCCAATATGCCTTCTAGGGTCAAAAAGCACCAACTATTTGACTCCGTTCGACTTCACGAATCATTAAGGCTTGTATTTAAACACAATTGACTTCTCGGATCAACAAGTCATTCAATTGACCCAATTCGGCTTCTCGGATCAACAAGTATCCATAACTTGATCCGTTTCTTTTACCAAGTCACCAAGTACGCACAATGTGACCTAATTCGGCTTCTCGGATAAACAAGCACCAACTATTTGACTCCGTTCGACCTTTCGAATCATTAAGGCTTGTATTTGACCACAATTGACTTCTCGGATCAACAAGTCTTTCAATTGACCCAATTCGGCTTCACGGATCAACAAGTATCCATAACTTGATCCGTTTGTTTTACCAAGTCACCAAGTACGCACAATATGACCCAATATGCCTTCTCGGATCAACAAGCACCAACTATTTGACTCCGTTCGACTTCACGAATCATTAAGGCTTGTATTTGAACCCAATTGACTTCTCAGATCAACAAGTCTTTCAGTTGACCCAATTCGGCTTCACGGATCAACAAGTATCCATAACTTGATCCGTTTGATTTACCAAGTCACCAAGTACGCACAATGTGACCCAATATGCCTTCTGGGATCAACAAGCACCAACTATTTGACTCCGTTCGACCTCACGAATCATTAAGGCTTGTATTTGAACCCAATTGACTTCTCGGATCAACAAGTCTTTCAATTGACCCAATTCGGCTTCTAGGATCAACATGTATCCATAACTTGATCCGTTTCTTTTACCAAGTCACCAAGTACGCACAATGTGACCTAATTCGGCTTCTCGGATCAACAACCACCAACTATTTGACTCCGTTCGACTTCACGAATCATTAAGGCTTGTATTTGAACCCAATTGACTTCTCGGATCAACAAGTCTTTCAATTGACCCAATTCGGCTTCACGGATCAACAAGTATCCATAACTTGATCCGTTTCTTTTACCAAGTCACCAAGTACGCACAATGTGACCTAATTCGGCTTCTCGGATCAACAACCACCAACTATTTGACTCCGTTCGACTTCACGAATCATTAAGGCTTGTATTTGAACCCAATTGACTTCTCAGATCAACAAGTCTTTCAATTGACCCAATTCGGCTTCACGGATCAACAAGTATCCATAACTTGATCCGTTTCTTTTACCAAGTCACCAAGTACGCACAATGTGACCTAATTCGGCTTCTGGGATCAACAAGCACCAATTATTTGACTCCGTTCGACTTCACGAATCATTAAGGCTTGTATTTGAACCCAATTGACTTCTCGGATAAACAAGTCTTTCAATTGACCCAATTCGGCTTCACGGATCAACAAGTATCCATAACTTGATCCGTTTGTTTTACCAAGTCACCAAGTACGCACAATGTGACCCAATTCGCCTTATCGGATCAACAAGCACCAACTATTTGACTCCGTTCGACTTCACGAATCATTAAGGCTTGTATTTGAACCTAATTGACTTCTCAGATCAACAAGTCTTTCAATTGACCCAATTCGGCTTCACGGATCAACAAGTATCCATAACTTGATCCGTTTCTTTTACCAAGTCACCAAGTACGCACAATGTGACCCAATATGCCTTCTCGGATCAACAAGCACCAATTATTTGACTCCGTTCGACTTCACGAATCATTAAGGCTTGTATTTGAACCCAATTAACTTCTTGGATCAACAAGTCTTTCAATTGACCCAATTCGGCTTCTAGGATCAACATGTATCCATAACTTGATCCATTTCTTTTACCAAGTCACCAAGTACGCACAATGTGACCTAATCCGGCTTCTCGGATCAACAACCACCAACTATTTGACTCCGTTCGACTTCACGAATCATTAAGGCTTGTATTTGAACCCAATTGACTTCTCAGATCAACAAGTCTTTCAATTGACCCAATTCGGCTTCACGGATCAACAAGTATCCATAACTTGATCCGTTTCTTTTACCAAGTCACCAAGTACGCACAATGTGACCTAATTCGGCTTCTCGGATCAACAACCACCAACTATTTGACTCCGTTCGACTTCACGAATCATTAAGGCTTGTATTTGAACCCAATTGACTTCTCAGATCAACAAGTCTTTCAATTGACCCAATTCGGCTTCACGGATCAACAAGTATCCATAACTTGATCCGTTTGTTTTACCAAGTCACCAAGTACGCACAATGTGACCCAATTCGCCTTATCGGATCAACAAGCACCAACTATTTGACTCCGTTCGACTTCACGAATCATTAAGGCTTGTACTTGAACCCAATTGACTTCTCAGATCAACAAGTCTTTCAATTGACCCAATTCGGCTTCACGGATCAACAAGTATCCATAACTTGATCCGTTTCTTTTACCAAGTCACCAAGTACGCACAATGTGACCCAATATGCCTTCTCGGATCAACAAGCACCAACTATTTGACTCCGTTCGACTTCACGAATCATTAAGGCTTGTTTTTTAATACAATTGACTTGTCGGATCAACAAGTCTTTCAATTGACCCAATTCGGCTTGTCGGATCAACAAATATCCATAACTTGATCCGTTTCTTTTACAAAGTCACCAAGTACGCACAATGTGAGCTAATTCGGCTTCTCGGATCAACAAGCACCAACTATTTGACTCCGTTTGACTTCACGAATCATTAAGGCTTGTATTTGACCACAATTGACTTCTCAGATCAACAAGTCTTTCAATTGACCCAATTCGGCTTCACGGATCAACAAGTATCCATAACTTGATCCGTTTGTTTTACCAAGTCACCAAGTACGCACAATGTGACCCAATTCGACTTCTGGGATCAACAAGCACCAACTATTTGACTCCGTTCGACTTCACGAATCATTAAGGCTTGTATTTGAACCCAATTGACTTCTCGGATCAACAAGTCTTTCAATTGACCCAATTCGGCTTCTCGGATCAACAAGTATCCATAACTTGATCCGTTTCTTTTACCAAGTCACCAAGTACGCACAATGTGACCTAATTCGGCTTCTCGGATCAACAACCACCAACTATTTGACTCCGTTCGACTTCACGAATCATTAAGGCTTGTATTTGAACCCAATTGACTTCTCGGATCAACAAGTCTTTCAATTGACCCAATTCGGCTTCTAGGATCAACATGTATCCATAACTTGATCCGTTTCTTTTACCAAGTCACCAAGTACGCACAATGTGACCTAATTCGGCTTCTCGGATCAACAACCACCAACTATTTGACTCCGTTCGACTTCACGAATCATTAAGGCTTGTATTTGAACCCAATTGACTTCTCGGATCAACAAGTCTTTCAATTGACCCAATTCGGCTTCTCGGATCAACAAGTATCCATAACTTGATCCGTTTCTTTTACCAAGTCACCAAGTACGCACAATGTGACCTAATTCAACTTCTCGGATCAACAACCACCAACTATTTGACTCCGTTCGACTTCACGAATCATTAAGGCTTGTATTTGAACCCAATTGACTTCTCAGATCAACAAGTCTTTCAATTGACCCAATTCGGCTTCACGGATCAACGAGTATCCATAACTTGATCCGTTTCTTTTACCAAGTCACCAAGTACGCACAATGTGACCTAATTCGGCTTCTCGGATCAACAACCACCAACTATTTGACTCCGTTCGACTTCACGAATCATTAAGGCTTGTATTTGAACCCAATTGACTTCTCAGATCAACAAGTCTTTCAATTGACCCAATTCGGCTTCACGGATCAACAAGTATCCATAACTTGATCCGTTTGTTTTACCAAGTCACCAAGTACGCACAATGTGACCCAATTCGCCTTATCGGATCAACAAGCACCAACTATTTGACTCCGTTCGACTTCACGAATCATTAAGGCTTGTACTTGAACCCAATTGACTTCTCAGATCAACAAGTCTTTCAATTGACCCAATTCGGCTTCACGGATCAACAAGTATCCATAACTTGATCCGTTTCTTTTACCAAGTCACCAAGTACGCACAATGTGACCCAATATGCCTTCTCGGATCAACAAGCACCAACTATTTGACTCCGTTCGACTTCACGAATCATTAAGGCTTGTTTTTTAATACAATTGACTTGTCGGATCAACAAGTCTTTCAATTGACCCAATTCGGCTTGTCGGATCAACAAATATCCATAACTTGATCCGTTTCTTTTACAAAGTCACCAAGTACGCACAATGTGAGCTAATTCGGCTTCTCGGATCAACAAGCACCAACTATTTGACTCCGTTTGACTTCACGAATCATTAAGGCTTGTATTTGACCACAATTGACTTCTCAGATCAACAAGTCTTTCAATTGACCCAATTCGGCTTCACGGATCAACAAGTATCCATAACTTGATCCGTTTGTTTTACCAAGTCACCAAGTACGCACAATGTGACCCAATTCGACTTCTGGGATCAACAAGCACCAACTATTTGACTCCGTTCGACTTCACGAATCATTAAGGCTTGTATTTGAACCCAATTGACTTCTCGGATCAACAAGTCTTTCAATTGACCCAATTCGGCTTCTCGGATCAACAAGTATCCATAACTTGATCCGTTTCTTTTACCAAGTCACCAAGTACGCACAATGTGACCTAATTCGGCTTCTCGGATCAACAACCACCAACTATTTGACTCCGTTCGACTTCACGAATCATTAAGGCTTGTATTTGAACCCAATTGACTTCTCGGATCAACAAGTCTTTCAATTGACCCAATTCGGCTTCACGGATCAACAAGTATCCATAACTTGATCCGTTTGTTTTACCAAGTCCCCAAGTACGCACAATGTGACCCAATTCGCCTTATCGGATCAACAAGCACCAACGATTTGACTCCGTTCGACTTCACGAATCATTAAGGCTTGTATTTGAACCCAATGGACTTCTCAGATCAACAAGTCTTTCAATTGACCCAATTCGGCTTCACGGATCAACAAGTATCCATAACTTGATCCGTTTGTTTTACCAAGTCACCAAGTGGGCACAATGTGACCCAATATGCCTTCTCGGATCAACAAGCACCAATTATTTGACTCCGTTCGACTTCACGAATCATTAAGGCTTGTATTTGAACCCAATTGACTTCTTGGATCAACAAGTCTTTCAATTGACCCAATTCGGCTTCTCAGATCAACAAGTATCCATAACTTGATCCGTTTCTTTTACCAAGTGACCAAGTACGCACAATGTGACCTAATTCGGCTTCTCGGATCAACAAGCACCAACTATTTGACTCCGTTCGACTTCACGAATCATTAAGGCTTGTATTTGACCACAATTGGCTTCTCAGATCAACAAGTCTTTCAATTGACCCAATTCGGTTCACGGATCAACAAGTATCCATAACTTGATCCGTTTGTTTTACCAAGATCACCAAGTACGCACAATGTGACCCAATATGCCTTCTAGGGTCAAAAAGCACCAACTATTTGACTCCGTTCGACTTCACGAATCATTAAGGCTTGTATTTAAACACAATTGACTTCTCGGATCAACAAGTCATTCAATTGACCCAATTCGGCTTCTCGGATCAACAAGTATCCATAACTTGATCCGTTTCTTTTACCAAGTCACCAAGTACGCACAATGTGACCTAATTCGGCTTCTCGGATAAACAAGCACCAACTATTTGACTCCGTTCGACCTTTCGAATCATTAAGGCTTGTATTTGACCACAATTGACTTCTCGGATCAACAAGTCTTTCAATTGACCCAATTCGGCTTCACGGATCAACAAGTATCCATAACTTGATCCGTTTGTTTTACCAAGTCACCAAGTACGCACAATATGACCCAATATGCCTTCTCGGATCAACAAGCACCAACTATTTGACTCCGTTCGACTTCACGAATCATTAAGGCTTGTATTTGAACCCAATTGACTTCTCAGATCAACAAGTCTTTCAGTTGACCCAATTCGGCTTCACGGATCAACAAGTATCCATAACTTGATCCGTTTGATTTACCAAGTCACCAAGTACGCACAATGTGACCCAATATGCCTTCTGGGATCAACAAGCACCAACTATTTGACTCCGTTCGACCTCACGAATCATTAAGGCTTGTATTTGAACCCAATTGACTTCTCGGATCAACAAGTCTTTCAATTGACCCAATTCGGCTTCTAGGATCAACATGTATCCATAACTTGATCCGTTTCTTTTACCAAGTCACCAAGTACGCACAATGTGACCTAATTCGGCTTCTCGGGTCAACAACCACCAACTATTTGACTCCGTTCGACTTCACGAATCATTAAGGCTTGTATTTGAACCCAATTGACTTCTCGGATCAACAAGTCTTTCAATTGACCCAATTCGGCTTCACGGATCAACAAGTATCCATAACTTGATCCGTTTCTTTTACCAAGTCACCAAGTACGCACAATGTGACCTAATTCGGCTTCTCGGATCAACAACCACCAACTATTTGACTCCGTTCGACTTCACGAATCATTAAGGCTTGTATTTGAACCCAATTGACTTCTCAGATCAACAAGTCTTTCAATTGACCCAATTCGGCTTCACGGATCAACAAGTATCCATAACTTGATCCGTTTCTTTTACCAACTCACCAAGTACGCACAATGTGACCTAATTCGGCTTCTCGGATCAACAACCACCAATTATTTGACTCCGTTCGACTTCACGAATCATTAAGGCTTGTATTTGAACCCAATTGACTTCTCGGATAAACAAGTCTTTCAATTGACCCAATTCGGCTTCACGGATCAACAAGTATCCATAACTTGATCCGTTTGTTTTACCAAGTCACCAAGTACGCACAATGTGACCCAATTCGCCTTATCGGATCAACAAGCACCAACTATTTGACTCCGTTCGACTTCACGAATCATTAAGGCTTGTATTTGAACCTAATTGACTTCTCAGATCAACAAGTCTTTCAATTGACCCAATTCGGCTTCACGGATCAACAAGTATCCATAACTTGATCCGTTTCTTTTACCAAGTCACCAAGTACGCACAATGTGACCCAATATGCCTTCTCGGATCAACAAGCACCAATTATTTGACTCCGTTCGACTTCACGAATCATTAAGGCTTGTATTTGAACCCAATTAACTTCTTGGATCAACAAGTCTTTCAATTGACCCAATTCGGCTTCTAGGATCAACATGTATCCATAACTTGATCCGTTTCTTTTACCAAGTCACCAAGTACGCACAATGTGACCTAATCCGGCTTCTCGGATCAACAACCACCAACTATTTGACTCCGTTCGACTTCACGAATCATTAAGGCTTGTATTTGAACCCAATTGACTTCTCAGATCAACAAGTCTTTCAATTGACCCAATTCGGCTTCACGGATCAACAAGTATCCATAACATGATCCGTTTCTTTTACCAAGTCACCAAGTACGCACAATGTGACCTAATTCGGCTTCTTGGATCAACAACCACCAACTATTTGACTCCGTTCGACTTCACGAATCATTAAGGCTTGTATTTGAACCCAATTGACTTCTCAGATCAACAAGTCTTTCAATTGACCCAATTCGGCTTCACGGATCAACAAGTATCCATAACTTGATCCGTTTGTTTTACCAAGTCACCAAGTACGCACAATGTGACCCAATTCGCCTTATCGGATCAACAAGCACCAACTATTTGACTCCGTTCGACTTCACGAATCATTAAGGCTTGTACTTGAACCCAATTGACTTCTCAGATCAACAAGTCTTTCAATTGACCCAATTCGGCTTCACGGATCAACAAGTATCCATAACTTGATCCGTTTCTTTTACCAAGTCACCAAGTACGCACAATGTGACCCAATATGCCTTCTCGGATCAACAAGCACCAACTATTTGACTCCGTTCGACTTCACGAATCATTAAGGCTTGTTTTTTAATACAATTGACTTGTCGGATCAACAAGTCTTTCAATTGACCCAATTCGGCTTGTCGGATCAACAAATATCCATAACTTGATCCGTTTCTTTTACAAAGTCACCAAGTACGCACAATGTGAGCTAATTCGGCTTCTCGGATCAACAAGCACCAACTATTTGACTCCGTTTGACTTCACGAATCATTAAGGCTTGTATTTGACCACAATTGACTTCTCAGATCAACAAGTCTTTCAATTGACCCAATTCGGCTTCACGGATCAACAAGTATCCATAACTTGATCCGTTTGTTTTACCAAGTCACCAAGTACGCACAATGTGACCCAATTCGACTTCTGGGATCAACAAGCACCAACTATTTGACTCCGTTCGACTTCACGAATCATTAAGGCTTGTATTTGAACCCAATTGACTTCTCGGATCAACAAGTCTTTCAATTGACCCAATTCGGCTTCTCGGATCAACAAGTATCCATAACTTGATCCGTTTCTTTTACCAAGTCACCAAGTACGCACAATGTGACCTAATTCGGCTTCTCGGATCAACAACCACCAACTATTTGACTCCGTTCGACTTCACGAATCATTAAGGCTTGTATTTGAACCCAATTGACTTCTCGGATCAACAAGTCTTTCAATTGACCCAATTCGGCTTCACGGATCAACAAGTATCCATAACTTGATCCGTTTGTTTTACCAAGTCCCCAAGTACGCACAATGTGACCCAATTCGCCTTATCGGATCAACAAGCACCAACGATTTGACTCCGTTCGACTTCACGAATCATTAAGGCTTGTATTTGAACCCAATGGACTTCTCAGATCAACAAGTCTTTCAATTGACCCAATTCGGCTTCACGGATCAACAAGTATCCATAACTTGGTCCGTTTGTTTTACCAAGTCACCAAGTGCGCACAATGTGACCCAATATGCCTTCTCGGATCAACAAGCACCAATTATTTGACTCCGTTCGACTTCACGAATCATTAAGGCTTGTATTTGAACCCAATTGACTTCTTGGATCAACAAGTCTTTCAATTGACCCAATTCGGCTTCTCAGATCAACAAGTATCCATAACTTGATCCGTTTCTTTTACCAAGTGACCAAGTACGCACAATGTGACCTAATTCGGCTTCTCGGATCAACAAGCACCAACTATTTGACTCCGTTCGACTTCACGAATCATTAAGGCTTGTATTTGACCACAATTGGCTTCTCAGATCAACAAGTCTTTCAATTGACCCAATTCGGTTCACGGATCAACAAGTATCCATAACTTGATCCGTTTGTTTTACCAAGATCACCAAATACGCACAATGTGACCCAATATGCCTTCTAGGGTCAAAAAGCACCAACTATTTGACTCCGTTCGACTTCACGAATCATTAAGGCTTGTATTTAAACACAATTGACTTCTCGGATCAACAAGTCTTTCAATTGACCCAATTCGGCTTCTCGGATCAACAAGTATCCATAACTTGATCCGTTTCTTTTACCAAGTCAC
This sequence comes from Ajuga chamaepitys, assembly GCA_958295605.1. Lineage (NCBI taxonomy): Eukaryota > Viridiplantae > Streptophyta > Magnoliopsida > Lamiales > Lamiaceae > Ajuga > Ajuga chamaepitys. Next base: position 26,840,104 of record OY282507.1, read on the forward strand.
CAAGTACGCACAATGTGACCTAATTCGGCTTCTCGGATAAACAAGCACCAACTATTTGACTCCGTTCGACCTTTCGAATCATTAAGGCTTGTATTTGACCACAATTGACTTCTCGGATCAACAAGTCTTTCAATTGACCCAATTCGGCTTCACGGATCAACAAGTATCCATAACTTGATCCGTTTGTTTTACCAAGTCACCAAGTACGCACAATATGACCCAATATGCCTTCTCGGATCAACAAGCACCAACTATTTGACTCCGTTCGACTTCACGAATCATTAAGGCTTGTATTTGAACCCAATTGACTTCTCAGATCAACAAGTCTTTCAGTTGACCCAATTCGGCTTCCCGGATCAACAAGTATCCATAACTTGATCCGTTTGATTTACCAAGTCACCAAGTACGCACAATGTGACCCAATATGCTTTCTGGGATCAACAAGCACCAACTATTTGACTCCGTTCGACTTCACAAATCATTAAGGCTTGTATTTGAACCCAATTGACTTCTCGGATCAACAAGTCTTTCAATTGACCCAATTCGGCTTCTAGGATCAACATGTATCCATAACTTGATCCGTTTCTTTTACCAAGTCACCAAGTACGCACAATGTGACCTAATTCGGCTTCTCGGATCAACAACCACCAACTATTTGACTCCGTTCGACTTCACGAATCATTAAGGCTTGTATTTGAACCCAATTGACTTCTCGGATCAACAAGTCTTTCAATTGACCCAATTCGGCTTCTCGGATCAACAAGTATCCATAACTTGATCCGTTTCTTTTACCAAGTCACCAAGTACGCACAATGTGACCTAATTCGGCTTCTCGGATCAACAACCACCAACTATTTGACTCCGTTCGACTTCACGAATCATTAAGGCTTGTATTTGAACCCAATTGACTTCTCAGATCAACAAGTCTTTCAATTGACCCAATTCGGCTTCACGGATCAACAAGTATCCATAACTTGATCCGTTTCTTTTACCAAGTCCCCAAGTACGCACAATGTGACCTAATTCGGCTTCTCGGATCAACAACCACCAATTATTTGACTCCGTTCGACTTCACGAATCATTAAGGCTTGTATTTGAACCCAATTGACTTCTCGGATAAACAAGTCTTTCAATTGACCCAATTCGGCTTCACGGATCAACAAGTATCCATAACTTGATCCGTTTGTTTTACCAAGTCACCAAGTACGCACAATATGACCCAATTCGCCTTATCGGATCAACAAGCACCAACTATTTGACTCCGTTCGACTTCACGAATCATTAAGGCTTGTATTTGAACCCAATTGACTTCTCAGATCAACAAGTCTTTCAGTTGACCCAATTCGGCTTCACGGATCAACAAGTATCCATAACTTGATCCGTTTGATTTACCAAGTCACCAAGTACGCACAATGTGACCCAATATGCCTTCTGGGATCAACAAGCACCAACTATTTGACTCCGTTCGACCTCACGAATCATTAAGGCTTGTATTTGAACCCAATTGACTTCTCGGATCAACAAGTCTTTCAATTGACCCAATTCGGCTTCTAGGATCAACATGTATCCATAACTTGATCCGTTTGTTTTACCAAGTCACCAAGTACGCACAATGTGACCCAATTCGACTTCTGGGATCAACAAGCACCAACTATTTGACTCCGTTCGACTTCACGAATCATTAAGGCTTGTATTTGAACCCAATTGACTTCTCGGATCAACAAGTCTTTCAATTGACCCAATTCGGCTTCTCGGATCAACAAGTATCCATAACTTGATCCGTTTCTTTTACCAAGTCACCAAGTACGCACAATGTGACCTAATTCGGCTTCTCGGATCAACAACCACCAACTATTTGACTCCGTTCGACTTCACGAATCATTAAGGCTTGTATTTGAACCCAATTGACTTCTCGGATCAACAAGTCTTTCAATTGACCCAATTCGGCTTCACGGATCAACAAGTATCCATAACTTGATCCGTTTGTTTTACCAAGTCCCCAAGTACGCACAATGTGACCCAATTCGCCTTATCGGATCAACAAGCACCAACGATTTGACTCCGTTCGACTTCACGAATCATTAAGGCTTGTATTTGAACCCAATGGACTTCTCAGATCAACAAGTCTTTCAATTGACCCAATTCGGCTTCACGGATCAACAAGTATCCATAACTTGGTCCGTTTGTTTTACCAAGTCACCAAGTGCGCACAATGTGACCCAATATGCCTTCTCGGATCAACAAGCACCAATTATTTGACTCCGTTCGACTTCACGAATCATTAAGGCTTGTATTTGAACCCAATTGACTTCTTGGATCAACAAGTCTTTCAATTGACCCAATTCGGCTTCTCAGATCAACAAGTATCCATAACTTGATCCGTTTCTTTTACCAAGTGACCAAGTACGCACAATGTGACCTAATTCGGCTTCTCGGATCAACAAGCACCAACTATTTGACTCCGTTCGACTTCACGAATCATTAAGGCTTGTATTTGACCACAATTGGCTTCTCAGATCAACAAGTCTTTCAATTGACCCAATTCGGTTCACGGATCAACAAGTATCCATAACTTGATCCGTTTGTTTTACCAAGATCACCAAATACGCACAATGTGACCCAATATGCCTTCTAGGGTCAAAAAGCACCAACTATTTGACTCCGTTCGACTTCACGAATCATTAAGGCTTGTATTTAAACACAATTGACTTCTCGGATCAACAAGTCTTTCAATTGACCCAATTCGGCTTCTCGGATCAACAAGTATCCATAACTTGATCCGTTTCTTTTACCAAGTCACCAAGTACGCACAATGTGACCTAATTCGGCTTCTCGGATAAACAAGCACCAACTATTTGACTCCGTTCGACCTTTCGAATCATTAAGGCTTGTATTTGACCACAATTGACTTCTCGGATCAACAAGTCTTTCAATTGACCCAATTCGGCTTCACGGATCAACAAGTATCCATAACTTGATCCGTTTGTTTTACCAAGTCACCAAGTACGCACAATATGACCCAATATGCCTTCTCGGATCAACAAGCACCAACTATTTGACTCCGTTCGACTTCACGAATCATTAAGGCTTGTATTTGAACCCAATTGACTTCTCAGATCAACAAGTCTTTCAGTTGACCCAATTCGGCTTCCCGGATCAACAAGTATCCATAACTTGATCCGTTTGATTTACCAAGTCACCAAGTACGCACAATGTGACCCAATATGCTTTCTGGGATCAACAAGCACCAACTATTTGACTCCGTTCGACTTCACAAATCATTAAGGCTTGTATTTGAACCCAATTGACTTCTCGGATCAACAAGTCTTTCAATTGACCCAATTCGGCTTCTAGGATCAACATGTATCCATAACTTGATCCGTTTCTTTTACCAAGTCACCAAGTACGCACAATGTGACCTAATTCGGCTTCTCGGATCAACAACCACCAACTATTTGACTCCGTTCGACTTCACGAATCATTAAGGCTTGTATTTGAACCCAATTGACTTCTCGGATCAACAAGTCTTTCAATTGACCCAATTCGGCTTCTCGGATCAACAAGTATCCATAACTTGATCCGTTTCTTTTACCAAGTCACCAAGTACGCACAATGTGACCTAATTCGGCTTCTCGGATCAACAACCACCAACTATTTGACTCCGTTCGACTTCACGAATCATTAAGGCTTGTATTTGAACCCAATTGACTTCTCAGATCAACAAGTCTTTCAATTGACCCAATTCGGCTTCACGGATCAACAAGTATCCATAACTTGATCCGTTTCTTTTACCAAGTCCCCAAGTACGCACAATGTGACCTAATTCGGCTTCTCGGATCAACAACCACCAATTATTTGACTCCGTTCGACTTCACGAATCATTAAGGCTTGTATTTGAACCCAATTGACTTCTCGGATAAACAAGTCTTTCAATTGACCCAATTCGGCTTCACGGATCAACAAGTATCCATAACTTGATCCGTTTGTTTTACCAAGTCACCAAGTACGCACAATATGACCCAATTCGCCTTATCGGATCAACAAGCACCAACTATTTGACTCCGTTCGACTTCACGAATCATTAAGGCTTGTATTTGAACCCAATTGACTTCTCAGATCAACAAGTCTTTCAGTTGACCCAATTCGGCTTCACGGATCAACAAGTATCCATAACTTGATCCGTTTGATTTACCAAGTCACCAAGTACGCACAATGTGACCCAATATGCCTTCTGGGATCAACAAGCACCAACTATTTGACTCCGTTCGACCTCACGAATCATTAAGGCTTGTATTTGAACCCAATTGACTTCTCGGATCAACAAGTCTTTCAATTGACCCAATTCGGCTTCTAGGATCAACATGTATCCATAACTTGATCCGTTTCTTTTACCAAGTCACCAAGTACGCACAATGTGACCTAATTCGGCTTCTCGGATCAACAACCACCAACTATTTGACTCCGTTCGACTTCACGAATCATTAAGGCTTGTATTTGAACCCAATTGACTTCTCGGATCAACAAGTCTTTCAATTGACCCAATTCGGCTTCACGGATCAACAAGTATCCATAACTTGATCCGTTTCTTTTACCAAGTCACCAAGTACGCACAATGTGACCTAATTCGGCTTCTCGGATCAACAACCACCAACTATTTGACTCCGTTCGACTTCACGAATCATTAAGGCTTGTATTTGAACCCAATTGACTTCTCAGATCAACAAGTCTTTCAATTGACCCAATTCGGCTTCACGGATCAACAAGTATCCATAACTTGATCCGTTTCTTTTACCAAGTCACCAAGTACGCACAATGTGACCTAATTCGGCTTCTCGGATCAACAACCACCAATTATTTGACTCCGTTCGACTTCACGAATCATTAAGGCTTGTATTTGAACCCAATTGACTTCTCGGATAAACAAGTCTTTCAATTGACCCAATTCGGCTTCACGGATCAACAAGTATCCATAACTTGATCCGTTTGTTTTACCAAGTCACCAAGTACGCACAATGTGACCCAATTCGCCTTATCGGATCAACAAGCACCAACTATTTGACTCCGTTCGACTTCACGAATCATTAAGGCTTGTATTTGAACCTAATTGACTTCTCAGATCAACAAGTCTTTCAATTGACCCAATTCGGCTTCACGGATCAACAAGTATCCATAACTTGATCCGTTTCTTTTACCAAGTCACCAAGTACGCACAATGTGACCCAATATGCCTTCTCGGATCAACAAGCACCAATTATTTGACTCCGTTCGACTTCACGAATCATTAAGGCTTGTATTTGAACCCAATTAACTTCTTGGATCAACAAGTCTTTCAATTGACCCAATTCGGCTTCTAGGATCAACATGTATCCATAACTTGATCCGTTTCTTTTACCAAGTCACCAAGTACGCACAATGTGACCTAATCCGGCTTCTCGGATCAACAACCACCAACTATTTGACTCCGTTCGACTTCACGAATCATTAAGGCTTGTATTTGAACCCAATTGACTTCTCAGATCAACAAGTCTTTCAATTGACCCAATTCGGCTTCTCGGATCAACAAGTATCCATAACTTGATCCGTTTCTTTTACCAAGTCACCAAATACGCACAATGTGACCTAATTCGGCTTCTCGGATCAACAACCACCAACTATTTGACTCCGTTCGACTTCACGAATCATTAAGGCTTGTATTTGAACCCAATTGACTTCTCAGATCAACAAGTCTTTCAATTGACCCAATTCGGCTTCACGGATCAACAAGTATCCATAACTTGATCCGTTTCTTTTACCAAGTCCCCAAGTACGCACAATGTGACCTAATTCGGCTTCTCGGATCAACAACCACCAATTATTTGACTCCGTTCGACTTCACGAATCATTAAGGCTTGTATTTGAACCCAATTGACTTCTCGGATAAACAAGTCTTTCAATTGACCCAATTCGGCTTCACGGATCAACAAGTATCCATAACTTGATCCGTTTGTTTTACCAAGTCACCAAGTACGCACAATATGACCCAATTCGCCTTATCGGATCAACAAGCACCAACTATTCGACTCCGTTCGACTTCACGAATCATTAAGGCTTGTATTTGAACCCAATTGACTTCTCAGATCAACAAGTCTTTCAGTTGACCCAATTCGGCTTCACGGATCAACAAGTATCCATAACTTGATCCGTTTGATTTACCAAGTCACCAAGTACGCACAATGTGACCCAATATGCCTTCTGGGATCAACAAGCACCAACTATTTGACTCCGTTCGACTTCACGAATCATTAAGGCTTGTATTTGAACCCAATTGACTTCTCGGATCAACAAGTCTTTCAATTGACCCAATTCGGCTTCTAGGATCAACATGTATCCATAACTTGATCCGTTTCTTTTACCAAGTCACCAAGTACGCACAATGTGACCTAATTCGGCTTCTCGGATCAACAACCACCAACTATTTGACTCCGTTCGACTTCACGAATCATTAAGGCTTGTATTTGAACCCAATTGACTTCTCGGATCAACAAGTCTTTCAATTGACCCAATTCGGCTTCTAGGATCAACATGTATAACTTGATCCGTTTCTTTTACCAAGTCACCAAGTACGCACAATGTGACCTAATTCGGCTTCTCGGATCAACAACCACCAACTATTTGACTCCGTTCGACTTCACGAATCATTAAGGCTTGTATTTGAACCCAATTGACTTCTCGGATAAACAAGTCTTTCAATTGACCCAATTCGGCTTCACGGATCAACAAGTATCCATAACTTGATCCGTTTGTTTTACCAAGTCACCAAGTACGCACAATATGACCCAATTCGCCTTATCGGATCAACAAGCACCAACTATTCGACTCCGTTCGACTTCACGAATCATTAAGGCTTGTATTTGAACCCAATTGACTTCTCAGATCAACAAGTCTTTCAGTTGACCCAATTCGGCTTCACGGATCAACAAGTATCCATAACTTGATCCGTTTGATTTACCAAGTCACCAAGTACGCACAATGTGACCCAATATGCCTTCTGGGATCAACAAGCACCAACTATTTGACTCCGTTCGACTTCACGAATCATTAAGGCTTGTATTTGAACCCAATTGACTTCTCGGATCAACAAGTCTTTCAATTGACCCAATTCGGCTTCTAGGATCAACATGTATCCATAACTTGATCCGTTTCTTTTACCAAGTCACCAAGTACGCACAATGTGACCTAATTCGGCTTCTCGGATCAACAACCACCAACTATTTGACTCCGTTCGACTTCACGAATCATTAAGGCTTGTATTTGAACCCAATTGACTTCTCGGATCAACAAGTCTTTCAATTGACCCAATTCGGCTTCTAGGATCAACATGTATAACTTGATCCGTTTCTTTTACCAAGTCACCAAGTACGCACAATGTGACCTAATTCGGCTTCTCGGATCAACAACCACCAACTATTTGACTCCGTTCGACTTCACGAATCATTAAGGCTTGTATTTGAACCCAATTGACTTCTCAGATCAACAAGTCTTTCAATTGACCCAATTCGGCTTCTCGGATCAACAAGTATCCATAACTTGATCCGTTTCTTTTACCAAGTCACCAAATACGCACAATGTGACCTAATTCGGCTTCTCGGATCAACAACCACCAACTATTTGACTCCGTTCGACTTCACGAATCATTAAGGCTTGTATTTGAACCCAATTGACTTCTCAGATCAACAAGTCTTTCAATTGACCCAATTCGGCTTCACGGATCAACAAGTATCCATAACTTGATCCGTTTCTTTTACCAAGTCCCCAAGTACGCACAATGTGACCTAATTCGGCTTCTCGGATCAACAACCACCAATTATTTGACTCCGTTCGACTTCACGAATCATTAAGGCTTGTATTTGAACCCAATTGACTTCTCGGATAAACAAGTCTTTCAATTGACCCAATTCGGCTTCACGGATCAACAAGTATCCATAACTTGATCCGTTTGTTTTACCAAGTCACCAAGTACGCACAATATGACCCAATTCGCCCTATCGGATCAACAAGCACCAACTATTCGACTCCGTTCGACTTCACGAATCATTAAGGCTTGTATTTGAACCCAATTGACTTCTCAGATCAACAAGTCTTTCAGTTGACCCAATTCGGCTTCACGGATCAACAAGTATCCATAACTTGATCCGTTTGATTTACCAAGTCACCAAGTACGCACAATGTGACCCAATATGCCTTCTGGGATCAACAAGCACCAACTATTTGACTCCGTTCGACTTCACGAATCATTAAGGCTTGTATTTGAACCCAATTGACTTCTCGGATCAACAAGTCTTTCAATTGACCCAATTCGGCTTCTAGGATCAACATGTATCCATAACTTGATCCGTTTCTTTTACCAAGTCACCAAGTACGCACAATGTGACCTAATTCGGCTTCTCGGATCAACAACCACCAACTATTTGACTCCGTTCGACTTCACGAATCATTAAGGCTTGTATTTGAACCCAATTGACTTCTCGGATCAACAAGTCTTTCAATTGACCCAATTCGGCTTCTAGGATCAACATGTATAACTTGATCCGTTTCTTTTACCAAGTCACCAAGTACGCACAATGTGACCTAATTCGGCTTCTCGGATCAACAACCACCAACTATTTGACTCCGTTCGACTTCACGAATCATTAAGGCTTGTATTTGAACCCAATTGACTTCTCGGATCAACAAGTCTTTCAATTGACCCAATTCGGCTTCTCGGATCAACAAGTATCCATAACTTGATCCGTTTCTTTTACCAAGTCACCAAGTACGCACAATGTGACCTAATTCGGCTTCTCGGATCAACAACCACCAACTATTTGACTCCGTTCGACTTCACGAATCATTAAGGCTTGTATTTGAACCCAATTGACTTCTCAGATCAACGAGTCTTTCAATTGACCCAATTCGGCTTCACGGATCAACAAGTATCCATAACTTGATACGTTTCTTTTACCAAGTCCCCAAGTACGCACAATGTGACCTAATTCGGCTTCTCGGATCAACAACCACCAATTATTTGACTCCGTTCGACTTCACGAATCATTAAGGCTTGTATTTGAACCCAATTGACTTCTCGGATAAACAAGTCTTTCAATTGACCCAATTCGGCTTCACGGATCAACAAGTATCCATAACTTGATCCGTTTGTTTTACCAAGTCACCAAGTACGCACAATATGACCCAATTCGCCTTATCGGATCAACAAGCACCAACTATTTGACTCCGTTCGACTTCACGAATCATTAAGGCTTGTATTTGAACCCAATTGACTTCTCAGATCAACAAGTCTTTCAGTTGACCCAATTCGGCTTCACGGATCAACAAGTATCCATAACTTGATCCGTTTGATTTACCAAGTCACCAAGTACGCACAATGTGACCCAATATGCCTTCTGGGATCAACAAGCACCAACTATTTGACTCCGTTCGACTTCACGAATCATTAAGGCTTGTATTTGAACCCAATTGACTTCTCGGATCAACAAGCCTTTCAATTGACCCAATTCGGCTTCTAGGATCAACATGTATCCATAACTTGATCCGTTTCTTTTACCAAGTCACCAAGTACGCACAATGTGACCTAATTCGGCTTCTCGGATCAACAACCACCAACTATTTGACTCCGTTCGACTTCACGAATCATTAAGGCTTGTATTTGAACCCAATTGACTTCTCGGATCAACAAGTCTTTCAATTGACCCAATTCGGCTTCTCGGATCAACAAGTATCCATAACTTGATCCGTTTCTTTTACCAAGTCACCAAGTACGCACAATGTGACCTAATTCGGCTTCTCGGATCAACAACCACCAACTATTTGACTCCGTTCGACTTCACGAATCATTAAGGCTTGTATTTGAACCCAATTGACTTCTCAGATCAACAAGTCTTTCAATTAACCCAATTCGGCTTCACGGATCAACAAGTATCCATAACTTGATCCGTTTCTTTTACCAAGTCACCAAGTACGCACAATGTGACCTAATTCGGCTTCTCGGATCAACAACCACCAATTATTTGACTCCGTTCGACTTCACGAATCATTAAGGCTTGTATTTGAACCCAATTGACTTCTCGGATAAACAAGTCTTTCAATTGACCCAATTCGGCTTCATGGATCAACAAGTATCCATAACTTGATCCGTTTGTTTTACCAAGTCACCAAGTACGCACAATGTGACCCAATTCGCCTTATCGGATCAACAAGCACCAACTATTTGACTCCGTTCGACTTCACGAATCATTAAGGCTTGTATTTGAACCTAATTGACTTCTCAGATCAACAAGTCTTTCAATTGACCCAATTCGGCTTCACGGATCAACAAGTATCCATAACTTGATGATCCGTTTCTTTTACCAAGTCACCAAGTACGCACAATGTGACCCAATATGCCTTCTCGGATCAACAAGCACCAATTATTTGACTCCGTTCGACTTCACGAATCATTAAGGCTTGTATTTGAACCCAATTAACTTCTTGGATCAACAAGTCTTTCAATTGACCCAATTCGGCTTCTAGGATCAACATGTATCCATAACTTGATCCGTTTCTTTTACCAAGTCACCAAGTACGCACAATGTGACCTAATTCGGCTTCTCGGATCAACAACCACCAACTATTTGACTCCGTTCGACTTCACGAATCATTAAGGCTTGTATTTGAACCCAATTGACTTCTCAGATCAACAAGTCTTTCAATTGACCCAATTCGGCTTCTCGGATCAACAAGTATCCATAACTTGATCCGTTTCTTTTACCAAGTCACCAAGTACGCACAATGTCACCTAATTCGGCTTCTCGGATCAATAACCACCAACTATTTGACTCCGTTCGACTTCACGAATCATTAAGGCTTGTATTTGAACCCAATTGACTTCTCAGATCAACAAGTCTTTCAATTGACCCAATTCGGCTTCACGGATCAACAAGTATCCATAACTTGATCCGTTTCTTTTACCAAGTCCCCAAGTACGCACAATGTGACCTAATTCGGCTTCTCGGATCAACAACCACCAATTATTTGACTCCGTTCGACTTCACGAATCATTAAGGCCTGTATTTGAACCCAATTGACTTCTCGGATAAACAAGTCTTTCAATTGACCCAATTCGGCTTCACGGATCAACAAGTATCCATAACTTGATCCGTTTGTTTTACCAAGTCACCAAGTACGCACAATATGACCTAATTCGCCTTATCGGATCAACAAGCACCAACTATTTGACTCCGTTCGACTTCACGAATCATTAAGGCTTGTATTTGAACCCAATTGACTTCTCAGATCAACAAGTCTTTCAGTTGACCCAATTCGGCTTCACGGATCAACAAGTATCCATAACTTGATCCGTTTGATTTACCAAGTCACCAAGTACGCACAATGTGACCCAATATGCCTTCTGGGATCAACAAGCACCAACTATTTGACTCCGTTTGACTTCACGAATCATTAAGGCTTGTATTTGAACCCAATTGACTTCTCGGATCAACAAGTCTTTCAATTGACCCAATTCGGCTTCTAGGATCAACATGTATCCATAACTTGATCCGTTTCTTTTACCAAGTCACCAAGTACGCACAATGTGACCTAATTCGGCTTCTCGGATCAACAACCACCAACTATTTGACTCCGTTCGACTTCACGAATCATTAAGGCTTGTATTTGAACCCAATTGACTTCTCGGATCAACAAGTCTTTCAATTGACCCAATTCGGCTTCTCGGATCAACAAGTATCCATAACTTGATCCGTTTCTTTTACCAAGTCACCAAGTACGCACAATGTGACCTAATTCGGCTTCTCGGATCAACAACCACCAACTATTTGACTCCGTTCGACTTCACGAATCATTAAGGCTTGTATTTGAACCCAATTGACTTCTCGGATCAATAAGTCTTTCAATTGACCCAATTCGGCTTCACGGATCAACAAGTATCCATAACTTGATCCATTTCTTTTACCAAGTCACCAAGTACGCACAATGTGACCTAATTCGGCTTCTCGGATCAACAACCACCAATTATTTGACTCCGTTCGACTTCACGAATCATTAAGGCTTGTATTTGAACCCAATTGACTTCTCAGATCAACAAGTCTTTCAATTGACCCAATTCGGCTTCACGGATCAACAAGTATCCATAACTTGATCCGTTTCTTTTACCAAGTCACCAAGTACGCACAATGTGACCCAATATGCCTTCTCGGATCAACAAGCACCAATTATTTGACTCCGTTCGACTTCACGAATCATTAAGGCTTGTATTTGAACCCAATTAACTTCTTGGATCAACAAGTCTTTCAATTGACCCAATTCGGCTTCTAGGATCAACATGTATCCATAACTTGATCCGTTTCTTTTACCAAGTCACCAAGTACGCACAATGTGACCTAATTCGGCTTCTCGGATCAACAACCACCAACTATTTGACTCCGTTCGACTTCACGAATCATTAAGGCTTGTATTTGAACCCAATTGACTTCTCAGATCAACAAGTCTTTCAATTGACCCAATTCGGCTTCTCGGATCAACAAGTATCCATAACTTGATCCGTTTCTTTTACCAAGTCACCAAGTACGCACAATGTGACCTAATTCGGCTTCTCGGATCAACAACCACCAACTATTTGACTCCGTTCGACTTCACGAATCATTAAGGCTTGTATTTGAACCCAATTGACTTCTCAGATCAACAAGTCTTTCAATTGACCCAATTCGGCTTCACGGATCAACAAGTATCCATAACTTGATCCGTTTCTTTTACCAAGTCCCCAAGTACGCACAATGTGACCTAATTCGGCTTCTCGGATCAACAACCACCAATTATTTGACTCCGTTCGACTTCACGAATCATTAAGGCTTGTATTTGAACCCAATTGACTTCTCGGATAAACAAGTCTTTCAATTGACCCAATTCGGCTTCACGGATCAACAAGTATCCATAACTTGATCCGTTTGTTTTACCAAGTCACCAAGTACGCACAATGTGACCCAATTCGCCTTATCGGATCAACAAGCACCAACTATTTGACTCCGTTCGACTTCACGAATCATTAAGGCTTGTATTTGAACCCAATTGACTTCTCGGATCAACAAGTCTTTCAATTGACCCAATTCGGCTTCTAGGATCAACATGTATCCATAACTTGATCCGTTTCTTTTACCAAGTCACCAAGTACGCACAATGTGACCTAATTCGGCTTCTCGGATCAACAACCACCAACTATTTGACTCCGTTCGACTTCACGAATCATTAAGGCTTGTATTTGAACCCAATTGACTTCTCGGATCAACAAGTCTTTCAATTGACCCAATTCGGCTTCTAGGATCAACATGTATCCATAACTTGATCCGTTTCTTTTACCAAGTCACCAAGTACGCACAATGTGACCTAATTCGGCTTCTCGGATCAACAACCACCAACTATTTGACTCCGTTCGACTTCACGAATCATTAAGGCTTGTATTTGAACCCAATTGACTTCTCGGATCAACAAGTCTTTCAATTGACCCAATTCGGCTTCTCGGATCAACAAGTATCCATAACTTGATCCGTTTCTTTTACCAAGTCACCAAGTACGCACAATGTGACCTAATTCGGCTTCTCGGATCAACAACCACCAACTATTTGACTCCGTTCGACTTCACGAATCATTAAGGCTTGTATTTGAACCCAATTGACTTCTCAGATCAACAAGTCTTTCAATTGACCCAATTCGGCTTCACGGATCAACAAGTATCCATAACTTGATACGTTTCTTTTACCAAGTCCCCAAGTACGCACAATGTGACCTAATTCGGCTTCTCGGATCAACAACCACCAATTATTTGACTCCGTTCGACTTCACGAATCATTAAGGCTTGTATTTGAACCCAATTGACTTCTCGGATAAACAAGTCTTTCAATTGACCCAATTCGGCTTCACGGATCAACAAGTATCCATAACTTGATCCGTTTGTTTTACCAAGTCACCAAGTACGCACAATATGACCCAATTCGCCTTATCGGATCAACAAGCACCAACTATTTGACTCCGTTCGACTTCACGAATCATTAAGGCTTGTATTTGAACCCTAGTGACTTCTCAGATCAACAAGTCTTTCAGTTGACCCAATTCGGCTTCACGGATCAACAAGTATCCATAACTTGATCCGTTTGATTTACCAAGTCACCAAGTACGCACAATGTGACCCAATATGCCTTCTGGGATCAACAAGCACCAACTATTTGACTCCGTTCGACTTCACGAATCATTAAGGCTTGTATTTGAACCCAATTGACTTCTCGGATCAACAAGTCTTTCAATTGACCCAATTCGGCTTCTAGGATCAACATGTATCCATAACTTGATCCGTTTCTTTTACCAAGTCACCAAGTACGCACAATGTGACCTAATTCGGCTTCTCGGATCAACAACCACCAACTATTTGACTCCGTTCGACTTCACAAATCATTAAGGCTTGTATTTGAACCCAATTGACTTCTCGGATCAACAAGTCTTTCAATTGACCCAATTCGGCTTCTCGGATCAACAAGTATCCATAACTTGATCCGTTTCTTTTACCAAGTCACCAAGTACGCACAATGTGACCTAATTCGGCTTCTCGGATCAACAACCACCAACTATTTGACTCCGTTCGACTTCACGAATCATTAAGGCTTGTATTTGAACCCAATTGACTTCTCAGATCAACAAGTCTTTCAATTGACCCAATTCGGCTTCACGGATCAACAAGCATCCATAACTTGATCCGTTTCTTTTACCAAGTCACCGAGTACGCACAATGTGACCTAATTCGGCTTCTCGGATCAACAACCACCAATTATTTGACTCCGTTCGACTTCACGAATCATTAAGGCTTGTATTTGAACCCAATTGACTTCTCGGATAAACAAGTCTTTCAATTGACCCAATTCGGCTTCACGGATCAACAAGTATCCATAACTTGATCCGTTTGTTTTACCAAGTCACCAAGTACGCACAATGTGACCCAATTCGCCTTATCGGATCAACAAGCACCAACTATTTGACTCCGTTCGACTTCACGAATCATTAAGGCTTGTATTTGAACCTAATTGACTTCTCAGATCAACATGTCTTTCAATTGACCCAATTCGGCTTCACGGATCAACAAGTATCCATAACTTGATCCGTTTCTTTTACCAAGTCACCAAGTACGCACAATGTGACCCAATATGCCTTCTCGGATCAACAAGCACCAATTATTTGACTCCGTTCGACTTCACGAATCATTAAGGCTTGTATTTGAACCCAATTAACTTCTTGGATCAACAAGTCTTTCAATTGACCCAATTCGGCTTCTAGGATCAACATGTATCCATAACTTGATCCGTTTCTTTTACCAAGTCACCAAGTACGCACAATGTGACCTAATTCGGCTTCTCGGATCAACAACCACCAACTATTTGACTCCGTTCGACTTCACGAATCATTAAGGCTTGTATTTGAACCCAATTGACTTCTCAGATCAACAAGTCTTTCAATTGACCCAATTCGGCTTCTCGGATCAACAAGTATCCATAACTTGATCCGTTTCTTTTACCAAGTCACCAAGTACGCACAATGTGACCTAATTCGGCTTCTCGGATCAACAACCACCAACTATTTGACTCCGTTCGACTTCACGAATCATTAAGGCTTGTATTTGAACCCAATTGACTTCTCAGATCAACAAGTCTTTCAATTGACCCAATTCGGCTTCACGGATCAACAAGTATCCATAACTTGATCCGTTTCTTTTACCAAGTCCCCAAGTACGCACAATGTGACCTAATTCGGCCTCTCGGATCAACAACCACCAATTATTTGACTCCAATCGACTTCACGAATCATTAAGGCTTGTATTTGAACCCAATTGACTTCTCGGATAAACAAGTCTTTCAATTGACCCAATTCGGCTTCACGGATCAACAAGTATCCATAACTTGATCCGTTTGTTTTACCAAGTCACCAAGTACGCACAATATGACCCAATATGCCTTCTCGGATCAACAAGCACCAACTATTTGACTCCGTTCGACTTCACGAATCATTAAGGCTTGTATTTGAACCCAATTGACTTCTCAGATCAACAAGTCTTTCAGTTGACCCAATTCGGCTTCACGGATCAACAAGTATCCATAACTTGATCCGTTTGATTTACCAAGTCACCAAGTACGCACAATGTGACCCAATATGCCTTCTGGGATCAACAAGCACCAACTATTTGACTCCGTTCGACTTCACGAATCATTAAGGCTTGTATTTGAACCCAATTGACTTCTCGGATCAACAAGTCTTTCAATTGACCCAATTCGGCTTCTAGGATCAACATGTATCCATAACTTGATCCGTTTCTTTTACCAAGTCACCAAGTACGCACAATGTGACCTAATTCGGCTTCTCGGACCAACAACCACCAACTATTTGACTCCGTTCGACTTCACGAATCATTAAGGCTTGTATTTGAACCCAATTGACTTCTCGGATCAACAAGTCATTCAATTGACCCAATTCGGCTTCTCGGATCAACAAGTATCCATAACTTGATCCGTTTCTTTTACCAAGTCACCAAGTACGCACAATGTGACCTAATTCGGCTTCTCGGATCAACAACCACCAACTATTTGACTCCGTTCGACTTCACGAATCATTAAGGCTTGTATTTGAACCCAATTGACTTCTCAGATCAACAAGTCTTTCAATTGACCCAATTCGGCTTCACGGATCAACAAGTATCCATAACTTGATCCGTTTCTTTTACCAAGTCACCAAGTACGCACAATGTGACCTAATTCGGCTTCTCGGATCAACAACCACCAATTATTTGACTCCGTTCGACTTCACGAATCATTAAGGCTTGTATTTGAACCCAATTGACTTCTCGGATAAACAAGTCTTTCAATTGACCCAATTCGGCTTCACGGATCAACAAGTATCCATAACTTGATCCGTTTGTTTTACCAAGTCACCAAGTACGCACAATGTGACCCAATTCGCCTTATCGGATCAACAAGCACCAACTATTTGACTCCGTTCGACTTCACGAATCATTAAGGCTTGTATTTGAACCTAATTGACTTCTCAGATCAACAAGTCTTTCAATTGACCCAATTCGGCTTCACGGATCAACAAGTATCCATAACTTGATCCGTTTCTTTTACCAAGTCACCAAGTACGCACAATGTGACCCAATATGCCTTCTCGGATCAACAAGCACCAATTATTTGACTCCGTTCGACTTCACGAATCATTAAGGCTTGTATTTGAACCCAATTAACTTCTTGGATCAACAAGTCTTTCAATTGACCCAATTCGGCTTCTAGGATCAACATGTATCCATAACTTGATCCGTTTCTTTTACCAAGTCACCAAGTACGCACAATGTGACCTAATTCGGCTTCTCGGATCAACAACCACCAACTATTTGACTCCGTTCGACTTCACGAATCATTAAGGCTTGTATTTGAACCCAATTGACTTCTCAGATCAACAAGTCTTTCAATTGACCCAATTCGGCTTCTCGGATCAACAAGTATCCATAACTTGATCCGTTTCTTTTACCAAGTCACCAAGTACGCACAATGTGACCTAATTCGGCTTCTCGGATCAACAACCACCAACTATTTGACTCCGTTCGACTTCACGAATCATTAAGGCTTGTATTTGAACCCAATTGACTTCTCAGATCAACAAGTCTTTCAATTGACCCAATTCGGCTTCACGGATCAACAAGTATCCATAACTTGATCCGTTTCTTTTACCAAGTCCCCAAGTACGCACAATGTGACCTAATTCGGCTTCTCGGATCAACAACCACCAATTATTTGACTCCGTTCGACTTCACGAATCATTAAGGCTTGTATTTGAACCCAATTGACTTCTCGGATAAACAAGTCTTTCAATTGACCCAATTCGGCTTCACGGATCAACAAGTATCCATAACTTGATCCGTTTGTTTTACCAAGTCACCAAGTACGCACAATGTGACCCAATTCGCCTTATCGGATCAACAAGCACCAACTATTTGACTCCGTTCGACTTCACGAATCATTAAGGCTTGTATTTGAACCCAATTGACTTCTCGGATCAACAAGTCTTTCAATTGACCCAATTCGGCTTCTAGGATCAACATGTATCCATAACTTGATCCGTTTCTTTTACCAAGTCACCAAGTACGCACAATGTGACCTAATTCGGCTTCTCGGATCAACAACCACCAACTATTTGACTCCGTTCGACTTCACGAATCATTAAGGCTTGTATTTGAACCCAATTGACTTCTCGGATCAACAAGTCTTTCAATTGACCCAATTCGGCTTCTAGGATCAACATGTATCCATAACTTGATCCGTTTCTTTTACCAAGTCACCAAGTACGCACAATGTGACCTAATTCGGCTTCTCGGATCAACAACCACCAACTATTTGACTCCGTTCGACTTCACGAATCATTAAGGCTTGTATTTGAACCCAATTGACTTCTCGGATCAACAAGTCTTTCAATTGACCCAATTCGGCTTCTCGGATCAACAAGTATCCATAACTTGATCCGTTTCTTTTACCAAGTCACCAAGTACGCACAATGTGACCTAATTCGGCTTCTCGGATCAACAACCACCAACTATTTGACTCCGTTCGACTTCACGAATCATTAAGGCTTGTATTTGAACCCAATTGACTTCTCAGATCAACAAGTCTTTCAATTGACCCAATTCGGCTTCACGGATCAACAAGTATCCATAACTTGATACGTTTCTTTTACCAAGTCCCCAAGTACGCACAATGTGACCTAATTCGGCTTCTCGGATCAACAACCACCAATTATTTGACTCCGTTCGACTTCACGAATCATTAAGGCTTGTATTTGAACCCAATTGACTTCTCGGATAAACAAGTCTTTCAATTGACCCAATTCGGCTTCACGGATCAACAAGTATCCATAACTTGATCCGTTTGTTTTACCAAGTCACCAAGTACGCACAATATGACCCAATTCGCCTTATCGGATCAACAAGCACCAACTATTTGACTCCGTTCGACTTCACGAATCATTAAGGCTTGTATTTGAACCCTAGTGACTTCTCAGATCAACAAGTCTTTCAGTTGACCCAATTCGGCTTCACGGATCAACAAGTATCCATAACTTGATCCGTTTGATTTACCAAGTCACCAAGTACGCACAATGTGACCCAATATGCCTTCTGGGATCAACAAGCACCAACTATTTGACTCCGTTCGACTTCACGAATCATTAAGGCTTGTATTTGAACCCAATTGACTTCTCGGATCAACAAGTCTTTCAATTGACCCAATTCGGCTTCTAGGATCAACATGTATCCATAACTTGATCCGTTTCTTTTACCAAGTCACCAAGTACGCACAATGTGACCTAATTCGGCTTCTCGGATCAACAACCACCAACTATTTGACTCCGTTCGACTTCACAAATCATTAAGGCTTGTATTTGAACCCAATTGACTTCTCGGATCAACAAGTCTTTCAATTGACCCAATTCGGCTTCTCGGATCAACAAGTATCCATAACTTGATCCGTTTCTTTTACCAAGTCACCAAGTACGCACAATGTGACCTAATTCGGCTTCTCGGATCAACAACCACCAACTATTTGACTCCGTTCGACTTCACGAATCATTAAGGCTTGTATTTGAACCCAATTGACTTCTCAGATCAACAAGTCTTTCAATTGACCCAATTCGGCTTCACGGATCAACAAGCATCCATAACTTGATCCGTTTCTTTTACCAAGTCACCGAGTACGCACAATGTGACCTAATTCGGCTTCTCGGATCAACAACCACCAATTATTTGACTCCGTTCGACTTCACGAATCATTAAGGCTTGTATTTGAACCCAATTGACTTCTCGGATAAACAAGTCTTTCAATTGACCCAATTCGGCTTCACGGATCAACAAGTATCCATAACTTGATCCGTTTGTTTTACCAAGTCACCAAGTACGCACAATGTGACCCAATTCGCCTTATCGGATCAACAAGCACCAACTATTTGACTCCGTTCGACTTCACGAATCATTAAGGCTTGTATTTGAACCTAATTGACTTCTCAGATCAACATGTCTTTCAATTGACCCAATTCGGCTTCACGGATCAACAAGTATCCATAACTTGATCCGTTTCTTTTACCAAGTCACCAAGTACGCACAATGTGACCCAATATGCCTTCTCGGATCAACAAGCACCAATTATTTGACTCCGTTCGACTTCACGAATCATTAAGGCTTGTATTTGAACCCAATTAACTTCTTGGATCAACAAGTCTTTCAATTGACCCAATTCGGCTTCTAGGATCAACATGTATCCATAACTTGATCCGTTTCTTTTACCAAGTCACCAAGTACGCACAATGTGACCTAATTCGGCTTCTCGGATCAACAACCACCAACTATTTGACTCCGTTCGACTTCACGAATCATTAAGGCTTGTATTTGAACCCAATTGACTTCTCAGATCAACAAGTCTTTCAATTGACCCAATTCGGCTTCTCGGATCAACAAGTATCCATAACTTGATCCGTTTCTTTTACCAAGTCACCAAGTACGCACAATGTGACCTAATTCGGCTTCTCGGATCAACAACCACCAACTATTTGACTCCGTTCGACTTCACGAATCATTAAGGCTTGTATTTGAACCCAATTGACTTCTCAGATCAACAAGTCTTTCAATTGACCCAATTCGGCTTCACGGATCAACAAGTATCCATAACTTGATCCGTTTCTTTTACCAAGTCCCCAAGTACGCACAATGTGACCTAATTCGGCCTCTCGGATCAACAACCACCAATTATTTGACTCCAATCGACTTCACGAATCATTAAGGCTTGTATTTGAACCCAATTGACTTCTCGGATAAACAAGTCTTTCAATTGACCCAATTCGGCTTCACGGATCAACAAGTATCCATAACTTGATCCGTTTGTTTTACCAAGTCACCAAGTACGCACAATATGACCCAATATGCCTTCTCGGATCAACAAGCACCAACTATTTGACTCCGTTCGACTTCACGAATCATTAAGGCTTGTATTTGAACCCAATTGACTTCTCAGATCAACAAGTCTTTCAGTTGACCCAATTCGGCTTCACGGATCAACAAGTATCCATAACTTGATCCGTTTGATTTACCAAGTCACCAAGTACGCACAATGTGACCCAATATGCCTTCTGGGATCAACAAGCACCAACTATTTGACTCCGTTCGACTTCACGAATCATTAAGGCTTGTATTTGAACCCAATTGACTTCTCGGATCAACAAGTCTTTCAATTGACCCAATTCGGCTTCTAGGATCAACATGTATCCATAACTTGATCCGTTTCTTTTACCAAGTCACCAAGTACGCACAATGTGACCTAATTCGGCTTCTCGGACCAACAACCACCAACTATTTGACTCCGTTCGACTTCACGAATCATTAAGGCTTGTATTTGAACCCAATTGACTTCTCGGATCAACAAGTCATTCAATTGACCCAATTCGGCTTCTCGGATCAACAAGTATCCATAACTTGATCCGTTTCTTTTACCAAGTCACCAAGTACGCACAATGTGACCTAATTCGGCTTCTCGGATCAACAACCACCAACTATTTGACTCCGTTCGACTTCACGAATCATTAAGGCTTGTATTTGAACCCAATTGACTTCTCAGATCAACAAGTCTTTCAATTGACCCAATTCGGCTTCACGGATCAACAAGTATCCATAACTTGATCCGTTTCTTTTACCAAGTCACCAAGTACGCACAATGTGACCTAATTCGGCTTCTCGGATCAACAACCACCAATTATTTGACTCCGTTCGACTTCACGAATCATTAAGGCTTGTATTTGAACCCAATTGACTTCTCGGATAAACAAGTCTTTCAATTGACCCAATTCGGCTTCACGGATCAACAAGTATCCATAACTTGATCCGTTTGTTTTACCAAGTCACCAAGTACGCACAATGTGACCCAATTCGCCTTATCGGATCAACAAGCACCAACTATTTGACTCCGTTCGACTTCACGAATCATTAAGGCTTGTATTTGAACCTAATTGACTTCTCAGATCAACAAGTCTTTCAATTGACCCAATTCGGCTTCACGGATCAACAAGTATCCATAACTTGATCCGTTTCTTTTACCAAGTCACCAAATACGCACAATGTGACCCAATATGCCTTCTCGGATCAACAAGCACCAATTATTTGACTCCGTTCGACTTCACGAATCATTAAGGCTTGTATTTGAACCTAATTAACTTCTTGGATCAACAAGTCTTTCAATTGACCCAATTCGGCTTCTCGGATCAACAAGTATCCATAACTTGATCCGTTTCTTTTACCAAGTGACCAAGTACGCACAATGTGACCTAATTCGGCTTCTCGGATCAACAAGCACCAACTGTTTGACTCCGTTCGACTTCACGAATCATTAAGGCTTGTATTTGACCACAATTGGCTTCTCAGATCAACAAGTCTTTCAATTGACCCAATTCGGTTCACGGATCAACAAGTATCCATAACTTGATCCGTTTGTTTTACCAAGTCACCAAGTACGCACAATGTGACCCAATATGCCTTCTAGGGTCAAAAAGCACCAACTATTTGACTCCGTTCGACTTCACGAATCATTAAGGCTTGTATTTAAACACAATTGACTTCTCGGATCAACAAGTCTTTCAATTGACCCAATTCGGCTTCACGGATCAACAAGTATCCATAACTTGATCCGTTTCTTTTAGCAAGTCACCAAGTACGCACAGTGTGACCTAATTCGGCTTCTCGGATAAACAAGCACCAACTATTTGACTCCGTTCGACCTTTCGAATCATTAAGGCTTGTATTTGACCACAATTGACTTCTCGGATCAACAAGTCTTTCAATTGACCCAATTCGGCTTCACGGATCAATATGTATCCATAACTTGATCCGTTTGTTTTACCAAGTCACCAAGTACGCACAATGTGACCCAATATGCCTTCTCGGATCAACAAGCACCAATTATTTGACTCCGTTCGACTTCACGAATCATTAAGGCTTGTATTTGAACCCAATTGACTTCTTGGATCAACAAGTCTTTCAATTGACCCAATTCGGCTTCTCAGATCAACAAGTATCCATAACTTGATCCGTTTCTTTTACCAAGTCACCAAGTACGCACAATGTGACCTAATTCGGCTTCTCGGATCAACAAGCACCAACTATTTGACTCCGTTCGACTTCACGAATCATTAAGGCTTGTATTTGACCACAATTGGCTTCTCAGATCAACAAGTCTTTCAATTGACCCAATTCGGTTCACGGATCAACAAGTATCCATAACTTGATCCGTTTGTTTTACCAAGATCACCAAGTACGCACAATGTGACCCAATATGCCTTCTAGGGTCAAAAAGCACCAACTATTTGACTCCGTTCGACTTCACGAATCATTAAGGCTTGTATTTAAACACAATTGACTTCTCGGATCAACAAGTCTTTCAATTGACCCAATTCGGCTTCACGGATCAACAAGTATCCATAACTTGATCCATTTCTTTTACCAAGTCACCAAGTACGCACAATGTGACCTAATTCGGCTTCTCGGATCAACAACCACCAATTATTTGACTCCGTTCGACTTCACGAATCATTAAGGCTTGTATTTGAACCCAATTGACTTCTCAGATCAACAAGTCTTTCAATTGACCCAATTCGGCTTCACGGATCAACAAGTATCCATAACTTGATCCGTTTCTTTTACCAAGTCACCAAGTACGCACAATGTGACCCAATATGCCTTCTCGGATCAACAAGCACCAATTATTTGACTCCGTTCGACTTCACGAATCATTAAGGCTTGTATTTGAACCCAATTAACTTCTTGGATCAACAAGTCTTTCAATTGACCCAATTCGGCTTCTAGGATCAACATGTATCCATAACTTGATCCGTTTCTTTTACCAAGTCACCAAGTACGCACAATGTGACCTAATTCGGCTTCTCGGATCAACAACCACCAACTATTTGACTCCGTTCGACTTCACGAATCATTAAGGCTTGTATTTGAACCCAATTGACTTCTCAGATCAACAAGTCTTTCAATTGACCCAATTCGGCTTCTCGGATCAACAAGTATCCATAACTTGATCCGTTTCTTTTACCAAGTCACCAAGTACGCACAATGTGACCTAATTCGGCTTCTCGGATCAACAACCACCAACTATTTGACTCCGTTCGACTTCACGAATCATTAAGGCTTGTATTTGAACCCAATTGACTTCTCAGATCAACAAGTCTTTCAATTGACCCAATTCGGCTTCACGGATCAACAAGTATCCATAACTTGATCCGTTTCTTTTACCAAGTCCCCAAGTACGCACAATGTGACCTAATTCGGCTTCTCGGATCAACAACCACCAATTATTTGACTCCGTTCGACTTCACGAATCATTAAGGCTTGTATTTGAACCCAATTGACTTCTCGGATAAACAAGTCTTTCAATTGACCCAATTCGGCTTCACGGATCAACAAGTATCCATAACTTGATCCGTTTGTTTTACCAAGTCACCAAGTACGCACAATGTGACCCAATTCGCCTTATCGGATCAACAAGCACCAACTATTTGACTCCGTTCGACTTCACGAATCATTAAGGCTTGTATTTGAACCCAATTGACTTCACGGATCAACAAGTCTTTCAATTGACCCAATTCGGCTTCTAGGATCAACATGTATCCATAACTTGATCCGTTTCTTTTACCAAGTCACCAAGTACGCACAATGTGACCTAATTCGGCTTCTCGGATCAACAACCACCAACTATTTGACTCCGTTCGACTTCACGAATCATTAAGGCTTGTATTTGAACCCAATTGACTTCTCGGATCAACAAGTCTTTCAATTGACCCAATTCGGCTTCTAGGATCAACATGTATCCATAACTTGATCCGTTTCTTTTACCAAGTCACCAAGTACGCACAATGTGACCTAATTCGGCTTCTCGGATCAACAACCACCAACTATTTGACTCCGTTCGACTTCACGAATCATTAAGGCTTGTATTTGAACCCAATTGACTTCTCGGATCAACAAGTCTTTCAATTGACCCAATTCGGCTTCTCGGATCAACAAGTATCCATAACTTGATCCGTTTCTTTTACCAAGTCACCAAGTACGCACAATGTGACCTAATTCGGCTTCTCGGATCAACAACCACCAACTATTTGACTCCGTTCGACTTCACGAATCATTAAGGCTTGTATTTGAACCCAATTGATTTCTCAGATCAACAAGTCTTTCAATTGACCCAATTCGGCTTCACGGATCAACAAGTATCCATAACTTGATACGTTTCTTTTACCAAGTCCCCAAGTACGCACAATGTGACCTAATTCGGCTTCTCGGATCAACAACCACCAATTATTTGACTCCGTTCGACTTCACGAATCATTAAGGCTTGTATTTGAACCCAATTGACTTCTCGGATAAACAAGTCTTTCAATTGACCCAATTCGGCTTCACGGATCAACAAGTATCCATAACTTGATCCGTTTGTTTTACCAAGTCACCAAGTACGCACAATATGACCCAATTCGCCTTATCGGATCAACAAGCACCAACTATTTGACTCCGTTCGACTTCACGAATCATTAAGGCTTGTATTTGAACCCTAGTGACTTCTCAGATCAACAAGTCTTTCAGTTGACCCAATTCGGCTTCACGGATCAACAAGTATCCATAACTTGATCCGTTTGATTTACCAAGTCACCAAGTACGCACAATGTGACCCAATATGCCTTCTGGGATCAACAAGCACCAACTATTTGACTCCGTTCGACTTCACGAATCATTAAGGCTTGTATTTGAACCCAATTGACTTCTCGGATCAACAAGTCTTTCAATTGACCCAATTCGGCTTCTAGGATCAACATGTATCCATAACTTGATCCGTTTCTTTTACCAAGTCACCAAGTACGCACAATGTGACCTAATTCGGCTTCTCGGATCAACAACCACCAACTATTTGACTCCGTTCGACTTCACAAATCATTAAGGCTTGTATTTGAACCCAATTGACTTCTCGGATCAACAAGTCTTTCAATTGACCCAATTCGGCTTCTCGGATCAACAAGTATCCATAACTTGATCCGTTTCTTTTACCAAGTCACCAAGTACGCACAATGTGACCTAATTCGGCTTCTCGGATCAACAACCACCAACTATTTGACTCCGTTCGACTTCACGAATCATTAAGGCTTGTATTTGAACCCAATTGACTTCTCAGATCAACAAGTCTTTCAATTGACCCAATTCGGCTTCACGGATCAACAAGTATCCATAACTTGATCCGTTTCTTTTACCAAGTCACCGAGTACGCACAATGTGACCTAATTCGGCTTCTCGGATCAACAACCACCAATTATTTGACTCCGTTCGACTTCACGAATCATTAAGGCTTGTATTTGAACCCAATTGACTTCTCGGATAAACAAGTCTTTCAATTGACCCAATTCGGCTTCACGGATCAACAAGTATCCATAACTTGATCCGTTTGTTTTACCAAGTCACCAAGTACGCACAATGTGACCCAATTCGCCTTATCGGATCAACAAGCACCAACTATTTGACTCCGTTCGACTTCACGAATCATTAAGGCTTGTATTTGAACCTAATTGACTTCTCAGATCAACATGTCTTTCAATTGACCCAATTCGGCTTCACGGATCAACAAGTATCCATAACTTGATCCGTTTCTTTTACCAAGTCACCAAGTACGCACAATGTGACCCAATATGCCTTCTCGGATCAACAAGCACCAATTATTTGACTCCGTTCGACTTCACGAATCATTAAGGCTTGTATTTGAACCCAATTAACTTCTTGGATCAACAAGTCTTTCAATTGACCCAATTCGGCTTCTAGGATCAACATGTATCCATAACTTGATCCGTTTCTTTTACCAAGTCACCAAGTACGCACAATGTGACCTAATTCGGCTTCTCGGATCAACAACCACCAACTATTTGACTCCGTTCGACTTCACGAATCATTAAGGCTTGTATTTGAACCCAATTGACTTCTCAGATCAACAAGTCTTTCAATTGACCCAATTCGGCTTCTCGGATCAACAAGTATCCATAACTTGATCCGTTTCTTTTACCAAGTCACCAAGTACGCACAATGTGACCTAATTCGGCTTCTCGGATCAACAACCACCAACTATTTGACTCCGTTCGACTTCACGAATCATTAAGGCTTGTATTTGAACCCAATTGACTTCTCAGATCAACAAGTCTTTCAATTGACCCAATTCGGCTTCACGGATCAACAAGTATCCATAACTTGATCCGTTTCTTTTACCAAGTCCCCAAGTACGCACAATGTGACCTAATTCGGCCTCTCGGATCAACAACCACCAATTATTTGACTCCAATCGACTTCACGAATCATTAAGGCTTGTATTTGAACCCAATTGACTTCTCGGATAAACAAGTCTTTCAATTGACCCAATTCGGCTTCACGGATCAACAAGTATCCATAACTTGATCCGTTTGTTTTACCAAGTCACCAAGTACGCACAATATGACCCAATATGCCTTCTCGGATCAACAAGCACCAACTATTTGACTCCGTTCGACTTCACGAATCATTAAGGCTTGTATTTGAACCCAATTGACTTCTCAGATCAACAAGTCTTTCAGTTGACCCAATTCGGCTTCACGGATCAACAAGTATCCATAACTTGATCCGTTTGATTTACCAAGTCACCAAGTACGCACAATGTGACCCAATATGCCTTCTGGGATCAACAAGCACCAACTATTTGACTCCGTTCGACTTCACGAATCATTAAGGCTTGTATTTGAACCCAATTGACTTCTCGGATCAACAAGTCTTTCAATTGACCCAATTCGGCTTCTAGGATCAACATGTATCCATAACTTGATCCGTTTCTTTTACCAAGTCACCAAGTACGCACAATGTGACCTAATTCGGCTTCTCGGACCAACAACCACCAACTATTTGACTCCGTTCGACTTCACGAATCATTAAGGCTTGTATTTGAACCCAATTGACTTCTCGGATCAACAAGTCATTCAATTGACCCAATTCGGCTTCTCGGATCAACAAGTATCCATAACTTGATCCGTTTCTTTTACCAAGTCACCAAGTACGCACAATGTGACCTAATTCGGCTTCTCGGATCAACAACCACCAACTATTTGACTCCGTTCGACTTCACGAATCATTAAGGCTTGTATTTGAACCCAATTGACTTCTCAGATCAACAAGTCTTTCAATTGACCCAATTCGGCTTCACGGATCAACAAGTATCCATAACTTGATCCGTTTCTTTTACCAAGTCACCAAGTACGCACAATGTGACCTAATTCGGCTTCTCGGATCAACAACCACCAATTATTTGACTCCGTTCGACTTCACGAATCATTAAGGCTTGTATTTGAACCCAATTGACTTCTCGGATAAACAAGTCTTTCAATTGACCCAATTCGGCTTCACGGATCAACAAGTATCCATAACTTGATCCGTTTGTTTTACCAAGTCACCAAGTACGCACAATGTGACCCAATTCGCCTTATCGGATCAACAAGCACCAACTATTTGACTCCGTTCGACTTCACGAATCATTAAGGCTTGTATTTGAACCTAATTGACTTCTCAGATCAACAAGTCTTTCAATTGACCCAATTCGGCTTCACGGATCAACAAGTATCCATAACTTGATCCGTTTCTTTTACCAAGTCACCAAATACGCACAATGTGACCCAATATGCCTTCTCGGATCAACAAGCACCAATTATTTGACTCCGTTCGACTTCACGAATCATTAAGGCTTGTATTTGAACCTAATTAACTTCTTGGATCAACAAGTCTTTCAATTGACCCAATTCGGCTTCTCGGATCAACAAGTATCCATAACTTGATCCGTTTCTTTTACCAAGTGACCAAGTACGCACAATGTGACCTAATTCGGCTTCTCGGATCAACAAGCACCAACTGTTTGACTCCGTTCGACTTCACGAATCATTAAGGCTTGTATTTGACCACAATTGGCTTCTCAGATCAACAAGTCTTTCAATTGACCCAATTCGGTTCACGGATCAACAAGTATCCATAACTTGATCCGTTTGTTTTACCAAGTCACCAAGTACGCACAATGTGACCCAATATGCCTTCTAGGGTCAAAAAGCACCAACTATTTGACTCCGTTCGACTTCACGAATCATTAAGGCTTGTATTTAAACACAATTGACTTCTCGGATCAACAAGTCTTTCAATTGACCCAATTCGGCTTCACGGATCAACAAGTATCCATAACTTGATCCGTTTCTTTTAGCAAGTCACCAAGTACGCACAGTGTGACCTAATTCGGCTTCTCGGATAAACAAGCACCAACTATTTGACTCCGTTCGACCTTTCGAATCATTAAGGCTTGTATTTGACCACAATTGACTTCTCGGATCAACAAGTCTTTCAATTGACCCAATTCGGCTTCACGGATCAATATGTATCCATAACTTGATCCGTTTGTTTTACCAAGTCACCAAGTACGCACAATGTGACCCAATATGCCTTCTCGGATCAACAAGCACCAATTATTTGACTCCGTTCGACTTCACGAATCATTAAGGCTTGTATTTGAACCCAATTGACTTCTTGGATCAACAAGTCTTTCAATTGACCCAATTCGGCTTCTCAGATCAACAAGTATCCATAACTTGATCCGTTTCTTTTACCAAGTCACCAAGTACGCACAATGTGACCTAATTCGGCTTCTCGGATCAACAAGCACCAACTATTTGACTCCGTTCGACTTCACGAATCATTAAGGCTTGTATTTGACCACAATTGGCTTCTCAGATCAACAAGTCTTTCAATTGACCCAATTCGGTTCACGGATCAACAAGTATCCATAACTTGATCCGTTTGTTTTACCAAGATCACCAAGTACGCACAATGTGACCCAATATGCCTTCTAGGGTCAAAAAGCACCAACTATTTGACTCCGTTCGACTTCACGAATCATTAAGGCTTGTATTTAAACACAATTGACTTCTCGGATCAACAAGTCTTTCAATTGACCCAATTCGGCTTCACGGATCAACAAGTATCCATAACTTGATCCGTTTCTTTTACCAAGTCACCAAGTACGCACAATGTGACCTAATTCGGCTTCTCGGATAAACAAGCACCAACTATTTGACTCCGTTCGACCTTTCGAATCATTAAGGCTTGTATTTGACCACAATTGACTTCTCGGATCAACAAGTCTTTCAATTGACCCAATTCGGCTTCACGGATCAACAAGTATCCATAACTTGATCCGTTTGTTTTACCAAGTCACCAAGTACGCACAATATGACCCAATATGCCTTCTCGGATCAACAAGCACCAACTATTTGACTCCGTTCGACTTCACGAATCATTAAGGCTTGTATTTGAACCCAATTGACTTCTCAGATCAACAAGTCTTTCAGTTGACCCAATTCGGCTTCACGGATCAACAAGTATCCATAACTTGATCCGTTTGATTTACCAAGTCACCAAGTACGCACAATGTGACCCAATATGCTTTCTGGGATCAACAAGCACCAACTATTTGACTCCGTTCGACTTCACAAATCATTAAGGCTTGTATTTGAACCCAATTGACTTCTCGGATCAACAAGTCTTTCAATTGACCCAATTCGGCTTCTAGGATCAACATGTATCCATAACTTGATCCGTTTCTTTTACCAAGTCACCAAGTACGAACAATGTGACCTAATTCCGCTTCTCGGATCAACAACCACCAACTATTTGACTCCGTTCGACTTCACGAATCATTAAGGCTTGTATTTGAACCCAATTGACTTCTCGGATCAACAAGTCTTTCAATTGACCCAATTCGGCTTCTCGGATCAACAAGTATCCATAACTTGATCCGTTTCTTTTACCAAGTCACCAAGTACGCACAATGTGACCTAATTCGGCTTCTCGGATCAACAACCACCAACTATTTGACTCCGTTCGACTTCACGAATCATTAAGGCTTGTATTTGAACCCAATTGACTTCTCAGATCAACAAGTCTTTCAATTGACCCAATTCGGCTTCACGGATCAACAAGTATCCATAACTTGATCCGTTTCTTTTACCAAGTCCCCAAGTACGCACAATGTGACCTAATTCGGCTTCTCGGATCAACAACCACCAATTATTTGACTCCGTTCGACTTCACGAATCATTAAGGCTTGTATTTGAACCCAATTGACTTCTCGGATAAACAAGTCTTTCAATTGACCCAATTCGGCTTCACGGATCAACAAGTATCCATAACTTGATCCGTTTGATTTACCAAGTCACCAAGTACGCACAATGTGACCCAATATGCCTTCTGAGATCAACAAGCACCAACTATTTGACTCCGTTCGACTTCACGAATCATTAAGGCTTGTATTTGAACCCAATTGACTTCTCGGATCAACAAGTCTTTCAATTGACCCAATTCGGCTTCTAGGATCAACATGTATCCATAACTTGATCCGTTTCTTTTACCAAGTCACCAAGTACGCACAATGTGACCTAATTCGGCTTCTCGGACCAACAACCACCAACTATTTGACTCCGTTCGACTTCACGAATCATTAAGGCTTGTATTTGAACCCAATTGACTTCTCGGATCAACAAGTCATTCAATTGACCCAATTCGGCTTCTCGGATCAACAAGTATCCATAACTTGATCCGTTTCTTTTACCAAGTCACCAAGTACGCACAATGTGACCTAATTCGGCTTCTCGGATCAACAACCACCAACTATTTGACTCCGTTCGACTTCACGAATCATTAAGGCTTGTATTTGAACCCAATTGACTTCTCAGATCAACAAGTCTTTCAATTGACCCAATTCGGCTTCACGGATCAACAAGTATCCATAACTTGATCCGTTTCTTTTACCAAGTCACCAAGTACGCACAATGTGACCTAATTCGGCTTCTCGGATCAACAACCACCAATTATTTGACTCCGTTCGACTTCACGAATCATTAAGGCTTGTATTTGAACCCAATTGACTTCTCGGATAAACAAGTCTTTCAATTGACCCAATTCGGCTTCACGGATCAACAAGTATCCATAACTTGATCCGTTTGTTTTACCAAGTCACCAAGTACGCACAATGTGACCCAATTCGCCTTATCGGATCAACAAGCACCAACTATTTGACTCCGTTCGACTTCACGAATCATTAAGGCTTGTATTTGAACCTAATTGACTTCTCAGATCAACAAGTCTTTCAATTGACCTAATTCGGCTTCACGGATCAACAAGTATCCATAACTTGATCCGTTTCTTTTACCAAGTCACCAAATACGCACAATGTGACCCAATATGCCTTCTCGGATCAACAAGCACCAATTATTTGACTCCGTTCGACTTCACGAATCATTAAGGCTTGTATTTGAACCTAATTAACTTCTTGGATCAACAAGTCTTTCAATTGACCCAATTCGGCTTCTCGGATCAACAAGTATCCATAACTTGATCCGTTTCTTTTACCAAGTGACCAAGTACGCACAATGTGACCTAATTCGG
Source organism: Ajuga chamaepitys (assembly GCA_958295605.1). NCBI lineage: Eukaryota > Viridiplantae > Streptophyta > Magnoliopsida > Lamiales > Lamiaceae > Ajuga > Ajuga chamaepitys. The sequence goes on from OY282507.1 coordinate 26,872,721, forward strand.
CTTCTCGGATCAACAAGCACCAACTGTTTGACTCCGTTCGACTTCACGAATCATTAAGGCTTGTATTTGACCACAATTGGCTTCTCAGATCAACAAGTCTTTCAATTGACCCAATTCGGTTCACGGATCAACAAGTATCCATAACTTGATCCGTTTGTTTTACCAAGTCACCAAGTACGCACAATGTGACCCAATATGCCTTCTAGGGTCAAAAAGCACCAACTATTTGACTCCGTTCGACTTCACGAATCATTAAGGCTTGTATTTAAACACAATTGACTTCTCGGATCAACAAGTCTTTCAATTGACCCAATTCGGCTTCACGGATCAACAAGTATCCATAACTTGATCCGTTTCTTTTAGCAAGTCACCAAGTACGCACAGTGTGACCTAATTCGGCTTCTCGGATAAACAAGCACCAACTATTTGACTCCGTTCGACCTTTCGAATCATTAAGGCTTGTATTTGACCACAATTGACTTCTCGGATCAACAAGTCTTTCAATTGACCCAATTCGGCTTCACGGATCAATATGTATCCATAACTTGATCCGTTTGTTTTACCAAGTCACCAAGTACGCACAATGTGACCCAATATGCCTTCTCGGATCAACAAGCACCAATTATTTGACTCCGTTCGACTTCACGAATCATTAAGGCTTGTATTTGAACCCAATTGACTTCTTGGATCAACAAGTCTTTCAATTGACCCAATTCGGCTTCTCAGATCAACAAGTATCCATAACTTGATCCGTTTCTTTTACCAAGTGACCAAGTACGCACAATGTGACCTAATTCGGCTTCTCGGATCAACAAGCACCAACTATTTGACTCCGTTCGACTTCACGAATCATTAAGGCTTGTATTTGACCACAATTGGCTTCTCAGATCAACAAGTCTTTCAATTGACCCAATTCGGTTCACGGATCAACAAGTATCCATAACTTGATCCGTTTGTTTTACCAAGATCACCAAGTACGCACAATGTGACCCAATATGCCTTCTAGGGTCAAAAAGCACCAACTATTTGACTCCGTTCGACTTCACGAATCATTAAGGCTTGTATTTAAACACAATTGACTTCTCGGATCAACAAGTCTTTCAATTGACCCAATTCGGCTTCACGGATCAACAAGTATCCATAACTTGATCCGTTTCTTTTACCAAGTCACCAAGTACGCACAATGTGACCTAATTCGGCTTCTCGGATAAACAAGCACCAACTATTTGACTCCGTTCGACCTTTCGAATCATTAAGGCTTGTATTTGACCACAATTGACTTCTCGGATCAACAAGTCTTTCAATTGACCCAATTCGGCTTCACGGATCAACAAGTATCCATAACTTGATCCGTTTGTTTTACCAAGTCACCAAGTACGCACAATATGACCCAATATGCCTTCTCGGATCAACAAGCACCAACTATTTGACTCCGTTCGACTTCACGAATCATTAAGGCTTGTATTTGAACCCAATTGACTTCTCAGATCAACAAGTCTTTCAGTTGACCCAATTCGGCTTCACGGATCAACAAGTATCCATAACTTGATCCGTTTGATTTACCAAGTCACCAAGTACGCACAATGTGACCCAATATGCTTTCTGGGATCAACAAGCACCAACTATTTGACTCCGTTCGACTTCACAAATCATTAAGGCTTGTATTTGAACCCAATTGACTTCTCGGATCAACAAGTCTTTCAATTGACCCAATTCGGCTTCTAGGATCAACATGTATCCATAACTTGATCCGTTTCTTTTACCAAGTCACCAAGTACGAACAATGTGACCTAATTCCGCTTCTCGGATCAACAACCACCAACTATTTGACTCCGTTCGACTTCACGAATCATTAAGGCTTGTATTTGAACCCAATTGACTTCTCGGATCAACAAGTCTTTCAATTGACCCAATTCGGCTTCTCGGATCAACAAGTATCCATAACTTGATCCGTTTCTTTTACCAAGTCACCAAGTACGCACAATGTGACCTAATTCGGCTTCTCGGATCAACAACCACCAACTATTTGACTCCGTTCGACTTCACGAATCATTAAGGCTTGTATTTGAACCCAATTGACTTCTCAGATCAACAAGTCTTTCAATTGACCCAATTCGGCTTCACGGATCAACAAGTATCCATAACTTGATCCGTTTCTTTTACCAAGTCCCCAAGTACGCACAATGTGACCTAATTCGGCTTCTCGGATCAACAACCACCAATTATTTGACTCCGTTCGACTTCACGAATCATTAAGGCTTGTATTTGAACCCAATTGACTTCTCGGATAAACAAGTCTTTCAATTGACCCAATTCGGCTTCACGGATCAACAAGTATCCATAACTTGATCCGTTTGATTTACCAAGTCACCAAGTACGCACAATGTGACCCAATATGCCTTCTGGGATCAACAAGCACCAACTATTTGACTCCGTTCGACTTCACGAATCATTAAGGCTTGTATTTGAACCCAATTGACTTCTCGGATCAACAAGTCTTTCAATTGACCCAATTCGGCTTCTAGGATCAACATGTATCCATAACTTGATCCGTTTCTTTTACCAAGTCACCAAGTACGCACAATGTGACCTAATTCGGCTTCTCGGATCAACAACCACCAACTATTTGACTCCGTTCGACTTCACGAATCATTAAGGCTTGTATTTGAACCCAATTGACTTCTCGGATCAACAAGTCATTCAATTGACCCAATTCGGCTTCTCGGATCAACAAGTATCCATAACTTGATCCGTTTCTTTTACCAAGTCACCAAGTACGCACAATGTGACCTAATTCGGCTTCTCGGATCAACAACCTCCAACTATTTGACTCCGTTCGACTTCACGAATCATTAAGGCTTGTATTTGAACCCAATTGACTTCTCAGATCAACAAGTCTTTTAATTGACCCAATTCGGCTTCACGGATCAACAAGTATCCATAACTTGATCCGTTTCTTTTACCAAGTCACCAAGTACGCACAATGTGACCTAATTCGGCTTCTCGGATCAACAACCACCAATTATTTGACTCCGTTCGACTTCACGAATCATTAAGGCTTGTATTTGAACCCAATTGACTTCTCGGATAAACAAGTCTTTCAATTGACCCAATTCGGCTTCACGGATCAACAAGTATCCATAACTTGATCCGTTTGTTTTACCAAGTCACCAAGTACGCACAATGTGACCCAATTCGCCTTATCGGATCAACAAGCACCAACTATTTGACTCCGTTCGACTTCACGAATCATTAAGGCTTGTATTTGAACCTAATTGACTTCTCAGATCAACAAGTCTTTCAATTGACCTAATTCGGCTTCACGGATCAACAAGTATCCATAACTTGATCCGTTTCTTTTACCAAGTCACCAAATACGCACAATGTGACCCAATATGCCTTCTCGGATCAACAAGCACCAATTATTTGACTCCGTTCGACTTCACGAATCATTAAGGCTTGTATTTGAACCTAATTAACTTCTTGGATCAACAAGTCTTTCAATTGACCCAATTCGGCTTCTCGGATCAACAAGTATCCATAACTTGATCCGTTTCTTTTACCAAGTGACCAAGTACGCACAATGTGACCTAATTCGGCTTCTCGGATCAACAAGCACCAACTGTTTGACTCCGTTCGACTTCACGAATCATTAAGGCTTGTATTTGAACCCAATTGACTTCTCAGATCAACAAGTCTTTCAGTTGACCCAATTCGGCTTCACGGATCAACAAGTATCCATAACTTGATCCGTTTGATTTACCAAGTCACCAAGTACGCACAATGTGACCCAATATGCCTTCTAGGGTCAAAAAGCACCAACTATTTGACTCCGTTCGACTTCACGAATCATTAAGGCTTGTATTTAAACACAATTGACTTCTCGGATCAACAAGTCTTTCAATTGACCCAATTCGGCTTCACGGATCAACAAGTATCCATAACTTGATCCGTTTCTTTTAGCAAGTCACCAAGTACGCACAATGTGACCTAATTCGGCTTCTCGGATAAACAAGCACCAACTATTTGACTCCGTTCGACCTTTCGAATCATTAAGGCTTGTATTTGACCACAATTGACTTCTCGGATCAACAAGTCTTTCAATTGACCCAATTCGGCTTCACGGATCAATATGTATCCATAACTTGATCCGTTTGTTTTACCAAGTCACCAAGTACGCACAATGTGACCCAATATGCCTTCTCGGATCAACAAGCACCAATTATTTGACTCCGTTCGACTTCACGAATCATTAAGGCTTGTATTTGAACCCAATTGACTTCTTGGATCAACAAGTCTTTCAATTGACCCAATTCGGCTTCTCAGATCAACAAGTATCCATAACTTGATCCGTTTCTTTTACCAAGTGACCAAGTACGCACAATGTGACCTAATTCGGCTTCTCGGATCAACAAGCACCAACTATTTGACTCCGTTCGACTTCACGAATCATTAAGGCTTGTATTTGACCACAATTGGCTTCTCAGATCAACAAGTCTTTCAATTGACCCAATTCGGTTCACGGATCAACAAGTATCCATAACTTGATCCGTTTGTTTTACCAAGATCACCAAGTACGCACAATGTGACCCAATATGCCTTCTAGGGTCAAAAAGCACCAACTATTTGACTCCGTTCGACTTCACGAATCATTAAGGCTTGTATTTAAACACAATTGACTTCTCGGATCAACAAGTCTTTCAATTGACCCAATTCGGCTTCACGGATCAACAAGTATCCATAACTTGATCCGTTTCTTTTACCAAGTCACCAAGTACGCACAATGTGACCTAATTCGGCTTCTCGGATAAACAAGCACCAACTATTTGACTCCGTTCGACCTTTCGAATCATTAAGGCTTGTATTTGACCACAATTGACTTCTCGGATCAACAAGTCTTTCAATTGACCCAATTCGGCTTCACGGATCAACAAGTATCCATAACTTGATCCGTTTGTTTTACCAAGTCACCAAGTACGCACAATATGACCCAATATGCCTTCTCGGATCAACAAGCACCAACTATTTGACTCCGTTCGACTTCACGAATCATTAAGGCTTGTATTTGAACCCAATTGACTTCTCAGATCAACAAGTCTTTCAGTTGACCCAATTCGGCTTCACGGATCAACAAGTATCCATAACTTGATCCGTTTGATTTACCAAGTCACCAAGTACGCACAATGTGACCCAATATGCTTTCTGGGATCAACAAGCACCAACTATTTGACTCCGTTCGACTTCACAAATCATTAAGGCTTGTATTTGAACCCAATTGACTTCTCGGATCAACAAGTCTTTCAATTGACCCAATTCGGCTTCTAGGATCAACATGTATCCATAACTTGATCCGTTTCTTTTACCAAGTCACCAAGTACGCACAATGTGACCTAATTCGGCTTCTCGGATCAACAACCACCAACTATTTGACTCCGTTCGACTTCACGAATCATTAAGGCTTGTATTTGAACCCAATTGACTTCTCGGATCAACAAGTCTTTCAATTGACCCAATTCGGCTTCTCGGATCAACAAGTATCCATAACTTGATCCGTTTCTTTTACCAAGTCACCAAGTACGCACAATGTGACCTAATTCGGCTTCTCGGATCAACAACCACCAACTATTTGACTCCGTTCGACTTCACGAATCATTAAGGCTTGTATTTGAACCCAATTGACTTCTCAGATCAACAAGTCTTTCAATTGACCCAATTCGGCTTCACGGATCAACAAGTATCCATAACTTGATCCGTTTCTTTTACCAAGTCCCCAAGTACGCACAATGTGACCTAATTCGGCTTCTCGGATCAACAACCACCAATTATTTGACTCCGTTCGACTTCACGAATCATTAAGGCTTGTATTTGAACCCAATTGACTTCTCGGATAAACAAGTCTTTCAATTGACCCAATTCGGCTTCACGGATCAACAAGTATCCATAACTTGATCCGTTTGTTTTACCAAGTGACCAAGTACGCACAATATGACCCAATTCGCCTTATCGGATCAACAAGCACCAACTATTTGACTCCGTTCGACTTCACGAATCATTAAGGCTTGTATTTGAACCCAATTGACTTCTCAGATCAACAAGTCTTTCAGTTGACCCAATTCGGCTTCACGGATCAACAAGTATCCATAACTTGATCCGTTTGATTTACCAAGTCACCAAGTACGCACAATGTGACCCAATATGCCTTCTGGGATCAACAAGCACCAACTATTTGACTCCGTTCGACTTCACGAATCATTAAGGCTTGTATTTGAACCCAATTGACTTCTCGGATCAACAAGTCTTTCAATTGACCCAATTCGGCTTCTAGGATCAACATGTATCCATAACTTGATCCGTTTCTTTTACCAAGTCACCAAGTACGCACAATGTGACCTAATTCGGCTTCTCGGATCAACAACCACCAACTATTTGACTCCGTTCGACTTCACGAATCATTAAGGCTTGTATTTGAACCCAATTGACTTCTCGGATCAACAAGTCATTCAATTGACCCAATTCGGCTTCTCGGATCAACAAGTATCCATAACTTGATCCGTTTCTTGTAGCAAGTCACCAAGTACGCACAATGTGACCTAATTCGGCTTCTCGGATAAACAACCACCAACTATTTGACTCCGTTCGACCTTTCGAATCATTAAGGCTTGTATTTGACCACAATTGACTTCTCGGATCAACAAGTCTTTCAATTGACCCAATTCGGCTTCACGGATCAATATGTATCCATAACTTGATCCGTTTGTTTTACCAAGTCACCAAGTACGCACAATGTGACCCAATATGCCTTCTCGGATCAACAAGCACCAATTATTTGACTCCGTTCGACTTCACGAATCATTAAGGCTTGTATTTGAACCCAATTGACTTCTTGGATCAACAAGTCTTTCAATTGACCCAATTCGGCTTCTCAGATCAACAAGTATCCATAACTTGATCCGTTTCTTTTACCAAGTGACCAAGTACGCACAATGTGACCTAATTCGGCTTCTCGGATCAACAAGCACCAACTATTTGACTCCGTTCGACTTCACGAATCATTAAGGCTTGTATTTGACCACAATTGGCTTCTCAGATCAACAAGTCTTTCAATTGACCCAATTCGGTTCACGGATCAACAAGTATCCATAACTTGATCCGTTTGTTTTACCAAGATCACCAAGTACGCACAATGTGACCCAATATGCCTTCTAGGGTCAAAAAGCACCAACTATTTGACTCCGTTCGACTTCACGAATCATTAAGGCTTGTATTTAAACACAATTGACTTCTCGGATCAACAAGTCTTTCAATTGACCCAATTCGGCTTCACGGATCAACAAGTATCCATAACTTGATCCGTTTCTTTTACCAAGACACCAAGTACGCACAATGTGACCTAATTCGGCTTCTCGGATAAACAAGCACCAACTATTTGACTCCGTTCGACCTTTCGAATCATTAAGGCTTGTATTTGACCACAATTGACTTCTTGGATCAACAAGTCTTTCAATTGACCCAATTCGGCTTCACGGATCAACAAGTATCCATAACTTGATCCGTTTGTTTTACCAAGTCACCAAGTACGCACAATATGACCCAATATGCCTTCTCGGATCAACAAGCACCAACTATTTGACTCCGTTCGACTTCACGAATCATTAAGGCTTGTATTTGAACCCAATTGACTTCTCAGATCAACAAGTCTTTCAGTTGACCCAATTCGGCTTCACGGATCAACAAGTATCCATAACTTGATCCGTTTGATTTACCAAGTCACCAAGTACGCACAATGTGACCCAATATGCTTTCTGGGATCAACAAGCACCAACTATTTGACTCCGTTCGACTTCACAAATCATTAAGGCTTGTATTTGAACCCAATTGACTTCTCGGATCAACAAGTCTTTCAATTGACCCAATTCGGCTTCTAGGATCAACATGTATCCATAACTTGATCCGTTTCTTTTACCAAGTCACCAAGTACGCACAATGTGACCTAATTCGGCTTCTCGGATCAACAACCACCAACTATTTGACTCCGTTCGACTTCACGAATCATTAAGGCTTGTATTTGAACCCAATTGACTTCTCGGATCAACAAGTCTTTCAATTGACCCAATTCGGCTTCTCGGATCAACAAGTATCCATAACTTGATCCGTTTCTTTTACCAAGTCACCAAGTACGCACAATGTGACCTAATTCGGCTTCTCGGATCAACAACCACCAACTATTTGACTCCGTTCGACTTCACGAATCATTAAGGCTTGTATTTGAACCCAATTGACTTCTCAGATCAACAAGTCTTTCAATTGACCCAATTCGGCTTCACGGATCAACAAGTATCCATAACTTGATCCGTTTCTTTTACCAAGTCCCCAAGTACGCACAATGTGACCTAATTCGGCTTCTCGGATCAACAACCACCAATTATTTGACTCCGTTCGACTTCACGAATCATTAAGGCTTGTATTTGAACCCAATTGACTTCTCGGATCAACAAGTCATTCAATTGACCCAATTCGGCTTCTCGGATCAACAAGTATCCATAACTTGATCCGTTTCTTGTACCAAGTCACCAAGTACGCACAATGTGACCTAATTCGGCTTCTCGGATCAACAACCACCAACTATTTGACTCCGTTCGACTTCACGAATCATTAAGGCTTGTATTTGAACCCAATTGACTTCTCAGATCAACAAGTCTTTCAATTGACCCAATTCGGCTTCACGGATCAACAAGTATCCATAACTTGATCCGTTTCTTTTACCAAGTCACCAAGTACGCACAATGTGACCTAATTCGGCTTCTCGGATCAACAACCACCAATTATTTGACTCCGTTCGACTTCACGAATCATTAAGGCTTGTATTTGAACCCAATTGACTTCTCGGATAAATAAGTCTTTCAATTGACCCAATTCGGCTTCACGGATCAACAAGTATCCATAACTTGATCCGTTTGTTTTACCAATTCACCAAGTACGCACAATGTGACCCAATTCGCCTTATCGGATCAACAAGCACCAACTATTTGACTCCGTTCGACTTCACGAATCATTAAGGCTTGTATTTGAACCTAATTGACTTCTCAGATCAACAAGTCTTTCAATTGACCTAATTCGGCTTCACGGATCAACAAGTATCCATAACTTGATCCGTTTCTTTTACCAAGTCACCAAATACGCACAATGTGACCCAATATGCCTTCTCGGATCAACAAGCACCAATTATTTGACTCCGTTCGACTTCACGAATCATTAAGACTTGTATTTGAACCCAATTAACTTCTTGGATCAACAAGTCTTTCAATTGACCCAATTCGGCTTCTCGGATCAACAAGTATCCATAACTTGATCCGTTTCTTTTACCAAGTGACCAAGTACGCACAATGTGACCTAATTCGGCTTCTCGGATCAACAAGCACCAACTGTTTGACTCCGTTCGACTTCACGAATCATTAAGGCTTGTATTTGAACCCAATTGACTTCTCGGATAAACAAGTCTTTCAATTGACCCAATTCGGCTTCACGGATCAACAAGTATCCATAACTTGATCCGTTTGTTTTACCAAGTCACCAAGTACGCACAATATGACCCAATTCGCCTTATCGGATCAACAAGCACCAACTATTTGACTCCGTTCGACTTCACGAATCATTAAGGCTTGTATTTGAACCCAATTGACTTCTCAGATCAACAAGTCTTTCAGTTGACCCAATTCGGCTTCACGGATCAACAAGTATCCATAACTTGATCCGTTTGATTTACCAAGTCACCAAGTACGCACAATGTGACCCAATATGCCTTCTGGGATCAACAAGCACCAACTATTTGACTCCGTTCGACTTCACGAATCATTAAGGCTTGTATTTGAACCCAATTGACTTCTCGGATCAACAAGTCTTTCAATTGACCCAATTCGGCTTCTAGGATCAACATGTATCCATAACTTGATCCGTTTCTTTTACCAAGTCACCAAGTACGCACAATGTGACCTAATGCGGCTTCTCGGATCAACAACCACCAACTATTTGACTCCGTTCGACTTCACGAATCATTAAGGCTTGTATTTGAACCCAATTGACTTCTCGGATCAACAAGTCATTCAATTGACCCAATTCGGCTTCTCGGATCAACAAGTATCCATAACTTGATCCGTTTCTTTTACCAAGTCACCAAGTACGCACAATGTGACCTAATTCGGCTTCTCGGATCAACAACCACCAACTATTTGACTCCGTTCGACTTCACGAATCATTAAGGCTTGTATTTGAACCCAATTGACTTCTCAGATCAACAAGTCTTTCAATTGACCCAATTCGGCTTCACGGATCAACAAGTATCCATAACTTGATCCGTTTCTTTTACCAAGTCACCAAGTACGCACAATGTGACCTAATTCGGCTTCTCGGATCAACAACCACCAATTATTTGACTCCGTTCGACTTCACGAATCATTAAGGCTTGTATTTGAACCCAATTGACTTCTCGGATAAACAAGTCTTTCAATTGACCCAATTCGGCTTCACGGATCAACAAGTATCCATAACTTGATCCGTTTCTTTTACCAAGTCCCCAAGTACGCACAATGTGACCTAATTCGGCTTCTCGGATCAACAACCACCAATTATTTGACTCCGTTCGACTTCACGAATCATTAAGGCTTGTATTTGAACCCAATTGACTTCTCGGATAAACAAGTCTTTCAATTGACCCAATTCGGCTTCACGGATCAACAAGTATCCATAACTTGATCCGTTTGTTTTACCAAGTGACCAAGTACGCACAATATGACCCAATTCGCCTTATCGGATCAACAAGCACCAACTATTTGACTCCGTTCGACTTCACGAATCATTAAGGCTTGTATTTGAACCCAATTGACTTCTCAGATCAACAAGTCTTTCAGTTGACCCAATTCGGCTTCACGGATCAACAAGTATCCATAACTTGATCCGTTTGATTTACCAAGTCACCAAGTACGCACAATGTGACCCAATATGCCTTCTGGGATCAACAAGCACCAACTATTTGACTCCGTTCGACTTCACGAATCATTAAGGCTTGTATTTGAACCCAATTGACTTCTCGGATCAACAAGTCTTTCAATTGACCCAATTCGGCTTCTAGGATCAACATGTATCCATAACTTGATCCGTTTCTTTTACCAAGTCACCAAGTACGCACAATGTGACCTAATTCGGCTTCTCGGATCAACAACCACCAACTATTTGACTCCGTTCGACTTCACGAATCATTAAGGCTTGTATTTGAACCCAATTGACTTCTCGGATCAACAAGTCATTCAATTGACCCAATTCGGCTTCTCGGATCAACAAGTATCCATAACTTGATCCGTTTCTTGTAGCAAGTCACCAAGTACGCACAATGTGACCTAATTCGGCTTCTCGGATAAACAACCACCAACTATTTGACTCCGTTCGACCTTTCGAATCATTAAGGCTTGTATTTGACCACAATTGACTTCTCGGATCAACAAGTCTTTCAATTGACCCAATTCGGCTTCACGGATCAATATGTATCCATAACTTGATCCGTTTGTTTTACCAAGTCACCAAGTACGCACAATGTGACCCAATATGCCTTCTCGGATCAACAAGCACCAATTATTTGACTCCGTTCGACTTCACGAATCATTAAGGCTTGTATTTGAACCCAATTGACTTCTTGGATCAACAAGTCTTTCAATTGACCCAATTCGGCTTCTCAGATCAACAAGTATCCATAACTTGATCCGTTTCTTTTACCAAGTGACCAAGTACGCACAATGTGACCTAATTCGGCTTCTCGGATCAACAAGCACCAACTATTTGACTCCGTTCGACTTCACGAATCATTAAGGCTTGTATTTGACCACAATTGGCTTCTCAGATCAACAAGTCTTTCAATTGACCCAATTCGGTTCACGGATCAACAAGTATCCATAACTTGATCCGTTTGTTTTACCAAGATCACCAAGTACGCACAATGTGACCCAATATGCCTTCTAGGGTCAAAAAGCACCAACTATTTGACTCCGTTCGACTTCACGAATCATTAAGGTTTGTATTTAAACACAATTGACTTCTCGGATCAACAAGTCTTTCAATTGACCCAATTCGGCTTCACGGATCAACAAGTATCCATAACTTGATCCGTTTCTTTTACCAAGACACCAAGTACGCACAATGTGACCTAATTCGGCTTCTCGGATAAACAAGCACCAACTATTTGACTCCGTTCGACCTTTCGAATCATTAAGGCTTGTATTTGACCACAATTGACTTCTTGGATCAACAAGTCTTTCAATTGACCCAATTCGGCTTCACGGATCAACAAGTATCCATAACTTGATCCGTTTGTTTTACCAAGTCACCAAGTACGCACAATATGACCCAATATGCCTTCTCGGATCAACAAGCACCAACTATTTGACTCCGTTCGACTTCACGAATCATTAAGGCTTGTATTTGAACCCAATTGACTTCTCAGATCAACAAGTCTTTCAGTTGACCCAATTCGGCTTCACGGATCAACAAGTATCCATAACTTGATCCGTTTGATTTACCAAGTCACCAAGTACGCACAATGTGACCCAATATGCTTTCTGGGATCAACAAGCACCAACTATTTGACTCCGTTCGACTTCACAAATCATTAAGGCTTGTATTTGAACCCAATTGACTTCTCGGATCAACAAGTCTTTCAATTGACCCAATTCGGCTTCTAGGATCAACATGTATCCATAACTTGATCCGTTTCTTTTACCAAGTCACCAAGTACGCACAATGTGACCTAATTCGGCTTCTCGGATCAACAACCACCAACTATTTGACTCCGTTCGACTTCACGAATCATTAAGGCTTGTATTTGAACCCAATTGACTTCTCGGATCAACAAGTCTTTCAATTGACCCAATTCGGCTTCTCGGATCAACAAGTATCCATAACTTGATCCGTTTCTTTTACCAAGTCACCAAGTACGCACAATGTGACCTAATTCGGCTTCTCGGATCAACAACCACCAACTATTTGACTCCGTTCGACTTCACGAATCATTAAGGCTTGTATTTGAACCCAATTGACTTCTCAGATCAACAAGTCTTTCAATTGACCCAATTCGGCTTCACGGATCAACAAGTATCCATAACTTGATCCGTTTCTTTTACCAAGTCCCCAAGTACGCACAATGTGACCTAATTCGGCTTCTCGGATCAACAACCACCAATTATTTGACTCCGTTCGACTTCACGAATCATTAAGGCTTGTATTTGAACCCAATTGACTTCTCGGATCAACAAGTCATTCAATTGACCCAATTCGGCTTCTCGGATCAACAAGTATCCATAACTTGATCCGTTTCTTGTACCAAGTCACCAAGTACGCACAATGTGACCTAATTCGGCTTCTCGGATCAACAACCACCAACTATTTGACTCCGTTCGACTTCACGAATCATTAAGGCTTGTATTTGAACCCAATTGACTTCTCAGATCAACAAGTCTTTCAATTGACCCAATTCGGCTTCACGGATCAACAAGTATCCATAACTTGATCCGTTTCTTTTACCAAGTCACCAAGTACGCACAATGTGACCTAATTCGGCTTCTCGGATCAACAACCACCAATTATTTGACTCCGTTCGACTTCACGAATCATTAAGGCTTGTATTTGAACCCAATTGACTTCTCGGATAAATAAGTCTTTCAATTGACCCAATTCGGCTTCACGGATCAACAAGTATCCATAACTTGATCCGTTTGTTTTACCAATTCACCAAGTACGCACAATGTGACCCAATTCGCCTTATCGGATCAACAAGCACCAACTATTTGACTCCGTTCGACTTCACGAATCATTAAGGCTTGTATTTGAACCTAATTGACTTCTCAGATCAACAAGTCTTTCAATTGACCTAATTCGGCTTCACGGATCAACAAGTATCCATAACTTGATCCGTTTCTTTTACCAAGTCACCAAATACGCACAATGTGACCCAATATGCCTTCTCGGATCAACAAGCACCAATTATTTGACTCCGTTCGACTTCACGAATCATTAAGACTTGTATTTGAACCCAATTAACTTCTTGGATCAACAAGTCTTTCAATTGACCCAATTCGGCTTCTCGGATCAACAAGTATCCATAACTTGATCCGTTTCTTTTACCAAGTGACCAAGTACGCACAATGTGACCTAATTCGGCTTCTCGGATCAACAAGCACCAACTGTTTGACTCCGTTCGACTTCACGAATCATTAAGGCTTGTATTTGAACCCAATTGACTTCTCGGATAAACAAGTCTTTCAATTGACCCAATTCGGCTTCACGGATCAACAAGTATCCATAACTTGATCCGTTTGTTTTACCAAGTCACCAAGTACGCACAATATGACCCAATTCGCCTTATCGGATCAACAAGCACCAACTATTTGACTCCGTTCGACTTCACGAATCATTAAGGCTTGTATTTGAACCCAATTGACTTCTCAGATCAACAAGTCTTTCAGTTGACCCAATTCGGCTTCACGGATCAACAAGTATCCATAACTTGATCCGTTTGATTTACCAAGTCACCAAGTACGCACAATGTGACCCAATATGCCTTCTGGGATCAACAAGCACCAACTATTTGACTCCGTTCGACTTCACGAATCATTAAGGCTTGTATTTGAACCCAATTGACTTCTCGGATCAACAAGTCTTTCAATTGACCCAATTCGGCTTCTAGGATCAACATGTATCCATAACTTGATCCGTTTCTTTTACCAAGTCACCAAGTACGCACAATGTGACCTAATGCGGCTTCTCGGATCAACAACCACCAACTATTTGACTCCGTTCGACTTCACGAATCATTAAGGCTTGTATTTGAACCCAATTGACTTCTCGGATCAACAAGTCATTCAATTGACCCAATTCGGCTTCTCGGATCAACAAGTATCCATAACTTGATCCGTTTCTTTTACCAAGTCACCAAGTACGCACAATGTGACCTAATTCGGCTTCTCGGATCAACAACCACCAACTATTTGACTCCGTTCGACTTCACGAATCATTAAGGCTTGTATTTGAACCCAATTGACTTCTCAGATCAACAAGTCTTTCAATTGACCCAATTCGGCTTCACGGATCAACAAGTATCCATAACTTGATCCGTTTCTTTTACCAAGTCACCAAGTACGCACAATGTGACCTAATTCGGCTTCTCGGATCAACAACCACCAATTATTTGACTCCGTTCGACTTCACGAATCATTAAGGCTTGTATTTGAACCCAATTGACTTCTCGGATAAACAAGTCTTTCAATTGACCCAATTCGGCTTCACGGATCAACAAGTATCCATAACTTGATCCGTTTGTTTTACCAAGTCACCAAGTACGCACAATGTGACCCAATTCGCCTTATCGGATCAACAAGCACCAACTATTTGACTCCGTTCGACTTCACGAATCATTAAGGCTTGTATTTGAACCTAATTGACTTCTCAGATCAACAAGTCTTTCAATTGACCTAATTCGGCTTCACGGATCAACAAGTATCCATAACTTGATCCGTTTCTTTTACCAAGTCACCAAGTACGCACAATGTGACCCAATATGCCTTCTAGGGTCAAAAAGCACTAACCATTTGACTCCGTTCGACTTCACGAATCATTAAGGCTTGTATTTAAACACAATTGACTTCTCGGATCAACAAGTCTTTCAATTGACCCAATTCGGCTTCACGGATCAACAAGTATCCATAACTTGATCCGTTTCTTTTACCAAGTCACCAAGTACGCACAATGTGACCTAATTCGGCTTCTCGGATAAACAAGCACCAACTATTTGACTCCGTTCGACCTTTCGAATCATTAAGGCTTGTATTTGACCACAATTGACTTCTCGGATCAACAAGTCTTTCAATTGACCCAATTCGGCTTCACGGATCAACAAGTATCCATAACTTGATCCGTTTGTTTTACCAAGTCACCAAGTACGCACAATATGACCCAATATGCCTTCTCGGATCAACAAGCACCAACTATTTGACTCCGTTCGACTTCACGAATCATTAAGGCTTGTATTTGAACCCAATTGACTTCTCAGATCAACAAGTCTTTCAGTTGACCCAATTCGGCTTCACGGATCAACAAGTATCCATAACTTGATCCGTTTGATTTACCAAGTCACCAAGTACGCACAATGTGACCCAATATGCTTTCTGGGATCAACAAGCACCAACTATTTGACTCCGTTCGACTTCACAAATCATTAAGGCTTGTATTTGAACCCAATTGACTTCTCGGATCAACAAGTCTTTCAATTGACCCAATTCGGCTTCTAGGATCAACATGTATCCATAACTTGATCCGTTTCTTTTACCAAGTCACCAAGTACGCACAATGTGACCTAATTCGGCTTCTCGGATCAACAACCACCAACTATTTGACTCCGTTCGACTTCACGAATCATTAAGGCTTGTATTTGAACCCAATTGACTTCTCGGATCAACAAGTCTTTCAATTGACCCAATTTGGCTTCTCGGATCAACAAGTATCCATAACTTGATCCGTTTCTTTTACCAAGTCACCAAGTACGCACAATGTGACCTAATTCGGCTTCTCGGATCAACAACCACCAACTATTTGACTCCGTTCGACTTCACGAATCATTAAGGCTTGTATTTGAACCCAATTGACTTCTCAGATCAACAAGTCTTTCAATTGACCCAATTCGGCTTCACGGATCAACAAGTATCCATAACTTGATCCGTTTCTTTTACCAAGTCCCCAAGTACGCACAATGTGACCTAATTCGGCTTCTCGGATCAACAACCACCAATTATTTGACTCCGTTCGACTTCACGAATCATTAAGGCTTGTATTTGAACCCAATTGACTTCTCGGATAAACAAGTCTTTCAATTGACCCAATTCGGCTTCACGGATCAACAAGTATCCATAACTTGATCCGTTTGTTTTACCAAGTCACCAAGTACGCACAATATGACCCAATTCGCCTTATCGGATCAACAAGCACCAACTATTTGACTCCGTTCGACTTCACGAATCATTAAGGCTTGTATTTGAACCCAATTGACTTCTCAGATCAACAAGTCTTTCAGTTGACCCAATTCGGCTTCACGGATCAACAAGTATCCATAACTTGATCCGTTTGATTTACCAAGTCACCAAGTACGCACAATGTGACCCAATATGCCTTCTGGGATCAACAAGCACCAACTATTTGACTCCGTTCGACTTCACGAATCATTAAGGCTTGTATTTGAACCCAATTGACTTCTCGGATCAACAAGTCTTTCAATTGACCCAATTCGGCTTCTAGGATCAACATGTATCCATAACTTGATCCGTTTCTTTTACCAAGTCACCAAGTACGCACAATGTGACCTAATGCGGCTTCTCGGATCAACAACCACCAACTATTTGACTCCGTTCGACTTCACGAATCATTAAGGCTTGTATTTGAACCCAATTGACTTCTCGGATCAACAAGTCATTCAATTGACCCAATTCGGCTTCTCGGATCAACAAGTATCCATAACTTGATCCGTTTCTTTTACCAAGTCACCAAGTACGCACAATGTGACCTAATTCGGCTTCTCGGATCAACAACCACCAACTATTTGACTCCGTTCGACTTCACGAATCATTAAGGCTTGTATTTGAACCCAATTGACTTCTCAGATCAACAAGTCTTTCAATTGACCCAATTCGGCTTCACGGATCAACAAGTATCCATAACTTGATCCGTTTCTTTTACCAAGTCACCAAGTACGCACAATGTGACCTAATTCGGCTTCTCGGATCAACAACCACCAATTATTTGACTCCGTTCGACTTCACGAATCATTAAGGCTTGTATTTGAACCCAATTGACTTCTCGGATAAACAAGTCTTTCAATTGACCCAATTCGGCTTCACGGATCAACAAGTATCCATAACTTGATCCGTTTGTTTTACCAAGTCACCAAGTACGCACAATGTGACCCAATTCGCCTTATCGGATCAACAAGCACCAACTATTTGACTCCGTTCGACTTCACGAATCATTAAGGCTTGTATTTGAACCTAATTGACTTCTCAGATCAACAAGTCTTTCAATTGACCTAATTCGGCTTCACGGATCAACAAGTATCCATAACTTGATCCGTTTCTTTTACCAAGTCACCAAGTACGCACAATGTGACCCAATATGCCTTCTAGGGTCAAAAAGCACTAACCATTTGACTCCGTTCGACTTCACGAATCATTAAGGCTTGTATTTAAACACAATTGACTTCTCGGATCAACAAGTCTTTCAATTGACCCAATTCGGCTTCACGGATCAACAAGTATCCATAACTTGATCCGTTTCTTTTACCAAGTCACCAAGTACGCACAATGTGACCTAATTCGGCTTCTCGGATAAACAAGCACCAACTATTTGACTCCGTTCGACCTTTCGAATCATTAAGGCTTGTATTTGACCACAATTGACTTCTCGGATCAACAAGTCTTTCAATTGACCCAATTCGGCTTCACGGATCAACAAGTATCCATAACTTGATCCGTTTGTTTTACCAAGTCACCAAGTACGCACAATATGACCCAATATGCCTTCTCGGATCAACAAGCACCAACTATTTGACTCCGTTCGACTTCACGAATCATTAAGGCTTGTATTTGAACCCAATTGACTTCTCAGATCAACAAGTCTTTCAGTTGACCCAATTCGGCTTCACGGATCAACAAGTATCCATAACTTGATCCGTTTGATTTACCAAGTCACCAAGTACGCACAATGTGACCCAATATGCTTTCTGGGATCAACAAGCACCAACTATTTGACTCCGTTCGACTTCACAAATCATTAAGGCTTGTATTTGAACCCAATTGACTTCTCGGATCAACAAGTCTTTCAATTGACCCAATTCGGCTTCTAGGATCAACATGTATCCATAACTTGATCCGTTTCTTTTACCAAGTCACCAAGTACGCACAATGTGACCTAATTCGGCTTCTCGGATCAACAACCACCAACTATTTGACTCCGTTCGACTTCACGAATCATTAAGGCTTGTATTTGAACCCAATTGACTTCTCGGATCAACAAGTCTTTCAATTGACCCAATTTGGCTTCTCGGATCAACAAGTATCCATAACTTGATCCGTTTCTTTTACCAAGTCACCAAGTACGCACAATGTGACCTAATTCGGCTTCTCGGATCAACAACCACCAACTATTTGACTCCGTTCGACTTCACGAATCATTAAGGCTTGTATTTGAACCCAATTGACTTCTCAGATCAACAAGTCTTTCAATTGACCCAATTCGGCTTCACGGATCAACAAGTATCCATAACTTGATCCGTTTCTTTTACCAAGTCCCCAAGTACGCACAATGTGACCTAATTCGGCTTCTCGGATCAACAACCACCAATTATTTGACTCCGTTCGACTTCACGAATCATTAAGGCTTGTATTTGAACCCAATTGACTTCTCGGATAAACAAGTCTTTCAATTGACCCAATTCGGCTTCACGGATCAACAAGTATCCATAACTTGATCCGTTTGTTTTACCAAGTCACCAAGTACGCACAATATGACCCAATTCGCCTTATCGGATCAACAAGCACCAACTATTTGACTCCGTTCGACTTCACGAATCATTAAGGCTTGTATTTGAACCCAATTGACTTCTCAGATCAACAAGTCTTTCAGTTGACCCAATTCGGCTTCACGGATCAACAAGTATCCATAACTTGATCCGTTTGATTTACCAAGTCACCAAGTACGCACAATGTGACCCAATATGCCTTCTGGGATCAACAAGCACCAACTATTTGACTCCGTTCGACTTCACGAATCATTAA
Source organism: Ajuga chamaepitys (assembly GCA_958295605.1). NCBI lineage: Eukaryota > Viridiplantae > Streptophyta > Magnoliopsida > Lamiales > Lamiaceae > Ajuga > Ajuga chamaepitys. The sequence goes on from OY282507.1 coordinate 26,892,577, forward strand.
GGCTTGTATTTGAACCCAATTGACTTCTCGGATCAACAAGTCTTTCAATTGACCCAATTCGGCTTCTAGGATCAACATGTATCCATAACTTGATCCGTTTCTTTTACCAAGTCACCAAGTACGCACAATGTGACCTAATGCGGCTTCTCGGATCAACAACCACCAACTATTTGACTCCGTTCGACTTCACGAATCATTAAGGCTTGTATTTGAACCCAATTGACTTCTCGGATCAACAAGTCATTCAATTGACCCAATTCGGCTTCTCGGATCAACAAGTATCCATAACTTGATCCGTTTCTTTTACCAAGTCACCAAGTACGCACAATGTGACCTAATTCGGCTTCTCGGATCAACAACCACCAACTATTTGACTCCGTTCGACTTCACGAATCATTAAGGCTTGTATTTGAACCCAATTGACTTCTCAGATCAACAAGTCTTTCAATTGACCCAATTCGGCTTCACGGATCAACAAGTATCCATAACTTGATCCGTTTCTTTTACCAAGTCACCAAGTACGCACAATGTGACCTAATTCGGCTTCTCGGATCAACAACCACCAATTATTTGACTCCGTTCGACTTCACGAATCATTAAGGCTTGTATTTGAACCCAATTGACTTCTCGGATAAACAAGTCTTTCAATTGACCCAATTCGGCTTCACGGATCAACAAGTATCCATAACTTGATCCGTTTGTTTTACCAAGTCACCAAGTACGCACAATGTGACCCAATTCGCCTTATCGGATCAACAAGCACCAACTATTTGACTCCGTTCGACTTCACGAATCATTAAGGCTTGTATTTGAACCTAATTGACTTCTCAGATCAACAAGTCTTTCAATTGACCTAATTCGGCTTCACGGATCAACAAGTATCCATAACTTGATCCGTTTCTTTTACCAAGTCACCAAGTACGCACAATGTGACCCAATATGCCTTCTAGGGTCAAAAAGCACTAACCATTTGACTCCGTTCGACTTCACGAATCATTAAGGCTTGTATTTAAACACAATTGACTTCTCGGATCAACAAGTCTTTCAATTGACCCAATTCGGCTTCACGGATCAACAAGTATCCATAACTTGATCCGTTTCTTTTACCAAGTCACCAAGTACGCACAATGTGACCTAATTCGGCTTCTCGGATAAACAAGCACCAACTATTTGACTCCGTTCGACCTTTCGAATCATTAAGGCTTGTATTTGACCACAATTGACTTCTCGGATCAACAAGTCTTTCAATTGACCCAATTCGGCTTCACGGATCAACAAGTATCCATAACTTGATCCGTTTGTTTTACCAAGTCACCAAGTACGCACAATATGACCCAATATGCCTTCTCGGATCAACAAGCACCAACTATTTGACTCCGTTCGACTTCACGAATCATTAAGGCTTGTATTTGAACCCAATTGACTTCTCAGATCAACAAGTCTTTCAGTTGACCCAATTCGGCTTCACGGATCAACAAGTATCCATAACTTGATCCGTTTGATTTACCAAGTCACCAAGTACGCACAATGTGACCCAATATGCTTTCTGGGATCAACAAGCACCAACTATTTGACTCCGTTCGACTTCACAAATCATTAAGGCTTGTATTTGAACCCAATTGACTTCTCGGATCAACAAGTCTTTCAATTGACCCAATTCGGCTTCTAGGATCAACATGTATCCATAACTTGATCCGTTTCTTTTACCAAGTCACCAAGTACGCAGAATGTTACCTAATTCGGCTTCTCGGATCAACAACCACCAACTATTTGACTCCGTTCGACTTCACGAATCATTAAGGCTTGTATTTGAACCCAATTGACTTCTCGGATCAACAAGTCTTTCAATTGACCCAATTCGGCTTCTCGGATCAACAAGTATCCATAACTTGATCCGTTTCTTTTACCAAGTCACCAAGTACGCACAATGTGACCTAATTCGGCTTCTCGGATCAACAACCACCAACTATTTGACTCCGTTCGACTTCACGAATCATTAAGGCTTGTATTTGAACCCAATTGACTTCTCAGATCAACAAGTCTTTCAATTGACCCAATTCGGCTTCACGGATCAACAAGTATCCATAACTTGATCCGTTTCTTTTACCAAGTCCCCAAGTACGCACAATGTGACCTAATTCGGCTTCTCGGATCAACAACCACCAATTATTTGACTCCGTTCGACTTCACGAATCATTAAGGCTTGTATTTGAACCCAATTGACTTCTCGGATAAACAAGTCTTTCAATTGACCCAATTCGGCTTCACGGATCAACAAGTATCCATAACTTGATCCGTTTGTTTTACCAAGTCACCAAGTACGCACAATATGACCCAATTCGCCTTATCGGATCAACAAGCACCAACTATTTGACTCCGTTCGACTTCACGAATCATTAAGGCTTGTATTTGAACCCAATTGACTTCTCAGATCAACAAGTCTTTCAGTTGACCCAATTCGGCTTCACGGATCAACAAGTATCCATAACTTGATCCGTTTGATTTACCAAGTCACCAAGTACGCACAATGTGACCCAATATGCCTTCTGGGATCAACAAGCACCAACTATTTGACTCCGTTCGACTTCACGAATCATTAAGGCTTGTATTTGAACCCAATTGACTTCTCGGATCAATAAGTCTTTCAATTGACCCAATTCGGCTTCTAGGATCAACATGTATCCATAACTTGATCCGTTTCTTTTACCAAGTCACCAAGTACGCACAATGTGACCTAATGCGGCTTCTCGGATCAACAACCACCAACTATTTGACTCCGTTCGACTTCACGAATCATTAAGGCTTGTATTTGAACCCAATTGACTTCTCGGATCAACAAGTCATTCAATTGACCCAATTCGGCTTCTCGGATCAACAAGTATCCATAACTTGATCCGTTTCTTTTACCAAGTCACCAAGTACGCACAATGTGACCTAATTCGGCTTCTCGGATCAACAACCACCAACTATTTGACTCCGTTCGACTTCACGAATCATTAAGGCTTGTATTTGAACCCAATTGACTTCTCAGATCAACAAGTCTTTCAATTGACCCAATTCGGCTTCACGGATCAACAAGTATCCATAACTTGATCCGTTTCTTTTACCAAGTCACCAAGTACGCACAATGTGACCTAATTCGGCTTCTCGGATCAACAACCACCAATTATTTGACTCCGTTCGACTTCACGAATCATTAAGGCTTGTATTTGAACCCAATTGACTTCTCGGATAAACAAGTCTTTCAATTGACCCAATTCGGCTTCACGGATCAACAAGTATCCATAACTTGATCCGTTTGTTTTACCAAGTCACCAAGTACGCACAATGTGACCCAATTCGCCTTATCGGATCAACAAGCACCAACTATTTGACTCCGTTCGACTTCACGAATCATTAAGGCTTGTATTTGAACCTAATTGACTTCTCAGATCAACAAGTCTTTCAATTGACCTAATTCGGCTTCACGGATCAACAAGTATCCATAACTTGATCCGTTTCTTTTACCAAGTCACCAAGTACGCACAATGTGACCCAATATGCCTTCTAGGGTCAAAAAGCACTAACCATTTGACTCCGTTCGACTTCACGAATCATTAAGGCTTGTATTTAAACACAATTGACTTCTCGGATCAACAAGTCTTTCAATTGACCCAATTCGGCTTCACGGATCAACAAGTATCCATAACTTGATCCGTTTCTTTTACCAAGTCACCAAGTACGCACAATGTGACCTAATTCGGCTTCTCGGATAAACAAGCACCAACTATTTGACTCCGTTCGACCTTTCGAATCATTAAGGCTTGTATTTGACCACAATTGACTTCTCGGATCAACAAGTCTTTCAATTGACCCAATTCGGCTTCACGGATCAACAAGTATCCATAACTTGATCCGTTTGTTTTACCAAGTCACCAAGTACGCACAATATAACCCAATATGCCTTCTCGGATCAACAAGCACCAACTATTTGACTCCGTTCGACTTCACGAATCATTAAGGCTTGTATTTGAACCCAATTGACTTCTCAGATCAACAAGTCTTTCAGTTGACCCAATTCGGCTTCACGGATCAACAAGTATCCATAACTTGATCCGTTTGATTTACCAAGTCACCAAGTACGCACAATGTGACCCAATATGCTTTCTGGGATCAACAAGCACCAACTATTTGACTCCGTTCGACTTCACAAATCATTAAGGCTTGTATTTGAACCCAATTGACTTCTCGGATCAACAAGTCTTTCAATTGACCCAATTCGGCTTCTAGGATCAACATGTATCCATAACTTGATCCGTTTCTTTTACCAAGTCACCAAGTACGCACAATGTGACCTAATTCGGCTTCTCGGATCAACATCCACCAACTATTTGACTCCGTTCGACTTCACGAATCATTAAGGCTTGTATTTGAACCCAATTGACTTCTCGGATCAACAAGTCTTTCAATTGACCCAATTCGGCTTCTCGGATCAACAAGTATCCATAACTTGATCCGTTTCTTTTACCAAGTCACCAAGTACGCACAATGTGACCTAATTCGGCTTCTCGGATCAACAACCACCAACTATTTGACTCCGTTCGACTTCACGAATCATTAAGGCTTGTATTTGAACCCAATTGACTTCTCAGATCAACAAGTCTTTCAGTTGACCCAATTCGGCTTCACGGATCAACAAGTATCCATAACTTGATCCGTTTGATTTACCAAGTCACCAAGTACGCACAATGTGACCCAATATCCCTTCTGGGATCAACAAGCACCAACTATTTGACTCCGTTCGACTTCACGAATCATTAAGGCTTGTATTTGAACCCAATTGACTTCTCGGATCAATAAGTCTTTCAATTGACCCAATTCGGCTTCTAGGATCAACATGTATCCATAACTTGATCCGTTTCTTTTACCAAGTCACCAAGTACGCACAATGTGACCTAATGCGGCTTCTCGGATCAACAACCACCAACTATTTGACTCCGTTCGACTTCACGAATCATTAAGGCTTGTATTTGAACCCAATTGACTTCTCGGATCAACAAGTCATTCAATTGACCCAATTCGGCTTCTCGGATCAACAAGTATCCATAACTTGATCCGTTTCTTTTACCAAGTCACCAAGTACGCACAATGTGACCTAATTCGGCTTCTCGGATCAACAACCACCAACTATTTGACTCCGTTCGACTTCACGAATCATTAAGGCTTGTATTTGAACCCAATTGACTTCTCAGATCAACAAGTCTTTCAATTGACCCAATTCGGCTTCACGGATCAACAAGTATCCATAACTTGATCCGTTTCTTTTACCAAGTCACCAAGTACGCACAATGTGACCTAATTCGGCTTCTCGGATCAACAACCACCAATTATTTGACTCCGTTCGACTTCACGAATCATTAAGGCTTGTATTTGAACCCAATTGACTTCTCGGATAAACAAGTCTTTCAATTGACCCAATTCGGCTTCACGGATCAACAAGTATCCATAACTTGATCCGTTTGTTTTACCAAGTCACCAAGTACGCACAATGTGACCCAATTCGCCTTATCGGATCAACAAGCACCAACTATTTGACTCCGTTCGACTTCACGAATCATTAAGGCTTGTATTTGAACCTAATTGACTTCTCAGATCAACAAGTCTTTCAATTGACCTAATTCGGCTTCACGGATCAACAAGTATCCATAACTTGATCCGTTTCTTTTACCAAGTCACCAAGTACGCACAATGTGACCCAATATGCCTTCTAGGGTCAAAAAGCACCAACCATTTGACTCCGTTCGACTTCACGAATCATTAAGGCTTGTATTTAAACACAATTGACTTCTCGGATCAACAAGTCTTTCAATTGACCCAATTCGGCTTCACGGATCAACAAGTATCCATAACTTGATCCGTTTCTTTTACCAAGTCACCAAGTACGCACAATGTGATCTAATTCGGCTTCTCGGATAAACAAGCACCAACTATTTGACTCCGTTCGACCTTTCGAATCATTAAGGCTTGTATTTGACCACAATTGACTTCTCGGATCAACAAGTCTTTCAATTGACCCAATTCGGCTTCACGGATCAACAAGTATCCATAACTTGATCCGTTTGTTTTACCAAGTCACCAAGTACGCACAATATGACCCAATATGCCTTCTCGGATCAACAAGCACCAACTATTTGACTCCGTTCGACTTCACGAATCATTAAGGCTTGTATTTGAACCCAATTGACTTCTCAGATCAACAAGTCTTTCAGTTGACCCAATTCGGCTTCACGGATCAACAAGTATCCATAACTTGATCCGTTTGATTTACCAAGTCACCAAGTACGCACAATGTGACCCAATATGCTTTCTGGGATCAACAAGCACCAACTATTTGACTCCGTTCGACTTCACAAATCATTAAGGCTTGTATTTGAACCCAATTGACTTCTCGGATCAACAAGTCTTTCAATTGACCCAATTCGGCTTCTAGGATCAACATGTATCCATAACTTGATCCGTTTCTTTTACCAAGTCACCAAGTACGCACAATGTGACCTAATTCGGCTTCTCGGATCAACATCCACCAACTATTTGACTCCGTTCGACTTCACGAATCATTAAGGCTTGTATTTGAACCCAATTGACTTCTTGGATCAACAAGTCTTTCAATTGACCCAATTCGGCTTCTCGGATCAACAAGTATCCATAACTTGATCCGTTTCTTTTACCAAGTCACCAAGTACGCACAATGTGACCTAATTCGGCTTCTCGGATCAACAACCACCAACTATTTGACTCCGTTCGACTTCACGAATCATTAAGGCTTGTATTTGAACCCAATTGACTTCTCAGATCAACAAGTCTTTCAATTGACCCAATTCGGCTTCACGGATCAACAAGTATCCATAACTTGATCCGTTTCTTTTACCAAGTCCCCAAGTACGCACAATGTGACCTAATTCGGCTTCTCGGATCAACAACCACCAATTATTTGACTCCGTTCGACTTCACGAATCATTAAGGCTTGTATTTGAACCCAATTGACTTCTCGGATAAACAAGTCTTTCAATTGACCCAATTCGGCTTCACGGATCAACAAGTATCCATAACTTGATCCGTTTGTTTTACCAAGTCACCAAGTACGCACAATATGACCCAATTCGCCTTATCGGATCAACAAGCACCAACTATTTGACTCCGTTCGACTTCACGAATCATTAAAGCTTGTATTTGAACCCAATTGACTTCTCAGATCAACAAGTCTTTCAGTTGACCCAATTCGGCTTCACGGATCAACAAGTATCCATAACTTGATCCGTTTGATTTACCAAGTCACCAAGTACGCACAATGTGACCCAATATGCCTTCTGGGATCAACAAGCACCAACTATTTGACTCCGTTCGACTTCACGAATCATTAAGGCTTGTATTTGAACCCAATTGACTTCTCGGATCAACAAGTCTTTCAATTGACCCAATTCGGCTTCTAGGATCAACATGTATCCATAACTTGATCCGTTTCTTTTACCAAGTCACCAAGTACGCACAATGTGACCTAATTCGGCTTCTCGGATCAACAACCACCAACTATTTGACTCCGTTCGACTTCACGAATCATTAAGGCTTGTATTTGAACCCAATTGACTTCTCGGATCAACAAGTCATTCAATTGACCCAATTCGGCTTCTCGGATCAACAAGTATCCATAACTTGATCCGTTTCTTTTACCAAGTCACCAAGTACGCACAATGTGACCTAATTCGGCTTCTCGGATCAACAACCACCAATTATTTGACTCCGTTCGACTTCACGAATCATTAAGGCTTGTATTTGAACCCAATTGACTTCTCGGATAAACAAGTCTTTCAATTGACCCAATTCGGCTTCACGGATCAACAAGTATCCATAACTTGATCCGTTTGTTTTACCAGGTCACCAAGTACGCACAATGTGACCCAATTCGCCTTATCGGATCAACAAGCACCAACTATTTGACTCCGTTCGACTTCACGAATAATTAAGGCTTGTATTTGAACCTAATTGACTTCTCAGATCAACAAGTCTTTCAATTGACCTAATTCGGCTTCACGGATCAACAAGTATCCATAACTTGATCCGTTTCTTTTACCAAGTCACCAAATACGCACAATGTGACCCAATATGCCTTCTCGGATCAACAAGCACCAATTATTTGACTTCGTTCGACTTCACGAATCATTAAGGCTTGTATTTGAACCCAATTAACTTCTTGGATCAACAAGTCTTTCAATTGACCCAATTCGGCTTCTCGGATCAACAAGTATCCATAACTTGATCCGTTTCTTTTACCAAGTGACCAAGTACGCACAATGTGACCTAATTCGGCTTCTCGGATCAACAAGCACCAACTGTTTGACTCCGTTCGACTTCACGAATCATTAAGGCTTGTATTTGAACCCAATTGACTTCTCGGATAAACAAGTCTTTCAATTGACCCAATTCGGCTTCACGGATCAACAAGTATCCATAACTTGATCCGTTTGATTTACCAAGTCACCAAGTACGCACAATGTGACCCAATATGCCTTCTGGGATCAACAAGCACCAACTATTTGACTCCGTTCGACTTCACGAATCATTAAGGCTTGTATTTGAACCCAATTGACTTCTCGGATCAACAAGTCTTTCAATTGACCCAATTCGGCTTCTAGGATCAACATGTATCCATAACTTGATCCGTTTCTTTTACCAAGTCACCAAGTACGCACAATGTGACCTAATTCGGCTTCTCGGATCAACAACCACCAACTATTTGACTCCGTTCGACTTCACGAATCATTAAGGCTTGTATTTGAACCCAATTGACTTCTCGGATCAACAAGTCATTCAATTGACCCAATTCGGCTTCTCGGATCAACAAGTATCCATAACTTGATCCGTTTCTTTTACCAAGTCACCAAGTACGCACAATGTGACCTTATTCGGCTTCTCGGATCAACAACCACCAACTATTTGACTCCGTTCGACTTCACGAATCATTAAGGCTTGTATTTGAACCCAATTGACTTCTCAGATCAACAAGTCTTTCAGTTGACCCAATTCGGCTTCACGGATCAACAAGTATCCATAACTTGATCCGTTTGATTTACCAAGTCACCAAGTACGCACAATGTGACCCAATATGCTTTCTGGGATCAACAAGCACCAACTATTTGACTCCGTTCGACTTCACGAATCATTAAGGCTTGTATTTGAACCCAATTGACTTCTCGGATCAACAAGTCTTTCAATTGACCCAATTCGGCTTCTAGGATCAACATGTATCCATAACTTGATCCGTTTCTTTTACCAAGTCACCAAGTACGCATAATGTGACCTAATTCGGCTTCTCGGATCAACAACCACCAACTATTTGACTCCGTTCGACTTCACGAATCATTAAGGCTTGTATTTGAACCCAATTGACTTCTCGGATCAACAAGTCATTCAATTGACCCAATTCGGCTTCTCGGATCAACAAGTATCCATAACTTGATCCGTTTCTTTTACCAAGTCACCAAGTACGCACAATGTGACCTAATTCGGCTTCTCGGATCAACAACCACCAACTATTTGACTCCGTTCGACTTCACGAATCATTAAGGCTTGTATTTGAACCCAATTGACTTCTCAGATCAACAAGTCTTTCAATTGACCCAATTCGGCTTCACGGATCAACAAGTATCCATAACTTGATCCGTTTCTTTTACCAAGTCACCAAGTACGCACAATGTGACCTAATTCGGCTTCTCGGATCAACAACCACCAACTATTTGACTCCGTTCGACTTCACGAATCATTAAGGCTTGTATTTGAACCCAATTGACTTCTCGGATCAACAAGTCATTCAATTGACCCAATTCGGCTTCTCGGATCAACAAGTATCCATAACTTGATCCGTTTCTTTTACCAAGTCACCAAGTACGCACAATGTGACCTTATTCGGCTTCTCGGATCAACAACCACCAACTATTTGACTCCGTTCGACTTCACGAATCATTAAGGCTTGTATTTGAACCCAATTGACTTCTCAGATCAACAAGTCTTTCAGTTGACCCAATTCGGCTTCACGGATCAACAAGTATCCATAACTTGATCCGTTTGATTTACCAAGTCACCAAGTACGCACAATGTGACCCAATATGCCTTCTGGGATCAACAAGCACCAACTATTTGACTCCGTTCGACTTCACGAATCATTAAGGCTTGTATTTGAACCCAATTGACTTCTCGGATCAACAAGTCTTTCAATTGACCCAATTCGGCTTCTAGGATCAACATGTATCCATAACTTGATCCGTTTCTTTTACCAAGTCACCAAGTACGCACAATGTGACCTAATTCGGCTTCTCGGATCAACAACCACCAACTATTTGACTCCGTTCGACTTCACGAATCATTAAGGCTTGTATTTGAACCCAATTGACTTCTCGGATCAACAAGTCATTCAATTGACCCAATTCGGCTTCTCGGATCAACAAGTATCCATAACTTGATCCGTTTCTTTTACCAAGTGACCAAGTACGCACAATGTGACCTTATTCGGCTTCTCGGATCAACAACCACCAACTATTTGACTCCGTTCGACTTCACGAATCATTAAGGCTTGTATTTGAACCCAATTGACTTCTCAGATCAACAAGTCTTTCAATTGACCCAATTCGGCTTCACGGATCAACAAGTATCCATAACTTGATCCGTTTCTTTTACCAAGTCACCAAGTACGCACAATGTGACCTAATTCGGCTTCTCGGATCAACAACCACCAATTATTTGACTCCGTTCGACTTCACGAATCATTAAGGCTTGTATTTGAACCCAATTGACTTCTCGGATAAACAAGTCTTTCAATTGACCCAATTCGGCTTCACGGATCAACAAGTACCCATAACTTGATCCGTTTGTTTTACCAAGTCACCAAGTACGCACAATGTGACCCAATTCGCCTTATCGGATCAACAAGCACCAACTATTTGACTCCGTTCGACTTCACGAATCATTAAGGCTTGTATTTGAACCTAATTGACTTCTCAGATCAACAAGTCTTTCAATTGACCTAATTCGGCTTCACGGATCAACAAGTATCCATAACTTGATCCGTTTCTTTTACCAAGTCACCAAATACGCACAATGTGACCCAATATGCCTTCTCGGATCAACAAGCACCAATTATTTGACTCCGTTCGACTTCACGAATCATTAAGGCTTGTATTTGAACCCAATTAACTTCTTGGATCAACAAGTCTTTCAATTGACCCAATTCGGCTTCTGGGATCAACAAGTATCCATAACTTGATCCGTTTCTTTTACCAAGTGACCAAGTACGCACAATGTGACCTAATTCGGCTTCTCGGATCAACAAGCACCAACTGTTTGACTCCGTTCGACTTCACGAATCATTAAGGTTTGTATTTGAACCCAATTGACTTCTCGGATAAACAAGTCTTTCAATTGACCCAATTCGGCTTCACGGATCAACAAGTATCCATAACTTGATCCGTTTGTTTTACCAAGTCACCAAGTACGCACAATATGACCCAATTCGCCTTATCGGATCAACAAGCACCAACTATTTGACTCCGTTCGACTTCACGAATCATTAAGGCTTGTATTTGAACCCAATTGACTTCTCAGATCAACAAGTCTTTCAGTTGACCCAATTCGGCTTCACGGATCAACAAGTATCCATAACTTGATCCGTTTGATTTACCAAGTCACCAAGTACGCACAATGTGACCCAATATGCCTTCTGGGATCAACAAGCACCAACTATTTGACTCCGTTCGACTTCATGAATCATTAAGGCTTGTATTTGAACCCAATTGACTTCTCGGATCAACAAGTCTTTCAATTGACCCAATTCGGCTTCTAGGATCAACATGTATCCATAACTTGATCCGTTTCTTTTACCAAGTCACCAAGTACGCACAATGTGACCTAATTCGGCTTCTCGGATCAACAACCACCAACTATTTGACTCCGTTCGACTTCACGAATCATTAAGGCTTGTATTTGAACCCAATTGACTTCTCGGATCAACAAGTCATTCAATTGACCCAATTCGGCTTCTCGGATCAACAAGTATCCATAACTTGATCCGTTTCTTTTACCAAGTCACCAAGTACGCACAATGTGACCTAATTCGGCTTCTCGGATCAACAACCACCAACTATTTGACTCCGTTCGACTTCACGAATCATTAAGGCTTGTATTTGAACCCAATTGACTTCTCAGATCAACAAGTCTTTCAATTGACCCAATTCGGCTTCACGGATCAACAAGTATCCATAACTTGATCCGTTTCTTTTACCAAGTCACCAAGTACGCACAATGTGACCTAATTCGGCTTCTCGGATCAACAACCACCAACTATTTGACTCCGTTCGACTTCACGAATCATTAAGGCTTGTATTTGAACCCAATTGACTTCTCAGATCAACAAGTCTTTCAATTGACCCAATTCGGCTTCACGGATCAACAAGTATCCATAACTTGATCCGTTTCTTTTACCAAGTCACCAAGTACGCACAATGTGACCTAATTCGGCTTCTCGGATCAACAACCACCAACTATTTGACTCCGTTCGACTTCACGAATCATTAAGGCTTGTATTTGAACCCAATTGACTTCTCGGATCAACAAGTCATTCAATTGACCCAATTCGGCTTCTCGGATCAACAAGTATCCATAACTTGATCCGTTTCTTTTACCAAGTCACCAAGTACGCACAATGTGACCTTATTCGGCTTCTCGGATCAACAACCACCAACTATTTGACTCCGTTCGACTTCACGAATCATTAAGGCTTGTATTTGAACCCAATTGACTTCTCAGATCAACAAGTCTTTCAGTTGACCCAATTCGGCTTCACGGATCAACAAGTATCCATAACTTGATCCGTTTGATTTACCAAGTCACCAAGTACGCACAATGTGACCCAATATGCCTTCTGGGATCAACAAGCACCAACTATTTGACTCCGTTCGACTTCACGAATCATTAAGGCTTGTATTTGAACCCAATTGACTTCTCGGATCAACAAGTCTTTCAATTGACCCAATTCGGCTTCTAGGATCAACATGTATCCATAACTTGATCCGTTTCTTTTACCAAGTCACCAAGTACGCACAATGTGACCTAATTCGGCTTCTCGGATCAACAACCACCAACTATTTGACTCCGTTCGACTTCACGAATCATTAAGGCTTGTATTTGAACCCAATTGACTTCTCGGATCAACAAGTCATTCAATTGACCCAATTCGGCTTCTCGGATCAACAAGTATCCATAACTTGATCCGTTTCTTTTACCAAGTGACCAAGTACGCACAATGTGACCTTATTCGGCTTCTCGGATCAACAACCACCAACTATTTGACTCCGTTCGACTTCACGAATCATTAAGGCTTGTATTTGAACCCAATTGACTTCTCAGATCAACAAGTCTTTCAATTGACCCAATTCGGCTTCACGGATCAACAAGTATCCATAACTTGATCCGTTTCTTTTACCAAGTCACCAAGTACGCACAATGTGACCTAATTCGGCTTCTCGGATCAACAACCACCAATTATTTGACTCCGTTCGACTTCACGAATCATTAAGGCTTGTATTTGAACCCAATTGACTTCTCGGATAAACAAGTCTTTCAATTGACCCAATTCGGCTTCACGGATCAACAAGTACCCATAACTTGATCCGTTTGTTTTACCAAGTCACCAAGTACGCACAATGTGACCCAATTCGCCTTATCGGATCAACAAGCACCAACTATTTGACTCCGTTCGACTTCACGAATCATTAAGGCTTGTATTTGAACCTAATTGACTTCTCAGATCAACAAGTCTTTCAATTGACCTAATTCGGCTTCACGGATCAACAAGTATCCATAACTTGATCCGTTTCTTTTACCAAGTCACCAAATACGCACAATGTGACCCAATATGCCTTCTCGGATCAACAAGCACCAATTATTTGACTCCGTTCGACTTCACGAATCATTAAGGCTTGTATTTGAACCCAATTAACTTCTTGGATCAACAAGTCTTTCAATTGACCCAATTCGGCTTCTCGGATCAACAAGTATCCATAACTTGATCCGTTTCTTTTACCAAGTGACCAAGTACGCACAATGTGACCTAATTCGGCTTCTCGGATCAACAAGCACCAACTGTTTGACTCCGTTCGACTTCACGAATCATTAAGGTTTGTATTTGAACCCAATTGACTTCTCGGATAAACAAGTCTTTCAATTGACCCAATTCGGCTTCACGGATCAACAAGTATCCATAACTTGATCCGTTTGTTTTACCAAGTCACCAAGTACGCACAATATGACCCAATTCGCCTTATCGGATCAACAAGCACCAACTATTTGACTCCGTTCGACTTCACGAATCATTAAGGCTTGTATTTGAACCCAATTGACTTCTCAGATCAACAAGTCTTTCAGTTGACCCAATTCGGCTTCACGGATCAACAAGTATCCATAACTTGATCCGTTTGATTTACCAAGTCACCAAGTACGCACAATGTGACCCAATATGCCTTCTGGGATCAACAAGCACCAACTATTTGACTCCGTTCGACTTCATGAATCATTAAGGCTTGTATTTGAACCCAATTGACTTCTCGGATCAACAAGTCTTTCAATTGACCCAATTCGGCTTCTAGGATCAACATGTATCCATAACTTGATCCGTTTCTTTTACCAAGTCACCAAGTACGCACAATGTGACCTAATTCGGCTTCTCGGATCAACAACCACCAACTATTTGACTCCGTTCGACTTCACGAATCATTAAGGCTTGTATTTGAACCCAATTGACTTCTCGGATCAACAAGTCATTCAATTGACCCAATTCGGCTTCTCGGATCAACAAGTATCCATAACTTGATCCGTTTCTTTTACCAAGTCACCAAGTACGCACAATGTGACCTAATTCGGCTTCTCGGATCAACAACCACCAACTATTTGACTCCGTTCGACTTCACGAATCATTAAGGCTTGTATTTGAACCCAATTGACTTCTCAGATCAACAAGTCTTTCAATTGACCCAATTCGGCTTCACGGATCAACAAGTATCCATAACTTGATCCGTTTCTTTTACCAAGTCACCAAGTACGCACAATGTGACCTAATTCGGCTTCTCGGATCAACAACCACCAATTATTTGACTCCGTTCGACTTCACGAATCATTAAGGCTTGTATTTGAACCCAAATTACTTCTCGGATAAACAAGTCTTTCAATTGACCCAATTCGGCTTCACGGATCAACAAGTATCCATAACTTGATCCGTTTGTTTTACCAAGTCACCAAGTACGCACAATGTGACCCAATTCGCCTTATCGGATCAACAAGCACCAACTATTTGACTCCGTTCGACTTCACGAATCATTAAGGCTTGTATTTGAACCTAATTGACTTCTCAGATCAACAAGTCTTTCAATTGACCTAATTCGGCTTCACGGATCAACAAGTATCCATAACTTGATCCGTTTCTTTTACCAAGTCACCAAATACGCACAATGTGACCCAATATGCCTTCTCGGATCAACAAGCACCAATTATTTGACTCCGTTCGACTTCACGAATCATTAAGGCTTGTATTTGAACCCAATTAACTTCTTGGATCAACAAGTCTTTCAATTGACCCAATTCGGCTTCTCGGATCAACAAGTATCCATAACTTGATCCGTTTCTTTTACCAAGTGACCAAGTACGCACAATGTGACCTAATTCGGCTTCTCGGATCAACAAGCACCAACTGTTTGACTCCGTTCGACTTCAGGAATCATTAAGGCTTGTATTTGAACCCAATTGACTTCTCGGATAAACAAGTCTTTCAATTGACCCAATTCGGCTTCACGGATCAACAAGTATCCATAACTTGATCCGTTTGTTTTACCAAGTCACCAAGTACGCACAATATGACCCAATTCGCCTTATCGGATCAACAAGCACCAACTATTTGACTCCGTTCGACTTCACGAATCATTAAGGCTTGTATTTGAACCCAATTGACTTCTCAGATCAACAAGTCTTTCAGTTGACCCAATTCGGCTTCACGGATCAACAAGTATCCATAACTTGATCCGTTTGATTTACCAAGTCACCAAGTACGCACAATGTGACCCAATATGCCTTCTGGGATCAACAAGCACCAGCTATTTGACTCCGTTCGACTTCACGAATCATTAAGGCTTGTATTTGAACCCAATTGACTTCTCGGATCAACAAGTCTTTCAATTGACCCAATTCGGCTTCTAGGATCAACATGTATCCATAACTTGATCCGTTTCTTTTACCAAGTCACCAAGTACGCACAATGTGACCTAATTCGGCTTCTCGGATCAACAACCACCAACTATTTGACTCCGTTCGACTTCACGAATCATTAAGGCTTGTATTTGAACCCAATTGACTTCTCGGATCAACAAGTCATTCAATTGACCCAATTCGGCTTCTCGGATCAACAAGTATCCATAACTTGATCCGTTTCTTTTACCAAGTCACCAAGTACGCACAATGTGACCTAATTCGGCTTCTCGGATCAACAACCACCAACTATTTGACTCCGTTCGACTTCACGAATCATTAAGGCTTGTATTTGAACCCAATTGACTTCTCAGATCAACAAGTCTTTCAATTGACCCAATTCGGCTTCACGGATCAACAAGTATCCATAACTTGATCCGTTTCTTTTACCAAGTCACCAAGTACGCACAATGTGACCTAATTCGGCTTCTCGGATCAACAGCCACCAATTATTTGACTCCGTTCGACTTCACGAATCATTAAGGCTTGTATTTGAACCCAATTGACTTCTCGGATAAACAAGTCTTTCAATTGACCCAATTCGGCTTCACGGATCAACAAGTATCCATAACTTGATCCGTTTGTTTTACCAAGTCACCAAGTACGCACAATGTGACCCAATTCGCCTTATCGGATCAACAAGCACCAACTATTTGACTCCGTTCGACTTCACGAATCATTAAGGCTTGTATTTGAACCTAATTGACTTCTCAGATCAACAAGTCTTTCAATTGACCAAATTCGGCTTCACGGATCAACAAGTATCCATAACTTGATCCGTTTCTTTTACCAAGTCACCAAATACGCACAATGTGACCCAATATGCCTTCTCGGATCAACAAGCACCAATTATTTGACTCCGTTCGACTTCACGAATCATTAAGGCTTGTATTTGAACCCAATTAACTTCTTGGATCAACAAGTCTTTCAATTGACCCAATTCGGCTTCTCGGATCAACAAGTATCCATAACTTGATCCGTTTCTTTTACCAAGTGACCAAGTACGCACAATGTGACCTAATTCGGCTTCTCGGATCAACAAGCACCAACTGTTTGACTCCGTTCGACTTCACGAATCATTAAGGCTTGTATTTGACCACAATTGGCTTCTCAGATCAACAAGTCTTTCAATTGACCCAATTCGGTTCACGGATCAACAAGTATCCATAACTTGATCCGTTTGTTTTACCAAGTCACCAAGTACGCACAATGTGACCCAATATGCCTTTTAGGGTAAAAAAGCACCAACTATTTGACTCCGTTCGACTTCACGAATCATTAAGGCTTGTATTTAAACACAATTGACTTCTCGGATCAACAAGTCTTTCAATTGACCCAATTCGGCTTCACGGATCAACAAGTATCCATAACTTGATCCGTTTCTTTTAGCAAGTCACCAAGTACGCACAATGTGACCTAATTCGGCTTCTCGGATCAACAAGCACCAACTATTTGACTCCGTTCGACTTCACGAATCATTAAGGCTTGTATTTGACCACAATTGGCTTCTCAGATCAACAAGTCTTTCAATTGACCCAATTCGGTTCACGGATCAACAAGTATCCATAACTTGATCCGTTTGTTTTACCAAGATCACCAAGTACGCACAATGTGACCCAATATGCCTTCTAGGGTTAAAAAGCACCAACTATTTGACTCCGTTCGACTTCACGAATCATTAAGGCTTGTATTTAAACACAATTGACTTCTCGGATCAACAAGTCTTTCAATTGACCCAATTCGGCTTCACGGATCAACAAGTATCCATAACTTGATCCGTTTCTTTTACCAAGTCACCAAGTACGCACAATGTGACCTAATTCGGCTTCTCGGATAAACAAGCACCAACTATTTGACTCCGTTCGACCTTTCGAATCATTAAGGCTTGTATTTGACCACAATTGACTTCTCGGATCAACAAGTCTTTCAATTGACCCAATTCGGCTTCACGGATCAACAAGTATCCATAACTTGATCCGTTTGTTTTACCAAGTCACCAAGTACGCACAATATGACCCAATATGCCTTCTCGGATCAACAAGCACCAACTATTTGACTCCGTTCGACTTCACGAATCATTAAGGCTTGTATTTGAACCCAATTGACTTCTCAGATCAACAAGTCTTTCAGTTGACCCAATTCGGCTTCACGGATCAACAAGTATCCATAACTTGATCCGTTTGATTTACCAAGTCACCAAGTACGCACAATGTGACCCAATATGCTTTCTGGGATCAACAAGCACCAACTATTTGACTCCGTTCGACTTCACAAATCATTAAGGCTTGTATTTGAACCCAATTGACTTCTCGGATCAACAAGTCTTTCAATTGACCCAATTCGGCTTCTAGGATCAACATGTATCCATAACTTGATCCGTTTCTTTTACCAAGTCACCAAGTACGCACAATGTGACCTAATTCGGCTTCTCGGATCAACAACCACCAACTATTTGACTCCGTTCGACTTCACGAATCATTAAGGCTTGTATTTGAACCCAATTGACTTCTCGGATCAACAAGTCTTTCAATTGACCCAATTCGGCTTCTCGGATCAACAAGTATCCATAACTTGATCCGTTTCTTTTACCAAGTCACCAAGTACGCACAATGTGACCTAATTCGGCTTCTCGGATCAACAACCACCAACTATTTGACTCCGTTCGACTTCACTAATCATTAAGGCTTGTATTTGAACCCAATTGACTTCTCAGATCAACAAGTCTTTCAATTGACCCAATTCGGCTTCACGGATCAACAAGTATCCATAACTTGATCCGTTTCTTTTACCAAGTCCCCAAGTACGCACAATGTGACCTAATTCGGCTTCTCGGATCAACAACCACCAATTATTTGACTCCGTTCGACTTCACGAATCATTAAGGCTTGTATTTGAACCCAATTGACTTCTCGGATAAACAAGTCTTTCAATTGACCCAATTCGGCTTCACGGATCAACAAGTATCCATAACTTGATCCGTTTGTTTTACCAAGTCACCAAGTATGCACAATATGACCCAATTCGCCTTATCGGATCAACAAGCACCAACTATTTGACTCCGTTCGACTTCACGAATCATTAAGGCTTGTATTTGAACCCAATTGACTTCTCAGATCAACAAGTCTTTCAGTTGACCCAATTCGGCTTCACGGATCAACAAGTATCCATAACTTGATCCGTTTGATTTACCAAGTCACCAAGTACGCACAATGTGACCCAATATGCCTTCTGGGATCAACAAGCACCAACTATTTGACTCTGTTCGACTTCACGAATCATTAAGGCTTGTATTTGAACCCAATTGACTTCTCGGATCAACAAGTCTTTCAATTGACCCAATTCGGCTTCTAGGATCAACATGTATCCATAACTTGATCCGTTTCTTTTACCAAGTCACCAAGTACGCACAATGTGACCTAATTCGGCTTCTCGGATCAACAACCACCAACTATTTGACTCCGTTCGACTTCACGAATCATTAAGGCTTGTATTTGAACCCAATTGACTTCTCGGATCAACAAGTCATTCAATTGACCCAATTCGGCTTCTCGGATCAACAAGTATCCATAACTTGATCCGTTTCTTTTACCAAGTCACCAAGTACGCACAATGTGACCTAATTCGGCTTCTCGGATCAACAACCACCAACTATTTGACTCCGTTCGACTTCACGAATCATTAAGGCTTGTATTTGAACCCAATTGACTTCTCAGATCAACAAGTCTTTCAATTGACCCAATTCGGCTTCACGGATCAACAAGTATCCATAACTTGATCCGTTTCTTTTACCAAGTCACCAAGTACGCACAATGTGACCTAATTCGGCTTCTCGGATCAACAGCCACCAATTATTTGACTCCGTTCGACTTCACGAATCATTAAGGCTTGTATTTGAACCCAATTGACTTCTCGGATAAACAAGTCTTTCAATTGACCCAATTCGGCTTCACGGATCAACAAGTATCCATAACTTGATCCGTTTGTTTTACCAAGTCACCAAGTACGCACAATGTGACCCAATTCGCCTTATCGGATCAACAAGCACCAACTATTTGACTCCGTTCGACTTCACGAATCATTAAGGCTTGTATTTGAACCTAATTGACTTCTCAGATCAACAAGTCTTTCAATTGACCAAATTCGGCTTCACGGATCAACAAGTATCCATAACTTGATCCGTTTCTTTTACCAAGTCACCAAATACGCACAATGTGACCCAATATGCCTTCTCGGATCAACAAGCACCAATTATTTGACTCCGTTCGACTTCACGAATCATTAAGGCTTGTATTTGAACCCAATTAACTTCTTGGATCAACAAGTCTTTCAATTGACCCAATTCGGCTTCTCGGATCAACAAGTATCCATAACTTGATCCGTTTCTTTTACCAAGTGACCAAGTACGCACAATGTGACCTAATTCGGCTTCTCGGATCAACAAGCACCAACTGTTTGACTCCGTTCGACTTCACGAATCATTAAGGCTTGTATTTGACCACAATTGGCTTCTCAGATCAACAAGTCTTTCAATTGACCCAATTCGGTTCACGGATCAACAAGTATCCATAACTTGATCCGTTTGTTTTACCAAGTCACCAAGTACGCACAATGTGACCCAATATGCCTTTTAGGGTCAAAAAGCACCAACTATTTGACTCCGTTCGACTTCACGAATCATTAAGGCTTGTATTTAAACACAATTGACTTCTCGGATCAACAAGTCTTTCAATTGACCCAATTCGGCTTCACGGATCAACAAGTATCCATAACTTGATCCGTTTCTTTTAGCAAGTCACCAAGTACGCACAATGTGACCTAATTCGGCTTCTCGGATCAACAAGCACCAACTATTTGACTCCGTTCGACTTCACGAATCATTAAGGCTTGTATTTGACCACAATTGGCTTCTCAGATCAACAAGTCTTTCAATTGACCCAATTCGGTTCACGGATCAACAAGTATCCATAACTTGATCCGTTTGTTTTACCAAGATCACCAAGTACGCACAATGTGACCCAATATGCCTTCTAGGGTCAAAAAACACCAACTATTTGACTCCGTTCGACTTCACGAATCATTAAGGCTTGTATTTAAACACAATTGACTTCTCGGATCAACAAGTCTTTCAATTGACCCAATTCGGCTTCACGGATCAACAAGTATCCATAACTTGATCCGTTTCTTTTACCAAGTCACCAAGTACGCACAATGTGACCTAATTCGGCTTCTCGGATAAACAAGCACCAACTATTTGACTCCGTTCGACCTTTCGAATCATTAAGGCTTGTATTTGACCACAATTGACTTCTCGGATCAACAAGTCTTTCAATTGACCCAATTCGGCTTCACGGATCAACAAGTATCCATAACTTGATCCGTTTGTTTTACCAAGTCACCAAGTACGCACAATATGACCCAATATGCCTTCTCGGATCAACAAGCACCAACTATTTGACTCCGTTCGACTTCACGAATCATTAAGGCTTGTATTTGAACCCAATTGACTTCTCAGATCAACAAGTCTTTCAGTTGACCCAATTCGGCTTCACGGATCAACAAGTATCCATAACTTGATCCGTTTGATTTACCAAGTCACCAAGTACGCACAATGTGACCCAATATGCTTTCTGGGATCAACAAGCACCAACTATTTGACTCCGTTCGACTTCACAAATCATTAAGGCTTGTATTTGAACCCAATTGACTTCTCGGATCAACAAGTCTTTCAATTGACCCAATTCGGCTTCTAGGATCAACATGTATCCATAACTTGATCCGTTTCTTTTACCAAGTCACCAAGTACGCACAATGTGACCTAATTCGGCTTCTCGGATCAACAACCACCAACTATTTGACTCCGTTCGACTTCACGAATCATTAAGGCTTGTATTTGAACCCAATTGACTTCTCGGATCAACAAGTCTTTCAATTGACCCAATTCGGCTTCTCGGATCAACAAGTATCCATAACTTGATCCGTTTCTTTTACCAAGTCACCAAGTACGCACAATGTGACCTAATTCGGCTTCTCGGATCAACAACCACCAACTATTTGACTCCGTTCGACTTCACTAATCATTAAGGCTTGTATTTGAACCCAATTGACTTCTCAGATCAACAAGTCTTTCAATTGACCCAATTCGGCTTCACGGATCAACAAGTATCCATAACTTGATCCGTTTCTTTTACCAAGTCCCCAAGTACGCACAATGTGACCTAATTCGGCTTCTCGGATCAACAACCACCAATTATTTGACTCCGTTCGACTTCACGAATCATTAAGGCTTGTATTTGAACCCAATTGACTTCTCGGATAAACAAGTCTTTCAATTGACCCAATTCGGCTTCACGGATCAACAAGTATCCATAACTTGATCCGTTTGTTTTACCAAGTCACCAAGTATGCACAATATGACCCAATTCGCCTTATCGGATCAACAAGCACCAACTATTTGACTCCGTTCGACTTCACGAATCATTAAGGCTTGTATTTGAACCCAATTGACTTCTCAGATCAACAAGTCTTTCAGTTGACCCAATTCGGCTTCACGGATCAACAAGTATCCATAACTTGATCCGTTTGATTTACCAAGTCACCAAGTACGCACAATGTGACCCAATATGCCTTCTGGGATCAACAAGCACCAACTATTTGACTCTGTTCGACTTCACGAATCATTAAGGCTTGTATTTGAACCCAATTGACTTCTCGGATCAACAAGTCTTTCAATTGACCCAATTCGGCTTCTAGGATCAACATGTATCCATAACTTGATCCGTTTCTTTTACCAAGTCACCAAGTACGCACAATGTGACCTAATTCGGCTTCTCGGATCAACAACCACCAACTATTTGACTCCGTTCGACTTCACGAATCATTAAGGCTTGTATTTGAACCCAATTGACTTCTCGGATCAACAAGTCATTCAATTGACCCAATTCGGCTTCTCGGATCAACAAGTATCCATAACTTGATCCGTTTCTTTTACCAAGTCACCAAGTACGCACAATGTGACCTAATTCGGCTTCTCGGATCAACAACCACCAACTATTTGACTCCGTTCGACTTCACGAATCATTAAGGCTTGTATTTGAACCCAATTGACTTCTCAGATCAACAAGTCTTTCAATTGACCCAATTCGGCTTCACGGATCAACAAGTATCCATAACTTGATCCGTTTCTTTTACCAAGTCACCAAGTACGCACAATGTGACCTAATTCGGCTTCTCGGATCAACAGCCACCAATTATTTGACTCCGTTCGACTTCACGAATCATTAAGGCTTGTATTTGAACCCAATTGACTTCTCGGATAAACAAGTCTTTCAATTGACCCAATTCGGCTTCACGGATCAACAAGTATCCATAACTTGATCCGTTTGTTTTACCAAGTCACCAAGTACGCACAATGTGACCCAATTCGCCTTATCGGATCAACAAGCACCAACTATTTGACTCCGTTCGACTTCACGAATCATTAAGGCTTGTATTTGAACCTAATTGACTTCTCAGATCAACAAGTCTTTCAATTGACCAAATTCGGCTTCACGGATCAACAAGTATCCATAACTTGATCCGTTTCTTTTACCAAGTCACCAAATACGCACAATGTGACCCAATATGCCTTCTCGGATCAACAAGCACCAATTATTTGACTCCGTTCGACTTCACGAATCATTAAGGCTTGTATTTGAACCCAATTAACTTCTTGGATCAACAAGTCTTTCAATTGACCCAATTCGGCTTCTCGGATCAACAAGTATCCATAACTTGATCCGTTTCTTTTACCAAGTGACCAAGTACGCACAATGTGACCTAATTCGGCTTCTCGGATCAACAAGCACCAACTGTTTGACTCCGTTCGACTTCACGAATCATTAAGGCTTGTATTTGACCACAATTGGCTTCTCAGATCAACAAGTCTTTCAATTGACCCAATTCGGTTCACGGATCAACAAGTATCCATAACTTGATCCGTTTGTTTTACCAAGTCACCAAGTACGCACAATGTGACCCAATATGCCTTTTAG
Organism: Ajuga chamaepitys; assembly: GCA_958295605.1. NCBI lineage: Eukaryota > Viridiplantae > Streptophyta > Magnoliopsida > Lamiales > Lamiaceae > Ajuga > Ajuga chamaepitys. Next base: position 26,916,924 of record OY282507.1, read on the forward strand.
GGTCAAAAAGCACCAACTATTTGACTCCGTTCGACTTCACGAATCATTAAGGCTTGTATTTAAACACAATTGACTTCTCGGATCAACAAGTCTTTCAATTGACCCAATTCGGCTTCACGGATCAACAAGTATCCATAACTTGATCCGTTTCTTTTAGCAAGTCACCAAGTACGCACAATGTGACCTAATTCGGCTTCTCGGATCAACAAGCACCAACTATTTGACTCCGTTCGACTTCACGAATCATTAAGGCTTGTATTTGACCACAATTGGCTTCTCAGATCAACAAGTCTTTCAATTGACCCAATTCGGTTCACGGATCAACAAGTATCCATAACTTGATCCGTTTGTTTTACCAAGATCACCAAGTACGCACAATGTGACCCAATATGCCTTCTAGGGTCAAAAAACACCAACTATTTGACTCCGTTCGACTTCACGAATCATTAAGGCTTGTATTTAAACACAATTGACTTCTCGGATCAACAAGTCTTTCAATTGACCCAATTCGGCTTCACGGATCAACAAGTATCCATAACTTGATCCGTTTCTTTTACCAAGTCACCAAGTACGCACAATGTGACCTAATTCGGCTTCTCGGATAAACAAGCACCAACTATTTGACTCCGTTCGACCTTTCGAATCATTAAGGCTTGTATTTGACCACAATTGACTTCTCGGATCAACAAGTCTTTCAATTGACCCAATTCGGCTTCACGGATCAACAAGTATCCATAACTTGATCCGTTTGTTTTACCAAGTCACCAAGTACGCACAATATGACCCAATATGCCTTCTCGGATCAACAAGCACCAACTATTTGACTCCGTTCGACTTCACGAATCATTAAGGCTTGTATTTGAACCCAATTGACTTCTCAGATCAACAAGTCTTTCAGTTGACCCAATTCGGCTTCACGGATCAACAAGTATCCATAACTTGATCCGTTTGATTTACCAAGTCACCAAGTACGCACAATGTGACCCAATATGCTTTCTGGGATCAACAAGCACCAACTATTTGACTCCGTTCGACTTCACAAATCATTAAGGCTTGTATTTGAACCCAATTGACTTCTCGGATCAACAAGTCTTTCAATTGACCCAATTCGGCTTCTAGGATCAACATGTATCCATAACTTGATCCGTTTCTTTTACCAAGTCACCAAGTACGCACAATGTGACCTAATTCGGCTTCTCGGATCAACAACCACCAACTATTTGACTCCGTTCGACTTCACGAATCATTAAGGCTTGTATTTGAACCCAATTGACTTCTCGGATCAACAAGTCTTTCAATTGACCCAATTCGGCTTCTCGGATCAACAAGTATCCATAACTTGATCCGTTTCTTTTACCAAGTCACCAAGTACGCACAATGTGACCTAATTCGGCTTCTCGGATCAACAACCACCAACTATTTGACTCCGTTCGACTTCACTAATCATTAAGGCTTGTATTTGAACCCAATTGACTTCTCAGATCAACAAGTCTTTCAATTGACCCAATTCGGCTTCACGGATCAACAAGTATCCATAACTTGATCCGTTTCTTTTACCAAGTCCCCAAGTACGCACAATGTGACCTAATTCGGCTTCTCGGATCAACAACCACCAATTATTTGACTCCGTTCGACTTCACGAATCATTAAGGCTTGTATTTGAACCCAATTGACTTCTCGGATAAACAAGTCTTTCAATTGACCCAATTCGGCTTCACGGATCAACAAGTATCCATAACTTGATCCGTTTGTTTTACCAAGTCACCAAGTATGCACAATATGACCCAATTCGCCTTATCGGATCAACAAGCACCAACTATTTGACTCCGTTCGACTTCACGAATCATTAAGGCTTGTATTTGAACCCAATTGACTTCTCAGATCAACAAGTCTTTCAGTTGACCCAATTCGGCTTCACGGATCAACAAGTATCCGTAACTTGATCCGTTTGATTTACCAAGTCACCAAGTACGCACAATGTGACCCAATATGCCTTCTGGGATCAACAAGCACCAACTATTTGACTCTGTTCGACTTCACGAATCATTAAGGCTTGTATTTGAACCCAATTGACTTCTCGGATCAACAAGTCTTTCAATTGACCCAATTCGGCTTCTAGGATCAACATGTATCCATAACTTGATCCGTTTCTTTTACCAAGTCACCAAGTACGCACAATGTGACCTAATTCGGCTTCTCGGATCAACAACCACCAACTATTTGACTCCGTTCGACTTCACGAATCATTAAGGCTTGTATTTGAACCCAATTGACTTCTCGGATCAACAAGTCTTTCAATTGACCCAATTCGGCTTCTCGGATCAACAAGTATCCATAACTTGATCCGTTTCTTTTACCAAGTCACCAAGTACGCACAATGTGACCTAATTCGGCTTCTCGGATCAACAACCACCAACTATTTGACTCCGTTCGACTTCACGAATCATTAAGGCTTGTATTTGAACCCAATTGACTTCTCAGATAAACAAGTCTTTCAATTGACCCAATTCGGCTTCACGGATCAACAAGTATCCATAACTTGATCCGTTTGTTTTACCAAGTCACCAAGTACGCACAATGTGACCCAATTCGCCTTATCGGATCAACAAGCACCAACTATTTGACTCCGTTCGACTTCACGAATCATTAAGGCTTGTATTTGAACCTAATTGACTTCTCAGATCAACAAGTCTTTCAATTGACCCAATTCGGCTTCACGGATCAACAAGTATCCATAACTTGATCCGTTTCTTTTACCAAGTCACCAAATACGCACAATGTGACCCAATATGCCTTCTCGGATCAACAAGCACCAATTATTTGCCTCCGTTCGACTTCACGAATCATTAAGGCTTGTATTTGAACCCAATTAACTTCTTGGATCAACAAGTCTTTCAATTGACCCAATTCGGCTTCTCGGATCAACAAGTATCCATAACTTGATCCGTTTCTTTTACCAAGTGACCAAGTACGCACAATGTGACCTAATTCGGCTTCTCGGATCAACAAGCACCAACTATTTGACTCCGTTCGACTTCACGAATCATTAAGGCTTGTATTTGAACCCAATTGACTTCTCAGATCAACAAGTCTTTCAGTTGACCCAATTCGGCTTCACGGATCAACAAGTATCCATAACTTGATCCGTTTGATTTACCAAGTCACCAAGTACGCACAATGTGACCCAATATGCTTTCTGGGATCAACAAGCACCAACTATTTGACTCCGTTCGACTTCACAAATCATTAAGGCTTGTATTTGAACCCAATTGACTTCTCGGATCAACAAGTCTTTCAATTGACCCAATTCGGCTTCTAGGATCAACATGTATCCATAACTTGATCCGTTTCTTTTACCAAGTCACCAAGTACGCACAATGTGACCTAATTCGGCTTCTCGGATCAACAACCACCAACTATTTGACTCCGTTCGACTTCACGAATCATTAAGGCTTGTATTTGAACCCAATTGACTTCTCGGATCAACAAGTCTTTCAATTGACCCAATTCGGCTTCTCGGATCAACAAGTATCCATAACTTGATCCGTTTCTTTTACCAAGTCACCAAGTACGCACAATGTGACCTAATTCGGCTTCTCGGATCAACAACCACCAACTATTTGACTCTGTTCGACTTCACTAATCATTAAGGCTTGTATTTGAACCCAATTGACTTCTCAGATCAACAAGTCTTTCAATTGACCCAATTCGGCTTCACGGATCAACAAGTATCCATAACTTGATCCGTTTCTTTTACCAAGTCCCCAAGTACGCACAATGTGACCTAATTCGGCTTCTCGGATCAACAACCACCAATTATTTGACTCCGTTCGACTTCACGAATCATTAAGGCTTGTATTTGAACCCAATTGACTTCTCGGATAAACAAGTCTTTCAATTGACCCAATTCGGCTTCACGGATCAACAAGTATCCATAACTTGATCCGTTTGTTTCACCAAGTCACCAAGTACGCACAATATGACCCAATTTGCCTTATCGGATCAACAAGCACCAACTATTTGACTCCGTTCGACTTCACGAATCATTAAGGCTTGTATTTGAACCCAATTGACTTCTCAGATCAACAAGTCTTTCAGTTGACCCAATTCGGCTTCACGGATCAACAAGTATCCATAACTTGATCCGTTTGATTTACCAAGTCACCAAGTACGCACAATGTGACCCAATATGCCTTCTGGGATCAACAAGCACCAACTATTTGACTCCGTTCGACTTCACGAATCATTAAGGCTTGTATTTGAACCCAATTGACTTCTCGGATCAACAAGTCTTTCAGTTGACCCAATTCGGCTTCTCGGATCAACATGTATCCATAACTTGATCCGTTTCTTTTACCAAGTCCCCAAGTACGCACAATGTGACCTAATTCGGCTTCTCGGATCAACAACCACCAATTATTTGACTCCGTTCGACTTCACGAATCATTAAGGCTTGTATTTGAACCCAATTGACTTCTCGGATAAACAAGTCTTTCAATTGACCCAATTCGGCTTCACGGATCAACAAGTACCCATAACTTGATCCGTTTGTTTCACCAAGTCACCAAGTACGCACAATATGACCCAATTTGCCTTATCGGATCAACAAGCACCAACTATTTGACTCCGTTCGACTTCACGAATCATTAAGGCTTGTATTTGAACCCAATTGACTTCTCAGATCAACAAGTCTTTCAGTTGACCCAATTCGGCTTCACGGATCAACAAGTATCCATAACTTGATCCGTTTGATTTACCAAGTCACCAAGTACGCACAATGTGACCCAATATGCCTTCTGGGATCAACAAGCACCAACTATTTGACTCCGTTCGACTTCACGAATCATTAAGGCTTGTATTTGAACCCAATTGACTTCTCGGATCAACAAGTCTTTCAATTGACCCAATTCGGCTTCTAGGATCAACATGTATCCATAACTTGATCCGTTTCTTTTACCAAGTCACCAAGTACGCACAATGTGACCTAATTCGGCTTCTCGGATCAACAACCACCAACTATTTGACTCCGTTCGACTTCACGAATCATTAAGGCTTGTATTTGAACCCAATTGACTTCTCGGATCAACAAGTCTTTCAATTGACCCAATTCGGCTTCTCGGATCAACAAGTATCCATAACTTGATCCGTTTCTTTTACCAAGTCACCAAGTACGTACAATGTGACCTAATTCGGCTTCTCGGATCAACAACCACCAACTATTTGACTCCGTTCGACTTCACGAATCATTAAGGCTTGTATTTGAACCCAATTGACTTCTCAGATAAACAAGTCTTTCAATTGACCCAATTCGGCTTCACGGATCAACAAGTATCCATAACTTGATCTGTTTGTTTTACCAAGTCACCAAGTACGCACAATGTGACCCAATTCGCCTTATCGGATCAACAAGCACCAACTATTTGACTCCGTTCGACTTCACGAATCATTAAGGCTTGTATTTGAACCTAATTGACTTCTCAGATCAACAAGTCTTTCAATTGACCCAATTCGGCTTCACGGATCAACAAGTATCCATAACTTGATCCGTTTCTTTTACCAAGTCACCAAATACGCACAATGTGACCCAATATGCCTTCTCGGATCAACAAGCACCAATTATTTGACTCCGTTCGACTTCACGAATCATTAAGGCTTGTATTTGAACCCAATTAACTTCTTGGATCAACAAGTCTTTCAATTGACCCAATTCGGCTTCTCGGATCAACAAGTATCCATAACTTGATCCGTTTCTTTTACCAAGTGACCAAGTACGCACAATGTGACCTAATTCGGCTTCTCGGATCAACAAGCACCAACTGTTTGACTCCGTTCGACTTCACGAATCATTAAGGCTTGTATTTGACCACAATTGGCTTCTCAGATCAACAAGTCTTTCAATTGACCCAATTCGGTTCACGGATCAACAAGTATCCATAACTTGATCCGTTTGTTTTACCAAGTCACCAAGTACGCACAATGTGACCCAATATGCCTTCTAGGGTCAAAAAGCACCAACTATTTGACTCCGTTCGACTTCACGAATCATTAAGGCTTGTATTTAAACACAATTGACTTCTCGGATCAACAAGTCTTTCAATTGACCCAATTATGCTTCACGGATCAACAAGTATCCATAACTTGATCCGTTTCTTTTAGCAAGTCACCAAGTACGCACAATGTGACCTAATTCGGCTTCTCGGATAAACAAGCACCAACTATTTGACTCCGTTCGACCTTTCGAATCATTAAGGCTTGTATTTGACCACAATTGACTTCTCGGATCAACAAGTCTTTCAATTGACCCAATTCGGCTTCTCGGATCAACAAGTATCCATAACTTGATCCGTTTCTTTTACCAAGTCACCAAGTACGCACAATGTCACCTAATTCGGCTTCTCGGATCAACAACCACCAACTATTTGACTCCGTTCGACTTCACGAATCATTAAGGCTTGTATTTGAACCCAATTGACTTCTCAGATCAACAAGTCTTTCAATTGACCCAATTCGGCTTCACGGATCAACAAGTATCCATAACTTGATCCGTTTCTTTTACCAAGTCCCCAAGTACGCACAATGTGACCTAATTCGGCTTCTCGGATCAACAACCACCAATTATTTGACTCCGTTCGACTTCACGAATCATTAAGGCTTGTATTTGAACCTAATTGACTTCTCAGATCAACAAGTCTTTCAATTGACCCAATTCGGCTTCACGGATCAACAAGAATCCATAACTTGATCCGTTTCTTTTACCAAGTCACCAAGTACGCACAATGTGACCCAATATGCCTTCTCGGATCAACAAGCACCAATTATTTGACTCCGTTCGACTTCACGAATCATTAAGGCTTGTATTTGAACCCAATTAACTTCTTGGATCAACAAGTCTTTCAATTGACCCAATTCGGCTTCTAGGATCAACATGTATCCATAACATGATCCGTTTCTTTTACCAAGTCACCAAGTACGCACAATGTGACCTAATTCGGCTTCTCGGATCAACAACCACCAACTATTTGACTCCGTTCGACTTCACGAATCATTAAGGCTTGTATTTGAACCCAATTGACTTCTCAGATCAACAAGTCTTTCAATTGACCCAATTCGGCTTCTCGGATCAACAAGTATCCATAACTTGATCCGTTTCTTTTACCAAGTCACCAAGTACGCACAATGTGACCTAATTCGGCTTCTCGGATCAACAACCACCAACTATTTGACTCCGTTCGACTTCACGAATCATTAAGGCTTGTATTTGAACCCTATTGACTTCTCAGATCAACAAGTCTTTCAATTGACCCAATTCGGCTTCACGGATCAACAAGTATCCATAACTTGATCCGTTTCTTTTACCAAGTCCCCAAGTACGTACAATGTGACCTAATTCGGCTTCTCGGATCAACAACCACCAATTATTTGACTCCGTTCGACTTCACGAATCATTAAGGCTTGTATTTGAACCCAATTGACTTCTCGGATAAACAAGTCTTTCAATTGACCCAATTCGGCTTCACGGATCAACAAGTATCCATAACTTGATCCGTTTGTTTTACCAAGTCACCAAGTACGCACAATATGACCCAATTCGCCTTATCGGATCAACAAGCACCAACTATTTGACTCCGTTCGACTTCACGAATCATTAAGGCTTGTATTTGAACCCAATTGACTTCTCAGATCAACAAGTCTTTCAGTTGACCCAATTCGGCTTCACGGATCAACAAGTATCCATAACTTGATCCGTTTGATTTACCAAGTCACCAAGTATGCACAATGTGACCCAATATGCCTTCTGGGATCAACAAGCACCAACTATTTGACTCCGTTCGACTTCACGAATCATTAAGGCTTGTATTTGAACCCAATTGACTTCTCGGATCAACAAGTCTTTCAATTGACCCAATTCGGCTTCACGGATCAACAAGTATCCATAACTTGATCCGTTTCTTTTACCAAGTCCCCAAGTACGCACAATGTGACCTAATTCGGCTTCTCGGATCAACAACCACCAATTATTTGACTCCGTTCGACTTCACGAATCATTAAGGCTTGTATTTGAACCTAATTGACTTCTCAGATCAACAAGTCTTTCAATTGACCCAATTCGGCTTCACGGATCAACAAGAATCCATAACTTGATCCGTTTCTTTTACCAAGTCACCAAGTACGCACAATGTGACCCAATATGCCTTCTCGGATCAACAAGCACCAATTATTTGACTCCGTTCGACTTCACGAATCATTAAGGCTTGTATTTGAACCCAATTAACTTCTTGGATCAACAAGTCTTTCAATTGACCCAATTCGGCTTCTAGGATCAACATGTATCCATAACATGATCCGTTTCTTTTACCAAGTCACCAAGTACGCACAATGTGACCTAATTCGGCTTCTCGGATCAACAACCACCAACTATTTGACTCCGTTCGACTTCACGAATCATTAAGGCTTGTATTTGAACCCAATTGACTTCTCAGATCAACAAGTCTTTCAATTGACCCAATTCGGCTTCTCGGATCAACAAGTATCCATAACTTGATCCGTTTCTTTTACCAAGTCACCAAGTACGCACAATGTGACCTAATTCGGCTTCTCGGATCAACAACCACCAACTATTTGACTCCGTTCGACTTCACGAATCATTAAGGCTTGTATTTGAACCCAATTGACTTCTCAGATCAACAAGTCTTTCAATTGACCCAATTCGGCTTCACGGATCAACAAGTATCCATAACTTGATCCGTTTCTTTTACCAAGTCCCCAAGTACGCACAATGTGACCTAATTCGGCTTCTCGGATCAACAACCACCAATTATTTGACTCCGTTCGACTTCACGAATCATTAAGGCTTGTATTTGAACCCAATTGACTTCTCGGATAAACAAGTCTTTCAATTGACCCAATTCGGCTTCACGGATCAACAAGTATCCATAACTTGATCCGTTTGTTTTACCAAGTCACCAAGTACGCACAATATGACCCAATTCGCCTTATCGGATCAACAAGCACCAACTATTTGACTCCGTTCGACTTCACGAATCATTAAGGCTTGTATTTGAACCCAATTGACTTCTCAGATCAACAAGTCTTTCAGTTGACCCAATTCGGCTTCACGGATCAACAAGTATCCATAACTTGATCCGTTTGATTTACCAAGTCACCAAGTATGCACAATGTGACCCAATATGCCTTCTGGGATCAACAAGCACCAACTATTTGACTCCGTTCGACTTCACGAATCATTAAGGCTTGTCTTTGAACCCAATTGACTTCTCGGATCAACAAGTCTTTCAATTGACCCAATTCGGCTTCACGGATCAACAAGTACCCATAACTTGATCCGTTTCTTTTACCAAGTCCCCAAGTACGCACAATGTGACCTAATTCGGCTTCTCGGATCAACAACCACCAATTATTTGACTCCGTTCGACTTCACGAATCATTAAGGCTTGTATTTGAACCTAATTGACTTCTCAGATCAACAAGTCTTTCAATTGACCCAATTCGGCTTCACGGATCAACAAGAATCCATAACTTGATCCGTTTCTTTTACCAAGTCACCAAGTACGCACAATGTGACCCAATATGCCTTCTCGGATCAACAAGCACCAATTATTTGACTCCGTTCGACTTCACGAATCATTAAGGCTTGTATTTGAACCCAATTAACTTCTTGGATCAACAAGTCTTTCAATTGACCCAATTCGGCTTCTAGGATCAACATGTATCCATAACATGATCCGTTTCTTTTACCAAGTCACCAAGTACGCACAATGTGACCTAATTCGGCTTCTCGGATCAACAACCACCAACTATTTGACTCCGTTCGACTTCACGAATCATTAAGGCTTGTATTTGAACCCAATTGACTTCTCAGATCAACAAGTCTTTCAATTGACCCAATTCGGCTTCTCGGATCAACAAGTATCCATAACTTGATCCGTTTCTTTTACCAAGTCACCAAGTACGCACAATGTGACCTAATTCGGCTTCTCGGATCAACAACCACCAACTATTTGACTCCGTTCGACTTCACGAATCATTAAGGCTTGTATTTGAACCCAATTGACTTCTCAGATCAACAAGTCTTTCAATTGACCCAATTCGGCTTCACGGATCAACAAGTATCCATAACTTGATCCGTTTCTTTTACCAAGTCCCCAAGTACGCACAATGTGACCTAATTCGGCTTCTCGGATCAACAACCACCAATTATTTGACTCCGTTCGACTTCACGAATCATTAAGGCTTGTATTTGAACCCAATTGACTTCTCGGATAAACAAGTCTTTCAATTGACACAATTCGGCTTCACGGATCAACAAGTATCCATAACTTGATCCGTTTGTTTTACCAAGTCACCAAGTACGCACAATATGACCCAATTCGCCTTATCGGATCAACAAGCACCAACTATTTGACTCCGTTCGACTTCACGAATCATTAAGGCTTGTATTTGAACCCAATTGACTTCTCAGATCAACAAGTCTTTCAGTTGACCCAATTCGGCTTCACGGATCAACAAGTATCCATAACTTGATCCGTTTGATTTACCAAGTCACCAAGTATGCACAATGTGACCCAATATGCCTTCTGGGATCAACAAGCACCAACTATTTGACTCCGTTCGACTTCACGAATCATTAAGGCTTGTATTTGAACCCAATTGACTTCTCGGATCAACAAGTCTTTCAATTGACCCAATTCGGCTTCTAGGATCAACATGTATCCATAACTTGATCCGTTTCTTTTACCAAGTCACCAAGTACGCACAATGTGACCTAATTCGGCTTCTCGGATCAACAACCACCAACTATTTGACTCCGTTCGACTTCACGAATCATTAAGGCTTGTATTTGAACCCAATTGACTTCTCGGATCAACAAGTCTTTCAATTGACCCAATTCGGCTTCTCGGATCAACAAGTATCCATAACTTGATCCGTTTCTTTTACCAAGTCACCAAGTACGCACAATGTGACCTAATTCGGCTTCTCGGATCAACAACCACCAACTATTTGACTCCGTTCGACTTCACGAATCATTAAGGCTTGTATTTGAACCCAATTGACTTCTCAGATCAACAAGTCTTTCAATTGACCCAATTCGGCTTCACGGATCAACAAGTATCCATAACTTGATCCGTTTGTTTTACCAAGTCACCAAGTACGCACAATATGACCCAATTCGCCTTATCGGATCAACAAGCACCAACTATTTGACTCCGTTCGACTTCACGAATCATTAAGACTTGTATTTGAACCCAATTGACTTCTCAGATCAACAAGTCTTTCAGTTGACCCAATTCGGCTTCACGGATCAACAAGTATCCATAACTTGATCCGTTTGATTTACCAAGTCACCAAGTACGCACAATGTGACCCAATATGCCTTCTGGGATCAACAAGCACCAACTATTTGACTCCGTTCGACTTCACGAATCATTAAGGCTTGTATTTGAACCCAATTGACTTCTCGGATCAACAAGTGTTTCAATTGACCCAATTCGGCTTCTAGGATCAACATGTATCCATAACTTGATCCGTTTCTTTTACCAAGTCACCAAGTACGCACAATGTGACCTAATTCGGCTTCTCGGATCAACAACCACCAACTATTTGACTCCGTTCGACTTCACGAATCATTAAGGCTTGTATTTGAACCCAATTGACTTCTCGGATCAACAAGTCTTTCAATTGACCCAATTCGGCTTCTCGGATCAACAAGTATCCATAACTTGATCCGTTTCTTTTACCAAGTCACCAAGTACGCACAATGTGACCTAATTCGGCTTCTCGGATCAACAACCACCAACTATTTGACTCCGTTCGACTTCACGAATCATTAAGGCTTGTATTTAAACCCAATTGACTTCTCAGATCAACAAGTCTTTCAGTTGACCCAATTCGGCTTCACGGATCAACAAGTATCCATAACTTGATCCGTTTGATTTACCAAGTCACCAAGTATGCACAATGTGACCCAATATGCCTTCTGGGATCAACAAGCACCAACTATTTGACTCCGTTCGACTTCACGAATCATTAAGGCTTGTATTTGAACCCAATTGACTTCTCGGATCAACAAGTCTTTCAATTGACCCAATTCGGCTTCACGGATCAACAAGTATCCATAACTTGATCCGTTTCTTTTACCAAGTCCCCAAGTACGCACAATGTGACCTAATTCGGCTTCTCGGATCAACAACCACCAATTATTTGACTCCGTTCGACTTCACGAATCATTAAGGCTTGTATTTGAACCTAATTGACTTCTCAGATCAACAAGTCTTTCAATTGACCCAATTCGGCTTCACGGATCAACAAGAATCCATAACTTGATCCGTTTCTTTTACCAAGTCACCAAGTACGCACAATGTGACCCAATATGCCTTCTCGGATCAACAAGCACCAATTATTTGACTCCGTTCGACTTCACGAATCATTAAGGCTTGTATTTGAACCCAATTAACTTCTTGGATCAACAAGTCTTTCAATTGACCCAATTCGGCTTCTAGGATCAACATGTATCCATAACATGATCCGTTTCTTTTACCAAGTCACCAAGTACGCACAATGTGACCTAATTCGGCTTCTCGGATCAACAACCACCAACTATTTGACTCCGTTCGACTTCACGAATCATTAAGGCTTGTATTTGAACCCAATTGACTTCTCAGATCAACAAGTCTTTCAATTGACCCAATTCGGCTTCTCGGATCAACAAGTATCCATAACTTGATCCGTTTCTTTTACCAAGTCACCAAGTACGCACAATGTGACCTAATTCGGCTTCTCGGATCAACAACCACCAACTATTTGACTCCGTTCGACTTCACGAATCATTAAGGCTTGTATTTGAACCCAATTGACTTCTCAGATCAACAAGTCTTTCAATTGACCCAATTCGGCTTCACGGATCAACAAGTATCCATAACTTGATCCGTTTCTTTTACCAAGTCCCCAAGTACGCACAATGTGACCTAATTCGGCTTCTCGGATCAACAACCACCAATTATTTGACTCCGTTCGACTTCACGAATCATTAAGGCTTGTATTTGAACCCAATTGACTTCTCGGATAAACAAGTCTTTCAATTGACCCAATTCGGCTTCACGGATCAACAAGTATCCATAACTTGATCCGTTTGTTTTACCAAGTCACCAAGTACGCACAATATGACCCAATTCGCCTTATCGGATCAACAAGCACCAACTATTTGACTCCGTTCGACTTCACGAATCATTAAGGCTTGTATTTGAACCCAATTGACTTCTCAGATCAACAAGTCTTTCAGTTGACCCAATTCGGCTTCACGGATCAACAAGTATCCATAACTTGATCCGTTTGATTTACCAAGTCACCAAGTATGCACAATGTGACCCAATATGCCTTCTGGGATCAACAAGCACCAACTATTTGACTCCGTTCGACTTCACGAATCATTAAGGCTTGTATTTGAACCCAATTGACTTCTCGGATCAACAAGTCTTTCAATTGACACAATTCGGCTTCACGGATCAACAAGTATCCATAACTTGATCCGTTTCTTTTACCAAGTCCCCAAGTACGCACAATGTGACCTAATTCGGCTTCTCGGATCAACAACCACCAATTATTTGACTCCGTTCGACTTCACGAATCATTAAGGCTTGTATTTGAACCTAATTGACTTCTCAGATCAACAAGTCTTTCAATTGACCCAATTCGGCTTCACGGATCAACAAGAATCCATAACTTGATCCGTTTCTTTTACCAAGTCACCAAGTACGCACAATGTGACCCAATATGCCTTCTCGGATCAACAAGCACCAATTATTTGACTCCGTTCGACTTCACGAATCATTAAGGCTTGTATTTGAACCCAATTAACTTCTTGGATCAACAAGTCTTTCAATTGACCCAATTCGGCTTCTAGGATCAACATGTATCCATAACATGATCCGTTTCTTTTACCAAGTCACCAAGTACGCACAATGTGACCTAATTCGGCTTCTCGGATCAACAACCACCAACTATTTGACTCCGTTCGACTTCACGAATCATTAAGGCTTGTATTTGAACCCAATTGACTTCTCAGATCAACAAGTCTTTCAATTGACCCAATTCGGCTTCTCGGATCAACAAGTATCCATAACTTGATCCGTTTCTTTTACCAAGTCACCAAGTACGCACAATGTGACCTAATTCGGCTTCTCGGATCAACAACCACCAACTATTTGACTCCGTTCGACTTCACGAATCATTAAGGCTTGTATTTGAACCCAATTGACTTCTCAGATCAACAAGTCTTTCAATTGACCCAATTCGGCTTCACGGATCAACAAGTATCCATAACTTGATCCGTTTCTTTTACCAAGTCCCCAAGTACGCACAATGTGACCTAATTCGGCTTCTCGGATCAACAACCACCAATTATTTGACTCCGTTCGACTTCACGAATCATTAAGGCTTGTATTTGAACCCAATTGACTTCTCGGATAAACAAGTCTTTCAATTGACACAATTCGGCTTCACGGATCAACAAGTATCCATAACTTGATCCGTTTGTTTTACCAAGTCACCAAGTACGCACAATATGACCCAATTCGCCTTATCGGATCAACAAGCACCAACTATTTGACTCCGTTCGACTTCACGAATCATTAAGGCTTGTATTTGAACCCAATTGACTTCTCAGATCAACAAGTCTTTCAGTTGACCCAATTCGGCTTCACGGATCAACAAGTATCCATAACTTGATCCGTTTGATTTACCAAGTCACCAAGTATGCACAATGTGACCCAATATGCCTTCTGGGATCAACAAGCACCAACTATTTGACTCCGTTCGACTTCACGAATCATTAAGGCTTGTATTTGAACCCAATTGACTTCTCGGATCAACAAGTCTTTCAATTGACCCAATTCGGCTTCTAGGATCAACATGTATCCATAACTTGATCCGTTTCTTTTACCAAGTCACCAAGTACGCACAATGTGACCTAATTCGGCTTCTCGGATCAACAACCACCAACTATTTGACTCCGTTCGACTTCACGAATCATTAAGGCTTGTATTTGAACCCAATTGACTTCTCGGATCAACAAGTCTTTCAATTGACCCAATTCGGCTTCTCGGATCAACAAGTATCCATAACTTGATCCGTTTCTTTTACCAAGTCACCAAGTACGCACAATGTGACCTAATTCGGCTTCTCGGATCAACAACCACCAACTATTTGACTCCGTTCGACTTCACGAATCATTAAGGCTTGTATTTGAACCCAATTGACTTCTCAGATCAACAAGTCTTTCAATTGACCCAATTCGGCTTCACGGATCAACAAGTATCCATAACTTGATCCGTTTGTTTTACCAAGTCACCAAGTACGCACAATATGACCCAATTCGCCTTATCGGATCAACAAGCACCAACTATTTGACTCCGTTCGACTTCACGAATCATTAAGACTTGTATTTGAACCCAATTGACTTCTCAGATCAACAAGTCTTTCAGTTGACCCAATTCGGCTTCACGGATCAACAAGTATCCATAACTTGATCCGTTTGATTTACCAAGTCACCAAGTACGCACAATGTGACCCAATATGCCTTCTGGGATCAACAAGCACCAACTATTTGACTCCGTTCGACTTCACGAATCATTAAGGCTTGTATTTGAACCCAATTGACTTCTCGGATCAACAAGTGTTTCAATTGACCCAATTCGGCTTCTAGGATCAACATGTATCCATAACTTGATCCGTTTCTTTTACCAAGTCACCAAGTACGCACAATGTGACCTAATTCGGCTTCTCGGATCAACAACCACCAACTATTTGACTCCGTTCGACTTCACGAATCATTAAGGCTTGTATTTGAACCCAATTGACTTCTCGGATCAACAAGTCTTTCAATTGACCCAATTCGGCTTCTCGGATCAACAAGTATCCATAACTTGATCCGTTTCTTTTACCAAGTCACCAAGTACGCACAATGTGACCTAATTCGGCTTCTCGGATCAACAACCACCAACTATTTGACTCCGTTCGACTTCACGAATCATTAAGGCTTGTATTTGAACCCAATTGACTTCTCAGATCAACAAGTCTTTCAATTGACCCAATTCGGCTTCACGGATCAACAAGTATCCATAACTTGATCCGTTTCTTTTACCAAGACACCAAGTACGCACAATGTGACCTAATTCGGCTTCTCGGATCAACAACCACCAATTATTTGACTCCGTTCGACTTCACGAATCATTAAGGCTTGTATTTGAACCCAATTGACTTCTCGGATAAACAAGTCTTTCAATTGACCCAATTCGGCTTCACGGATCAACAAGTATCCATAACTTGATCCGTTTGTTTTACCAAGTCACCAAGTACGCACAATGTGACCCAATTCGCCTTATCGGATCAACAAGCACCAACTATTTGACTCCGTTCGACTTCACGAATCATTAAGGCTTGTATTTGAACCTAATTGACTTCTCAGATCAACAAGTCTTTCAATTGACCCAATTCGGCTTCACGGATCAACAAGGATCCATAACTTGATCCGTTTCTTTTACCAAGTCACCAAATACGCACAATGTGACCCAATATGCCTTCTCGGATCAACAAGCACCAATTATTTGACTCCGTTCGACTTCACGAATCATTAAGGCTTGTATTTGAACCCAATTAACTTCTTGGATCAACAAGTCTTTCAATTGACCCAATTCGGTTTCTCGGATCAACAAGTATCCATAACTTGATCCGTTTCTTTTACCAAGTGACCAAGTACGCACAATGTGACCTAATTCGGCTTCTCGGATCAACAAGCACCAACTGTTTGACTCCGTTCGACTTCACGAATCATTAAGGCTTGTATTTGACCACAATTGGCTTCTCAGATCAACAAGTCTTTCAATTGACCCAATTCGGTTCACGGATCAACAAGTATCCATAACTTGATCCGTTTGTTTTACCAAGTCACCAAGTACGCACAATGTGACCCAATATGCCTTCTAGGGTCAAAAAGCACCAACTATTTGACTCCGTTCGACTTCACGAATCATTAAGGCTTGTATTTAAACACAATTGACTTCTCGGATCAACAAGTCTTTCAATTGACCCAATTCGACTTCACGGATCAACAAGTATCCATAACTTGATCCGTTTCTTTTAGCAAGTCACCAAGTACGCACAATGTGACCTAATTCGGCTTCTCGGATAAACATGCACCAACTATTTGACTCCGTTCGACCTTTCGAATCATTAAGGCTTGTATTTGACCACAATTGACTTCTCGGATCAACAAGTCTTTCAATTGACCCAATTCGGCTTCACGGATCAATATGTATCCATAACTTGATCCATTTGTTTTACCAAGTCACCAAGTACGCACAATGTGACCCAATATGCCTTCTCGGATCAACAAGCACCAACTATTTGACTCCGTTCGACTTCACGAATCATTAAGGCTTGTATTTGAACCCAATTGACTTCTCAGATCAACAAGTCTTTCAATTGACCCAATTCGGCTTCACGGATCAACAAGTATCCATAACTTGATCCGTTTGATTTACCAAGTCACCAAGTACGCACAATGTGACCCAATATGCCTTCTGGGATCAACAAGCACCAACTATTTGACTCCGTTCGACTTCACGAATCATTAAGGCTTGTATTTGAACCCAATTGACTTCTCGGATCAACAAGTCTTTCAATTGACCCAATTCGGCTTCTAGGATCAACATGTATCCATAACTTGATCCGTTTCTTTTACCAAGTCACCAAGTACGCACAATGTGACCTAATTCGGCTTCTCGGATCAACAACCACCAACTATTTGACTCCGTTCGACTTCACGAATCATTAAGGCTTGTATTTGAACCCAATTGACTTCTTGGATCAACAAGTCTTTCAATTGACCCAATTCGGCTTCTCGGATCAACAAGTATCCATAACTTGATCCGTTTCTTTTACCAAGTGACCAAGTACGCACAATGTGACCTAATTCGGCTTCTCGGATCAACAAGCACCAACTGTTTGACTCCGTTCGACTTCACGAATCATTAAGGCTTGTATTTGACCACAATTGGCTTCTCAGATCAACAAGTCTTTCAATTGACCCAATTCGGTTCACGGATCAACAAGTATCCATAACTTGATCCGTTTGTTTTACCAAGTCACCAAGTACGCACAATGTGACCCAATATGCCTTCTAGGGTCAAAAAGCACCAACTATTTGACTCCGTTCGACTTCACGAATCATTAAGGCTTGTATTTAAACACAATTGACTTCTCGGATCAACAAGTCTTTCAATTGACCCAATTCGGCTTCACAGATCAACAAGTATCCATAACTTGATCCGTTTCTTTTAGCAAGTCACCAAGTACGCACAATGTGACCTAATTCGGCTTCTCGGATAAACAAGCACCAACTATTTGACTCCGTTCGACCTTTCGAATCATTAAGGCTTGTATTTGACCACAATTGACTTCTCGGATCAACAAGTCTTTCAATTGACCCAATTCGGCTTCACGGATCAATATGTATCCATAACTTGATCCGTTTGTTTTACCAAGTCACCAAGTACGCACAATGTGACCCAATATGCCTTCTCGGATCAACAAGCACCAACTATTTGACTCCGTTCGACTTCACGAATCATTAAGGCTTGTATTTGAACCCAATTGACTTCTCAGATCAACAAGTCTTTCAATTGACCCAATTCGGCTTCACGGATCAACAAGTATCCATAACCTGATCCGTTTGATTTACCAAGTCACCAAGTACGCACAATGTGACCCAATATGCCTTCTGGGATCAACAAGCACCAACTATTTGACTCCGTTCGACTTCACGAATTATTAAGGCTTGTATTTGAACCCAATTGACTTCTCGGATCAACAAGTCTTTCAATTGACCCAATTCGGCTTCTAGGATCAACATGTATCCATAACTTGATCCGTTTCTTTTACCAAGTCACCAAATACGCACAATGTGACCCAATATGCCTTCTCGGATCAACAAGCACCAATTATTTGACTCCGTTCGACTTCACGAATCATTAAGGCTTGTATTTGAACCCAATTAACTTCTTGGATCAACAAGTCTTTCAATTGACCCAATTCGGCTTCTCGGATCAACAAGTATCCATAACTTGATCCGTTTCTTTTACCAAGTGACCAAGTACGCACAATGTGACCTAATTCGGCTTCTCGGATCAACAAGCACCAACTGTTTGACTCCGTTCGACTTCACGAATCATTAAGGCTTGTATTTGACCACAATTGGCTTCTCAGATCAACAAGTCTTTCAATTGACCCAATTCGGTTCACGGATCAACAAGTATCCATAACTTGATCCGTTTGTTTTACCAAGTCACCAAGTACGCACAATGTGACCCAATATGCCTTCTAGGGTCAAAAAGCACCAACTATTTGACTCCGTTCGACTTCACGAATCATTAAGGCTTGTATTTAAACACAATTGACTTCTCGGATCAACAAGTCTTTCAATTGACCCAATTCGGCTTCACGGATCAACAAGTATCCATAACTTGATCCGTTTCTTTTAGCAAGTCACCAAGTACGCACAATGTGACCTAATTCGGCTTCTCGGATAAACAAGCACCAACTATTTGACTCCGTTCGACCTTTCGAATCATTAAGGCTTGTATTTGACCACAATTGACTTCTGGGATCAACAAGTCTTTCAATTGACCCAATTCGGCTTCTCGGATCAACAAGTATCCATAACTTGATCCGTTTCTTTTACCAAGTCACCAAGTACGCACAATGTGACCTAATTCGGCTTCTCGGATCAACAACCACCAACTATTTGACTCCGTTCGACTTCACGAATCATTAAGGCTTGTATTTGAACCCAATTGACTTCTCAGATCAACAAGTCTTTCAATTGACCCAATTCGGCTTCACGGATCAACAAGTATCCATAACTTGATCCGTTTCTTTTACCAAGTCCCCAAGTACGCACAATGTGACCTAATTCGGCTTCTCGGATCAACAACCACCAATTATTTGACTCCGTTCGACTTCACGAATCATTAAGGCTTGTATTTGAACCTAATTGACTTCTCAGATCAACAAGTCTTTCAATTGACCCAATTCGGCTTCACGGATCAACAAGTATCCATAACTTGATCCGTTTCTTTTACCAAGTCACCAAGTACGCACAATGTGACCCAATATGCCTTCTCGGATCAACAAGCACCAATTATTTGACTCCGTTCGACTTCACGAATCATTAAGGCTTGTATTTGAACCCAATTAACTTCTTGGATCAACAAGTCTTTCAATTGACCCAATTCGGCTTCTAGGATCAACATGTATCCATAACATGATCCGTTTCTTTTACCAAGTCACCAAGTACGCACAATGTGACCTAATTCGGCTTCTCGGATCAACAACCACCAACTATTTGACTCCGTTCGACTTCACGAATCATTAAGGCTTGTATTTGAACCCAATTGACTTCTCAGATCAACAAGTCTTTCAATTGACCCAATTCGGCTTCTCGGATCAACAAGTATCCATAACTTGATCCGTTTCTTTTACCAAGTCACCAAGTACGCACAATGTGACCTAATTCGGCTTCTCGGATCAACAACCACCAACTATTTGACTCCGTTCGACTTCACGAATCATTAAGGCTTGTATTTGAACCCAATTGACTTCTCAGATCAACAAGTCTTTCAATTGACCCAATTCGGCTTCACGGATCAACAAGTATCCATAACTTGATCCGTTTCTTTTACCAAGTCCCCAAGTACGCACAATGTGACCTAATTCGGCTTCTCGGATCAACAACCACCAATTATTTGACTCCGTTCGACTTCACGAATCATTAAGGCTTGTATTTGAACCCAATTGACTTCTCGGATAAACAAGTCTTTCAATTGACCCAATTCGGCTTCACGGATCAACAAGTATCCATAACTTGATCCGTTTGTTTTACCAAGTCACCAAGTACGCACAATATGACCCAATTCGCCTTATCGGATCAACAAGCACCAACTATTTGACTCCGTTCGACTTCACGAATCATTAAGGCTTGTATTTGACCACAATTGACTTCTCGGATCAACAAGTCTTTCAATTGACCCAATTCGGCTTCTCGGATCAACAAGTATCCATAACTTGATCCGTTTCTTTTACCAAGTCACCAAGTACGCACAATGTGACCTAATTCGGCTTCTCGGATTAACAACCACCAACTATTTGACTCCGTTCGACTTCACGAATCATTAAGGCTTGTATTTGAACCCAATTGACTTCTCGGATCAACAAGTGTTTCAATTGACCCAATTCGGCTTCACGGATCAACAAGTATCCATAACTTGATCCGTTTCTTTTACCAAGTCCCCAAGTACGCACAATGTGACCTAATTCGGCTTCTCGGATCAACAACCACCAATTATTTGACTCCGTTCGACTTCACGAATCATTAAGGCTTGTATTTGAACCTAATTGACTTCTCAGATCAACAAGTCTTTCAATTGACCCAATTCGGCTTCACGGATCAACAAGAATCCATAACTTGATCCGTTTCTTTTACCAAGTCACCAAGTACGCACAATGTGACCCAATATGCCTTCTCGGATCAACAAGCACCAATTATTTGACTCCGTTCGACTTCACGAATCATTAAGGCTTGTATTTGAACCCAATTAACTTCTTGGATCAACAAGTCTTTCAATTGACCCAATTCGGCTTCTAGGATCAACATGTATCCATAACATGATCCGTTTCTTTTACCAAGTCACCAAGTACGCACAATGTGACCTAATTCGGCTTCTCGGATCAACAACCACCAACTATTTGACTCCGTTCGACTTCACGAATCATTAAGGCTTGTATTTGAACCCAATTGACTTCTCAGATCAACAAGTCTTTCAATTGACCCAATTCGGCTTCTCGGATCAACAAGTATCCATAACTTGATCCGTTTCTTTTACCAAGTCACCAAGTACGCACAATGTGACCTAATTCGGCTTCTCGGATCAACAACCACCAACTATTTGACTCCGTTCGACTTCACGAATCATTAAGGCTTGTATTTGAACCCAATTGACTTCTCGGATCAACAAGTCTTTCAATTGACCCAATTCGGCTTCACGGATCAACAAGTATCCATAACTTGATCCGTTTCTTTTACCAAGTCCCCAAGTACGCACAATGTGACCTAATTCGGCTTCTCGGATCAACAACCACCAATTATTTGACTCCGTTCGACTTCACGAATCATTAAGGCTTGTATTTGAACCTAATTGACTTCTCGGATCAACAAGTCTTTCAATTGACCCAATTCGGCTTCACGGATCAACAAGTATCCATAACTTGATCCGTTTCTTTTAGCAAGTCACCAAGTACGCACAATGTGACCTAATTCGGCTTCTCGGATAAACAAGCACCAACTATTTGACTCCGTTCGACCTTTCGAATCATTAAGGCTTGTATTTGACCACAATTGACTTCTCGGATCAACAAGTCTTTCAATTGACCCAATTCGGCTTCTCGGATCAACAAGTATCCATAACTTGATCCGTTTCTTTTACCAAGTCACCAAGTACGCACAATGTGACCTAATTCGGCTTCTCGGATCAACAACCACCAACTATTTGACTCCGTTCGACTTCACGAATCATTAAGGCTTGTATTTGAACCCAATTGACTTCTCAGATCAACAAGTCTTTCAATTGACCCAATTCGGCTTCACGGATCAACAAGTATCCATAACTTGATCCGTTTCTTTTACCAAGTCCCCAAGTACGCACAATGTGACCTAATTCGGCTTCTCGGATCAACAACCACCAATTATTTGACTCCGTTCGACTTCACGAATCATTAAGGCTTGTATTTGAACCCAATTGACTTCTCGGATAAACAAGTCTTTCAATTGACCCAATTCGGCTTCACGGATCAACAAGTATCCATAACTTGATCCGTTTGTTTTACCAAGTCACCAAGTACGCACAATGTGACCCAATTCGCCTTATCGGATCAACAAGCACCAACTATTTGACTCCGTTCGACTTCACGAATCATTAAGGCTTGTATTTGAACCTAATTGACTTCTCAGATCAACAAGTCTTTCAATTGACCCAATTCGGCTTCACGGATCAACAAGGATCCATAACTTGATCCGTTTCTTTTACCAAGTCACCAAATACGCACAATGTGACCCAATATGCCTTCTCGGATCAACAAGCACCAATTATTTGACTCCGTTCGACTTCACGAATCATTAAGGCTTGTATTTGAACCCAATTAACTTCTTGGATCAACAAGTCTTTCAATTGACCCAATTCGGCTTCTCGGATCAACAAGTATCCATAACTTGATCCGTTTCTTTTACCAAGTGACCAAGTACGCACAATGTGACCTAATTCGGCTTCTCGGATCAACAAGCACCAACTGTTTGACTCCGTTCGACTTCACGAATCATTAAGGCTTGTATTTGACCACAATTGGCTTCTCAGATCAACAAGTCTTTCAATTGACCCAATTCGGTTCACGGATCAACAAGTATCCATAACTTGATCCGTTTGTTTTACCAAGTCACCAAGTACGCACAATGTGACCCAATATGCCCTCTAGGGTCAAAAAGCACCAACTATTTGACTCCGTTCGACTTCACGAATCATTAAGGCTTGTATTTAAACACAATTGACTTCTCGGATCAACAAGTCTTTCAATTGACCCAATTCGGCTTCACGGATCAACAAGTATCCATAACTTGATCCGTTTCTTTTAGCAAGTCACCAAGTACGCACAATGTGACCTAATTCGGCTTCTCGGATAAACAAGCACCAACTATTTGACTCCGTTCGACCTTTCGAATCATTAAGGCTTGTATTTGACCACAATTGACTTCTCGGATCAACAAGTCTTTCAATTGACCCAATTCGGCTTCACGGATCAATATGTATCCATAACTTGATCCGTTTGTTTTACCAAGTCACCAAGTACGCACAATGTGACCCAATATGCCTTCTCGGATCAACAAGCACCAACTATTTGACTCCGTTCGACTTCACGAATCATTAAGGCTTGTATTTGAACCCAATTGACTTCTCAGATCAACAAGTCTTTCAATTGACCCAATTCGGCTTCACGGATCAACAAGTATCCATAACTTGATCCGTTTGATTTACCAAGTCACCAAGTACGCACAATGTGACCCAATATGCCTTCTGGGATCAACAAGCACCAACTATTTGACTCCGTTCGACTTCACGAATCATTAAGGCTTGTATTTGAACCCAATTGACTTCTCGGATCAACAAGTCTTTCAATTGACCCAATTCGGCTTCTAGGATCAACATGTATCCATAACTTGATCCGTTTCTTTTACCAAGTCACCAAGTACGCACAATGTGACCTAATTCGGCTTCTCGGATCAACAACCACCAACTATTTGACTCCGTTCGACTTCACGAATCATTAAGGCTTGTATTTGAACCCAATTGACTTCTTGGATCAACAAGTCTTTCAATTGACCCAATTCGGCTTCTCGGATCAACAAGTATCCATAACTTGATCCGTTTCTTTTACCAAGTGACCAAGTACGCACAATGTGACCTAATTCGGCTTCTCGGATCAACAAGCACCAACTGTTTGACTCCGTTCGACTTCACGAATCATTAAGGCTTGTATTTGACCACAATTGGCTTCTCAGATCAACAAGTCTTTCAATTGACCCAATTCGGTTCACGGATCAACAAGTATCCATAACTTGATCCGTTTGTTTTACCAAGTCACCAAGTACGCACAATGTGACCCAATATGCCTTCTAGGGTCAAAAAGCACCAACTATTTGACTCCGTTCGACTTCACGAATCATTAAGGCTTGTATTTAAACACAATTGACTTCTCGGATCAACAAGTCTTTCAATTGACCCAATTCGGCTTCACAGATCAACAAGTATCCATAACTTGATCCGTTTCTTTTAGCAAGTCACCAAGTACGCACAATGTGACCTAATTCGGCTTCTCGGATAAACAAGCACCAACTATTTGACTCCGTTCGACCTTTCGAATCATTAAGGCTTGTATTTGACCACAATTGACTTCTCGGGTCAACAAGTCTTTCAATTGACCCAATTCGGCTTCACGGATCAATATGTATCCATAACTTGATCCGTTTGTTTTACCAAGTCACCAAGTACGCACAATGTGACCCAATATGCCTTCTCGGATCAACAAGCACCAACTATTTGACTCCGTTCGACTTCACGAATCATTAAGGCTTGTATTTGAACCCAATTGACTTCTCAGATCAACAAGTCTTTCAATTGACCCAATTCGGCTTCACGGATCAACAAGTATCCATAACTTGATCCGTTTGATTTACCAAGTCACCAAGTACGCACAATGTGACCCAATATGCCTTCTGGGATCAACAAGCACCAACTATTTGACTCCGTTCGACTTCACGAATCATTAAGGCTTGTATTTGAACCCAATTGACTTCTCGGATCAACAAGTCTTTCAATTGACCCAATTCGGCTTCTAGGATCAACATGTATCCATAACTTGATCCGTTTCTTTTACCAAGTCACCAAATACGCACAATGTGACCCAATATGCCTTCTCGGATCAACAAGCACCAATTATTTGACTCCGTTCGACTTCACGAATCATTAAGGCTTGTATTTGAACCCAATTAACTTCTTGGATCAACAAGTCTTTCAATTGACCCAATTCGGCTTCTCGGATCAACAAGTATCCATAACTTGATCCGTTTCTTTTACCAAGTGACCAAGTACGCACAATGTGACCTAATTCGGCTTCTCGGATCAACAAGCACCAACTGTTTGACTCCGTTCGACTTCACGAATCATTAAGGCTTGTATTTGACCACAATTGGCTTCTCAGATCAACAAGTCTTTCAATTGACCCAATTCGGTTCACGGATCAACAAGTATCCATAACTTGATCCGTTTGTTTTACCAAGTCACCAAGTACGCACAATGTGACCCAATATGCCTTCTAGGGTCAAAAAGCACCAACTATTTGACTCCGTTCGACTTCACGAATCATTAAGGCTTGTATTTAAACACAATTGACTTCTCGGATCAACAAGTCTTTCAATTGACCCAATTCGGCTTCACGGATCAACAAGTATCCATAACTTGATCCGTTTCTTTTAGCAAGTCACCAAGTACGCACAATGTGACCTAATTCGGCTTCTCGGATAAACAAGCACCAACTATTTGACTCCGTTCGACCTTTCGAATCATTAAGGCTTGTATTTGACCACAATTGACTTCTCGGATCAACAAGTCTTTCAATTGACCCAATTCGGCTTCTCGGATCAACAAGTATCCATAACTTGATCCGTTTCTTTTACCAAGTCACCAAGTACGCACAATGTGACCTAATTCGGCTTCTCGGATCAACAACCACCAACTATTTGACTCCGTTCGACTTCACGAATCATTAAGGCTTGTATTTGAACCCAATTGACTTCTCGGATCAACAAGTCTTTCAATTGACCCAATTCGGCTTCTCGGATCAACAAGTATCCATAACTTGATCCGTTTCTTTTACCAAGTCACCAAGTACGCACAATGTGACCTAATTCGGCTTCTCGGATCAACAACCACCAACTATTTGACTCCGTTCGACTTCACTAATCATTAAGGCTTGTATTTGAACCCAATTGACTTCTCAGATCAACAAGTCTTTCAATTGACCCAATTCGGCTTCACGGATCAACAAGTATCCATAACTTGATCCGTTTCTTTTACCAAGTCCCCAAGTACGCACAATGTGACCTAATTCGGCTTCTCGGATCAACAACCACCAATTATTTAACTCCGTTCGACTTCACGAATCATTAAGGCTTGTATTTGAACCCAATTGACTTCTCGGATAAACAAGTCTTTCAATTGACCCAATTCGGCTTCACGGATCAACAAGTATCCATAACTTGATCCGTTTGTTTTACCAAGTCACCAAGTACGCACAATATGACCCAATTCGCCTTATCGGATCAACAAGCACCAACTATTTGACTCCGTTCGACTTCACGAATCATTAAGGCTTGTATTTGAACCCAATTGACTTCTCAGATCAACAAGTCTTTCAGTTGACCCAATTCGGCTTCACGGATCAACAAGTATCCATAACTTGATCCGTTTGTTTTACCAAGTCACCAAGTACGCACAATGTGACCCAATATGCCTTCTAGGGTCAAAAAGCACCAACTATTTGACTCCGTTCGACTTCACGAATCATTAAGGCTTGTATTTAAACACAATTGACTTCTCGGATCAACAAGTCTTTCAATTGACCCAATTCGGCTTCACGGATCAACAAGTATCCATAACTTGATCCGTTTCTTTTAGCAAGTCACCAAGTACGCACAATGTGACCTAATTCGGCTTCTCGGATAAACAAGCACCAACTATTTGACTCCGTTCGACCTTTCGAATCATTAAGGCTTGTATTTGACCACAATTGACTTCTCGGATCAACAAGTCTTTCAATTGACCCAATTCGGCTTCACGGATCAATATGTATCCATAACTTGATCCGTTTGTTTTACCAAGTCACCAAGTACGCACAATGTGACCCAATATGCCTTCTCGGATCAACAAGCACCAACTATTTGACTCCGTTCGACTTCACGAATCATTAAGGCTTGTATTTGAACCCAATTGACTTCTCAGATCAACAAGTCTTTCAATTGACCCAATTCGGCTTCACGGATCAACAAGTATCCATAACTTGATCCGTTTGATTTACCAAGTCACCAAGTACGCACAATGTGACCCAATATGCCTTCTGGGATCAACAAGCACCAACTATTTGACTCCGTTCGACTTCACGAATCATTAAGGCTTGTATTTGAACCCAATTGACTTCTCGGATCAACAAGTCTTTCAATTGACCCAATTCGGCTTCTAGGATCAACATGTATCCATAACTTGATCCGTTTCTTTTACCAAGTCACCAAGTACGCACAATGTGACCTAATTCGGCTTCTCGGATCAACAACCACCAACTATTTGACTCCGTTCGACTTCACGAATCATTAAGGCTTGTATTTGAACCCAATTGACTTCTTGGATCAACAAGTCTTTCAATTGACCCAATTCGGCTTCTCGGATCAACAAGTATCCATAACTTGATCCGTTTCTTTTACCAAGTGACCAAGTACGCACAATGTGACCTAATTCGGCTTCTCGGATCAACAAGCACCAACTGTTTGACTCCGTTCGACTTCACGAATCATTAAGGCTTGTATTTGACCACAATTGGCTTCTCAGATCAACAAGTCTTTCAATTGACCCAATTCGGTTCACGGATCAACAAGTATCCATAACTTGATCCGTTTGTTTTACCAAGTCACCAAGTACGCACAATGTGACCCAATATGCCTTCTAGGGTCAAAAAGCACCAACTATTTGACTCCGTTCGACTTCACGAATCATTAAGGCTTGTATTTAAACACAATTGACTTCTCGGATCAACAAGTCATTCAATTGACCCAATTCGGCTTCACAGATCAACAAGTATCCATAACTTGATCCGTTTCTTTTAGCAAGTCACCAAGTACGCACAATGTGACCTAATTCGGCTTCTCGGATAAACAAGCACCAACTATTTGACTCCGTTCGACCTTTCGAATCATTAAGGCTTGTATTTGACCACAATTGACTTCTCGGGTCAACAAGTCTTTCAATTGACCCAATTCGGCTTCACGGATCAATATGTATCCATAACTTGATCCGTTTGTTTTACCAAGTCACCAAGTACGCACAATGTGACCCAATATGCCTTCTCGGATCAACAAGCACCAACTATTTGACTCCGTTCGACTTCACGAATCATTAAGGCTTGTATTTGAACCCAATTGACTTCTCAGATCAACAAGTCTTTCAATTGACCCAATTCGGCTTCACGGATCAACAAGTATCCATAACTTGATCCGTTTGATTTACCAAGTCACCAAGTACGCACAATGTGACCCAATATGCCTTCTGGGATCAACAAGCACCAACTATTTGACTCCGTTCGACTTCACGAATCATTAAGGCTTGTATTTGAACCCAATTGACTTCTCGGATCAACAAGTCTTTCAATTGACCCAATTCGGCTTCTAGGATCAACATGTATCCATAACTTGATCCGTTTCTTTTACCAAGTCACCAAATACGCACAATGTGACCCAATATGCCTTCTCGGATCAACAAGCACCAATTATTTGACTCCGTTCGACTTCACGAATCATTAAGGCTTGTATTTGAACCCAATTAACTTCTTGGATCAACAAGTCTTTCAATTGACCCAATTCGGCTTCTCGGATCAACAAGTATCCATAACTTGATCCGTTTCTTTTACCAAGTGACCAAGTACGCACAATGTGACCTAATTCGGCTTCTCGGATCAACAAGCACCAACTGTTTGACTCCGTTCGACTTCACGAATCATTAAGGCTTGTATTTGACCACAATTGGCTTCTCAGATCAACAAGTCTTTCAATTGACCCAATTCGGTTCACGGATCAACAAGTATCCATAACTTGATCCGTTTGTTTTACCAAGTCACCAAGTACGCATAATGTGACCCAATATGCCTTCTAGGGTCAAAAAGCACCAACTATTTGACTCCGTTCGACTTCACGAATCATTAAGGCTTGTATTTAAACACAATTGACTTCTCGGATCAACAAGTCTTTCAATTGACCCAATTCGGCTTCACGGATCAACAAGTATCCATAACTTGATCCGTTTCTTTTAGCAAGTCACCAAGTACGCACAATGTGACCTAATTCGGCTTCTCGGATAAACAAGCACCAACTATTTGACTCCGTTCGACCTTTCGAATCATTAAGGCTTGTATTTGACCACAATTGACTTCTCGGATCAACAAGTCTTTCAATTGACCCAATTCGGCTTCACGGATCAATATGTATCCATAACTTGATCCGTTTGTTTTACCAAGTCACCAAGTACGCACAATGTGACCCAATATGCCTTCTCGGATCAACAAGCACCAACTATTTGACTCCGTTCGACTTCACGAATCATTAAGGCTTGTATTTGAACCCAATTGACTTCTCAGATCAACAAGTCTTTCAATTGACCCAATTCGGCTTCACGGATCAACAAGTATCCATAACTTGATCCGTTTGATTTACCAAGTCACCAAGTACGCACAATGTGACCCAATATGCCTTCTGGGATCAACAAGCACCAACTATTTGACTCCGTTCGACTTCACGAATCATTAAGGCTTGTATTTGAACCCAATTGACTTCTCGGATCAACAAGTCTTTCAATTGACCCAATTCGGCTTCTAGGATCAACATGTATCCATAACTTGATCCGTTTCTTTTACCAAGTCACCAAGTACGCACAATGTGACCTAATTCGGCTTCTCGGATCAACAACCACCAACTATTTGACTCCGTTCGACTTCACGAATCATTAAGGCTTGTATTTGAACCCAATTGACTTCTTGGATCAACAAGTCTTTCAATTGACCCAATTCGGCTTCTCGGATCAACAAGTATCCATAACTTGATCCGTTTCTTTTACCAAGTGACCAAGTACGCACAATGTGACCTAATTCGGCTTCTCGGATCAACAAGCACCAACTGTTTGACTCCGTTCGACTTCACGAATCATTAAGGCTTGTATTTGACCACAATTGGCTTCTCAGATCAACAAGTCTTTCAATTGACCCAATTCGGTTCACGGATCAACAAGTATCCATAACTTGATCCGTTTGTTTTACCAAGTCACCAAGTACGCACAATGTGACCCAATATGCCTTCTAGGGTCAAAAAGCACCAACTATTTGACTCCGTTCGACTTCACGAATCATTAAGGCTTGTATTTAAACACAATTGACTTCTCGGATCAACAAGTCTTTCAATTGACCCAATTCGGCTTCACAGATCAACAAGTATCCATAACTTGATCCGTTTCTTTTAGCAAGTCACCAAGTACGCACAATGTGACCTAATTCGGCTTCTCGGATAAACAAGCACCAACTATTTGACTCCGTTCGACCTTTCGAATCATTAAGGCTTGTATTTGACCACAATTGACTTCTCGGGTCAACAAGTCTTTCAATTGACCCAATTCGGCTTCACGGATCAATATGTATCCATAACTTGATCCGTTTGTTTTACCAAGTCACCAAGTACGCACAATGTGACCCAATATGCCTTCTCGGATCAACAAGCACCAACTATTTGACTCCGTTCGACTTCACGAATCATTAAGGCTTGTATTTGAACCCAATTGACTTCTCAGATCAACAAGTCTTTCAATTGACCCAATTCGGCTTCACGGATCAACAAGTATCCATAACTTGATCCGTTTGATTTACCAAGTCACCAAGTACGCACAATGTGACCCAATATGCCTTCTGGGATCAACAAGCACCAACTATTTGACTCCGTTCGACTTCACGAATCATTAAGGCTTGTATTTGAACCCAATTGACTTCTCGGATCAACAAGTCTTTCAATTGACCCAATTCGGCTTCTAGGATCAACATGTATCCATAACTTGATCCGTTTCTTTTACCAAGTCACCAAATACGCACAATGTGACCCAATATGCCTTCTCGGATCAACAAGCACCAATTATTTGACTCCGTTCGACTTCACGAATCATTAAGGCTTGTATTTGAACCCAATTAACTTCTTGGATCAACAAGTCTTTCAATTGACCCAATTCGGCTTCTCGGATCAACAAGTATCCATAACTTGATCCGTTTCTTTTACCAAGTGACCAAGTACGCACAATGTGACCTAATTCGGCTTCTCGGATCAACAAGCACCAACTGTTTGACTCCGTTCGACTTCACGAATCATTAAGGCTTGTATTTGACCACAATTGGCTTCTCAGATCAACAAGTCTTTCAATTGACCCAATTCGGTTCACGGATCAACAAGTATCCATAACTTGATCCGTTTGTTTTACCAAGTCACCAAGTACGCACAATGTGACCCAATATGCCTTCTAGGGTCAAAAAGCACCAACTATTTGACTCCGTTCGACTTCACGAATCATTAAGGCTTGTATTTAAACACAATTGACTTCTCGGATCAACAAGTCTTTCAATTGACCCAATTCGGCTTCACGGATCAACAAGTATCCATAACTTGATCCGTTTCTTTTAGCAAGTCACCAAGTACGCACAATGTGACCTAATTCGGCTTCTCGGATAAACAAGCACCAACTATTTGACTCCGTTCGACCTTTCGAATCATTAAGGCTTGTATTTGACCACAATTGACTTCTCGGATCAACAAGTCTTTCAATTGACCCAATTCGGCTTCTCGGATCAACAAGTATCCATAACTTGATCCGTTTCTTTTACCAAGTCACCAAGTACGCACAATGTGACCTAATTCGGCTTCTCGGATCAACAACCACCAACTATTTGACTCCGTTCGACTTCACGAATCATTAAGGCTTGTATTTGAACCCAATTGACTTCTCGGATCAACAAGTCTTTCAATTGACCCAATTCGGCTTCTCGGATCAACAAGTATCCATAACTTGATCCGTTTCTTTTACCAAGTCACCAAGTACGCACAATGTGACCTAATTCGGCTTCTCGGATCAACAACCACCAACTATTTGACTCCGTTCGACTTCACTAATCATTAAGGCTTGTATTTGAACCCAATTGACTTCTCAGATCAACAAGTCTTTCAATTGACCCAATTCGGCTTCACGGATCAACAAGTATCCATAACTTGATCCGTTTCTTTTACCAAGTCCCCAAGTACGCACAATGTGACCTAATTCGGCTTCTCGGATCAACAACCACCAATTATTTAACTCCGTTCGACTTCACGAATCATTAAGGCTTGTATTTGAACCCAATTGACTTCTCGGATAAACAAGTCTTTCAATTGACCCAATTCGGCTTCACGGATCAACAAGTATCCATAACTTGATCCGTTTGTTTTACCAAGTCACCAAGTACGCACAATATGACCCAATTCGCCTTATCGGATCAACAAGCACCAACTATTTGACTCCGTTCGACTTCACGAATCATTAAGGCTTGTATTTGAACCCAATTGACTTCTCAGATCAACAAGTCTTTCAGTTGACCCAATTCGGCTTCACGGATCAACAAGTATCCATAACTTGATCCGTTTCTTTTACCAAGTCACCAAGTACGCACAATGTGACCCAATATGCCTTCTAGGGTCAAAAAGCACCAACTATTTGACTCCGTTCGACTTCACGAATCATTAAGGCTTGTATTTAAACACAATTGACTTCTCGGATCAACAAGTCTTTCAATTGACCCAATTCGGCTTCACGGATCAACAAGTATCCATAACTTGATCCGTTTCTTTTAGCAAGTCACCAAGTACGCACAATGTGACCTAATTCGGCTTCTCGGATAAACAAGCACCAACTATTTGACTCCGTTCGACCTTTCGAATCATTAAGGCTTGTATTTGACCACAATTGACTTCTCGGATCAACAAGTCTTTCAATTGACCCAATTCGGCTTCTCGGATCAACAAGTATCCATAACTTGATCCGTTTCTTTTACCAAGTCACCAAGTACGCACAATGTGACCTAATTCGGCTTCTCGGATCAACAACCACCAACTATTTGACTCCGTTCGACTTCACGAATCATTAAGGCTTGTATTTGAACCCAATTGACTTCTCGGATCAACAAGTCTTTCAATTGACCCAATTCGGCTTCTCGGATCAACAAGTATCCATAACTTGATCCGTTTCTTTTACCAAGTCACCAAGTACGCACAATGTGACCTAATTCGGCTTCTCGGATCAACAACCACCAACTATTTGACTCCGTTCGACTTCACTAATCATTAAGGCTTGTATTTGAACCCAATTGACTTCTCAGATCAACAAGTCTTTCAATTGACCCAATTCGGCTTCACGGATCAACAAGTATCCATAACTTGATCCGTTTCTTTTACCAAGTCCCCAAGTACGCACAATGTGACCTAATTCGGCTTCTCGGATCAACAACCACCAATTATTTAACTCCGTTCGACTTCACGAATCATTAAGGCTTGTATTTGAACCCAATTGACTTCTCGGATAAACAAGTCTTTCAATTGACCCAATTCGGCTTCACGGATCAACAAGTATCCATAACTTGATCCGTTTGTTTTACCAAGTCACCAAGTACGCACAATATGACCCAATTCGCCTTATCGGATCAACAAGCACCAACTATTTGACTCCGTTCGACTTCACGAATCATTAAGGCTTGTATTTGAACCCAATTGACTTCTCAGATCAACAAGTCTTTCAGTTGACCCAATTCGGCTTCACGGATCAACAAGTATCCATAACTTGATCCGTTTCTTTTACCAAGTCACCAAATACGCACAATGTGACCCAATATGCCCTCTCGGATCAACAAGCACCAATTATTTGACTCCGTTCGACTTCACGAATCATTAAGGCTTGTATTTGAACCCAATTAACTTCTTGGATCAACAAGTCTTTCAATTGACCCAATTCGGCTTCTCGGATCAACAAGTATCCATAACTTGATCCGTTTCTTTTACCAAGTGACCAAGTACGCACAATGTGACCTAATTCGGCTTCTCGGATCAACAAGCACCAACTATTTGACTCCGTTCGACTTCACGAATCATTAAGGCTTGTATTTGAACCCAATTGACTTCTCAGATCAACAAGTCTTTCAGTTGACCCAATTCGGCTTCACGGATCAACAAGTATCCATAACTTGATCCGTTTGATTTACCAAGTCACCAAGTACGCACAATGTGACCCAATATGCTTTCTGGGATCAACAAGCACCAACTATTTGACTCCGTTCGACTTCACAAATCATTAAGGCTTGTATTTGAACCCAATTGACTTCTCGGATCAACAAGTCTTTCAATTGACCCAATTCGGCTTCTAGGATCAACATGTATCCATAACTTGATCCGTTTCTTTTACCAAGTCACCAAGTACGCACAATGTGACCTAATTCGGCTTCTCGGATCAACAACCACCAACTATTTGACTCCGTTCGACTTCACGAATCATTAAGGCTTGTATTTGAACCCAATTGACTTCTCGGATCAACAAGTCTTTCAATTGACCCAATTCGGCTTCTCGGATCAACAAGTATCCATAACTTGATCCGTTTCTTTTACCAAGTCACCAAGTACGCACAATGTGACCTAATTCGGCTTCTCGGATCAACAACCACCAACTATTTGACTCCGTTCGACTTCACTAATCATTAAGGCTTGTATTTGAACCCAATTGACTTCTCAGATCAACAAGTCTTTCAATTGACCCAATTCGGCTTCACGGATCAACAAGTATCCATAACTTGATCCGTTTCTTTTACCAAGTCCCCAAGTACGCACAATGTGACCTAATTCGGCTTCTCGGATCAACAACCACCAATTATTTGACTCCGTTCGACTTCACGAATCATTAAGGCTTGTATTTGAACCCAATTGACTTCTCGGATAAACAAGTCTTTCAATTGACCCAATTCGGCTTCACGGATCAACAAGTATCCATAACTTGATCCGTTTGTTTTACCAAGTCACCAAGTACGCACAATATGACCCAATTCGCCTTATCGGATCAACAAGCACCAACTATTTGACTCCGTTCGACTTCACGAATCATTAAGGCTTGTATTTGAACCCAATTGACTTCTCAGATCAACAAGTCTTTCAGTTGACCCAATTCGGCTTCACGGATCAACAAGTATCCATAACTTGATCCGTTTGATTTACCAAGTCACCAAGTACGCACAATGTGACCCAATATGCCTTCTGGGATCAACAAGCACCAACTATTTGACTCCGTTCGACTTCACGAATCATTAAGGCTTGTATTTGAACCCAATTGACTTCTCGGATCAACAAGTCTTTCAATTGACCCAATTCGGCTTCTAGGATCAACATGTATCCATAACTTGATCCGTTTCTTTTACCAAGTCACCAAGTACGCACAATGTGACCTAATTCGGCTTCTCGGATCAACAACCACCAACTATTTGACTCCGTTCGACTTCACGAATCATTAAGGCTTGTATTTGAACCCAATTGACTTCTCGGATCAACAAGTCTTTCAATTGACCCAATTCGGCTTCTCGGATCAACAAGTATCCATAACTTGATCCGTTTCTTTTACCAAGTCACCAAGTACGCACAATGTGACCTAATTCGGCTTCTCGGATCAACAACCACCAACTATTTGACTCCGTTCGACTTCACGAATCATTAAGGCTTGTATTTGAACCCAATTGACTTCTCAGATAAACAAGTCTTTCAATTGACCCAATTCGGCTTCACGGATCAACAAGTATCCATAACTTGATCCGTTTGTTTTACCAAGTCACCAAGTACGCACAATGTGACCCAATTCGCCTTATCGGATCAACAAGCACCAACTATTTGACTCCGTTCGACTTCACGAATCATTAAGGCTTGTATTTGAACCTAATTGACTTCTCAGATCAACAAGTCTTTCAATTGACCCAATTCGGCTTCACGGATCAACAAGTATCCATAACTTGATCCGTTTCTTTTACCAAGTCACCAAATACGCACAATGTGACCCAATATGCCTTCTCGGATTAACAAGCACCAATTATTTGACTCCGTTCGACTTCACGAATCATTAAGGCTTGTATTTGAACCCAATTAACTTCTTGGATCAACAAGTCTTTCAATTGACCCAATTCGGCTTCTCGGATCAACATGTATCCATAACTTGATCCGTTTCTTTTACCAAGTGACCAAGTATGCACAATGTGACCTAATTCGGCTTCTCGGATCAACAAGCACCAACTGTTTGACTCCGTTCGACTTCACGAATCATTAAGGCTTGTATTTGACCACAATTGGCTTCTCAGATCAACAAGTCTTTCAATTGACCCAATTCGGTTCACGGATCAACAAGTATCCATAACTTGATCCGTTTGTTTTACCAAGTCACCAAGTACGCACAATGTGACCCAATATGCCTTCTAGGGTCAAAAAGCACCAACTATTTGACTCCGTTCGACTTCACGAATCATTAAGGCTTGTATTTAAACACAATTGACTTCTCGGATCAACAAGTCTTTCAATTGACCCAATTCGGCTTCACGGATCAACAAGTATCCATAACTTGATCCGTTTCTTTTAGCAAGTCACCAAGTACGCACAATGTGACCTAATTCGGCTTCTCGGATAAACAAGCACCAACTATTTGACTCCGTTTGACCTTTCGAATCATTAAGGCTTGTATTTGACCACAATTGACTTCTCGGATCAACAAGTCTTTCAATTGACCCAATTCGGCTTCTCGGATCAACAAGTATCCATAACTTGATCCGTTTCTTTTACCAAGTCACCAAGTACGCACAATGTGACCTAATTCGGCTTCTCGGATCAACAACCACCAACTATTTGACTCCGTTCGACTTCACTAATCATTAAGGCTTGTATTTGAACCCAATTGACTTCTCAGATCAACAAGTCTTTCAATTGACCCAATTCGGCTTCACGGATCAACAAGTATCCATAACTTGATCCGTTTCTTTTACCAAGTCCCCAAGTACGCACAATGTGACCTAATTCGGCTTCTCGGATCAACAACCACCAATTATTTGACTCCGTTCGACTTCACGAATCATTAAGGCTTGTATTTGAACCCAATTGACTTCTCGGATAAACAAGTCTTTCAATTGACCCAATTCGGCTTCACGGATCAACAAGTATCCTTAACTTGATCCGTTTGTTTTACCAAGTCACCAAGTACGCACAATATGACCCAATTCGCCTTATCGGATCAACAAGCACCAACTATTTGACTCCGTTCGACTTCACGAATTATTAAGGCTTGTATTTGAACCCAATTGACTTCTCAGATCAACAAGTCTTTCAGTTGACCCAATTCGGCTTCACGGATCAACAAGTATCCATAACTTGATCCGTTTGATTTACCAAGTCACCAAGTACGCACAATGTGACCCAATATGCCTTCTGGGATCAACAAGCACCAACTATTTGACTCCGTTCGACTTCACGAATCATTAAGGCTTGTATTTGAACCCAATTGACTTCTCGGATCAACAAGTCTTTCAATTGACCCAATTCGGCTTCTAGGATCAACATGTATCCATAACTTGATCCGTTTCTTTTACCAAGTCACCAAGTACGCACAATGTGACCTAATTCGGCTTCTCGGATCAACAACCACCAACTATTTGACTCCGTTCGACTTCACGAATCATTAAGGCTTGTATTTGAACCCAATTGACTTCTCGGATCAACAAGTCTTTCAATTGACCCAATTCGGCTTCTCGGATCAACAAGTATCCATAACTTGATCCGTTTCTTTTACCAAGTCACCAAGTACGCACAATGTGACCTAATTCGGCTTCTCGGATCAACAACCACCAACTATTTGACTCCGTTCGACTTCACGAATCATTAAGGCTTGTATTTGAACCCAATTGACTTCTCAGATAAACAAGTCTTTCAATTGACCCAATTCGGCTTCACGGATCAACAAGTATCCATAACTTGATCCGTTTGTTTTACCAAGTCACCAAGTACGCACAATGTGACCCAATTCGCCTTATCGGATCAACAAGCACCAACTATTTGACTCCGTTCGACTTCACGAATCATTAAGGCTTGTATTTGAACCTAATTGACTTCTCAGATCAACAAGTCTTTCAATTGACCCAATTCGGCTTCACGGATCAACAAGTATCCATAACTTGATCCGTTTCTTTTACCAAGTCACCAAATACGCACAATGTGACCCAATATGCCTTCTCGGATTAACAAGCACCAATTATTTGACTCCGTTCGACTTCACGAATCATTAAGGCTTGTATTTGAACCCAATTAACTTCTTGGATCAACAAGTCTTTCAATTGACCCAATTCGGCTTCTCGGATCAACATGTATCCATAACTTGATCCGTTTCTTTTACCAAGTGACCAAGTACGCACAATGTGACCTAATTCGGCTTCTCGGATCAACAAGCACCAACTGTTTGACTCCGTTCGACTTCACGAATCATTAAGGCTTGTATTTGACCACAATTGGCTTCTCAGATCAACAAGTCTTTCAATTGACCCAATTCGGTTCACGGATCAACAAGTATCCATAACTTGATCCGTTTGTTTTACCAAGTCACCAAGTACGCACAATGTGACCCAATATGCCTTCTAGGGTCAAAAAGCACCAACTATTTGACTCCGTTCGACTTCACGAATCATTAAGGCTTGTATTTAAACACAATTGACTTCTCGGATCAACAAGTCTTTCAATTGACCCAATTCGGCTTCACGGATCAACAAGTATCCATAACTTGATCCGTTTCTTTTAGCAAGTCACCAAGTACGCACAATGTGACCTAATTCGGCTTCTCGGATAAACAAGCACCAACTATTTGACTCCGTTTGACCTTTCGAATCATTAAGGCTTGTATTTGACCACAATTGACTTCTCGGATCAACAAGTCTTTCAATTGACCCAATTCGGCTTCTCGGATCAACAAGTATCCATAACTTGATCCGTTTCTTTTACCAAGTCACCAAGTACGCACAATGTGACCTAATTCGGCTTCTCGGATCAACAACCACCAACTATTTGACTCCGTTCGACTTCACGAATCATTAAGGCTTGTATTTGAACCCAATTGACTTCTCAGATCAACAAGTCTTTCAATTGACCCAATTCGGCTTCACGGATCAACAAGTATCCATAACTTGATCCGTTTCTTTTACCAAGTCCCCAAGTACGCACAATGTGACCTAATTCGGCTTCTCGGATCAACAACCACCAATTATTTGACTCCGTTCGACTTCACGAATCATTAAGGCTTGTATTTGAACCTAATTGACTTCTCAGATCAACAAGTCTTTCAATTGACCCAATTCGGCTTCACGGATCAACAAGAATCCATAACTTGATCCGTTTCTTTTACCAAGTCACCAAGTACGCACAATGTGACCCAATATGCCTTCTCGGATCAACAAGCACCAATTATTTGACTCCGTTCGACTTCACGAATCATTAAGGCTTGTATTTGAACCCAATTAACTTCTTGGATCAACAAGTCTTTCAATTGACCCAATTCGGCTTCTAGGATCAACATGTATCCATAACATGATCCGTTTCTTTTACCAAGTCACCAAGTACGCACAATGTGACCTAATTCGGCTTCTCGGATCAACAACCACCAACTATTTGACTCCGTTCGACTTCACGAATCATTAAGGCTTGTATTTGAACCCAATTGACTTCTCAGATCAACAACTCTTTCAATTGACCCAATTCGGCTTCTCGGATCAACAAGTATCCAAAACTTGATCCGTTTCTTTTACCAAGTCACCAAGTACGCACAATGTGACCTAATTCGGCTTCTCGGATCAACAACCACCAACTATTTGACTCCGTTCGACTTCACGAATCATTAAGGCTTGTATTTGAACCCAATTGACTTCTCAGATCAACAAGTCTTTCAATTGACCCAATTCGGCTTCACGGATCAACAAGTATCCATAACTTGATCCGTTTCTTTTACCAAGTCCCCAAGTACGCACAATGTGACCTAATTCGGCTTCTCGGATCAACAACCACCAATTATTTGACTCCGTTCGACTTCACGAATCATTAAGGCTTGTATTTGAACCCAATTGACTTCTCGGATAAACAAGTCTTTCAATTGACCCAATTCGGCTTCACGGATCAACAAGTATCCATAACTTGATCCGTTTGTTTTACCAAGTCACCAAGTACGCACAATATGACCCAATTCGCCTTATCGGATCAACAAGCACCAACTATTTGACTCCGTTCGACTTCACGAATCATTCAGGCTTGTATTTGACCACAATTGACTTCTCGGATCAACAAGTCTTTCAATTGACCCAATTCGGCTTCTCGGATCAACAAGTATCCATAACTTGATCCGTTTCTTTTACCAAGTCACCAAGTACGCACAATGTGACCTAATTCGGCTTCTCGGATCAACAACCACCAACTATTTGACTCCGTTCGACTTCACGAATCATTAAGGCTTGTATTTGAACCCAATTGACTTCTCGGATCAACAAGTCTTTCAATTGACCCAATTCGGCTTCACGGATCAACAAGTATCCATAACTTGATCCGTTTCTTTTACCAAGTCCCCAAGTACGCACAATGTGACCTAATTCGGCTTCTCGGATCAACAACCACCAATTATTTGACTCCGTTCGACTTCACGAATCATTAAGGCTTGTATTTGAACCTAATTGACTTCTCAGATCAACAAGTCTTTCAATTGACCCAATTCGGCTTCACGGATCAACAAGAATCCATAACTTGATCCGTTTCTTTTACCAAGTCACCAAGTACGCACAATGTGACCCAATATGCCTTCTCGGATCAACAAGCACCAATTATTTGACTCCGTTCGACTTCACGAATCATTAAGGCTTGTATTTGAACCCAATTAACTTCTTGGATCAACAAGTCTTTCAATTGACCCAATTCGGCTTCTAGGATCAACATGTATCCATAACATGATCCGTTTCTTTTACCAAGTCACCAAGTACGCACAATGTGACCTAATTCGGCTTCTCGGATCAACAACCACCAACTATTTGACTCCGTTCGACTTCACGAATCATTAAGGCTTGTATTTGAACCCAATTGACTTCTCGGATCAACAAGTCTTTCAATTGACCCAATTCGGCTTCACGGATCAACAAGTATCCATAACTTGATCCGTTTCTTTTACCAAGTCCCCAAGTACGCACAATGTGACCTAATTCGGCTTCTCGGATCAACAACCACCAATTATTTAACTCCGTTCGACTTCACGAATCATTAAGGCTTGTATTTGAACCCAATTGATTTCTCGGATCAACAAGTCTTTCAATTGACCCAATTCGGCTTCTCGGATCAACAAGTATCCATAACTTGATCCGTTTCTTTTACCAAGTCACCAAGTACGCACAATGTGACCTAATTCGGCTTCTCGGATCAACAACCACCAACTATTTGACTCCGTTCGACTTCACTAATCATTAAGGCTTGTATTTGAACCCAATTGACTTCTCAGATCAACAAGTCTTTCAATTGACCCAATTCGGCTTCACGGATCAACAAGTATCCATAACTTGATCCGTTTCTTTTACCAAGTCCCCAAGTACGCACAATGTGACCTAATTCGGCTTCTCGGATCAACAACCACCAATTATTTAACTCCGTTCGACTTCACGAATCATTAAGGCTTGTATTTGAACCCAATTGACTTCTCGGATAAACAAGTCTTTCAATTGACCCAATTCGGCTTCACGGATCAACAAGTATCCATAACTTGATCCGTTTGTTTTACCAAGTCACCAAGTACGCACAATATGACCCAATTCGCCTTATCGGATCAACAAGCACCAACTATTTGACTCCGTTCGACTTCACGAATCATTAAGGCTTGTATTTGAACCCAATTGACTTCTCAGATCAACAAGTCTTTCAGTTGACCCAATTCGGCTTCACGGATCAACAAGTATCCATAACTTGATCCGTTTGATTTACCAAGTCACCAAGTACGCACAATGTGACCCAATATGCCTTCTGGGATCAACAAGCACCAACTATTTGACTCCGTTCGACTTCACGAATCATTAAGGCTTGTATTTGAACCCAATTGACTTCTCGGATCAACAAGTCTTTCAATTGACCCAATTCGGCTTCTAGGATCAACATGTATCCATAACTTGATCCGTTTCTTTTACCAAGTCACCAAGTACGCACAATGTGACCTAATTCGGCTTCTCGGATCAACAACCACCAACTATTTGACTCCGTTCGACTTCACGAATCATTAAGGCTTGTATTTGAACCCAATTGACTTCTCGGATCAACAAGTCTTTCAATTGACCCAATTCGGCTTCTCGGATCAACAAGTATCCATAACTTGATCCGTTTCTTTTACCAAGTCACCAAGTACGCACAATGTGACCTAATTCGACTTCTCGGATCAACAACCACCAACTATTTGACTCCGTTCGACTTCACGAATCATTAAGGCTTGTATTTGAACCCAATTGACTTCTCAGATAAACAAGTCTTTCAATTGACCCAATTCGGCTTCACGGATCAACAAGTATCCATAACTTGATCCGTTTGTTTTACCAAGTCACCAAGTACGCACAATGTGACCCAATTCGCCTTATCGGATCAACAAGCACCAACTATTTGACTCCGTTCGACTTCACGAATCATTAAGGCTTGTATTTGAACCTAATTGACTTCTCAGATCAACAAGTCTTTCAATTGACCCAATTCGGCTTCACGGATCAACAAGTATCCATAACTTGATCCGTTTCTTTTACCAAGTCACCAAATACGCACAATGTGACCCAATATGCCTTCTCGGATCAACAAGCACCAATTATTTGACTCCGTTCGACTTCACGAATCATTAAGGCTTGTATTTGAACCCAATTAACTTCTTGGATCAACAAGTCTTTCAATTGACCCAATTCGGCTTCTCGGATCAACAAGTATCCATAACTTGATCCGTTTCTTTTACCAAGTGACCAAGTACGCACAATGTGACCTAATTCGGCTTCTC
Source organism: Ajuga chamaepitys (assembly GCA_958295605.1). Classification (NCBI taxonomy): domain Eukaryota; kingdom Viridiplantae; phylum Streptophyta; class Magnoliopsida; order Lamiales; family Lamiaceae; genus Ajuga; species Ajuga chamaepitys. Next base: position 26,960,510 of record OY282507.1, read on the forward strand.
GGATCAACAAGCACCAACTATTTGACTCCGTTCGACTTCACGAATCATTAAGGCTTGTATTTGAACCCAATTGACTTCTCAGATCAACAAGTCTTTCAGTTGACCCAATTCGGCTTCACGGATCAACAAGTATCCATAACTTGATCCGTTTGATTTACCAAGTCACCAAGTACGCACAATGTGACCCAATATGCTTTCTGGGATCAACAAGCACCAACTATTTGACTCCGTTCGACTTCACAAATCATTAAGGCTTGTATTTGAACCCAATTGACTTCTCGGATCAACAAGTCTTTCAATTGACCCAATTCGGCTTCTAGGATCAACATGTATCCATAACTTGATCCGTTTCTTTTACCAAGTCACCAAGTACGCACAATGTGACCTAATTCGGCTTCTCGGATCAACAACCACCAACTATTTGACTCCGTTCGACTTCACGAATCATTAAGGCTTGTATTTGAACCCAATTGACTTCTCGGATCAACAAGTCTTTCAATTGACCCAATTCGGCTTCTCGGATCAACAAGTATCCATAACTTGATCCGTTTCTTTTACCAAGTCACCAAGTACGCACAATGTGACCTAATTCGGCTTCTCGGATCAACAACCACCAACTATTTGACTCCGTTCGACTTCACTAATCATTAAGGCTTGTATTTGAACCCAATTGACTTCTCAGATCAACAAGTCTTTCAATTGGCCCAATTCGGCTTCACGGATCAACAAGTATCCATAACTTGATCCGTTTCTTTTACCAAGTCCCCAAGTACGCACAATGTGACCTAATTCGGCTTCTCGGATCAACAACCACCAATTATTTGACTCCGTTCGACTTCACGAATCATTAAGGCTTGTATTTGAACCCAATTGACTTCTCGGATAAACAAGTCTTTCAATTGACCCAATTCGGCTTCACGGATCAACAAGTATCCATAACTTGATCCGTTTGTTTTACCAAGTCACCAAGTACGCACAATATGACCCAATTCGCCTTATCGGATCAACAAGCACCAACTATTTGACTCCGTTCGACTTCACGAATCATTAAGGCTTGTATTTGAACCCAATTGACTTCTCAGATCAACAAGTCTTTCAGTTGACCCAATTCGGCTTCACGGATCAACAAGTATCCATAACTTGATCCGTTTGATTTACCAAGTCACCAAGTACGCACAATGTGACCCAATATGCCTTCTGGGATCAACAAGCACCAACTATTTGACTCCGTTCGACTTCACGAATCATTAAGGCTTGTATTTGAACCCAATTGACTTCTCGGATCAACAAGTCTTTCAATTGACCCAATTCGGCTTCTAGGATCAACATGTATCCATAACTTGATCCGTTTCTTTTACCAAGTCACCAAGTACGCACAATGTGACCTAATTCGGCTTCTCGGATCAACAACCACCAACTATTTGACTCCGTTCGACTTCACGAATCATTAAGGCTTGTATTTGAACCCAATTGACTTCTCGGATCAACAAGTCTTTCAATTGACCCAATTCGGCTTCTCGGATCAACAAGTATCCATAACTTGATCCGTTTCTTTTACCAAGTCACCAAGTACGCACAATGTGACCTAATTCGGCTTCTCGGATCAACAACCACCAACTATTTGACTCCGTTCGACTTCACGAATCATTAAGGCTTGTATTTGAACCCAATTGACTTCTCAGATAAACAAGTCTTTCAATTGACCCAATTCGGCTTCACGGATCAACAAGTATCCATAACTTGATCCGTTTGTTTTACCAAGTCACCAAGTACGCACAATGTGACCCAATTCGCTTTATCGGATCAACAAGCACCAACTATTTGACTCCGTTCGACTTCACGAATCATTAAGGCTTGTATTTGAACCTAATTGACTTCTCAGATCAACAAGTCTTTCAATTGACCCAATTCGGCTTCACGGATCAACAAGTATCCATAACTTGATCCGTTTCTTTTACCAAGTCACCAAATACGCACAATGTGACCCAATATGCCTTCTCGGATCAACAAGCACCAATTATTTGACTCCGTTCGACTTCACGAATCATTAAGGCTTGTATTTGAACCCAATTAACTTCTTGGATCAACAAGTCTTTCAATTGACCCAATTCGGCTTCTCGGATCAACAAGTATCCATAACTTGATCCGTTTCTTTTACCAAGTGACCAAGTACGCACAATGTGACCTAATTCGGCTTCTCGGATCAACAAGCACCAACTGTTTGACTCCGTTCGACTTCACGAATCATTAAGGCTTGTATTTGACCACAATTGGCTTCTCAGATCAACAAGTCTTTCAATTGACCCAATTCGGTTCACGGATCAACAAGTATCCATAACTTGATCCGTTTGTTTTACCAAGTCACCAAGTACGCACAATGTGACCCAATATGCCTTCTAGGGTCAAAAAGCACCAACTATTTGACTCCGTTCGACTTCACGAATCATTAAGGCTTGTATTTAAACACAATTGACTTCTCGGATCAACAAGTCTTTCAATTGACCCAATTCGGCTTCACGGATCAACAAGTATCCATAACTTGATCCGTTTCTTTTACCAAGTCACCAAGTACGCACAATGTGACCTAATTCGGCTTCTCGGATCAACAACCACCAACTATTTGACTCCGTTCGACTTCACTAATCATTAAGGCTTGTATTTGAACCCAATTGACTTCTCAGATCAACAAGTCTTTCAATTGACCCAATTCGGCTTCACGGATCAACAAGTATCCATAACTTGATCCGTTTCTTTTACCAAGTCCCCAAGTACGCACAATGTGACCTAATTCGGCTTCTCGGATCAACAACCACCAATTATTTAACTCCGTTCGACTTCACGAATCATTAAGGCTTGTATTTGAACCCAATTGACTTCTCGGATAAACAAGTCTTTCAATTGACCCAATTCGGCTTCACGGATCAACAAGTATCCATAACTTGATCCGTTTGTTTTACCAAGTCACCAAGTACGCACAATATGACCCAATTCGCCTTATCGGATCAACAAGCACCAACTATTTGACTCCGTTCGACTTCACGAATCATTAAGGCTTGTATTTGAACCCAATTGACTTCTCAGATCAACAAGTCTTTCAGTTGACCCAATTCGGCTTCACGGATCAACAAGTATCCATAACTTGATCCGTTTGATTTACCAAGTCACCAAGTACGCACAATGTGACCCAATATGCCTTCTGGGATCAACAAGCACCAACTATTTGACTCCGTTCGACTTCACGAATCATTAAGGCTTGTATTTGAACCCAATTGACTTCTCGGATCAACAAGTCTTTCAATTGACCCAATTCGGCTTCTAGGATCAACATGTATCCATAACTTGATCCGTTTCTTTTACCAAGTCACCAAGTACGCACAATGTGACCTAATTCGGCTTCTCGGATCAACAACCACCAACTATTTGACTCCGTTCGACTTCACGAATCATTAAGGCTTGTATTTGAACCCAATTGACTTCTCGGATCAACAAGTCTTTCAATTGACCCAATTCGGCTTCTCGGATCAACAAGTATCCATAACTTGATCCGTTTCTTTTACTAAGTCACCAAGTACGCACAATGTGACCTAATTCGGCTTCTCGGATCAACAACCACCAACTATTTGACTCCGTTCGACTTCACGAATCATTAAGGCTTGTATTTGAACCCAATTGACTTCTCAGATAAACAAGTCTTTCAATTGACCCAATTCGGCTTCACGGATCAACAAGTATCCATAACTTGATCCGTTTGTTTTACCAAGTCACCAAGTACGCACAATGTGACCCAATTCGCCTTATCGGATCAACAAGCACCAACTATTTGACTCCGTTCGACTTCACGAATCATTAAGGCTTGTATTTGAACCTAATTGACTTCTCAGATCAACAAGTCTTTCAATTGACCCAATTCGGCTTCACGGATCAACAAGTATCCATAACTTGATCCGTTTCTTTTACCAAGTCACCAAATACGCACAATGTGACCCAATATGCCTTCTCGGATCAACAAGCACCAATTATTTGACTCCGTTCGACTTCACGAATCATTAAGGCTTGTATTTGAACCCAATTAACTTCTTGGATCAACAAGTCTTTCAATTGACCCAATTCGGCTTCTCGGATCAACAAGTATCCATAACTTGATTCGTTTCTTTTACCAAGTGACCAAGTACGCACAATGTGACCTAATTCGGCTTCTCGGATCAACAAGCACCAACTATTTGACTCCGTTCGACTTCACGAATCATTAAGGCTTGTATTTGAACCCAATTGACTTCTCAGATCAACAAGTCTTTCAGTTGACCCAATTCGGCTTCACGGATCAACAAGTATCCATAACTTGATCCGTTTGATTTACCAAGTCACCAAGTACGCACAATGTGACCCAATATGCTTTCTGGGATCAACAAGCACCAACTATTTGACTCCGTTCGACTTCACAAATCATTAAGGCTTGTATTTGAACCCAATTGACTTCTCAGATCAACAAGTCTTTCAATTGACCCAATTCGGCTTCTCGGATCAACAAGTATCCATAACTTGATCCGTTTCTTTTACCAAGTCACCAAGTACGCACAATGTGACCCAATATGCTTTCTGGTATCAACAAGCACCAACTATTTGACTCCGTTCGACTTCACAAATCATTAAGGCTTGTATTTGAACCCAATTGACTTCTCAGATCAACAAGTCTTTCAGTTGACCCAATTCGGCTTCACGGATCAACAAGTATCCATAACTTGATCCGTTTGATTTACCAAGTCACCAAGTACGCACAATGTGACCCAATATGCTTTCTGGGATCAACAAGCACCAACTATTTGACTCCGTTCGACTTCACAAATCATTAAGGCTTGTATTTGAACCCAATTGACTTCTCGGATCAACAAGTCTTTCAATTGACCCAATTCGGCTTCTAGGATCAACATGTATCCATAACTTGATCCGTTTCTTTTACCAAGTCACCAAGTACGCACAATGTGACCTAATTCGGCTTCTCGGATCAACAACCACCAACTATTTGACTCCGTTCGACTTCACGAATCATTAAGGCTTGTATTTGAACCCAATTGACTTCTCGGATCAACAAGTCTTTCAATTGACCCAATTCGGCTTCTCGGATCAACAAGTATCCATAACTTGATCCGTTTCTTTTACCAAGTCACCAAGTACGCACAATGTGACCTAATTCGGCTTCTCGGATCAACAACCACCAACTATTTGACTCCGTTCGACTTCACTAATCATTAAGGCTTGTATTTGAACTCAATTGACTTCTCAGATCAACAAGTCTTTCAATTGACCCAATTCGGCTTCACGGATCAACAAGTATCCATAACTTGATCCGTTTCTTTTACCAAGTCCCCAAGTACGCACAATGTGACCTAATTCGGCTTCTCGGATCAACAACCACCAATTATTTGACTCCGTTCGACTTCACGAATCATTAAGGCTTGTATTTGAACCCAATTGACTTCTCGGATAAACAAGTCTTTCAATTGACCCAATTCGGCTTCACGGATCAACAAGTATCCATAACTTGATCCGTTTGTTTTACCAAGTCACCAAGTACGCACAATATGACCCAATTCGCCTTATCGGATCAACAAGCACCAACTATTTGACTCCGTTCGACTTCACGAATCATTAAGGCTTGTATTTGAACCCAATTGACTTCTCAGATCAACAAGTCTTTCAGTTGACCCAATTCGGCTTCACGGATCAACAAGTATCCATAACTTGATCCGTTTGATTTACCAAGTCACCAAGTACGCACAATGTGACCCAATATGCCTTCTGGGATCAACAAGCACCAACTATTTGACTCCGTTCGACTTCACGAATCATTAAGGCTTGTATTTGAACCCAATTGACTTCTCGGATCAACAAGTCTTTCAATTGACCCAATTCGGCTTCTAGGATCAACATGTATCCATAACTTGATCCGTTTCTTTTACCAAGTCACCAAGTACACACAATGTGACCTAATTCGGCTTCTCGGATCAACAACCACCAACTATTTGACTCCGTTCGACTTCACGAATCATTAAGGCTTGTATTTGAACCCAATTGACTTCTCGGATCAACAAGTCTTTCAATTGACCCAATTCGGCTTCTCGGATCAACAAGTATCCATAACTTGATCCGTTTCTTTTACCAAGTCACCAAGTACGCACAATGTGACCTAATTCGGCTTCTCGGATCAACAACCACCAACTATTTGACTCCGTTCGACTTCACGAATCATTAAGGCTTGTATTTGAACCCAATTGACTTCTCAGATAAACAAGTCTTTCAATTGACCCAATTCGGCTTCACGGATCAACAAGTATCCATAACTTGATCCGTTTGTTTTACCAAGTCACCAAGTACGCACAATGTGACCCAATTCGCTTTATCGGATCAACAAGCACCAACTATTTGACTCCGTTCGACTTCACGAATCATTAAGGCTTGTATATGAACCTAATTGACTTCTCAGATCAACAAGTCTTTCAATTGACCCAATTCGGCTTCACGGATCAACAAGTATCCATAACTTGATCCGTTTCTTTTACCAAGTCACCAAATACGCACAATGTGACCCAATATGCCTTCTCGGATCAACAAGCACCAATTATTTGACTCCGTTCGACTTCACGAATCATTAAGGCTTGTATTTGAACCCAATTAACTTCTTGGATCAACAAGTCTTTCAATTGACCCAATTCGGCTTCTCGGATCAACAAGTATCCATAACTTGATCCGTTTCTTTTACCAAGTGACCAAGTACGCACAATGTGACCTAATTCGGCTTCTCGGATCAACAAGCACCAACTGTTTGACTCCGTTCGACTTCACGAATCATTAAGGCTTGTATTTGACCACAATTGGCTTCTCAGATCAACAAGTCTTTCAATTGACCCAATTCGGTTCACGGATCAACAAGTATCCATAACTTGATCCGTTTGTTTTACCAAGTCACCAAGTACGCACAATGTGACCCAATATGCCTTCTAGGGTCAAAAAGCACCAACTATTTGACTCCGTTCGACTTCACGAATCATTAAGGCTTGTATTTAAACACAATTGACTTCTCGGATCAACAAGTCTTTCAATTGACCCAATTCGGCTTCACGGATCAACAAGTATCCATAACTTGATCCGTTTCTTTTACCAAGTCACCAAGTACGCACAATGTGACCTAATTCGGCTTCTCGGATCAACAACCACCAACTATTTGACTCCGTTCGACTTCACTAATCATTAAGGCTTGTATTTGAACCCAATTGACTTCTCAGATCAACAAGTCTTTCAATTGACCCAATTCGGCTTGACGGATCAACAAGTATCCATAACTTGATCCGTTTCTTTTACCAAGTCCCCAAGTACGCACAATGTGACCTAATTCGGCTTCTCGGATCAACAACCACCAATTATTTAACTCCGTTCGACTTCACGAATCATTAAGGCTTGTATTTGAACCCAATTGACTTCTCGGATAAACAAGTCTTTCAATTGACCCAATTCGGCTTCACGGATCAACAAGTATCCATAACTTGATCCGTTTGTTTTACCAAGTCACCAAGTACGCACAATATGACCCAATTCGCCTTATCGGATCAACAAGCACCAACTATTTGACTCCGTTCGACTTCACGAATCATTAAGGCTTGTATTTGAACCCAATTGACTTCTCAGATCAACAAGTCTTTCAGTTGACCCAATTCGGCTTCACGGATCAACAAGTATCCATAACTTGATCCGTTTGATTTACCAAGTCACCAAGTACGCACAATGTGACCCAATATGCCTTCTGGGATCAACAAGCACCAACTATTTGACTCCGTTCGACTTCACGAATCATTAAGGCTTGTATTTGAACCCAATTGACTTCTCGGATCAACAAGTCTTTCAATTGACCCAATTCGGCTTCTAGGATCAACATGTATCCATAACTTGATCCGTTTCTTTTACCAAGTCACCAAGTACGCACAATGTGACCTAATTCGGCTTCTCGGATCAACAACCACCAACTATTTGACTCCGTTCGACTTCACGAATCATTAAGGCTTGTATTTGAACCCAATTGACTTCTCGGATCAACAAGTCTTTCAATTGACCCAATTCGGCTTCTCGGATCAACAAGTATCCATAACTTGATCCGTTTCTTTTACCAAGTCACCAAGTACGCACAATGTGACCTAATTCGGCTTCTCGGATCAACAACCACCAACTATTTGACTCCGTTCGACTTCACGAATCATTAAGGCTTGTATTTGAACCCAATTGACTTCTCAGATAAACAAGTCTTTCAATTGACCCAATTCGGCTTCACGGATCAACAAGTATCCATAACTTGATCCGTTTGATTTACCAAGTCACCAAGTACGCACAATGTGACCCAATATGCCTTCTGGGATCAACAAGCACCAACTATTTGACTCCGTTCGACTTCACGAATCATTAAGGCTTGTATTTGAACCCAATTGACTTCTCGGATCAACAAGTCTTTCAATTGACCCAATTCGGCTTCTAGGATCAACATGTATCCATAACTTGATCCGTTTCTTTTACCAAGTCACCAAGTACGCACAATGTGACCTAATTCGGCTTCTCGGATCAACAACCACCAACTATTTGACTCCGTTCGACTTCACGAATCATTAAGGCTTGTATTTGAACCCAATTGACTTCTCGGATCAACAAGTCTTTCAATTGACCCAATTCGGCTTCTCGGATCAACAAGTATCCATAACTTGATCCGTTTCTTTTACCAAGTCACCAAGTACGCACAATGTGACCTAATTCGGCTTCTCGGATCAACAACCACCAGCTATTTGACTCCGTTCGACTTCACGAATCATTAAGGCTTGTATTTGAACCCAATTGACTTCTCAGATAAACAAGTCTTTCAATTGACCCAATTCGGCTTCACGGATCAACAAGTATCCATAACTTGATCCGTTTGTTTTACCAAGTCACCAAGTACGCACAATGTGACCCAATTCGCCTTATCGGATCAACAAGCACCAACTATTTGACTCCGTTCGACTTCACGAATCATTAAGGCTTGTATTTGAACCTAATTGACTTCTCAGATCAACAAGTCTTTCAATTGACCCAATTCGGCTTCACGGATCAACAAGTATCCATAACTTGATCCGTTTCTTTTACCAAGTCACCAAATACGCACAATGTGACCCAATATGCCTTCTCGGATCAACAAGCACCAATTATTTGACTCCGTTCGACTTCACGAATCATTAAGGCTTGTATTTGAACCCAATTAACTTCTTGGATCAACAAGTCTTTCAATTGACCCAATTCGGCTTCTCGGATCAACAAGTATCCATAACTTGATCCGTTTCTTTTACCAAGTGACCAAGTACGCACAATGTGACCTAATTCGGCTTCTCGGATCAACAAGCACCAACTATTTGACTCCGTTCGACTTCACGAATCATTAAGGCTTGTATTTGAACCCAATTGACTTCTCAGATCAACAAGTCTTTCAGTTGACCCAATTCGGCTTCACGGATCAACAAGTATCCATAACTTGATCCGTTTGATTTACCAAGTCACCAAGTACGCACAATGTGACCCAATATGCTTTCTGGGATCAACAAGCACCAACTATTTGACTCCGTTCGACTTCACAAATCATTAAGGCTTGTATTTGAACCCAATTGACTTCTCAGATCAACAAGTCTTTCAATTGACCCAATTCGGCTTCTCGGATCAACAAGTATCCATAACTTGATCCGTTTCTTTTACCAAGTCACCAAGTACGCACAATGTGACCCAATATGCTTTCTGGGATCAACAAGCACCAACTATTTGACTCCGTTCGACTTCACAAATCATTAAGGCTTGTATTTGAACCCAATTGACTTCTCAGATCAACAAGTCTTTCAGTTGACCCAATTCGGCTTCACGGATCAACAAGTATCCATAACTTGATCCGCTTGATTTACCAAGTCACCAAGTACGCACAATGTGACCCAATATGCTTTCTGGGATCAACAAGCACCAACTATTTGACTCCGTTCGACTTCACAAATCATTAAGGCTTGTATTTGAACCCAATTGACTTCTCGGATCAACAAGTCTTTCAATTGACCCAATTCGGCTTCTAGGATCAACATGTATCCATAACTTGATCCGTTTCTTTTACCAAGTCACCAAGTACGCACAATGTGACCTAATTCGGCTTCTCGGATCAACAACCACCAACTATTTGACTCCGTTCGACTTCACGAATCATTAAGGCTTGTATTTGAACCCAATTGACTTCTCGGATCAACAAGTCTTTCAATTGACCCAATTCGGCTTCTCGGATCAACAAGTATCCATAACTTGATCCGTTTCTTTTACCAAGTCACCAAGTACGCACAATGTGACCTAATTCGGCTTCTCGGATCAACAACCACCAACTATTTGACTCCGTTCGACTTCACTAATCATTAAGGCTTGTATTTGAACCCAATTGACTTCTCAGATCAACAAGTCTTTCAATTGACCCAATTCGGCTTCACGGATCAACAAGTATCCATAACTTGATCCGTTTCTTTTACCAAGTCCCCAAGTACGCACAATGTGACCTAATTCGGCTTCTCGGATCAACAACCACCAATTATTTGACTCCGTTCGACTTCACGAATCATTAAGGCTTGTATTTGAACCCAATTGACTTCTCGGATAAACAAGTCTTTCAATTGACCCAATTCGGCTTCACGGATCAACAAGTATCCATAACTTGATCCGTTTGTTTTACCAAGTCACCAAGTACGCACAATATGACCCAATTCGCCTTATCGGATCAACAAGCACCAACTATTTGACTCCGTTCGACTTCACGAATCATTAAGGCTTGTATTTGAACCCAATTGACTTCTCAGATCAACAAGTCTTTCAGTTGACCCAATTCGGCTTCACGGATCAACAAGTATCCATAACTTGATCCGTTTGATTTACCAAGTCACCAAGTACGCACAATGTGACCCAATATGCCTTCTGGGATCAACAAGCACCAACTATTTGACTCCGTTCGACTTCACGAATCATTAAGGCTTGTATTTGAACCCAATTGACTTCTCGGATCAACAAGTCTTTCAATTGACCCAATTCGGCTTCTAGGATCAACATGTATCCATAACTTGATCCGTTTCTTTTACCAAGTCACCAAGTACGCACAATGTGACCTAATTCGGCTTCTCGGATCAACAACCACCAACTATTTGACTCCGTTCGACTTCACGAATCATTAAGGCTTGTATTTGAACCCAATTGACTTCTCGGATCAACAAGTCTTTCAATTGACCCAATTCGGCTTCTCGGATCAACAAGTATCCATAACTTGATCCGTTTCTTTTACCAAGTCACCAAGTACGCACAATGTGACCTAATTCGGCTTCTCGGATCAACAACCACCAACTATTTGACTCCGTTCGACTTCACGAATCATTAAGGCTTGTATTTGAACCCAATTGACTTCTCAGATAAACAAGTCTTTCAATTGACCCAATTCGGCTTCACGGATCAACAAGTATCCATAACTTGATCCGTTTGTTTTACCAAGTCACCAAGTACGCACAATGTGACCCAATTCGCTTTATCGGATCAACAAGCACCAACTATTTGACTCCGTTCGACTTCACGAATCATTAAGGCTTGTATATGAACCTAATTGACTTCTCAGATCAACAAGTCTTTCAATTGACCCAATTCGGCTTCACGGATCAACAAGTATCCATAACTTGATCCGTTTCTTTTACCAAGTCACCAAATACGCACAATGTGACCCAATATGCCTTCTCGGATCAACAAGCACCAATTATTTGACTCCGTTCGACTTCACGAATCATTAAGGCTTGTATTTGAACCCAATTAACTTCTTGGATCAACAAGTCTTTCAATTGACCCAATTCGGCTTCTCGGATCAACAAGTATCCATAACTTGATCCGTTTCTTTTACCAAGTGACCAAGTACGCACAATGTGACCTAATTCGGCTTCTCGGATCAACAAGCACCAACTGTTTGACTCCGTTCGACTTCACGAATCATTAAGGCTTGTATTTGACCACAATTGGCTTCTCAGATCAACAAGTCTTTCAATTGACCCAATTCGGTTCACGGATCAACAAGTATCCATAACTTGATCCGTTTGTTTTACCAAGTCACCAAGTACGCACAATGTGACCCAATATGCCTTCTAGGGTCAAAAAGCACCAACTATTTGACTCCGTTCGACTTCACGAATCATTAAGGCTTGTATTTAAACACAATTGACTTCTCGGATCAACAAGTCTTTCAATTGACCCAATTCGGCTTCACGGATCAACAAGTATCCATAACTTGATCCGTTTCTTTTACCAAGTCACCAAGTACGCACAATGTGACCTAATTCGGCTTCTCGGATCAACAACCACCAACTATTTGACTCCGTTCGACTTCACTAATCATTAAGGCTTGTATTTGAACCCAATTGACTTCTCAGATCAACAAGTCTTTCAATTGACCCAATTCGGCTTGACGGATCAACAAGTATCCATAACTTGATCCGTTTCTTTTACCAAGTCCCCAAGTACGCACAATGTGACCTAATTCGGCTTCTCGGATCAACAACCACCAATTATTTAACTCCGTTCGACTTCACGAATCATTAAGGCTTGTATTTGAACCCAATTGACTTCTCGGATAAACAAGTCTTTCAATTGACCCAATTCGGCTTCACGGATCAACAAGTATCCATAACTTGATCCGTTTGTTTTACCAAGTCACCAAGTACGCACAATATGACCCAATTCGCCTTATCGGATCAACAAGCACCAACTATTTGACTCCGTTCGACTTCACGAATCATTAAGGCTTGTATTTGAACCCAATTGACTTCTCAGATCAACAAGTCTTTCAGTTGACCCAATTCGGCTTCACGGATCAACAAGTATCCATAACTTGATCCGTTTGATTTACCAAGTCACCAAGTACGCACAATGTGACCCAATATGCCTTCTGGGATCAACAAGCACCAACTATTTGACTCCGTTCGACTTCACGAATCATTAAGGCTTGTATTTGAACCCAATTGACTTCTCGGATCAACAAGTCTTTCAATTGACCCAATTCGGCTTCTAGGATCAACATGTATCCATAACTTGATCCGTTTCTTTTACCAAGTCACCAAGTACGCACAATGTGACCTAATTCGGCTTCTCGGATCAACAACCACCAACTATTTGACTCCGTTCGACTTCACGAATCATTAAGGCTTGTATTTGAACCCAATTGACTTCTCGGATCAACAAGTCTTTCAATTGACCCAATTCGGCTTCTCGGATCAACAAGTATCCATAACTTGATCCGTTTCTTTTACCAAGTCACCAAGTACGCACAATGTGACCTAATTCGGCTTCTCGGATCAACAACCACCAACTATTTGACTCCGTTCGACTTCACGAATCATTAAGGCTTGTATTTGAACCCAATTGACTTCTCAGATAAACAAGTCTTTCAATTGACCCAATTCGGCTTCACGGATCAACAAGTATCCATAACTTGATCCGTTTGTTTTACCAAGTCACCAAGTACGCACAATGTGACCCAATTCGCCTTATCGGATCAACAAGCACCAACTATTTGACTCCGTTCGACTTCACGAATCATTAAGGCTTGTATTTGAACCTAATTGACTTCTCAGATCAACAAGTCTTTCAATTGACCCAATTCGGCTTCACGGATCAACAAGTATCCATAACTTGATCCGTTTCTTTTACCAAGTCACCAAATACGCACAATGTGACCCAATATGCCTTCTCGGATCAACAAGCACCAATTATTTGACTCCGTTCGACTTCACGAATCATTAAGGCTTGTATTTGAACCCAATTAACTTCTTGGATCAACAAGTCTTTCAATTGACCCAATTCGGCTTCTCGGATCAACAAGTATCCATAACTTGATCCGTTTCTTTTACCAAGTGACCAAGTACGCACAATGTGACCTAATTCGGCTTCTCGGATCAACAAGCACCAACTATTTGACTCCGTTCGACTTCACGAATCATTAAGGCTTGTATTTGAACCCAATTGACTTCTCAGATCAACAAGTCTTTCAGTTGACCCAATTCGGCTTCACGGATCAACAAGTATCCATAACTTGATCCGTTTGATTTACCAAGTCACCAAGTACGCACAATGTGACCCAATATGCTTTCTGGGATCAACAAGCACCAACTATTTGACTCCGTTCGACTTCACAAATCATTAAGGCTTGTATTTGAACCCAATTGACTTCTCAGATCAACAAGTCTTTCAATTGACCCAATTCGGCTTCTCGGATCAACAAGTATCCATAACTTGATCCGTTTCTTTTACCAAGTCACCAAGTACGCACAATGTGACCTAATTCGGCTTCTCGGATCAACAACCACCAACTATTTGACTCCGTTCGACTTCACGAATCATTAAGGCTTGTATTTGAACCCAATTGACTTCTCAGATCAACAAGTCTTTCAATTGACCCAATTCGGCTTCACGGATCAACAAGTATCCATAACTTGATCCGTTTCTTTTACCAAGTCCCCAAGTACGCACAATGTGACCTAATTCGGCTTCTCGGATCAACAACCACCAATTATTTGACTCCGTTCGACTTCACGAATCATTAAGGCTTGTATTTGAACCCAATTGACTTCTCGGATAAACAAGTCTTTCAATTGACCCAATTCGGCTTCACGGATCAACAAGTATCCATAACTTGATCCGTTTGTTTTACCAAGTCACCAAGTACGCACAATATGACCCAATTCGCCTTATCGGATCAACAAGCACCAACTATTTGACTCCGTTCGACTTCACGAATCATTAAGGCTTGTATTTGAACCCAATTGACTTCTCAGATCAACAAGTCTTTCAGTTGACCCAATTCGGCTTCACGGATCAACAAGTATCCATAACTTGATCCGTTTGATTTACCAAGTCACCAAGTATGCACAATGTGACCCAATATGCCTTCTGGGATCAACAAGCACCAACTATTTGACTCCGTTCGACTTCACGAATCATTAAGGCTTGTATTTGAACCCAATTGACTTCTCGGATCAACAAGTCTTTCAATTGACCCAATTCGGCTTCTAGGATCAACATGTATCCATAACTTGATCCGTTTCTTTTACCAAGTCACCAAGTACGCACAATGTGACCTAATTCGGCTTCTCGGATCAACAACCACCAACTATTTGACTCCGTTCGACTTCACGAATCATTAAGGCTTGTATTTGAACCCAATTGACTTCTCGGATCAACAAGTCTTTCAATTGACCCAATTCGGCTTCTCGGATCAACAAGTATCCATAACTTGATCCGTTTCTTTTACCAAGTCACCAAGTACGCACAATGTGACCTAATTCGGCTTCTCGGATCAACAACCACCAACTATTTGACTCCGTTCGACTTCACGAATCATTAAGGCTTGTATTTGAACCCAATTGACTTCTCAGATCAACAAGTCTTTCAATTGACCCAATTCGGCTTCACGGATCAACAAGTATCCATAACTTGATCCGTTTGTTTTACCAAGTCACCAAGTACGCACAATATGACCCAATTCGCCTTATCGGATCAACAAGCACCAACTATTTGACTCCGTTCGACTTCACGAATCATTAAGACTTGTATTTGAACCCAATTGACTTCTCAGATCAACAAGTCTTTCAGTTGACCCAATTCGGCTTCACGGATCAACAAGTATCCATAACTTGATCCGTTTGATTTACCAAGTCACCAAGTATGCACAATGTGACCCAATATGCCTTCTGGGATCAACAAGCACCAACTATTTGACTCCGTTCGACTTCACGAATCATTAAGGCTTGTATTTGAACCCAATTGACTTCTCGGATCAACAAGTCTTTCAATTGACCCAATTCGGCTTCTAGGATCAACATGTATCCATAACTTGATCCGTTTCTTTTACCAAGTCACCAAGTACGCACAATGTGACCTAATTCGGCTTCTCGGATCAACAACCACCAACTATTTGACTCCGTTCGACTTCACGAATCATTAAGGCTTGTATTTGAACCCAATTGACTTCTCGGATCAACAAGTCTTTCAATTGACCCAATTCGGCTTCTCGGATCAACAAGTATCCATAACTTGATCCGTTTCTTTTACCAAGTCACCAAGTACGCACAATGTGACCTAATTCGGCTTCTCGGATCAACAACCACCAACTATTTGACTCCGTTCGACTTCACGAATCATTAAGGCTTGTATTTGAACCCAATTGACTTCTCAGATCAACAAGTCTTTCAATTGACCCAATTCGGCTTCACGGATCAACAAGTATCCATAACTTGATCCGTTTGTTTTACCAAGTCACCAAGTACGCACAATATGACCCAATTCGCCTTATCGGATCAACAAGCACCAACTATTTGACTCCGTTCGACTTCACGAATCATTAAGACTTGTATTTGAACCCAATTGACTTCTCAGATCAACAAGTCTTTCAGTTGACCCAATTCGGCTTCACGGATCAACAAGTATCCATAACTTGATCCGTTTGATTTACCAAGTCACCAAGTATGCACAATGTGACCCAATATGCCTTCTGGGATCAACAAGCACCAACTATTTGACTCCGTTCGACTTCACGAATCATTAAGGCTTGTATTTGAACCCAATTGACTTCTCGGATCAACAAGTCTTTCAATTGACCCAATTCGCCTTCTAGGATCAACATGTATCCATAACTTGATCCGTTTCTTTTACCAAGTCACCAAGTACGCACAATGTGACCTAATTCGGCTTCTCGGATCAACAACCACCAACTATTTGACTCCGTTCGACTTCACGAATCATTAAGGCTTGTATTTGAACCCAATTGACTTCTCGGATCAACAAGTCTTTCAATTGACCCAATTCGGCTTCTCGGATCAACAAGTATCCATAACTTGATCCGTTTCTTTTACCAAGTCACCAAGTACGCACAATGTGACCTAATTCGGCTTCTCGGATCAACAACCACCAACTATTTGACTCCGTTCGACTTCACGAATCATTAAGGCTTGTATTTGAACCCAATTGACTTCTCAGATCAACAAGTCTTTCAATTGACCCAATTCGGCTTCACGGATCAACAAGGATCCATAACTTGATCCGTTTCTTTTACCAAGTCACCAAATACGCACAATGTGACCCAATATGCCTTCTCGGATCAACAAGCACCAATTATTTGACTCCGTTCGACTTCACGAATCATTAAGGCTTGTATTTGAACCCAATTAACTTCTTGGATCAACAAGTCTTTCAATTGACCCAATTCGGCTTCTCGGATCAACAAGTATCCATAACTTGATCCGTTTCTTTTACCAAGTGACCAAGTACGCACAATGTGACCTAATTCGGCTTCTCGGATCAACAAGCACCAACTGTTTGACTCCGTTCGACTTCACGAATCATTAAGGCTTGTATTTGACCACAATTGGCTTCTCAGATCAACAAGTCTTTCAATTGACCCAATTCGGTTCACGGATCAACAAGTATCCATAACTTGATCCGTTTGTTTTACCAAGTCACCAAATACGCACAATGTGACCCAATATGCCTTCTCGGATCAACAAGCACCAATTATTTGACTCCGTTCGACTTCACGAATCATTAAGGCTTGTATTTGAACCCAATTAACTTCTTGGATCAACAAGTCTTTCAATTGACCCAATTCGGCTTCTCGGGTCAACAAGTATCCATAACTTGATCCGTTTCTTTTACCAAGTGACCAAGTACGCACAATGTGACCTAATTCGGCTTCTCGGATCAACAAGCACCAACTGTTTGACTCCGTTCGACTTCACGAATCATTAAGGCTTGTATTTGAACCCAATTGACTTCTCAGATCAACAAATCTTTCAATTGACCCAATTCGGCTTCTCGGATCAACAAGTATCCATAACTTGATCCGTTTCTTTTACCAAGTCACCAAGTACGCACAATGTGACCCAATATGCTTTCTGGGATCAACAAGCACCAACTATTTGACTCCGTTCGACTTCACAAATCATTAAGGCTTGTATTTGAACCCAATTGACTTCTCAGATCAACAAGTCTTTCAGTTGACCCAATTCGGCTTCACGGATCAACAAGTATCCATAACTTGATCCGTTTGATTTACCAAGTCACCAAGTACGCACAATGTGACCCAATATGCTTTCTGGGATCAACAAGCACCAACTATTTGACTCCGTTCGACTTCACAAATCATTAAGGCTTGTATTTGAACCCAATTGACTTCTCGGATCAACAAGTCTTTCAATTGACCCAATTCGGCTTCTAGGATCAACATGTATCCATAACTTGATCCGTTTCTTTTACCAAGTCACCAAGTACGCACAATGTGACCTAATTCGGCTTCTCGGATCAACAACCACCAACTATTTGACTCCGTTCGACTTCACGAATCATTAAGGCTTGTATTTGAACCCAATTGACTTCTCGGATCAACAAGTCTTTCAATTGACCCAATTCGGCTTCTCGGATCAACAAGTATCCATAACTTGATCCGTTTCTTTTACCAAGTCACCAAGTACGCACAATGTGACCTAATTCGGCTTCTCGGATCAACAACCACCAACTATTTGACTCCGTTCGACTTCACTAATCATTAAGGCTTGTATTTGAACCCAATTGACTTCTCAGATCAACAAGTCTTTCAATTGACCCAATTCGGCTTCACGGATCAACAAGTATCCATAACTTGATCCGTTTCTTTTACCAAGTCCCCAAGTACGCACAATGTGACCTAATTCGGCTTCTCGGATCAACAACCACCAATTATTTGACTCCGTTCGACTTCACGAATCATTAAGGCTTGTATTTGAACCCAATTGACTTCTCGGATAAACAAGTCTTTCAATTGACCCAATTCGGCTTCACGGATCAACAAGTATCCATAACTTGATCCGTTTGTTTTACCAAGTCACCAAGTACGCACAATATGACCCAATTCGCCTTATCGGATCAACAAGCACCAACTATTTGACTCCGTTCGACTTCACGAATCATTAAGGCTTGTATTTGAACCCAATTGACTTCTCAGATCAACAAGTCTTTCAGTTGACCCAATTCGGCTTCACGGATCAACAAGTATCCATAACTTGATCCGTTTGATTTACCAAGTCACCAAGTACGCACAATGTGACCCAATATGCCTTCTGGGATCAACAAGCACCAACTATTTGACTCCGTTCGACTTCACGAATCATTAAGGCTTGTATTTGAACCCAATTGACTTCTCGGATCAACAAGTCTTTCAATTGACCCAATTCGGCTTCTAGGATCAACATGTATCCATAACTTGATCCGTTTCTTTTACCAAGTCACCAAGTACGCACAATGTGACCTAATTCGGCTTCTCGGATCAACAACCACCAACTATTTGACTCCGTTCGACTTCACGAATCATTAAGGCTTGTATTTGAACCCAATTGACTTCTCGGATCAACAAGTCTTTCAATTGACCCAATTCGGCTTCTCGGATCAACAAGTATCCATAACTTGATCCGTTTCTTTTACCAAGTCACCAAGTACGCACAATGTGACCTAATTCGGCTTCTCGGATCAACAACCACCAACTATTTGACTCCGTTCGACTTCACGAATCATTAAGGCTTGTATTTGAACCCAATTGACTTCTCAGATAAACAAGTCTTTCAATTGACCCAATTCGGCTTCACGGATCAACAAGTATCCATAACTTGATCCGTTTGTTTTACCAAGTCACCAAGTACGCACAATGTGACCCAATTCGCTTTATCGGATCAACAAGCACCAACTATTTGACTCCGTTCGACTTCACGAATCATTAAGGCTTGTATATGAACCTAATTGACTTCTCAGATCAACAAGTCTTTCAATTGACCCAATTCGGCTTCACGGATCAACAAGTATCCATAACTTGATCCGTTTCTTTTACCAAGTCACCAAATACGCACAATGTGACCCAATATGCCTTCTCGGATCAACAAGCACCAATTATTTGACTCCGTTCGACTTCACGAATCATTAAGGCTTGTATTTGAACCCAATTAACTTCTTGGATCAACAAGTCTTTCAATTGACCCAATTCGGCTTCTCGGATCAACAAGTATCCATAACTTGATCCGTTTCTTTTACCAAGTGACCAAGTACGCACAATGTGACCTAATTCGGCTTCTCGGATCAACAAGCACCAACTGTTTGACTCCGTTCGACTTCACGAATCATTAAGGCTTGTATTTGACCACAATTGGCTTCTCAGATCAACAAGTCTTTCAATTGACCCAATTCGGTTCACGGATCAACAAGTATCCATAACTTGATCCGTTTGTTTTACCAAGTCACCAAGTACGCACAATGTGACCCAATATGCCTTCTAGGGTCAAAAAGCACCAACTATTTGACTCCGTTCGACTTCACGAATCATTAAGGCTTGTATTTAAACACAATTGACTTCTCGGATCAACAAGTCTTTCAATTGACCCAATTCGGCTTCACGGATCAACAAGTATCCATAACTTGATCCGTTTCTTTTACCAAGTCACCAAGTACGCACAATGTGACCTAATTCGGCTTCTCGGATCAACAACCACCAACTATTTGACTCCGTTCGACTTCACTAATCATTAAGGCTTGTATTTGAACCCAATTGACTTCTCAGATCAACAAGTCTTTCAATTGACCCAATTCGGCTTCACGGATCAACAAGTATCCATAACTTGATCCGTTTCTTTTACCAAGTCCCCAAGTACGCACAATGTGACCTAATTCGGCTTCTCGGATCAACAACCACCAATTATTTAACTCCGTTCGACTTCACGAATCATTAAGGCTTGTATTTGAACCCAATTGACTTCTCGGATAAACAAGTCTTTCAATTGACCCAATTCGGCTTCACGGATCAACAAGTATCCATAACTTGATCCGTTTGTTTTACCAAGTCACCAAGTACGCACAATATGACCCAATTCGCCTTATCGGATCAACAAGCACCAACTATTTGACTCCGTTCGACTTCACGAATCATTAAGGCTTGTATTTGAACCCAATTGACTTCTCAGATCAACAAGTCTTTCAGTTGACCCAATTCGGCTTCACGGATCAACAAGTATCCATAACTTGATCCGTTTGATTTACCAAGTCACCAAGTACGCACAATGTGACCCAATATGCCTTCTGGGATCAACAAGCACCAACTATTTGACTCCGTTCGACTTCACGAATCATTAAGGCTTGTATTTGAACCCAATTGACTTCTCGGATCAACAAGTCTTTCAATTGACCCAATTCGGCTTCTAGGATCAACATGTATCCATAACTTGATCCGTTTCTTTTACCAAGTCACCAAGTACGCACAATGTGACCTAATTCGGCTTCTCGGATCAACAACCACCAACTATTTGACTCCGTTCGACTTCACGAATCATTAAGGCTTGTATTTGAACCCAATTGACTTCTCGGATCAACAAGTCTTTCAATTGACCCAATTCGGCTTCTCGGATCAACAAGTATCCATAACTTGATCCGTTTCTTTTACCAAGTCACCAAGTACGCACAATGTGACCTAATTCGGCTTCTCGGATCAACAACCACCAACTATTTGACTCCGTTCGACTTCACGAATCATTAAGGCTTGTATTTGAACCCAATTGACTTCTCAGATAAACAAGTCTTTCAATTGACCCAATTCGGCTTCACGGATCAACAAGTATCCATAACTTGATCCGTTTGTTTTACCAAGTCACCAAGTACGCACAATGTGACCCAATTCGCCTTATCGGATCAACAAGCACCAACTATTTGACTCCGTTCGACTTCACGAATCATTAAGGCTTGTATTTGAACCTAATTGACTTCTCAGATCAACAAGTCTTTCAATTGACCCAATTCGGCTTCACGGATCAACAAGTATCCATAACTTGATCCGTTTCTTTTACCAAGTCACCAAATACGCACAATGTGACCCAATATGCCTTCTCGGATCAACAAGCACCAATTATTTGACTCCGTTCGACTTCACGAATCATTAAGGCTTGTATTTGAACCCAATTAACTTCTTGGATCAACAAGTCTTTCAATTGACCCAATTCGGCTTCTCGGATCAACAAGTATCCATAACTTGATCCGTTTCTTTTACCACGTGACCAAGTACGCACAATGTGACCTAATTCGGCTTCTCGGATCAACAAGCACCAACTATTTGACTCCGTTCGACTTCACGAATCATTAAGGCTTGTATTTGAACCCAATTGACTTCTCAGATCAACAAGTCTTTCAGTTGACCCAATTCGGCTTCACGGATCAACAAGTATCCATAACTTGATCCGTTTGATTTACCAAGTCACCAAGTACGCACAATGTGACCCAATATGCTTTCTGGGATCAACAAGCACCAACTATTTGACTCCGTTCGACTTCACAAATCATTAAGGCTTGTATTTGAACCCAATTGACTTCTCAGATCAACAAGTCTTTCAATTGACCCAATTCGGCTTCTCGGATCAACAAGTATCCATAACTTGATCCGTTTCTTTTACCAAGTCACCAAGTACGCACAATGTGACCTAATTCGGCTTCTCGGATCAACAACCACCAACTATTTGACTCCGTTCGACTTCACGAATCATTAAGGCTTGTATTTGAACCCAATTGACTTCTCAGATCAACAAGTCTTTCAATTGACCCAATTCGGCTTCACGGATCAACAAGTATCCATAACTTGATCCGTTTCTTTTACCAAGTCCCCAAGTACGCACAATGTGACCTAATTCGGCTTCTCGGATCAACAACCACCAATTATTTGACTCCGTTCGACTTCACGAATCATTAAGGCTTGTATTTGAACCCAATTGACTTCTCGGATAAACAAGTCTTTCAATTGACCCAATTCGGCTTCACGGATCAACAAGTATCCATAACTTGATCCGTTTGTTTTACCAAGTCACCAAGTACGCACAATATGACCCAATTCGCCTTATCGGATCAACAAGCACCAACTATTTGACTCCGTTCGACTTCACGAATCATTAAGGCTTGTATTTGAACCCAATTGACTTCTCAGATCAACAAGTCTTTCAGTTGACCCAATTCGGCTTCACGGATCAACAAGTATCCATAACTTGATCCGTTTGATTTACCAAGTCACCAAGTATGCACAATGTGACCCAATATGCCTTCTGGGATCAACAAGCACCAACTATTTGACTCCGTTCGACTTCACGAATCATTAAGGCTTGTATTTGAACCCAATTGACTTCTCGGATCAACAAGTCTTTCAATTGACCCAATTCGGCTTCTAGGATCAACATGTATCCATAACTTGATCCGTTTCTTTTACCAAGTCACCAAGTACGCACAATGTGACCTAATTCGGCTTCTCGGATCAACAACCACCAACTATTTGACTCCGTTCGACTTCACGAATCATTAAGGCTTGTATTTGAACCCAATTGACTTCTCGGATCAACAAGTCTTTCAATTGACCCAATTCGGCTTCTCGGATCAACAAGTATCCATAACTTGATCCGTTTCTTTTACCAAGTCACCAAGTACGCACAATGTGACCTAATTCGGCTTCTCGGATCAACAACCACCAACTATTTGACTCCGTTCGACTTCACGAATCATTAAGGCTTGTATTTGAACCCAATTGACTTCTCAGATCAACAAGTCTTTCAATTGACCCAATTCGGCTTCACGGATCAACAAGTATCCATAACTTGATCCGTTTGTTTTACCAAGTCACCAAGTACGCACAATATGACCCAATTCGCCTTATCGGATTAACAAGCACCAACTATTTGACTCCGTTCGACTTCACGAATCATTAAGACTTGTATTTGAACCCAATTGACTTCTCAGATCAACAAGTCTTTCAGTTGACCCAATTCGGCTTCACGGATCAACAAGTATCCATAACTTGATCCGTTTGATTTACCAAGTCACCAAGTATGCACAATGTGACCCAATATGCCTTCTGGGATCAACAAGCACCAACTATTTGACTCCGTTCGACTTCACGAATCATTAAGGCTTGTATTTGAACCCAATTGACTTCTCGGATCAACAAGTCTTTCAATTGACCCAATTCGCCTTCTAGGATCAACATGTATCCATAACTTGATCCGTTTCTTTTACCAAGTCACCAAGTACGCACAATGTGACCTAATTCGGCTTCTCGGATCAACAACCACCAACTATTTGACTCCGTTCGACTTCACGAATCATTAAGGCTTGTATTTGAACCCAATTGACTTCTCGGATCAACAAGTCTTTCAATTGACCCAATTCGGCTTCTCGGATCAACAAGTATCCATAACTTGATCCGTTTCTTTTACCAAGTCACCAAGTACGCACAATGTGACCTAATTCGGCTTCTCGGATCAACAACCACCAACTATTTGACTCCGTTCGACTTCACGAATCATTAAGGCTTGTATTTGAACCCAATTGACTTCTCAGATCAACAAGTCTTTCAATTGACCCAATTCGGCTTCACGGATCAACAAGTATCCATAACTTGATCCGTTTCTTTTACCAAGACACCAAGTACGCACAATGTGACCTAATTCGGCTTCTCGGATCAACAACCACCAATTATTTGACTCCGTTCGACTTCACGAATCATTAAGGCTTGTATTTGAACCCAATTGACTTCTCGGATAAACAAGTCTTTCAATTGACCCAATTCGGCTTCACGGATCAACAAGTATCCATAACTTGATCCGTTTGTTTTACCAAGTCACCAAGTACGCACAATGTGACCCAATTCGCCTTATCGGATCAACAAGCACCAACTATTTGACTCCGTTCGACTTCACGAATCATTAAGGCTTGTATTTGAACCTAATTGACTTCTCAGATCAACAAGTCTTTCAATTGACCCAATTCGGCTTCACGGATCAACAAGGATCCATAACTTGATCCGTTTCTTTTACCAAGTCACCAAATACGCACAATGTGACCCAATATGCCTTCTCGGATCAACAAGCACCAATTATTTGACTCCGTTCGACTTCACGAATCATTAAGGCTTGTATTTGAACCCAATTAACTTCTTGGATCAACAAGTCTTTCAATTGACCCAATTCGGCTTCTCGGATCAACAAGTATCCATAACTTGATCCGTTTCTTTTACCAAGTGACCAAGTATGCACAATGTGACCTAATTCGGCTTCTCGGATCAACAAGCACCAACTGTTTGACTTCGTTCGACTTCACGAATCATTAAGGCTTGTATTTGACCACAATTGGCTTCTCAGATCAACAAGTCTTTCAATTGACCCAATTCGGTTCACGGATCAACAAGTATCCATAACTTGTTCCGTTTGTTTTACCAAGTCACCAAGTACGCACAATGTGACCCAATATGCCTTCTAGGGTCAAAAAGCACCAACTATTTGACTCCGTTCGACTTCACGAATCATTAAGGCTTGTATTTAAACACAATTGACTTCTCGGATCAACAAGTCTTTCAATTGACCCAATTCGGCTTCACGGATCAACAAGTATCCATAACTTGATCCGTTTCTTTTAGCAAGTCACCAAGTACGCACAATGTGACCTAATTCGGCTTCTCGGATAAACAAGCACCAACTATTTGACTCCGTTCGACCTTTCGAATCATTAAGGCTTGTATTTGACCACAATTGACTTCTCGGATCAACAAGTCTTTCAATTGACCCAATTCGGCTTCACGGATCAATATGTATCCATAACTTGATCCGTTTGTTTTACCAAGTCACCAAGTACGCACAATGTGACCCAATATGCCTTCTCGGATCAACAAGCACCAACTATTTGACTCCGTTCGACTTCACGAATCATTAAGGCTTGTATTTGAACCCAATTGACTTCTCAGATCAACAAGTCTTTCAATTGACCCAATTCGGCTTCACGGATCAACAAGTATCCATAACTTGATCCGTTTGATTTACCAAGTCACCAAGTACGCACAATGTGACCCAATATGCCTTCTGGGATCAACAAGCACCAACTATTTGACTCCGTTCGACTTCACGAATCATTAAGGCTTGTATTTGAACCCAATTGACTTCTCGGATCAACAAGTCTTTCAATTGACCCAATTCGGCTTCTAGGATCAACATGTATCCTTAACTTGATCCGTTTCTTTTACCAAGTCACCAAGTACGCACAATGTGACCTAATTCGGCTTCTCGGATCAACAACCACCAACTATTTGACTCCGTTCGACTTCACGAATCATTAAGGCTTGTATTTGAACCCAATTGACTTCTCGGATCAACAACTCTTTCAATTGACCCAATTCGGCTTCTCGGATCAACAAGTATCCATAACTTGATCCGTTTCTTTTACCAAGTCACCAAGTACGCACAATGTGACCTAATTCGGCTTCTCGGATCAACAACCACAACTCCGTTCGACTTCACGAATCATTAAGGCTTGTATTTGAACCCAATTGACTTCTCAGATCAACAAGTCTTTCAATTGACCCAATTCGGCTTCACGGATCAACAAGTATCCATAACTTGATCCGTTTCTTTTACCAAGTCACCAAGTACGCACAATGTGACCTAATTCGGCTTCTCGGATCAACAACCACCAACTATTTGACTCCGTTCGACTTCACGAATCATTAAGGCTTGTATTTGAACCCAATGGACTTCTCAGATCAACAAGTCTTTCAATTGACCCAATTCGGCTTCACGGATCAACAAGTATCCATAACTTGATCCGTTTGTTTTACCAAGTCACCAAGTACGCACAATGTGACCCAATATGCCTTCTCGGATCAACAAGCACCAATTATTTGACTCCGTTCGACTTCACGAATCATTAAGGCTTGTATTTGAACCCAATTGACTTCTTGGATCAACAAGTCTTTCAATTGACCCAATTCGGCTTCTCAGATCAACAAGTATCCATAACTTGATCCGTTTCTTTTACCAAGTGACCAAGTACGCACAATGTGACCTAATTCGGCTTCTCGGATCAACAAGCACCAAATATTTGACTCCGTTCGACTTCACGAATCATTAAGGCTTGTATTTGACCACAATTGGCTTCTCATATCAACAAGTCTTTCAATTGACCCAATTCGGTTCACGGACCAACAAGTATCCATAACTTGATCCGTTTGTTTTACCAAGTCACCAAGTACGCACAATGTGACCCAATATGCCTTCTAGGGTCAAAAAGCACCAACTATTTGACTCCGTTCGACTTCACGAATCATTAAGGCTTGTATTTGAACACAATTGACTTCTCGGATCAACAAGTCTTTCAATTGACCCAATTCGGCTTCACGGATCAACAAGTATCCATAACTTGATCCGTTTCTTTTACCAAGTCACCAAGTACGCACAATGTGACCTAATTCGGCTTCTCGGATAAACAAGCACCAACTACTTGACTCCGTTCGACCTTTCGAATCATTAAGGCTTGTATTTGACCACAATTGACTTCTCGGATCAACAAGTCTTTCAATTGACCCAATTCGGCTTCACGGATCAACAAGTATCCATAACTTGATCCGTTTGTTTTACCAAGTCACCAAGTACGCACAATGTGACCCAATATGCCTTCTCGGATCAACAAGCACCAACTATTTGACTCTGTTCGACTTCACGAATCATTAAGGCTTGTATTTGAACCCAATTGACTTCTCAGATCAACAAGTCTTTCAATTGACCCAATTTGGCTTCACGGATCAACAAGTATCCATAACTTGATCCGTTTGATTTACCAAGTCACCAAGTACGCACAATGTGACCCAATATGCCTTCTGGGATCAACAAGCACCAACTATTTGACTCCGTTCGACTTCACGAATCATTAAGGCTTGTATTTGAACCCAATTGACTTCTCGGATCAACAAGTCTTTCAATTGACCCAATTCGGCTTCTAGGATCAACATGTATCCATAACTTGATCCGTTTCTTTTACCAAGTGACCAAGTACGCACAATGTGACCTAATTCGGCTTCTCGGATCAACAAGCACCAAATATTTGACTCCGTTCGACTTCACGAATCATTAAGGCTTGTATTTGACCACAATTGGCTTCTCATATCAACAAGTCTTTCAATTGACCCAATTCGGTTCACGGACCAACAAGTATCCATAACTTGATCCGTTTGTTTTACCAAGTCACCAAGTACGCACAATGTGACCCAATATGCCTTCTAGGGTCAAAAAGCACCAACTATTTGACTCTGTTCGACTTCACGAATCATTAAGGCTTGTATTTAAACACAATTGACTTCTCGGATCAACAAGTCTTTCAATTGACCCAATTCGGCTTCACGGATCAACAAGTATCCATAACTTGATCCGTTTCTTTTACCAAGTCACCAAGTACGCACAATGTGACCTAATTCGGCTTCTCGGATAAACAAGCACCAACTACTTGACTCCGTTCGACCTTTCGAATCATTAAGGCTTGTATTTGACCACAATTGACTTCTCGGATCAACAAGTCTTTCAATTGACCCAATTCGGCTTCACGGATCAACAAGTATCCATAACTTGATCCGTTTGTTTTACCAAGTCACCAAGTACGCACAATGTGACCCAATATGCCTTCTCGGATCAACAAGCACCAACTATTTGACTCTGTTCGACTTCACGAATCATTAAGGCTTGTATTTGAACCCAATTGACTTCTCAGATCAACAAGTCTTTCAATTGACCCAATTCGGCTTCACGGATCAACAAGTATCCATAACTTGATCCGTTTCTTTTACCAAGTCACCAAGTACGCACAATGTGACCTAATTCGGCTTCTCGGATCAACAACCACCAACTATTTGACTCCGTTTGACTTCACGAATCATTAAGGCTTGTATTTGAACCCAATTGACTTCTCAGATCAACAAGTCTTTCAAGGCTTCACGGATCAACAAGTATCCATAACTTGATCCGTTTGTTTTACCAAGTCACCAAGTACGCACAATGTGACCCAATATGCCTTCTCGGATCAACAAGCACCAACTATTTGACTCCGTTCGACTTCACGAATCATTAAGGCTTGTATTTGTACCCAATTGACTTCTCAGATCAACAAGTCTTTCAATTGACCCAATTCGGCTTCACGGATCAACAAGTATCCATAACTTGATCCGTTTGTTTTACCAAGTCACCAAGTACGCACAATGTGACCCAATATGCCTTCTCGGATCAACAAGCACCAATTATTTGACTCCGTTCGACTTCACGAATCATTAAGGCTTGTATTTGAATACAATTGACTTCTCGGATCAACAAGTCTTTCAATTGACCCAATTCGGCTTGTCGGATCAACAAATATCCATAACTTGATCCGTTTCTTTTACAAAGTCACCAAGTACGCACAATGTGAGCTAATTCGGCTTCTCGGATCAACAAGCACCAACTATTTGACTCCGTTTGACTTCACGAATCATTAAGGCTTGTATTTGATCACAATTGACTTCTGAGATCAACAAGTCTTTCAATTGACCCAATTCGGCTTCACGGATCAACAAGTATCCATAACTTGATCCGTTTGTTTTACCAAGTCACCAAGTACGCACAATGTGACCCAATTCGACTTCTGGGATCAACAAGCACCAACTATTTGACTCCGTTCGACTTCACGAATCATTAAGGCTTGTATTTGAACCCAATTGACTTCTCGGATCAACAAGTCTTTCAATTGACCCAATTCGGCTTCACGGATCAACAAGTATCCATAACTTGATCCGTTTGTTTTACCAAGTCACCAAGTACGCACAATGTGACCCAATATGCCTTCTCGGATCAACAAGCACCAATTATTTGACTCCGTTCGACTTCACGAATCATTAAGGCTTGTATTTGAACCCAATTGACTACTTGGATCAACAAGTCTTTCAATTGACCCAATTCGGCTTCTCAGATCAACAAGTATCCATAACTTGATCCGTTTCTTTTACCAAGTGACCAAGTACGCACAATGTGACCTAATTCGGCTTCTCGGATCAACAAGCACCAACTATATGACTTCATTCGACTTCACGAATCATTAAGGCTTGTATTTGACCACAATTGGCTTCTCAGATCAACAAGTCTTTCAATTGACCCAATTCGGTTCACGGATCAACAAGTATCCATAACTTGATCCATTTGTTTTACCAAGATCACCAAGTACGCACAATGTGACCCAATATGCCTTCTAGGGTCAAAAAGCACCAACTATTTGACTCCGTTCGACTTCACGAATCATTAAGGCTTGTATTTAAACACAATTGACTTCTCGGATCAACAAGTCTTTCAATTGACCCAATTCGGCTTCACGGATCAACAAGTATCCATAACTTGATCCGTTTCTTTTACCAAGTCACCAAGTACGCACAATGTGACCTAATTTGGCTTCTCGGATAAACAAGCACCAACTATTTGACTCCGTTCGACCTTTCGAATCATTAAGGCTTGTATTTGACCACAATTGACTTCTCGGATCAACAAGTCTTTCAATTGACCCAATTCGGCTTCACGGATCAACAAGTATCCATAACTTGATCCGTTTGTTTTACCAAGTCACCAAGTACGCACAATGTGACCCAATATGCCTTCTCGGATCAACAAGCACCAACTATTTGACTCCGTTCGACTTCACGAATCATTAAGGCTTGTATTTGAACCCAATTGACTTCTCAGATCAACAAGTCTTTCAGTTGACCCAATTCGGCTTCACGGATCAACAAGTATCCATAACTTGATCCGTTTGATTTACCAAGTCACCAAGTACGCACAATGTGACCCAATATGCCTTCTGGGATCAACAAGCACCAACTATTTGACTCCATTCGACTTCACGAATCATTAAGGCTTGTATTTGAACCCAATTGACTTCTCGGATCAACAAGTCTTTCAATTGACCCAATTCGGCTTCTAGGATCAACATGTATCCATAACTTGATCCGTTTCTTTTACCAAGTCACCAAGTACGCACAATGTGACCTAATTCGGCTTCTCGGATCAACAACCACCAACTATTTGACTCCGTTCGACTTCACGAATCGTTAAGGCTTGTATTTGAACCCAATTGACTTCTCGGATCAACAAGTCTTTCAATTGACCCAATTCGGCTTCTCGGATCAACAAGTATCCATAACTTGATCCGTTTCTTTTACCAAGTCACCAAGTACGCACAATGTGACCTAATTCGGCTTCTCGGATCAACAACCACCAACTATTTGACTCCGTTCGACTTCACGAATCATTAAGGCTTGTATTTGAACCCAATTGACTTCTCAGATCAACAAGTCTTTCAATTGACCCAATTCGGCTTCACGGATCAACAAGTATCCATAACTTGATCCGTTTCTTTTACCAAGTCACCAAGTACGCACAATGTGACCTAATTCGGCTTCTGGGATCAACAACCACCAATTATTTGACTCCGTTCGACTTCACGAATCATTAAGGCTTGTATTTGAACCCAATTGACTTCTCGGATAAACAAGTCTTTCAATTGACCCAATTCGGCTTCACGGATCAACAAGTATCCATAACTTGATCCGTTTGTTTTACCAAGTCACCAAGTACGCACAATGTGACCCAATTCGCCTTATCGGATCAACAAGCACCAACTATTTGACTCCGTTCGACTTCACGAATCATTAAGGCTTGTATTTGAACCCAATTGACTTCTCAGATCAACAAGTCTTTCAGTTGACCCAATTCGGCTTCACGGATCAACAAGTATCCATAACTTGATCCGTTTGATTTACCAAGTCACCAAGTACGCACAATGTGACCCAATATGCCTTCTGGGATCAACAAGCACCAACTATTTGACTCCGTTCGACTTCACGAATCATTAAGGCTTGTATTTGAACCCAATTGACTTCTCGGATCAACAAGTCTTTCAGTTGACCCAATTCGGCTTCTCGGATCAACATGTATCCATAACTTGATCCGTTTCTTTTACCAAGTCACCAAGTACGCACAATGTGACCCAATATGCCTTCTCGGATCAACAAGCACCAACTATTTGACTCCGTTCGACTTCACGAATCATTAAGGCTTGTATTTGTACCCAATTGACTTCTCAGATCAAAAAGTCTTTCAATTGACCCAATTCGGCTTCACGGATCAACAAGTATCCATAACTTGATCCGTTTGTTTTACCAAGTCACCAAGTACGCACAATGTGACCCAATATGCCTTCTCGGATCAACAAGCACCAACTATTTGACTCCGTTCGACTTCACGAATCATTAAGGCTTGTATTTGAATACAATTGACTTCTCGGATCAACAAGTCTTTCAATTGACCCAATTCGGCTTGTCGGATCAACAAATATCCATAACTTGATCCGTTTATGTTACAAAGTCACCAAGCACGCACAATGTGAGCTAATTCGGCTTCTCGGATCAACAAGCACCAACTATTTGACTCCGTTTGACTTCACGAATCATTAAGGCTTGTATTTGACCACAATTGACTTCTCAGATCAACAAGTCTTTCAATTGACCCAATTCGGCTTCACGGATCAACAAGTATCCATAACTTGATCCGTTTGTTTTACCAAGTCACCAAGTACGCACAATGTGACCCAATTCGACTTCTGGGAT
Source organism: Ajuga chamaepitys (assembly GCA_958295605.1). Taxonomy (NCBI): domain Eukaryota; kingdom Viridiplantae; phylum Streptophyta; class Magnoliopsida; order Lamiales; family Lamiaceae; genus Ajuga; species Ajuga chamaepitys. The sequence continues at coordinate 26,993,085 of OY282507.1, forward strand.
CAACAAGCACCAACTATTTGACTCCGTTCGACTTCACGAATCATTAAGGCTTGTATTTGAACCCAATTGACTTCTCGGATCAACAAGTCTTTCAATTGACCCAATTCGGCTTCACGGATCAACAAGTATCCATAACTTGATCCGTTTGTTTTACCAAGTCACCAAGTACGCACAATGTGACCCAATATGCCTTCTCGGATCAACAAGCACCAATTATTTGACTCCGTTCGACTTCACGAATCATTAAGGCTTGTATTTGAACCCAATTGACTACTTGGATCAACAAGTCTTTCAATTGACCCAATTCGGCTTCTCAGATCAACAAGTATCCATAACTTGATCCGTTTCTTTTACCAAGTGACCAAGTACGCACAATGTGACCTAATTCGGCTTCTCGGATCAATAAGCACCAACTATATGACTCCATTCGACTTCACGAATCATTAAGGCTTGTATTTGACCACAATTGGCTTCTCAGATCAACAAGTCTTTCAATTGACCCAATTCGGTTCACGGATCAACAAGTATCCATAACTTGATCCGTTTGTTTTACCAAGATCACCAAGTACGCACAATGTGACCCAATATGCCTTCTAGGGTCAAAAAGCACCAACTATTTGACTCCGTTCGACTTCACGAATCATTAAGGCTTGTATTTAAACACAATTGACTTCTCGGATCAACAAGTCTTTCAATTGACCCAATTCGGCTTCACGGATCAACAAGTATCCATAACTTGATCCGTTTCTTTTACCAAGTCACCAAGTACGCACAATGTGACCTAATTCGGCTTCTCGGATAAACAAGCACCAACTATTTGACTCCGTTCGACCTTTCGAATCATTAAGGCTTGTATTTGACCACAATTGACTTCTCGGATCAACAAGTCTTTCAATTGACCCAATTCGGCTTCACGGATCAACAAGTATCCATAACTTGATCCGTTTGTTTTACCAAGTCACCAAGTACGCACAATGTGACCCAATATGCCTTCTCGGATCAACAAGCACCAACTATTTGACTCCGTTCGACTTCACGAATCATTAAGGCTTGTATTTGAACCCAATTGACTTCTCAGATCAACAAGTCTTTCAGTTGACCCAATTCGGCTTCACGGATCAACAAGTATCCATAACTTGATCCGTTTGATTTACCAAGTCACCAAGTACGCACAATGTGACCCAATATGCCTTCTGGGATCAACAAGCACCAACTATTTGACTCCATTCGACTTCACGAATCATTAAGGCTTGTATTTGAACCCAATTGACTTCTCGGATCAACAAGTCTTTCAATTGACCCAATTCGGCTTCTAGGATCAACATGTATCCATAACTTGATCCGTTTCTTTTACCAAGTCACCAAGTACGCACAATGTGACCTAATTCGGCTTCTCGGATCAACAACCACCAACTATTTGACTCCGTTCGACTTCACGAATCGTTAAGGCTTGTATTTGAACCCAATTGACTTCTCGGATCAACAAGTCTTTCAATTGACCCAATTCGTCTTCTCGGATCAACAAGTATCCATAACTTGATCCGTTTCTTTTACCAAGTCACCAAGTACGCACAATGTGACCTAATTCGGCTTCTGGGATCAACAACCACCAATTATTTGACTCCGTTCGACTTCACGAATCATTAAGGCTTGTATTTGAACCCAATTGACTTCTCGGATAAACAAGTCTTTCAATTGACCCAATTCGGCTTCACGGATCAACAAGTATCCATAACTTGATCCGTTTGTTTTACCAAGTCACCAAGTACGCACAATGTGACCCAATTCGCCTTATCGGATCAACAAGCACCAACTATTTGACTCCGTTCGACTTCACGAATCATTAAGGCTTGTATTTGAACCCAATTGACTTCTCAGATCAACAAGTCTTTCAGTTGACCCAATTCGGCTTCACGGATCAACAAGTATCCATAACTTGATCCGTTTGATTTACCAAGTCACCAAGTACGCACAATGTGACCCAATATGCCTTCTGGGATCAACAAGCACCAACTATTTGACTCCGTTCGACTTCACGAATCATTAAGGCTTGTATTTGAACCCAATTGACTTCTCGGATCAACAAGTCTTTCAATTGACCCAATTCGGCTTCTAGGATCAACATGTATCCATAACTTGATCCGTTTCTTTTACCAAGTCACCAAGTACGCACAATGTGACCTAATTCTGCTTCTCGGATCAACAACCACCAACTATTTGACTCCGTTCGACTTCACGAATCATTAAGGCTTGTATTTGAACCCAATTGACTTCTCGGATCAACAAGTCTTTCAATTGACCCAATTTGGCTTCTCGGATCAACAAGTATCCATAACTTGATCCGTTTCTTTTACCAAGTCACCAAGTACGCACAATGTGACCTAATTCGGCTTCTCGGATCAACAACCACCAACTATTTGACTCCGTTCGACTTCACGAATCATTAAGGCTTGTATTTGAACCCAATTGACTTCTCAGATCAACAAGTCTTTCAATTGACCCAATTCGGCTTCTCCGATCAACAAGTATCCATAACTTGATCCGTTTCTTTTACCAAGTCACCAAGTACGCACAATGTGACCTAATTCGGCTTCTCGGATCAACAACCACCAACTATTTGACTCCGTTCGACTTCACGAATCATTAAGGCTTGTATTTGAACCCAATTGACTTCTCAGATCAACAAGTCTTTCAATTGACCCAATTCGGCTTCACGGATCAACAAGTATCCATAACTTGATCCGTTTCTTTTACCAAGTCACCAAGTACGCACAATGTGACCTAATTCGGCTCCTGGGATCAACAACCACCAATTATTTGACTCCGTTCGACTTCACGAATCATTAAGGCTTGTATTTGAACCCAATTGACTTCTCGGATAAACAAGTCTTTCAATTGACCCAATTCGGCTTCACGGATCAACAAGTATCCATAACTTGATCCGTTTGTTTTACCAAGTCACCAAGTACGCACAATGTGACCCAATTCGCCTTATCGGATCAACAAGCACCAACTATTTGACTCCGTTCGACTTCACGAATCATTAAGGCTTGTATTTGAACCCAATTGACTTCTCAGATCAACAAGTCTTTCAGTTGACCCAATTCGGCTTCACGGATCAACAAGTATCCATAACTTGATCCGTTTGATTTACCAAGTCACCAAGTACGCACAATGTGACCCAATATGCCTTCTGGGATCAACAAGCACCAACTATTTGACTCCGTTCGACTTCACGAATCATTAAGGCTTGTATTTGAACCCAATTGACTTCTCGGATCAACAAGTCTTTCAATTGACCCAATTCGGCTTCTAGGATCAACATGTATCCATAACTTGATCCGTTTCTTTTACCAAGTCACCAAGTACGCACAATGTGACCTAATTCGGCTTCTCGGATCAACAACCACCAACTATTTGACTCCGTTCGACTTCACGAATCATTAAGGCTTGTATTTGAACCCAATTGACTTCTCGGATCAACAAGTCTTTCAATTGACCCAATTTGGCTTCTCGGATCAACAAGTATCCATAACTTGATCCGTTTCTTTTACCAAGTCACCAAGTACGCACAATGTGACCTAATTCGGCTTCTCGGATCAACAACCACCAACTATTTGACTCCGTTCGACTTCACGAATCATTAAGGCTTGTATTTGAACCCAATTGACTTCTCGGATCAACAAGTCTTTCAATTGACCCAATTTGGCTTCTCGGATCAACAAGTATCCATAACTTGATCCGTTTCTTTTACCAAGTCACCAAGTACGCACAATGTGACCTAATTCGGCTTCTCGGATCAACAACCACCAACTATTTGACTCCGTTCGACTTCACGAATCATTAAGGCTTGTATTTGAACCCAATTGACTTCTCAGATCAACAAGTCTTTCAATTGACCCAATTCGGCTTCACGGATCAACAAGTATCCATAACTTGATCCGTTTCTTTTACCAAGTCACCAAGTACGCACAATGTGACCTAATTCGGCTTCTCGGATCAACAACCACCAACTATTTGACTCCGTTCGACTTCACGAATCATTAAGGCTTGTATTTGAACCCAATGGACTTCTCAGATCAACAAGTCTTTCAATTGACCCAATTCCGCTTCACGGATCAACAAGTATCCATAACTTGATCCGTTTGTTTTACCAAGTCACCAAGTACGCACAATGTGACCCAATATGCCTTCTCGGATCAACAAGCACCAACTATTTGACTCTGTTCGACTTCACGAATCATTAAGGCTTGTATTTGAACCCAATTGACTTCTCAGATCAACAAGTCTTTCAATTGACCCAATTTGGCTTCACGGATCAACAAGTATCCATAACTTGATCCGTTTGATTTACCAAGTCACCAAGTACGCACAATGTGACCCAATATGCCTTCTGGGATCAACAAGCACCAACTATTTGACTCCGTTCGACTTCACGAATCATTAAGGCCTGTATTTGAACCCAATTGACTTCTCGGATCAACAAGTCTTTCAATTGACCCAATTCGGCTTCTAGGATCAACATGTATCCATAACTTGATCCGTTTCTTTTACCAAGTCACCAAGTACGCACAATGTGACCTAATTCGGCTTCTCGGATCAACAACCACCAACTATTTGACTCCGTTCGACTTCACGAATCATTAAGGTTGAACCCAATTGACTTCTCGGATCAACAAGTCTTTTAATTGACCCAATTTGGCTTCTCGGATCAACAAGTATCCATAACTTGATCCGTTTCTTTTACCAAGTCACCAAGTACGCACAATGTGACCTAATTCGGCTTCTCGGATCAACAACCACCAACTATTTGACTCCGTTCGACTTCACGAATCATTAAGGCTTGTATTTGAACCCAATTGACTTCTCAGATCAACAAGTCTTTCAATTGACCCAATTCGGCTTCACGGATCAACAAGTATCCATAACTTGATCCGTTTCTTTTACCAAGTCACCAAGTACGCACAATGTGACCTAATTCGGCTTCTCGGATCAACAACCACCAACTATTTGACTCCGTTCGACTTCACGAATCATTAAGGCTTGTATTTGAACCCAATTGACTTCTCAGATCAACAAGTCTTTCAAGGCTTCACGGATCAACAAGTATCCATAACTTGATCCGTTTCTTTTACCAAGTCACCAAGTACGCACAATGTGACCTAATTCGGCTTCTCGGATCAACAACCACCAATTATTTGACTCCGTTCGACTTCACGAATCATTAAGGCTTGTATTTGAACCCAATTGACTTCTCGGATAAACAAGTCTTTCAATTGACCCAATTCGGCTTCACGGATCAACAAGTATCCATAACTTGATCCGTTTGTTTTACCAAGTCACCAAGTACGCACAATGTGACCCAATATGCCTTCTCGGATCAACAAGCACCAACTATTTGACTCCGTTCGACTTCACGAATCATTAAGGCTTGTATTTGAATACAATTGACTTCTCGGATCAACAAGTCTTTCAATTGACCCAATTCGGCTTGTCGGATCAACAAATATCCATAACTTGATCCGTTTCTTTTACAAAGTCACCAAGTACGCACAATGTGAGCTAATTCGGCTTCTCGAATCAACAAGCACCAACTATTTGACTCCGTTTGACTTCACGAATCATTAAGGCTTGTATTTGACCACAATTGACTTCTCAGATCAACAAGTCTTTCAATTGACCCAATTCGGCTTCACGGATCAACAAGTATCCATAACTTGATCCGTTTGTTTTACCAAGTCACCAAGTACGCACAATGTGACCCAATTCGACTTCTGGGATCAACAAGCACCAACTATTTGACTCCGTTCGACTTCACGAATCATTAAGGCTTGTATTTGAACCCAATTGACTTCTCGGATCAACAAGTATCCATAACTTGATCCGTTTGTTTTACCAAGTCACCAAGTACGCACAATGTGACCCAATATGCCTTCTCGGATCAACAAGCACCAATTATTTGACTCCGTTCGACTTCACGAATCATTAAGGCTTGTATTTGAACCCAATTGACTACTTGGATCAACAAGTCTTTCAATTGACCCAATTCGGCTTCTCAGATCAACAAGTATCCATAACTTGATCCGTTTCTTTTACCAAGTGACCAAGTACGCACAATGTGACCTAATTCGGCTTCTCGGATCAACAAGCACCAACTATATGACTCCATTCGACTTCACGAATCATTAAGGCTTGTATTTGACCACAATTGGCTTCTCAGATCAACAAGTCTTTCAATTGACCCAATTCGGTTCACGGATCAACAAGTATCCATAACTTGATCCGTTTCTTTTACCAAGATCACCAAGTACGCACAATGTGACCCAATATGCCTTCTAGGGTCAAAAAGCACCAACTATTTGACTCCGTTCGACTTCACGAATCATTAAGGCTTGTATTTAAACACAATTGACTTCTCGGATCAACAAGTCTTTCAATTGACCCAATTCGGCTTCACGGATCAACAAGTATCCATAACTTGATCCGTTTCTTTTACCAAGTCACCAAGTACGCACAATGTGACCTAATTATGCTTCTCGGATAAACAAGCACCAACTATTTGACTCCGTTCGACCTTTCGAATCATTAAGGCTTGTATTTGACCACAATTGACTTCTCGGATCAACAAGTCTTTCAATTGACCCAATTCGGCTTCACGGATCAACAAGTATCCATAACTTGATCCGTTTGTTTTACCAAGTCACCAAGTACGCACAATGTGACCCAATATGCCTTCTCGGATCAACAAGCACCAACTATTTGACTCCGTTCGACTTCACGAATCATTAAGGCTTGTATTTGAACCCAATTGACTTCTCAGATCAACAAGTCTTTCAGTTGACCCAATTCGGCTTCACGGATCAACAAGTATCCATAACTTGATCCGTTTGATTTACCAAGTCACCAAGTACGCACAATGTGACCCAATATGCCTTCTGGGATCAACAAGCACCAACTATTTGACTCCATTCGACTTCACGAATCATTAAGGCTTGTATTTGAACCCAATTGACTTCTCGGATCAACAAGTCTTTCAATTGACCCAATTCGGCTTCTAGGATCAACATGTATCCATAACTTGATCCGTTTCTTTTACCAAGTCACCAAGTACGCACAATGTGACCTAATTCGGCTTCTCGGAACAACAACCACCAACTATTTGACTCCGTTCGACTTCACGAATCGTTAAGGCTTATATTTGAACCCAATTGACTTCTCGGATCAACAAGTCTTTCAATTGACCCAATTCGGCTTCTCGGATCAACAAGTATCCATAACTTGATCCGTTTCTTTTACCAAGTCACCAAGTACGCACAATGTGACCTAATTCGGCTTCTCGGATCAACAACCACCAACTATTTGACTCCGTTCGACTTCACGAATCATTAAGGCTTGTATTTGAACCCAATTGACTTCTCAGATCAACAAGTCTTTCAATTGACCCAATTCGGCTTCACGGATCAACAAGTATCCATAACTTGATCCGTTTCTTTTACCAAGTCACCAAGTACGCACAATGTGACCTAATTCGGCTTCTCGGATCAACAACCACCAACTATTTGACTCCGTTCGACTTCACGAATCATTAAGGCTTGTATTTGAACCCAATGGACTTCTCAGATCAACAAGTCTTTCAATTGACCCAATTCGGCTTCACGGATCAACAAGTATCCATAACTTGATCCGTTTGTTTTACCAAGTCACCAAGTACGCACAATGTGACCCAATATGCCTTCTCGGATCAACAAGCACCAATTATTTGACTCCGTTCGACTTCACGAATCATTAAGGCTTGTATTTGAACCCAATTGACTTCTTGGATCAACAAGTCTTTCAATTGACCCAATTCGGCTTCTTAGATCAACAAGTATCCATAACTTGATCCGTTTCTTTTACCAAGTGACCAAGTACGCACAATGTGACCTAATTCGGCTTCTCGGATCAACAAGCACCAAATATTTGACTCCGTTCGACTTCACGAATCATTAAGGCTTGTATTTGACCACAATTGGCTTCTCATATCAACAAGTCTTTCAATTGACCCAATTCGGTTCACGGATCAACAAGTATGCATAACTTGATCCGTTTGTTTTACCAAGTCACCAAGTACGCACAATGTGACCCAATATGCCTTCTCGGATCAACAAGCACCAACTATTTGACTCTGTTCGACTTCACGAATCATTAAGGCTTGTATTTGAACCCAATTGACTTCTCAGATCAACAAGTCTTTCAATTGACCCAATTTGGCTTCACGGATCAACAAGTATCCATAACTTGATCCGTTTGATTTACCAAGTCACCAAGTACGCACAATGTGACCCAATATGCCTTCTGGGATCAACAAGCACCAACTATTTGACTCCGTTCGACTTCACGAATTATTAAGGCTTGTATTTGAACCCAATTGACTTCTCGGATCAACAAGTCTTTCAATTGACCCAATTCGGCTTCTAGGATCAACATGTATCCATAACTTGATCCGTTTCTTTTACCAAGTCACCAAGTACGCACAATGTGACCTAATTCGGCTTCTCGGATAAACAAGCACCAACTATTTGACTCCGTTCGACCTTTCGAATCATTAAGGCTTGTATTTGACCACAATTGACTTCTCGGATCAACAAGTCTTTCAATTGACCCAATTCGGCTTCACGGATCAACAAGTATCCATAACTTGATCCGTTTGTTTTACCAAGTCACCAAGTACGCACAATGTGACCCAATATGCCTTCTCGGATCAACAAGCACCAACTATTTGACTCCGTTCGACTTCACGAATCATTAAGGCTTGTATTTGAACCCAATTGACTTCTCAGATCAACAAGTCTTTCAGTTGACCCAATTCGGCTTCACGGATCAACAAGTATCCATAACTTGATCCGTTTGATTTACCAAGTCACCAAGTACGCACAATGTGACCCAATATGCCTTCTGGGATCAACAAGCACCAACTATTTGACTCCATTCGACTTCACGAATCATTAAGGCTTGTATTTGAACCCAATTGACTTCTCGGATCAACAAGTCTTTCAATTGACCCAATTCGGCTTCTAGGATCAACATGTATCCATAACTTGATCCGTTTCTTTTACCAAGTCACCAAGTACGCACAATGTGACCTAATTCGGCTTCTCGGATCAACAACCACCAACTATTTGACTCCGTTCGACTTCACGAATCATTAAGGCTTGTATTTGAACCCAATTGACTTCTCGGATCAACAAGTCTTTCAATTGACCCAATTCGGCTTCTCGGATCAACAAGTATCCATAACTTGATCCGTTTCTTTTACCAAGTCACCAAGTACGCACAATGTGACCTAATTCGGCTTCTCGGATCAACAACCACCAACTATTTGACTCCGTTCGACTTCACGAATCATTAAGGCTTGTATTTGAACCCAATTGACTTCTCGGATCAACAAGTCTTTCAATTGACCCAATTCGGCTTGTCGGATCAACAAATATCCATAACTTGATCCGTTTCTTTTACAAAGTCACCAAGTACGCACAATGTGAGCTAATTCGGCTTCTCGGATCAACAAGCACCAACTATTTGACTCCGTTTGACTTCACGAATCATTAAGGCTTGTATTTGACCACAATTGACTTCTGAGATCAACAAGTCTTTCAATTGACCCAATTCGGCTTCACGGATCAACAAGTATCCATAACTTGATCCGTTTGTTTTACCAAGTCACCAAGTACGCACAATGTGACCCAATTCGACTTCTGGGATCAACAAGCACCAACTATTTGACTCCGTTCGACTTCACGAATCATTAAGGCTTGTATTTGAACCCAATTGACTTCTCGGATCAACAAGTCTTTCAATTGACCCAATTCGGCTTCACGGATCAACAAGTATCCATAACTTGATCCGTTTGTTTTACCAAGTCACCAAGTACGCACAATGTGACCCAATATGCCTTCTCGGATCAACAAGCACCAATTATTTGACTCCGTTCGACTTCACGAATCATTAAGGCTTGTATTTGAACCCAATTGACTACTTGGATCAACAAGTCTTTCAATTGACCCAATTCGGCTTCTCAGATCAACAAGTATCCATAACTTGATCCGTTTCTTTTACCAAGTGACCAAGTACGCACAATGTGACCTAATTCGGCTTCTCGGATCAACAAGCACCAACTATATGACTTCATTCGACTTCACGAATCATTAAGGCTTGTATTTGACCACAATTGGCTTCTCAGATCAACAAGTCTTTCAATTGACCCAATTCGGTTCACGGATCAACAAGTATCCATAACTTGATCCATTTGTTTTACCAAGATCACCAAGTACGCACAATGTGACCCAATATGCCTTCTAGGGTCAAAAAGCACCAACTATTTGACTCCGTTCGACTTCACGAATCATTAAGGCTTGTATTTAAACACAATTGACTTCTCGGATCAACAAGTCTTTCAATTGACCCAATTCGGCTTCACGGATCAACAAGTATCCATAACTTGATCCGTTTCTTTTACCAAGTCACCAAGTACGCACAATGTGACCTAATTTGGCTTCTCGGATAAACAAGCACCAACTATTTGACTCCGTTCGACCTTTCGAATCATTAAGGCTTGTATTTGACCACAATTGACTTCTCGGATCAACAAGTCTTTCAATTGACCCAATTCGGCTTCACGGATCAACAAGTATCCATAACTTGATCCGTTTGTTTTACCAAGTCACCAAGTACGCACAATGTGACCCAATATGCCTTCTCGGATCAACAAGCACCAACTATTTGACTCCGTTCGACTTCACGAATCATTAAGGCTTGTATTTGAACCCAATTGACTTCTCAGATCAACAAGTCTTTCAGTTGACCCAATTCGGCTTCACGGATCAACAAGTATCCATAACTTGATCCGTTTGATTTACCAAGTCACCAAGTACGCACAATGTGACCCAATATGCCTTCTGGGATCAACAAGCACCAACTATTTGACTCCATTCGACTTCACGAATCATTAAGGCTTGTATTTGAACCCAATTGACTTCTCGGATCAACAAGTCTTTCAATTGACCCAATTCGGCTTCTAGGATCAACATGTATCCATAACTTGATCCGTTTCTTTTACCAAGTCACCAAGTACGCACAATGTGACCTAATTCGGCTTCTCGGATCAACAACCACCAACTATTTGACTCCGTTCGACTTCACGAATCGTTAAGGCTTGTATTTGAACCCAATTGACTTCTCGGATCAACAAGTCTTTCAATTGACCCAATTCGGCTTCTCGGATCAACAAGTATCCATAACTTGATCCGTTTCTTTTACCAAGTCACCAAGTACGCACAATGTGACCTAATTCGGCTTCTCGGATCAACAACCACCAACTATTTGACTCCGTTCGACTTCACGAATCATTAAGGCTTGTATTTGAACCCAATTGACTTCTCAGATCAACAAGTCTTTCAATTGACCCAATTCGGCTTCACGGATCAACAAGTATCCCTAACTTGATCCGTTTCTTTTACCAAGTCACCAAGTACGCACAATGTGACCTAATTCGGCTTCTGGGATCAACAACCACCAATTATTTGACTCCGTTCGACTTCACGAATCATTAAGGCTTGTATTTGAACCCAATTGACTTCTCGGATAAACAAGTCTTTCAATTGACCCAATTCGGCTTCACGGATCAACAAGTATCCATAACTTGATCCGTTTGTTTTACCAAGTCACCAAGTACGCACAATGTGACCCAATTCGCCTTATCGGATCAACAAGCGCCAACTATTTGACTCCGTTCGACTTCACGAATCATTAAGGCTTGTATTTGAACCCAATTGACTTCTCAGATCAACAAGTCTTTCAGTTGACCCAATTCGGCTTCACGGATCAACAAGTATCCATAACTTGATCCGTTTGATTTACCAAGTCACCAAGTACGCACAATGTGACCCAATATGCCTTCTGGGATCAACAAGCACCAACTATTTGACTCCATTCGACTTCACGAATCATTAAGGCTTGTATTTGAACCCAATTGACTTCTCGGATCAACAAGTCTTTCAATTGACCCAATTCGGCTTCTAGGATCAACATGTATCCATAACTTGATCCGTTTCTTTTACCAAGTCACCAAGTACGCACAATGTGACCTAATTCGGCTTCTCGGAACAACAACCACCAACTATTTGACTCCGTTCGACTTCACGAATCGTTAAGGCTTGTATTTGAACCCAATTGACTTCTCGGATCAACAAGTCTTTCAATTGACCCAATTCGGCTTCTCGGATCAACAAGTATCCATAACTTGATCCGTTTCTTTTACCAAGTCACCAAGTACGCACAATGTGACCTAATTCGGCTTCTCGGATCAACAACCACCAACTATTTGACTCCGTTCGACTTCACGAATCATTAAAGCTTGTATTTGAACCCAATTGACTTCTCAGATCAACAAGTCTTTCAATTGACCCAATTCGGCTTCACGGATCAACAAGTATCCATAACTTGATCCGTTTGTTTTACCAAGTCACCAAGTACGCACAATGTGACCCAATTCGCCTTATCGGATCAACAAGCGCCAACTATTTGACTCCGTTCGACTTCACGAATCATTAAGGCTTGTATTTGAACCCAATTGACTTCTCAGATCAACAAGTCTTTCAGTTGACCCAATTCGGCTTCACGGATCAACAAGTATCCATAACTTGATCCGTTTGATTTACCAAGTCACCAAGTACGCACAATGTGACCCAATATGCCTTCTGGGATCAACAAGCACCAACTATTTGACTCCGTTCGACTTCACGAATCATTAAGGCTTGTATTTGAACCCAATTGACTTCTCGGATCAACAAGTCTTTCAATTGACCCAATTCGGCTTCTAGGATCAACATGTATCCATAACTTGATCCATTTCTTTTACCAAGTCACCAAGTACGCACAATGTGACCAAATTCGGCTTCTCGGATCAACAACCACCAACTATTTGACTCCGTTCGACTTCACGAATCATTAAGGCTTGTATTTGAACCCAATTGACTTCTCGGATCAACAAGTCTTTCAATTGACCCAATTTGGCTTCTCGGATCAACAAGTATCCATAACTTGATCCGTTTCTTTTACCAAGTCACCAAGTACGCACAATGTGACCTAATTCGGCTTCTCGGATCAACAACCACCAACTATTTGACTCCGTTCGACTTCACGAATCATTAAGGCTTGTATTTGAACCCAATTGACTTCTCAGATCAACAAGTCTTTCAATTGACCCAATTCGGCTTCACGGATCAACAAGTATCCATAACTTGATCCGTTTCTTTTACCAAGTCACCAAGTACGCACAATGTGACCTAATTCGGCTTCTCGGATCAACAACCACCAACTATTTGACTCCGTTCGACTTCACGAATCATTAAGGCTTGTATTTGAACCCAATGGACTTCTCAGATCAACAAGTCTTTCAATTGACCCAATTCGGCTTCACGGATCAACAAGTATCCATAACTTGATCCGTTTGTTTTACCAAGTCACCAAGTACGCACAATGTGACCCAATATGCCTTCTCGGATCAACAAGCACCAATTATTTGACTCCGTTCGACTTCACGAATCATTAAGGCTTGTATTTGAACCCAATTGACTTCTTGGATCAACAAGTCTTTCAATTGACTCAATTCGGCTTCTTAGATCAACAAGTATCCATAACTTGATCCGTTTCTTTTACCAAGTGACCAAGTACGCACAATGTGACCTAATTCGGCTTCTCGGATCAACAAGCACCAAATATTTGACTCCGTTCGACTTCACGAATCATTAAGGCTTGTATTTGACCACAATTGGCTTCTCATATCAACAAGTCTTTCAATTGACCCAATTCGGTTCACGGATCAACAAGTATGCATAACTTGATCCGTTTGTTTTACCAAGTCACCAAGTACGCACAATGTGACCCAATATGCCTTCTCGGATCAACAAGCACCAACTATTTGACTCTGTTCGACTTCACGAATCATTAAGGCTTGTATTTGAACCCAATTGACTTCTCAGATCAACAAGTCTTTCAATTGACCCAATTTGGCTTCACGGATCAACAAGTATCCATAACTTGATCCGTTTGATTTACCAAGTCACCAAGTACGCACAATGTGACCCAATATGCCTTCTGGGATCAACAAGCACCAACTATTTGACTCCGTTCGACTTCACGAATCATTAAGGCTTGTATTTGAACCCAATTGACTTCTCGGATCAACAAGTCTTTCAATTGACCCAATTCGGCTTCTAGGATCAACATGTATCCATAACTTGATCCTTTCTTTTACCAAGTCACCAAGTACGCACAATGTGACCTAATTCGGCTTCTCGGATAAACAAGCACCAACTATTTGACTCCGTTCGACCTTTCGAATCATTAAGGCTTGTATTTGACCACAATTGACTTCTCGGATCAACAAGTCTTTCAATTGACCCAATTCGGCTTCACGGATCAACAAGTATCCATAACTTGATCCGTTTGTTTTACCAAGTCACCAAGTACGCACAATGTGACCCAATATGCCTTCTCGGATCAACAAGCACCAACTATTTGACTCCGTTCGACTTCACGAATCATTAAGGCTTGTATTTGAACCCAATTGACTTCTCAGATCAACAAGTCTTTCAGTTGACCCAATTCGGCTTCACGGATCAACAAGTATCCATAACTTGATCCGTTTGATTTACCAAGTCACCAAGTACGCACAATGTGACCCAATATGCCTTCTGGGATCAACAAGCACCAACTATTTGACTCCATTCGACTTCACGAATCATTAAGGCTTGTATTTGAACCCAATTGACTTCTCGGATCAACAAGTCTTTCAATTGACCCAATTCGGCTTCTAGGATCAACATGTATCCATAACTTGATCCGTTTCTTTTACCAAGTCACCAAGTACGCACAATGTGACCTAATTCGGCTTCTCGGATCAACAACCACCAACTATTTGACTCCGTTCGACTTCACGAATCGTTAAGGCTTGTATTTGAACCCAATTGACTTCTCGGATCAACAAGTCTTTCAATTGACCCAATTCGGCTTCTCGGATCAACAAGTATCCATAACTTGATCCGTTTCTTTTACCAAGTGACCAAGTACGCACAATGTGACCTAATTCGGCTTCTCGGATCAACAACCACCAACTATTTGACTCCGTTCGACTTCACGAATCATTAAGGCTTGTATTTGAACCCAATTGACTTCTCAGATCAACAAGTCTTTCAATTGACCCAATTCGGCTTCACGGATCAACAAGTATCCATAACTTGATCCGTTTCTTTTACCAAGTCACCAAGTACGCACAATGTGACCTAATTCGGCTTCTGGGATCAACAACCACCAATTATTTGACTCCGTTCGACTTCACGAATCATTAAGGCTTGTATTTGAACCCAATTGACTTCTCGGATAAACAAGTCTTTCAATTGACCCAATTCGGCTTCACGGATCAACAAGTATCCATAACTTGATCCGTTTGTTTTACCAACTCACCAAGTACGCACAATGTGACCCAATTCGCCTTATCGGATCAACAAGCACCAACTATTTGACTCCGTTCGACTTCACGAATCATTAAGGCTTGTATTTGAACCCAATTGACTTCTCAGATCAACAAGTCTTTCAGTTGACCCAATTCGGCTTCACGGATCAACAAGTATCCATAACTTGATCCGTTTGATTTACCAAGTCACCAAGTACGCACAATGTGACCCAATATGCCTTCTGGGATCAACAAGCACCAACTATTTGACTCCGTTCGACTTCACGAATCATTAAGGCTTGTATTTGAACCCAATTGACTTCTCGGATCAACAAGTCTTTCAATTGACCCAATTCGGCTTCTAGGATCAACATGTATCCATAACTTGATCCGTTTCTTTTACCAAGTCACCAAGTACGCACAATGTGACCTAATTCGGCTTCTCGGATCAACAACCACCAACTATTTGACTCCGTTCGACTTCACGAATCGTTAAGGCTTGTATTTGAACCCAATTGACTTCTCGGATCAACAAGTCTTTCAATTGACCCAATTCGGCTTCTCGGATCAACAAGTATCCATAACTTGATCCGTTTCTTTTACCAAGTGACCAAGTACGCACAATGTGACCTAATTCGGCTTCTCGGATCAACAACCACCAACTATTTGACTCCGTTCGACTTCACGAATCATTAAGGCTTGTATTTGAACCCAATTGACTTCTCAGATCAACAAGTCTTTCAATTGACCCAATTCGGCTTCACGGATCAACAAGTATCCATAACTTGATCCGTTTCTTTTACCAAGTCACCAAGTACGCACAATGTGACCTAATTCGGCTTCTGGGATCAACAACCACCAATTATTTGACTCCGTTCGACTTCACGAATCATTAAGGCTTGTATTTGAACCCAATTGACTTCTCGGATAAACAAGTCTTTCAATTGACCCAATTCGGCTTCACGGATCAACAAGTATCCATAACTTGATCCGTTTGTTTTACCAAGTCACCAAGTACGCACAATGTGACCCAATTCGCCTTATCGGATCAACAAGCACCAACTATTTGACTCCGTTCGACTTCACGAATCATTAAGGCTTGTATTTGAACCCAATTGACTTCTCAGATCAACAAGTCTTTCAGTTGACCCAATTCGGCTTCACGGATCAACAAGTATCCATAACTTGATCCGTTTGATTTACCAAGTCACCAAGTACGCACAATGTGACCCAATATGCCTTCTGGGATCAACAAGCACCAACTATTTGACTCCGTTCGACTTCACGAATCGTTAAGGCTTGTATTTGAACCCAATTGACTTCTCGGATCAACAAGTCTTTCAATTGACCCAATTCGGCTTCTCGGATCAACAAGTATCCATAACTTGATCCGTTTCTTTTACCAAGTGACCAAGTACGCACAATGTGACCTAATTCGGCTTCTCGGATCAACAACCACCAACTATTTGACTCCGTTCGACTTCACGAATCATTAAGGCTTGTATTTGAACCCAATTGACTTCTCAGATCAACAAGTCTTTCAATTGACCCAATTCGGCTTCACGGATCAACAAGTATCCATAACTTGATCCGTTTCTTTTACCAAGTCACCAAGTACGCACAATGTGACCTAATTCGGCTTCTGGGATCAACAACCACCAATTATTTGACTCCGTTCGACTTCACGAATCATTAAGGCTTGTATTTGAACCCAATTGACTTCTCGGATAAACAAGTCTTTCAATTGACCCAATTCGGCTTCACGGATCAACAAGTATCCATAACTTGATCCGTTTGTTTTACCAAGTCACCAAGTACGCACAATGTGACCCAATTCGCCTTATCGGATCAACAAGCACCAACTATTTGACTCCGTTCGACTTCACGAATCATTAAGGCTTGTATTTGAACCCAATTGACTTCTCAGATCAACAAGTCTTTCAGTTGACCCAATTCGGCTTCACGGATCAACAAGTATCCATAACTTGATCCGTTTGATTTACCAAGTCACCAAGTACGCACAATGTGACCCAATATGCCTTCTGGGATCAACAAGCACCAACTATTTGACTCCGTTCGACTTCACGAATCATTAAGGCTTGTATTTGAACCCAATTGACTTCTCGGATCAACAAGTCTTTCAATTGACCCAATTCGGCTTCTAGGATCAACATGTATCCATAACTTGATCCGTTTCTTTTACCAAGTCACCAAGTACGCACAATGTGACCTAATTCGGCTTCTCGGATCAACAACCACCAACTATTTGACTCCGTTCGACTTCACGAATCGTTAAGGCTTGTATTTGAACCCAATTGACTTCTCGGATCAACAAGTCTTTCAATTGACCCAATTCGGCTTCTCGGATCAACAAGTATCCATAACTTGATCCGTTTCTTTTACCAAGTGACCAAGTACGCACAATGTGACCTAATTCGGCTTCTCGGATCAACAACCACCAACTATTTGACTCCGTTCGACTTCACGAATCATTAAGGCTTGTATTTGAACCCAATTGACTTCTCAGATCAACAAGTCTTTCAATTGACCCAATTCGGCTTCACGGATCAACAAGTATCCATAACTTGATCCGTTTCTTTTACCAAGTCACCAAGTACGCACAATGTGACCTAATTCGGCTTCTGGGATCAACAACCACCAATTATTTGACTCCGTTCGACTTCACGAATCATTAAGGCTTGTATTTGAACCCAATTGACTTCTCGGATAAACAAGTCTTTCAATTGACCCAATTCGGCTTCACGGATCAACAAGTATCCATAACTTGATCCGTTTGTTTTACCAAGTCACCAAGTACGCACAATGTGACCCAATATGCCTTCTGGGATCAACAAGCACCAACTATTTGACTCCGTTCGACTTCACGAATCATTAAGGCTTGTATTTGAACCCAATTGACTTCTCGGATCAACAAGTCTTTCAATTGACCCAATTCGGCTTCTAGGATCAACATGTATCCATAACTTGATCCGTTTCTTTTACCAAGTCACCAAGTACGCACAATGTGACCTAATTCGGCTTCTCGGATCAACAACCACCAACTATTTGACTCCGTTCGACTTCACGAATCGTTAAGGCTTGTATTTGAACCCAATTGACTTCTCGGATCAACAAGTCTTTCAATTGACCCAATTCGGCTTCTCGGATCAACAAGTATCCATAACTTGATCCGTTTCTTTTACCAAGTGACCAAGTACGCACAATGTGACCTAATTCGGCTTCTCGGATCAACAACCACCAACTATTTGACTCCGTTCGACTTCACGAATCATTAAGGCTTGTATTTGAACCCAATTGACTTCTCAGATCAACAAGTCTTTCAATTGACCCAATTCGGCTTCACGGATCAACAAGTATCCATAACTTGATCCGTTTCTTTTACCAAGTCACCAAGTACGCACAATGTGACCTAATTCGGCTTCTGGGATCAACAACCACCAATTATTTGACTCCGTTCGACTTCACGAATCATTAAGGCTTGTATTTGAACCCAATTGACTTCTCGGATAAACAAGTCTTTCAATTGACCCAATTCGGCTTCACGGATCAACAAGTATCCATAACTTGATCCGTTTGTTTTACCAAGTCACCAAGTACGCACAATGTGACCCAATTCGCCTTATCGGATCAACAAGCACCAACTATTTGACTCCGTTCGACTTCACGAATCATTAAGGCTTGTATTTGAACCCAATTGACTTCTCAGATCAACAAGTCTTTCAGTTGACCCAATTCGGCTTCACGGATCAACAAGTATCCATAACTTGATCCGTTTGATTTACCAAGTCACCAAGTACGCACAATGTGACCCAATATGCCTTCTGGGATCAACAAGCACCAACTATTTGACTCCGTTCGACTTCACGAATCGTTAAGGCTTGTATTTGAACCCAATTGACTTCTCGGATCAACAAGTCTTTCAATTGACCCAATTCGGCTTCTCGGATCAACAAGTATCCATAACTTGATCCGTTTCTTTTACCAAGTGACCAAGTACGCACAATGTGACCTAATTCGGCTTCTCGGATCAACAACCACCAACTATTTGACTCCGTTCGACTTCACGAATCATTAAGGCTTGTATTTGAACCCAATTGACTTCTCAGATCAACAAGTCTTTCAATTGACCCAATTCGGCTTCACGGATCAACAAGTATCCATAACTTGATCCGTTTCTTTTACCAAGTCACCAAGTACGCACAATGTGACCTAATTCGGCTTCTGGGATCAACAACCACCAATTATTTGACTCCGTTCGACTTCACGAATCATTAAGGCTTGTATTTGAACCCAATTGACTTCTCGGATAAACAAGTCTTTCAATTGACCCAATTCGGCTTCACGGATCAACAAGTATCCATAACTTGATCCGTTTGTTTTACCAAGTCACCAAGTACGCACAATGTGACCCAATTCGCCTTATCGGATCAACAAGCACCAACTATTTGACTCCGTTCGACTTCACGAATCATTAAGGCTTGTATTTGAACCCAATTGACTTCTCAGATCAACAAGTCTTTCAGTTGACCCAATTCGGCTTCACGGATCAACAAGTATCCATAACTTGATCCGTTTGATTTACCAAGTCACCAAGTACGCACAATGTGACCCAATATGCCTTCTGGGATCAACAAGCACCAACTATTTGACTCCGTTCGACTTCACGAATCATTAAGGCTTGTATTTGAACCCAATTGACTTCTCGGATCAACAAGTCTTTCAATTGACCCAATTCGGCTTCTAGGATCAACATGTATCCATAACTTGATCCATTTCTTTTACCAAGTCACCAAGTACGCACAATGTGACCTAATTCGGCTTCTCGGATCAACAATCACCAACTATTTGACTCCGTTCGACTTCACGAATCATTAAGGCTTGTATTTGAACCCAATTGACTTCTCGGATCAACAAGTCTTTCAATTGACCCAATTTGGCTTCTCGGATCAACAAGTATCCATAACTTGATCCGTTTCTTTTACCAAGTCACCAAGTACGCACAATGTGACCTAATTCGGCTTCTCGGATCAACAACCACCAACTATTTGACTCCGTTCGACTTCACGAATCATTAAGGCTTGTATTTGAACCCAATTGACTTCTCAGATCAACAAGTCTTTCAATTGACCCAATTCGGCTTCACGGATCAACAAGTATCCATAACTTGATCCGTTTCTTTTACCAAGTCACCAAGTACGCACAATGTGACCTAATTCGGCTTCTCGGATCAACAACCACCAACTATTTGACTCCGTTCGACTTCACGAATCATTAAGGCTTGTATTTGAACCCAATGGACTTCTCAGATCAACAAGTCTTTCAGTTGACCCAATTCGGCTTCACGGATCAACAAGTATCCATAACTTGATCCGTTTGTTTTACCAAGTCACCAAGTACGCACAATGTGACCCAATATGCCTTCTCGGATCAACAAGCACCAATTATTTGACTCCGTTCGACTTCACGAATCATTAAGGCTTGTATTTGAACCCAATTGACTTCTTGGATCAACAAGTCTTTCAATTGACCCAATTCGGCTTCTTAGATCAACAAGTATCCATAACTTGATCCGTTTCTTTTACCAAGTGACCAAGTACGCACAATGTGACCTAATTCGGCTTCTCGGATCAACAAGCACCAAATATTTGACTCCGTTCGACTTCACGAATCATTAAGGCTTGTATTTGACCACAATTGGCTTCTCATATCAACAAGTCTTTCAATTGACCCAATTCGGTTCACGGATCAACAAGTATGCATAACTTGATCCGTTTGTTTTACCAAGTCACCAAGTACGCACAATGTGACCCAATATGCCTTCTCGGATCAACAAGCACCAACTATTTGACTCTGTTCGACTTCACGAATCATTAAGGCTTGTATTTGAACCCAATTGACTTCTCAGATCAACAAGTCTTTCAATTGACCCAATTTGGCTTCACGGATCAACAAGTATCCATAACTTGATCCGTTTGATTTACCAAGTCACCAAGTACGCACAATGTGACCCAATATGCCTTCTGGGATCAACAAGCACCAACTATTTGACTCCGTTCGACTTCACGAATCATTAAGGCTTGTATTTGAACCCAATTGACTTCTCGGATCAACAAGTCTTTCAATTGACCCAATTCGGCTTCTAGGATCAACATGTATCCATAACTTGATCCGTTTCTTTTACCAAGTCACCAAGTACGCACAATGTGACCTAATTCGGCTTCTCGGATCAACAACCACCAACTATTTGACTCCGTTCGACTTCACGAATCATTAAGGTTGAACCCAATTGACTTCTCGGATCAACAAGTCTTTCAATTGACCCAATTCGGCTTCTAGGATCAACAGGTATCCATAACTTGATCCGTTTCTTTTACCAAGTCACCAAGTACGCACAATGTGACCTAATTCGGCTTCTCGGATCAACAACCACCAATTATTTGACTCCGTTCGACTTCACGAATCATTAAGGCTTGTATTTGAACCCAATTGACTTCTCAGATCAACAAGTCTTTCAATTGACCCAATTCGGCTTCACGGATCAACAAGTATCCATAACTTGATCCGTTTCTTTTACCAAGTCACCAAGTACGCACAATGTGACCTAATTCGGCTTCTCGGATCAACAACCACCAACTATTTGACTCCGTTCGACTTCACGAATCATTAAGGCTTGTATTTGAACCCAATTGACTTCTCAGATCAACAAGTCTTTCAAGGCTTCACGGATCAACAAGTATCCATAACTTGATCCGTTTGTTTTACCAAGTCACCAAGTACGCACAATGTGACCCAATATGCCTTCTCGGATCAACAAGCACCAACTATTTGACTCCGTTCGACTTCACGAATCATTAAGGCTTGTATTTGTACCCAATTGACTTCTCAGATCAACAAGTCTTTCAATTGACCCAATTCGGCTTCACGGATCAACAAGTATCCATAACTTGATCCGTTTGTTTTACCAAGTCACCAAGTACGCACAATGTGACCCAATATGCCTTCTCGGATCAACAAGCACCAACTATTTGACTCCGTTCGACTTCACGAATCATTAAGGCTTGTATTTGAATACAATTGACTTCTCGGATCAACAAGTCTTTCAATTGACCCAATTCGGCTTGTCGGATCAACAAATATCCATAACTTGATCCGTTTCTTTTACAAAGTCACCAAGTACGCACAATGTGAGCTAATTCGGCTTCTCGAATCAACAAGCACCAACTATTTGACTCCGTTTGACTTCACGAATCATTAAGGCTTGTATTTGACCACAATTGACTTCTCAGATCAACAAGTCTTTCAATTGACCCAATTCGGCTTCACGGATCAACAAGTATCCATAACTTGATCCGTTTGTTTTACCAAGTCACCAAGTACGCACAATGTGACCCAATTCGACTTCTGGGATCAACAAGCACCAACTATTTGACTCCGTTCGACTTCACGAATCATTAAGGCTTGTATTTGAACCCAATTGACTTCTCGGATCAACAAGTATCCATAACTTGATCCGTTTGTTTTACCAAGTCACCAAGTACGCACAATGTGACCCAATATGCCTTCTCGGATCAACAAGCACCAATTATTTGACTCCGTTCGACTTCACGAATCATTAAGGCTTGTATTTGAACCCAATTGACTACTTGGATCAACAAGTCTTTCAATTGACCCAATTCGGCTTCTCAGATCAACAAGTATCCATAACTTGATCCGTTTCTTTTACCAAGTGACCAAGTACGCACAATGTGACCTAATTCGGCTTCTCGGATCAACAAGCACCAACTATATGACTCCATTCGACTTCACGAATCATTAAGGCTTGTATTTGACCACAATTGGCTTCTCAGATCAACAAGTCTTTCAATTGACCCAATTCGGTTCACGGATCAACAAGTATCCATAACTTGATCCATTTGTTTTACCAAGATCACCAAGTACGCACAATGTGACCCAATATGCCTTCTAGGGTCAAAAAGCACCAACTATTTGACTCCGTTCGACTTCACGAATCATTAAGGCTTGTATTTAAACACAATTGACTTCTCGGATCAACAAGTCTTTCAATTGACCCAATTCGGCTTCACGGATCAACAAGTATCCATAACTTGATCCGTTTCTTTTACCAAGTCACCAAGTACGCACAATGTGACCTAATTCGGCTTCTCGGATAAACAAGCACCAACTATTTGACTCCGTTCGACCTTTCGAATCATTAAGGCTTGTATTTGACCACAATTGACTTCTCGGATCAACAAGTCTTTCAATTGACCCAATTCGGCTTCACGGATCAACAAGTATCCATAACTTGATCCGTTTGTTTTACCAAGTCACCAAGTACGCACAATGTGACCCAATATGCCTTCTCGGATCAACAAGCACCAACTATTTGACTCCGTTCGACTTCACGAATCATTAAGGCTTGTATTTGAACCCAATTGACTTCTCAGATCAACAAGTCTTTCAGTTGACCCAATTCGGCTTCACGGATCAACAAGTATCCATAACTTGATCCGTTTGATTTACCAAGTCACCAAGTACGCACAATGTGACCCAATATGCCTTCTGGGATCAACAAGCACCAACTATTTGACTCCATTCGACTTCACGAATCATTAAGGCTTGTATTTGAACCCAATTGACTTCTCGGATCAACAAGTCTTTCAATTGACCCAATTCGGCTTCTAGGATCAACATGTATCCATAACTTGATCCGTTTCTTTTACCAAGTCACCAAGTACGCACAATGTGACCTAATTCGGCTTCTCGGATCAACAACCACCAACTATTTGACTCCGTTCGACTTCACGAATCGTTAAGGCTTGTATTTGAACCCAATTGACTTCTCGGATCAACAAGTCTTTCAATTGACCCAATTCGGCTTCTCGGATCAACAAGTGTCCATAACTTGATCCGTTTCTTTTACCAAGTCACCAAGTACGCACAATGTGACCTAATTCGGCTTCTCGGATCAACAACCACCAACTATTTGACTCCGTTCGACTTCACGAATCATTAAGGCTTGTATTTGAACCCAATTGACTTCTCAGATCAACAAGTCTTTCAATTGACCCAATTCGGCTTCACGGATCAACAAGTATCCATAACTTGATCCGTTTCTTTTACCAAGTCACCAAGTACGCACAATGTGACCTAATTCGGCTTCTGGGATCAACAACCACCAATTATTTGACTCCGTTCGACTTCACGAATCATTAAGGCTTGTATTTGAACCCAATTGACTTCTCGGATAAACAAGTCTTTCAATTGACCCAATTCGGCTTCACGGATCAACAAGTATCCATAACTTGATCCGTTTGTTTTACCAAGTCACCAAGTACGCAC
The DNA here is from genome assembly GCA_958295605.1 of Ajuga chamaepitys. NCBI lineage: Eukaryota > Viridiplantae > Streptophyta > Magnoliopsida > Lamiales > Lamiaceae > Ajuga > Ajuga chamaepitys. The sequence continues at coordinate 27,017,938 of OY282507.1, forward strand.
AATGTGACCCAATTCGCCTTATCGGATCAACAAGCACCAACTATTTGACTCCGTTCGACTTCACGAATCATTAAGGCTTGTATTTGAACCCAATTGACTTCTCAGATCAACAAGTCTTTCAGTTGACCCAATTCGGCTTCACGGATCAACAAGTATCCATAACTTGATCCGTTTGATTTACCAAGTCACCAAGTACGCACAATGTGACCCAATATGCCTTCTCGGATCAACAAGCACCAACTATTTGACTCCGTTCGACTTCACGAATCATTAAGGCTTGTATTTGAACCCAATTGACTACTTGGATCAACAAGTCTTTCAATTGACCCAATTCGGCTTCTCAGATCAACAAGTATCCATAACTTGATCCGTTTCTTTTACCAAGTGACCAAGTACGCACAATGTGACCTAATTCGGCTTCTCGGATCAACAAGCACCAACTATATGACTCCATTCGACTTCACGAATCATTAAGGCTTGTATTTGACCACAATTGGCTTCTCAGATCAACAAGTCTTTCAATTGACCCAATTCGGTTCACGGATCAACAAGTATCCATAACTTGATCCATTTGTTTTACCAAGATCACCAAGTACGCACAATGTGACCCAATATGCCTTCTAGGGTCAAAAAGCACCAACTATTTGACTCCGTTCGACTTCACGAATCATTAAGGCTTGTATTTAAACACAATTGACTTCTCGGATCAACAAGTCTTTCAATTGACCCAATTCGGCTTCACGGATCAACAAGTATCCATAACTTGATCCGTTTCTTTTACCAAGTCACCAAGTACGCACAATGTGACCTAATTCGGCTTCTCGGATAAACAAGCACCAACTATTTGACTCCGTTCGACCTTTCGAATCATTAAGGCTTGTATTTGACCACAATTGACTTCTCGGATCAACAAGTCTTTCAATTGACCCAATTCGGCTTCACGGATCAACAAGTATCCATAACTTGATCCGTTTGTTTTACCAAGTCACCAAGTACGCACAATGTGACCCAATATGCCTTCTCGGATCAACAAGCACCAACTATTTGACTCCGTTCGACTTCACGAATCATTAAGGCTTGTATTTGAACCCAATTGACTTCTCAGATCAACAAGTCTTTCAGTTGACCCAATTCGGCTTCACGGATCAACAAGTATCCATAACTTGATCCGTTTGATTTACCAAGTCACCAAGTACGCACAATGTGACCCAATATGCCTTCTGGGATCAACAAGCACCAACTATTTGACTCCATTCGACTTCACGAATCATTAAGGCTTGTATTTGAACCCAATTGACTTCTCGGATCAACAAGTCTTTCAATTGACCCAATTCGGCTTCTAGGATCAACATGTATCCATAACTTGATCCGTTTCTTTTACCAAGTCACCAAGTACGCACAATGTGACCTAATTCGGCTTCTCGGATCAACAACCACCAACTATTTGACTCCGTTCGACTTCACGAATCGTTAAGGCTTGTATTTGAACCCAATTGACTTCTCGGATCAACAAGTCTTTCAATTGACCCAATTCGGCTTCTCGGATCAACAAGTGTCCATAACTTGATCCGTTTCTTTTACCAAGTCACCAAGTACGCACAATGTGACCTAATTCGGCTTCTCGGATCAACAACCACCAACTATTTGACTCCGTTCGACTTCACGAATCATTAAGGCTTGTATTTGAACCCAATTGACTTCTCAGATCAACAAGTCTTTCAATTGACCCAATTCGGCTTCACGGATCAACAAGTATCCATAACTTGATCCGTTTCTTTTACCAAGTCACCAAGTACGCACAATGTGACCTAATTCGGCTTCTGGGATCAACAACCACCAATTATTTGACTCCGTTCGACTTCACGAATCATTAAGGCTTGTATTTGAACCCAATTGACTTCTCGGATAAACAAGCCTTTCAATTGACCCAATTCGGCTTCACGGATCAACAAGTATCCATAACTTGATCCGTTTGTTTTACCAAGTCACCAAGTACGCACAATGTGACCCAATTCGCCTTATCGGATCAACAAGCACCAACTATTTGACTCCGTTCGACTTCACGAATCATTAAGGCTTGTATTTGAACCCAATTGACTTCTCAGATCAACAAGTCTTTCAGTTGACCCAATTCGGCTTCACGGATCAACAAGTATCCATAACTTGATCCGTTTGATTTACCAAGTCACCAAGTACGCACAATGTGACCCAATATGCCTTCTGGGATCAACAAGCACCAACTATTTGACTCCGTTCGACTTCACGAATCATTAAGGCTTGTATTTGAACCCAATTGACTACTTGGATCAACAAGTCTTTCAATTGACCCAATTCGGCTTCTCAGATCAACAAGTATCCATAACTTGATCCGTTTCTTTTACCAAGTGACCAAGTACGCACAATGTGACCTAATTCGGCTTCTCGGATCAACAAGCACCAACTATATGACTCCATTCGACTTCACGAATCATTAAGGCTTGTATTTGACCACAATTGGCTTCTCAGATCAACAAGTCTTTCAATTGACTCAATTCGGTTCACGGATCAACAAGTATCCATAACTTGATCCATTTGTTTTACCAAGATCACCAAGTACGCACAATGTGACCCAATATGCCTTCTAGGGTCAAAAAGCACCAACTATTTGACTCCGTTCGACTTCACGAATCATTAAGGCTTGTATTTAAACACAATTGACTTCTCGGATCAACAAGTCTTTCAATTGACCCAATTCGGCTTCACGGATCAACAAGTATCCATAACTTGATCCGTTTCTTTTACCAAGTCACCAAGTACGCACAATGTGACCTAATTCGGCTTCTCGGATAAACAAGCACCAACTATTTGACTCCGTTCGACCTTTCGAATCATTAAGGCTTGTATTTGACCACAATTGACTTCTCGGATCAACAAGTCTTTCAATTGACCCAATTCGGCTTCACGGATCAACAAGTATCCATAACTTGATCCGTTTGTTTTACCAAGTCACCAAGTACGCACAATGTGACCCAATATGCCTTCTCGGATCAACAAGCACCAACTATTTGACTCCGTTCGACTTCACGAATCATTAAGGCTTGTATTTGAACCCAATTGACTTCTCAGATCAACAAGTCTTTCAGTTGACCCAATTCGGCTTCACGGATCAACAAGTATCCATAACTTGATCCGTTTGATTTACCAAGTCACCAAGTACGCACAATGTGACCCAATATGCCTTCTGGGATCAACAAGCACCAACTATTTGACTCCATTCGACTTCACGAATCATTAAGGCTTGTATTTGAACCCAATTGACTTCTCGGATCAACAAGTCTTTCAATTGACCCAATTCGGCTTCTAGGATCAACATGTATCCATAACTTGATCCGTTTCTTTTACCAAGTCACCAAGTACGCACAATGTGACCTAATTCGGCTTCTCGGATCAACAACCACCAACTATTTGACTCCGTTCGACTTCACGAATCGTTAAGGCTTGTATTTGAACCCAATTGACTTCTCGGATCAACAAGTCTTTCAATTGACCCAATTCGGCTTCTCGGATCAACAAGTGTCCATAACTTGATCCGTTTCTTTTACCAAGTCACCAAGTACGCACAATGTGACCTAATTCGGCTTCTCGGATCAACAACCACCAACTATTTGACTCCGTTCGACTTCACGAATCATTAAGGCTTGTATTTGAACCCAATTGACTTCTCAGATCAACAAGTCTTTCAATTGACCCAATTCGGCTTCACGGATCAACAAGTATCCATAACTTGATCCGTTTCTTTTACCAAGTCACCAAGTACGCACAATGTGACCCAATTCGCCTTATCGGATCAACAAGCACCAACTATTTGACTCCGTTCGACTTCACGAATCATTAAGGCTTGTATTTGAACCCAATTGACTTCTCAGATCAACAAGTCTTTCAGTTGACCCAATTCGGCTTCACGGATCAACAAGTATCCATAACTTGATCCGTTTGATTTACCAAGTCACCAAGTACGCACAATGTGACCCAATATGCCTTCTCGGATCAACAAGCACCAACTATTTGACTCCGTTCGACTTCACGAATCATTAAGGCTTGTATTTGAACCCAATTGACTTCTCAGATCAACAAGTCTTTCAGTTGACCCAATTCGGCTTCACGGATCAACAAGTATCCATAACTTGATCCGTTTGATTTACCAAGTCACCAAGTACGCACAATGTGACCCAATATGCCTTCTGGGATCAACAAGCACCAACTATTTGACTCCGTTCGACTTCACGAATCATTAAGGCTTGTATTTGAACCCAATTGACTACTTGGATCAACAAGTCTTTCAATTGACCCAATTCGGCTTCTCAGATCAACAAGTATCCATAACTTGATCCGTTTCTTTTACCAAGTGACCAAGTACGCACAATGTGACCTAATTCGGCTTCTCGGATCAACAAGCACCAACTATATGACTCCATTCGACTTCACGAATCATTAAGGCTTGTATTTGACCACAATTGGCTTCTCAGATCAACAAGTCTTTCAATTGACCCAATTCGGCTTCTCGGATCAACAAGTGTCCATAACTTGATCCGTTTCTTTTACCAAGTCACCAAGTACGCACAATGTGACCTAATTCGGCTTCTGGGATCAACAACCACCAATTATTTGACTCCGTTCGACTTCACGAATCATTAAGGCTTGTATTTGAACCCAATTGACTTCTCGGATAAACAAGTCTTTCAATTGACCCAATTCGGCTTCACGGATCAACAAGTATCCATAACTTGATCCGTTTGTTTTACCAAGTCACCAAGTACGCACAATGTGACCCAATTCGCCTTATCGGATCAACAAGCACCAACTATTTGACTCCGTTCGACTTCACGAATCATTAAGGCTTGTATTTGAACCCAATTGACTTCTCAGATCAACAAGTCTTTCAGTTGACCCAATTCGGCTTCACGGATCAACAAGTATCCATAACTTGATCCGTTTGATTTACCAAGTCACCAAGTACGCACAATGTGACCCAATATGCCTTCTCGGATCAACAAGCACCAACTATTTGACTCCGTTCGACTTCACGAATCATTAAGGCTTGTATTTGAACCCAATTGACTTCTCAGATCAACAAGTCTTTCAGTTGACCCAATTCGGCTTCACGGATCAACAAGTATCCATAACTTGATCCGTTTGATTTACCAAGTCACCAAGTACGCACAATGTGACCCAATATGCCTTCTGGGATCAACAAGCACCAACTATTTGACTCCATTCGACTTCACGAATCATTAAGGCTTGTATTTGAACCCAATTGACTTCTCGGATCAACAAGTCTTTCAATTGACCCAATTCGGCTTCTAGGATCAACATGTATCCATAACTTGATCCGTTTCTTTTACCAAGTCACCAAGTACGCACAATGTGACCTAATTCGGCTTCTCGGATCAACAACCACCAACTATTTGACTCCGTTCGACTTCACGAATCGTTAAGGCTTGTATTTGAACCCAATTGACTTCTCGGATCAACAAGTCTTTCAATTGACCCAATTCGGCTTCTCGGATCAACAAGTGTCCATAACTTGATCCGTTTCTTTTACCAAGTCACCAAGTACGCACAATGTGACCTAATTCGGCTTCTCGGATCAACAACCACCAACTATTTGACTCCGTTCGACTTCACGAATCATTAAGGCTTGTATTTGAACCCAATTGACTTCTCAGATCAACAAGTCTTTCAATTGACCCAATTCGGCTTCACGGATCAACAAGTATCCATAACTTGATCCGTTTCTTTTACCAAGTCACCAAGTACGCACAATGTGACCTAATTCGGCTTCTGGGATCAACAACCACCAATTATTTGACTCCGTTCGACTTCACGAATCATTAAGGCTTGTATTTGAACCCAATTGACTTCTCGGATAAACAAGTCTTTCAATTGACCCAATTCGGCTTCACGGATCAACAAGTATCCATAACTTGATCCGTTTGTTTTACCAAGTCACCAAGTACGCACAATGTGACCCAATTCGCCTTATCGGATCAACAAGCACCAACTATTTGACTCCGTTCGACTTCACGAATCATTAAGGCTTGTATTTGAACCCAATTGACTTCTCAGATCAACAAGTCTTTCAGTTGACCCAATTCGGCTTCACGGATCAACAAGTATCCATAACTTGATCCGTTTGATTTACCAAGTCACCAAGTACGCACAATGTGACCCAATATGCCTTCTGGGATCAACAAGCACCAACTATTTGACTCCGTTCGACTTCACGAATCATTAAGGCTTGTATTTGAACCCAATTGACTTCTCGGATCAACAAGTCTTTCAATTGACCCAATTCGGCTTCTCGGATCAACAAGTATCCATAACTTGATCCGTTTCTTTTACCAAGTGACCAAGTACGCACAATGTGACCTAATTCGGCTTCTCGGATCAACAAGCACCAACTATTTGACTCCGTTCGACTTCACGAATCATTAAGGCTTGTATTTGACCACAATTGGGTTCTCAGATCAACAAGTCTTTCAATTGACCCAATTCGGTTCACGGATCAACAAGTATCCATAACTTGATCCGTTTGTTTTACCAAGTCACCAAGTACGCACAATGTGACCCAATATGCCTTCTAGGGTCAAAAAGCACCAACTATTTGACTCCGTTCGACTTCACGAATCATTAAGGCTTGTATTTGAACCCAATTAACTTCTTGGATCAACAAGTCTTTCAATTGACCCAATTTGGCTTCTCGGATCAACAAGTATCCATAACTTGAGCCGTTTCTTTTACCAAGTGACCAAGTACGCACAATGTGACCTAATTCGGCTTCTCGGATCAACAAGCACCAACTATTTGACTCCGTTCGACTTCACGAATCATTAAGGCTTGTATTTAAACACAATTGACTTCTCGGATCAACAAGTCTTTCAATTGACCCAATTCGGCTTCACGGATCAACAAGTATCCATAACTTGATCCGTTTCTTTTACCAAGTCACCAAGTACGCACAATGTGACCTAATTCGGCTTCTCGGATAAACAAGCACCAACTATTTGACTCCGTTCGACTTCACGAATCATTAAGGCTTGTATTTGAACCCAATTGACTTCTCAGATCAACAAGTCTTTCAGTTGACCCAATTCGGCTTCACGGATCAACAAGTATCCATAACTTGATCCGTTTGATTTACCAAGTCACCAAGTACGCACAATGTGACCCAATATGCCTTCTGGGATCAACAAGCACCAACTATTTGACTCCATTCGACTTCACGAATCATTAAGGCTTGTATTTGAACCCAATTGACTTCTCGGATCAACAAGTCTTTCAATTGACCCAATTCGGCTTCTAGGATCAACATGTATCCATAACTTGATCCGTTTCTTTTACCAAGTCACCAAGTACGCACAATGTGACCTAATTCGGCTTCTCGGATCAACAACCACCAACTATTTGACTCCGTTCGACTTCACGAATCGTTAAGGCTTGTATTTGAACCCAATTGACTTCTCGGATCAACAAGTCTTTCAATTGACCCAATTCGGCTTCTCGGATCAACAAGTGTCCATAACTTGATCCGTTTCTTTTACCAAGTCACCAAGTACGCACAATGTGACCTAATTCGGCTTCTCGGATCAACAACCACCAACTATTTGACTCCGTTCGACTTCACGAATCATTAAGGCTTGTATTTGAACCCAATTGACTTCTCAGATCAACAAGTCTTTCAATTGACCCAATTCGGCTTCACGGATCAACAAGTATCCATAACTTGATCCGTTTCTTTTACCAAGTCACCAAGTACGCACAATGTGACCTAATTCGGCTTCTGGGATCAACAACCACCAATTATTTGACTCCGTTCGACTTCACGAATCATTAAGGCTTGTATTTGAACCCAATTGACTTCTCGGATAAACAAGTCTTTCAATTGACCCAATTCGGCTTCACGGATCAACAAGTATCCATAACTTGATCCGTTTGTTTTACCAAGTCACCAAGTACGCACAATGTGACCCAATTCGCCTTATCGGATCAACAAGCACCAACTATTTGACTCCGTTCGACTTCACGAATCATTAAGGCTTGTATTTGAACCCAATTGACTTCTCAGATCAACAAGTCTTTCAGTTGACCCAATTCGGCTTCACGGATCAACAAGTATCCATAACTTGATCCGTTTGATTTACCAAGTCACCAAGTACGCACAATGTGACCCAATATGCCTTCTGGGATCAACAAGCACCAACTATTTGACTCCGTTCGACTTCACGAATCATTAAGGCTTGTATTTGAACCCAATTGACTACTTGGATCAACAAGTCTTTCAATTGACCCAATTCGGCTTCTCAGATCAACAAGTATCCATAACTTGATCCGTTTCTTTTACCAAGTGACCAAGTACGCACAATGTGACCTAATTCGGCTTCTCGGATCAACAAGCACCTACTATATGACTCCATTCGACTTCACGAATCATTAAGGCTTGTATTTGACCATAATTGGCTTCTCAGATCAACAAGTCTTTCAATTGACCCAATTCGGTTCACGGATCAACAAGTATCCATAACTTGATCCGTTTCTTTTACCAAGATCACCAAGTACGCACAATGTGACCCAATATGCCTTCTAGGGTCAAAAAGCACCAACTATTTGACTCCGTTCGACTTCACGAATCATTAAGGCTTGTATTTAAACACAATTGACTTCTCGGATCAACAAGTCTTTCAATTGACCCAATTCGGCTTCACGGATCAACAAGTATCCATAACTTGATCCGTTTCTTTTACCAAGTCACCAAGTACGCACAATGTGACCTAATTCGGCTTCTCGGATAAACAAGCACCAACTATTTGACTCCGTTCGACCTTTCGAATCATTAAGGCTTGTATTTGACCACAATTGACTTCTCGGATCAACAAGTCTTTCAATTGACCCAATTCGGCTTCACGGATCAACAAGTATCCATAACTTGATCCGTTTGTTTTACCAAGTCACCAAGTACGCACAATGTGACCCAATATGCCTTCTCGGATCAACAAGCACCAACTATTTGACTCCGTTCGACTTCACGAATCATTAAGGCTTGTATTTGAACCCAATTGACTTCTCAGATCAACAAGTCTTTCAGTTGACCCAATTCGGCTTCACGGATCAACAAGTATCCATAACTTGATCCGTTTGATTTACCAAGTCACCAAGTACGCGCAATGTGACCCAATATGCCTTCTGGGATCAACAAGCACCAACTATTTGACTTCATTCGACTTCACGAATCATTAAGGCTTGTATTTGAACCCAATTGACTTCTCGGATCAACAAGTCTTTCAATTGACCCAATTCGGCTTCTAGGATCAACATGTATCCATAACTTGATCCGTTTCTTTTACCAAGTCACCAAGTACGCACAATGTGACCTAATTCGGCTTCTCGGATCAACAACCACCAACTATTTGACTCCGTTCGACTTCACGAATCGTTAAGGCTTGTATTTGAACCCAATTGACTTCTCGGATCAACAAGTCTTTCAATTGACCCAATTCGGCTTCTCGGATCAACAAGTATCCATAACTTGATCCGTTTCTTTTACCAAGTCACCAAGTACGCACAATGTGACCTAATTCGGCTTCTCGGATCAACAACCACCAACTATTTAACTCCGTTCGACTTCACGAATCATTAAGGCTTGTATTTGAACCCAATTGACTTCTCAGATCAACAAGTCTTTCAATTGACCCAATTCGGCTTCACGGATCAACAAGTATCCATAACTTGATCCGTTTCTTTTACCAAGTCACCAAGTACGCACAATGTGACCTAATTCGGCTTCTGGGATCAACAACCACCAATTATTTGACTCCGTTCGACTTCACGAATCATTAAGGCTTGTATTTGAACCCAATTGACTTCTCGGATAAACAAGTCTTTCAATTGACCCAATTCGGCTTCACGGATCAACAAGTATCCATAACTTGATCCGTTTGTTTTACCAAGTCACCAAGTACGCACAATGTGACCCAATTCGCCTTATCGGATCAACAAGCACCAACTATTTGACTCCGTTCGACTTCACGAATCATTAAGGCTTGTATTTGAACCCAATTGACTTCTCAGATCAACAAGTCTTTCAGTTGACCCAATTCGGCTTCACGGATCAACAAGTATCCATAACTTGATCCGTTTGATTTACCAAGTCACCAAGTACGCACAATGTGACCCAATATGCCTTCTGGGATCAACAAGCACCAACTATTTGACTCCGTTCGACTTCACGAATCATTAAGGCTTGTATTTGAACCCAATTGACTACTTGGATCAACAAGTCTTTCAATTGACCCAATTCGGCTTCTCAGATCAACAAGTATCCATAACTTGATCCGTTTCTTTTACCAAGTGACCAAGTACGCACAATGTGACCTAATTCGGCTTCTCGGATCAACAAGCACCTACTATATGACTCCATTCGACTTCACGAATCATTAAGGCTTGTATTTGACCATAATTGGCTTCTCAGATCAACAAGTCTTTCAATTGACCCAATTCGGTTCACGGATCAACAAGTATCCATAACTTGATCCGTTTCTTTTACCAAGATCACCAAGTACGCACAATGTGACCCAATATGCCTTCTAGGGTCAAAAAGCACCAACTATTTGACTCCGTTCGACTTCACGAATCATTAAGGCTTGTATTTAAACACAATTGACTTCTCGGATCAACAAGTCTTTCAATTGACCCAATTCGGCTTCACGGATCAACAAGTATCCATAACTTGATCCGTTTCTTTTACCAAGTCACCAAGTACGCACAATGTGACCTAATTCGGCTTCTCGGATAAACAAGCACCAACTATTTGACTCCGTTCGACCTTTCGAATCATTAAGGCTTGTATTTGACCACAATTGACTTCTCGGATCAACAAGTCTTTCAATTGACCCAATTCGGCTTCACGGATCAACAAGTATCCATAACTTGATCCGTTTGTTTTACCAAGTCACCAAGTACGCACAATGTGACCCAATATGCCTTCTCGGATCAACAAGCACCAACTATTTGACTCCGTTCGACTTCACGAATCATTAAGGCTTGTATTTGAACCCAATTGACTTCTCAGATCAACAAGTCTTTCAGTTGACCCAATTCGGCTTCACGGATCAACAAGTATCCATAACTTGATCCGTTTGATTTACCAAGTCACCAAGTACGCGCAATGTGACCCAATATGCCTTCTGGGATCAACAAGCACCAACTATTTGACTTCATTCGACTTCACGAATCATTAAGGCTTGTATTTGAACCCAATTGACTTCTCGGATCAACAAGTCTTTCAATTGACCCAATTCGGCTTCTAGGATCAACATGTATCCATAACTTGATCCGTTTCTTTTACCAAGTCACCAAGTACGCACAATGTGACCTAATTCGGCTTCTCGGATCAACAACCACCAACTATTTGACTCCGTTCGACTTCACGAATCGTTAAGGCTTGTATTTGAACCCAATTGACTTCTCGGATCAACAAGTCTTTCAATTGACCCAATTCGGCTTCTCGGATCAACAAGTATCCATAACTTGATCCGTTTCTTTTACCAAGTCACCAAGTACGCACAATGTGACCTAATTCGGCTTCTCGGATCAACAACCACCAACTATTTAACTCCGTTCGACTTCACGAATCATTAAGGCTTGTATTTGAACCCAATTGACTTCTCAGATCAACAAGTCTTTCAATTGACCCAATTCGGCTTCACGGATCAACAAGTATCCATAACTTGATCCGTTTCTTTTACCAAGTCACCAAGTACGCACAATGTGACCTAATTCGGCTTCTGGGATCAACAACCACCAATTATTTGACTCCGTTCGACTTCACGAATCATTAAGGCTTGTATTTGAACCCAATTGACTTCTCGGATAAACAAGTCTTTCAATTGACCCAATTCGGCTTCACGGATCAACAAGTATCCATAACTTGATCCGTTTGTTTTACCAAGTCACCAAGTACGCACAATGTGACCCAATTCGCCTTATCGGATCAACAAGCACCAACTATTTGACTCCGTTCGACTTCACGAATCATTAAGGCTTGTATTTGAACCCAATTGACTTCTCAGATCAACAAGTCTTTCAGTTGACCCAATTCGGCTTCACGGATCAACAAGTATCCATAACTTGATCCGTTTGATTTACCAAGTCACCAAGTACGCACAATGTGACCCAATATGCCTTCTGGGATCAACAAGCACCAACTATTTGACTCCGTTCGACTTCACGAATCATTAAGGCTTGTATTTGAACCCAATTGACTTCTCGGAGCAACAAGTCTTTCAATTGACCCAATTCGGCTTCTAGGATCAACATGTATCCATAACTTGATCCGTTTCTTTTACCAAGTCACCAAGTACGCACAATGTGACCTAATTCGGCTTCTCGGATCAACAACCACCAACTATTTGACTCCGTTCGACTTCACGAATCATTAAGGCTTGTATTTGAACCCAATTGACTTCTCGGATCAACAAGTCTTTCAATTGACCCAATTCGGCTTCTCGGATCAACAAGTATCCATAACTTGATCCGTTTCTTTTACCAAGTCACCAAGTACGCACAATGTGACCTAATTCGGCTTCTCGGATCAACAACCACCAACTATTTGACTCCGTTCGACTTCACGAATCGTTAAGGCTTGTATTTGAACCCAATTGACTTCTCGGATCAACAAGTCTTTCAATTGACCCAATTCGGCTTCTCGGATCAACAAGTATCCATAACTTGATCCGTTTCTTTTACCAAGTCACCAAGTACGCACAATGTGACCTAATTCGGCTTCTCGGATCAACAACCACCAACTATTTAACTCCGTTCGACTTCACGAATCATTAAGGCTTGTATTTGAACCCAATTGACTTCTCAGATCAACAAGTCTTTCAATTGACCCAATTCGGCTTCACGGATCAACAAGTATCCATAACTTGATCCGTTTCTTTTACCAAGTCACCAAGTACGCACAATGTGACCTAATTCGGCTTCTGGGATCAACAACCACCAATTATTTGACTCCGTTCGACTTCACGAATCATTAAGGCTTGTATTTGAACCCAATTGACTTCTCGGATAAACAAGTCTTTCAATTGACCCAATTCGGCTTCACGGATCAACAAGTATCCATAACTTGATCCGTTTGTTTTACCAAGTCACCAAGTACGCACAATGTGACCCAATTCGCCTTATCGGATCAACAAGCACCAACTATTTGACTCCGTTCGACTTCACGAATCATTAAGGCTTGTATTTGAACCCAATTGACTTCTCAGATCAACAAGTCTTTCAGTTGACCCAATTCGGCTTCACGGATCAACAAGTATCCATAACTTGATCCGTTTGATTTACCAAGTCACCAAGTACGCACAATGTGACCCAATATGCCTTCTGGGATCAACAAGCACCAACTATTTGACTCCGTTCGACTTCACGAATCATTAAGGCTTGTATTTGAACCCAATTGACTTCTCGGAGCAACAAGTCTTTCAATTGACCCAATTCGGCTTCTAGGATCAACATGTATCCATAACTTGATCCGTTTCTTTTACCAAGTCACCAAGTACGCACAATGTGACCTAATTCGGCTTCTCGGATCAACAACCACCAACTATTTGACTCCGTTCGACTTCACGAATCATTAAGGCTTGTATTTGAACCCAATTGACTTCTCGGATCAACAAGTCTTTCAATTGACCCAATTCGGCTTCTCGGATCAACAAGTATCCATAACTTGATCCGTTTCTTTTACCAAGTCACCAAGTACGCACAATGTGACCTAATTCGGCTTCTCGGATCAACAACCACCAACTATTTGACTCCGTTCGACTTCACGAATCATTAAGGCTTGTATTTGAACCCAATTGACTTCTCAGATCAACAAGTCTTTCAATTGACCCAATTCGGCTTCACGGATCAACATGTATCCATAACTTGATCCGTTTCGTTTACCAAGTCACCAAGTACGCACAATGTGACCTAATTCGGCTTCTCGGATCAACAACCACCAACTATTTGACTCCGTTCGACTTCACGAATCATTAAGGCTTGTATTTGAACCCAATTGACTTCTCAGATCAACAAGTCTTTCAATTGACCCAATTCGGCTTCACGGATCAACAAGTATCCATAACTTGATCCGTTTCTTTTACCAAGTCACCAAGTACGCACAATGTGACCTAATTTGGCTTCTCGGATCAACAACCACCAATTATTTGACTCCGTTCGACTTCACGAATCATTAAGGCTTGTATTTGAACCCAATTGACTTCTCGGATAAACAAGTCTTTCAATTGACCCAATTCGGCATCACGGATCAACAAGTATCCATAACTTGATCCGTTTGTTTTACCAAGTCACCAAGTACGCACAATGTGACCCAATTCGCCTTATCGGATCAACAAGCACCAACTATTTGACTCCGTTCGACTTCACGAATCATTAAGGCTTGTATTTGAACCCAATTGACTTCTCAGATCAACAAGTCTTTCAATTGACCCAATTCGGCTTCACGGATCAACAAGTATCCATAACTTGATCCGTTTCTTTTACCAAGTCACCAAGTACGCACAATGTGACCCAATATGCCTTCTCGGATCAACAAGCACCAATTATTTGACTCCGTTCGACTTCACGAATCATTAAGGCTTGTATTTGAACCCAATTAACTTCTTGGATCAACAAGTCTTTCAATTGACCCAATTCGGCTTCTCGGATCAACAAGTATCCATAACTTGATCCGTTTCTTTTACCAAGTCACCAAGTACGCACAATGTGACCTAATTCGGCTTCTCGGATCAACAACCACCAACTATTTGACTCCGTTCGACTTCACGAATCATTAAGGCTTGTATTTGAACCCAATTGACTTCTCAGATCAACAAGTCTTTCAATTGACCCAATTCGGCTTCACGGATCAACAAGTATCCATAACTTGATCCGTTTCTTTTACCAAGTCACCAAGTACGCACAATGTGACCTAATTCGGCTTCTGGGATCAACAACCACCAATTATTTGACTCCGTTCGACTTCACGAATCATTAAGGCTTGTATTTGAACCCAATTGACTTCTCGGATAAACAAGTCTTTCAATTGACCCAATTCGGCTTCACGGATCAACAAGTATCCATAACTTGATCCGTTTGGTTTACCAAGTCACCAAGTACGCACAATGTGACCCAATTCGCCTTATCGGATCAACAAGCACCAACTATTTGACTCCGTTCGACTTCACGAATCATTAAGGCTTGTATTTGAACCCAATTGACTTCTCAGATCAACATGTCTTTCAGTTGACCGAATTCGGCTTCACGGATCAACAAGTATCCATAACTTGATCCGTTTCTTTTACCAAGTCACCAAGTACGCACAATGTGACCTAATTCGGCTTCTGGGATGAACAACCACCAATTATTTGACTCCGTTCGACTTCACGAATCATTAAGGCTTGTATTTGAACCCAATTGACTTCTCGGATAAACAAGTCTTTCAATTGACCCAATTCGGCTTCACGGATCAACAAGTATCCATAACTTGATCCGTTTGTTTTACCAAGTCACCAAGTACGCACAATGTGACCCAATTCGCCTTATCGGATCAACAAGCACCAACTATTTGACTCCGTTCGACTTCACGAATCATTAAGGCTTGTATTTGAACCCAATTGACTTCTCAGATCAACAAGTCTTTCAGTTGACCCAATTCGACTTCACGGATCAACAAGTATCCATAACTTGATCTGTTTGATTTACCAAGTCACCAAGTACGCACAATGTGACCCAATATGCCTTCTGGGATCAACAAGCACCAACTATTTGACTCCGTTCGACTTCACGAATCATTAAGGCTTGTATTTGAACCCAATTGACTTCTCGGAGCAACAAGTCTTTCAATTGACCCAATTCGGCTTCTAGGATCAACATGTATACATAACTTGATCCGTTTCTTTTACCAAGTCACCAAGTACGCACAATGTGACCTAATTCGGCTTCTCGGATCAACAACCACCAACTATTTGACTCCGTTCGACTTCACGAATCGTTAAGGCTTGTATTTGAACCCAATTGACTTCTCGGATCAACAAGTCTTTCAATTGACCCAATTCGGCTTCTCGGATTAACAAGTATCCATAACTTGATCCGTTTCTTTTACCAAGTCACCAAGTACGCACAATGTGACCTAATTCGGCTTCTCGGATCAACAACCACCAACTATTTGACTCCGTTCGACTTCACGAATCATTAAGGCTTGTATTTGAACCCAATTGACTTCTCAGATCAACAAGTCTTTCAATTGACCCAATTCGGCTTCACGGATCAACAAGTATCCATAACTTGATCCGTTTCTTTTACCAAGTCACCAAGTACGCACAATGTGACCTAATTTGGCTTCTCGGATCAACAACCACCAATTATTTGACTCCGTTCGACTTCACGAATCATTAAGGCTTGTATTTGAACCCAATTGACTTCTCGGATAAACAAGTCTTTCAATTGACCCAATTCGGCTTCACGGATCAACAAGTATCCATAACTTGATCCGTTTGTCTTACCAAGTCACCAAGTACGCACAATGTGACCCAATTCGGCTTCTGGGATCAACAAGCACCAACTATTTGACTCCGTTCGACTTCCCGAATCATTAAGGCTTGTATTTGAACCCAATTGACTTCTCAGATCAACAAGTCTTTCAGTTGACCCAATTCGGCTTCACGGATCAACAAGTATCCATAACTTGATCCGTTTCTTTTACCAAGTCACCAAGTACGCACAATGTGACCCAATATGCCTTCTCGGATCAACAAGCACCAATTATTTGACTCCGTTCGACTTCACGAATCATTAAGGCTTGTATTTGAACCCAATTAACTTCTTGGATCAACAAGTCTTTCAATTGACCCAATTCGGCTTCACGGATCAACAAGTATCCATAACTTGATCCGTTTCTTTTACCAAGTCACCAAGTACGCACAATGTGACCTAATTCGGCTTCTGGGATCAACAACCACCAATTATTTGACTCCGTTCGACTTCACGAATCATTAAGGCTTGTATTTGAACCCAATTGACTTCTCGGATAAACAAGTCTTTCAGTTGACCCAATTCGGCTTCACGGATCAACAAGTATCCATAACTTGATCCGTTTCTTTTACCAAGTCACCAAGTACGCACAATGTGACCTAATTCGGCTTCTGGGATCAACAACCACCAATTATTTGACTCCGTTCGACTTCACGAATCATTAAGGCTTGTATTTGAACCCAATTGACTTCTCGGATAAACAAGTCTTTCAATTGACCCAATTCGGCTTCACGGATCAACAAGTATCCATAACTTGATCCGTTTGGTTTACCAAGTCACCAAGTACGCACAATGTGACCCAATTCGCCTTATCGGATCAACAAGCACCAACTATTTGACTCCGTTCGACTTCACGAATCATTAAGGCTTGTATTTGAACCCAATTGACTTCTCAGATCAACAAGTCTTTCAGTTGACCCAATTCGGCTTCACGGATCAACAAGTATCCATAACTTGATCCGTTTCTTTTACCAAGTCACCAAGTACGCACAATGTGACCTAATTCGGCTTCTGGGATCAACAACCACCAATTATTTGACTCCGTTCGACTTCACGAATCATTAAGGCTTGTATTTGAACCCAATTGACTTCTCGGATAAACAAGTCTTTCAGTTGACCCAATTCGGCTTCTCGGATCAACAAGTATCCATAACTTGATCCGTTTCTTTTACCAAGTCACCAAGTACGCACAATGTGACCTAATTCGGCTTCTGGGATCAACAACCACCAATTATTTGACTCCGTTCGACTTCACGAATCATTAAGGCTTGTATTTGAACCCAATTGACTTCTCGGATAAACAAGTCTTTCAATTGACCCAATTCGGCTTCACGGATCAACAAGTATCCATAACTTGATCCGTTTGTTTTACCAAGTCACCAAGTACGCACAATGTGACCCAATTCGCCTTATCGGATCAACAAGCACCAACTATTTGACTCCGTTCGACTTCACGAATCATTAAGGCTTGTATTTGAACCCAATTGACTTCTCAGATCAACAAGTCTTTCAGTTGACCCAATTCGGCTTCACGGATCAACAAGTATCCATAACTTGATCCGTTTGATTTACCAAGTCACCAAGTACGCACAATGTGACCCAATATGCCTTCTGGGATCAACAAGCACCAACTATTTGACTCCGTTCGACTTCACGAATCATTAAGGCTTGTATTTGAACCCAATTGACTTCTCGGAGCAACAAGTCTTTCAATTGACCCAATTCGGCTTCTAGGATCAACATGTATCCATAACTTGATCCGTTTCTTTTACCAAGTCACCAAGTACGCACAATGTGACCTAATTCGGCTTCTCGGATCAACAACCACCAACTATTTGACTCCGTTCGACTTCACGAATCATTAAGGCTTGTATTTGAACCCAATTGACTTCTCGGATCAACAAGTCTTTCAATTGACCCAATTCGGCTTCTCGGATCAACAAGTATCCATAACTTGATCCGTTTCTTTTACCAAGTCACCAAGTACGCACAATGTGACCTAATTCGGCTTCTCGGATCAACAACCACCAACTATTTGACTCCGTTCGACTTCACGAATCATTAAGGCTTGTATTTGAACCCAATTGACTTCTCAGATCAACAAGTCTTTCAATTGACCCAATTCGGCTTCACGGATCAACAAGTATCCATAACTTGATCTGTTTCTTTTACCAAGTCACCAAGTACGCACAATGTGACCTAATTTGGCTTCTCGGATCAACAACCACCAATTATTTGACTCCGTTCGACTTCACGAATCATTAAGGCTTGTATTTGAACCCAATTGACTTCTCGGATAAACAAGTCTTTCAATTGACCCAATTCGGCTTCACGGATCAACAAGTATCCATAACTTGATCCGTTTGTTTTACCAAGTCACCAAGTACGCACAATGTGACCCAATTCGCCTTATCGGATCAACAAGCACCAACTATTTGACTCCGTTCGACTTCACGAATCATTAAGGCTTGTATTTGAACCCAATTGACTTCTCAGATCAACAAGTCTTTCAATTGACCCAATTCGGCTTCACGGATCAACAAGTATCCATAACTTGATCCGTTTCTTTTACCAAGTCACCAAGTACGCACAATGTGACCCAATATGCCTTCTCGGATCAACAAGCACCAATTATTTGACTCCGTTCGACTTCACGAATCATTAAGGCTTGTATTTGAACCCAATTAACTTCTTGGATCAACAAGTCTTTCAATTGACCCAATTCGGCTTCTCGGATCAACAAGTATCCATAACTTGATCCGTTTCTTTTACCAAGTCACCAAGTACGCACAATGTGACCTAATTCGGCTTCTCGGATCAACAACCACCAACTATTTGACTCCGTTCGACTTCACGAATCATTAAGGCTTGTATTTGAACCCAATTGACTTCTCAGATCAACAAGTCTTTCAATTGACCCAATTCGGCTTCACGGATCAACAAGTATCCATAACTTGATCCGTTTCTTTTACCAAGTCACCAAGTACGCACAATGTGACCTAATTCGGCTTCTGGGATCAACAACCACCAATTATTTGACTCCGTTCGACTTCACGAATCATTAAGGCTTGTATTTGAACCCAATTGACTTCTCGGATAAACAAGTCTTTCAATTGACCCAATTCGGCTTCACGGATCAACAAGTATCCATAACTTGATCCGTTTCTTTTACCAAGTCACCAAGTACGCACAATGTGACCTAATTCGGCTTCTCGGATCAACAACCACCAACTATTTGACTCCGTTCGACTTCACGAATCATTAAGGCTTGTATTTGAACCCAATTGACTTCTCAGATCAACAAGTCTTTCAATTGACCCAATTCGGCTTCACGGATCAACAAGTATCCATAACTTGATCCGTTTCTTTTACCAAGTCACCAAGTACGCACAATGTGACCTAATTTGGCTTCTCGGATCAACAACCACCAATTATTTGACTCCGTTCGACTTCACGAATCATTAAGGCTTGTATTTAAACACAATTGACTTCTCGGATCAACAAGTCTTTCAATTGACCCAATTCGGCTTCACGGATCAACAAGTATCCATAACTTGATCCGTTTCTTTTAGCAAGTCACCAAGTACGCACAATGTGACCTAATTCGGCTTCTCGGATAAACAAGCACCAACTATTTGACTCCGTTCGACCTTTTGAATCATTAAGGCTTGTATTTGACCACAATTGACTTCTCGGATCAACAAGTCTTTCAATTGACCCAATTCGGCTTCACGGATCAACAAGTATCCATAACTTGATCCGTTTGTTTTACCAAGTCACCAAGTACGCACAATGTGACCTAATTCGGCTTCTCGGATCAACAACCACCAACTATTTGACTCCGTTCGACTTCACGAATCATTAAGGCTTGTATTTGAACCCAATTGACTTCTCAGATCAACAAGTCTTTCAATTGACCCAATTCGGCTTCACGGATCAACAAGTATCCATAAGTTGATCCGTTTCTTTTACCAAGTCACCAAGTACGCACAATGTGACCTAATTTGGCTTCTCGGATCAACAACCACCAATTATTTGACTCCGTTCGACTTCACGAATCATTAAGGCTTGTATTTGAACCCAATTGACTTCTCGGATAAACAAGTCTTTCAATTGACCCAATTCGGCTTCACGGATCAACAAGTATCCATAACTTGATCCGTTTGTTTTACCAAGTCACCAAGTACGCACAATGTGACCCAATTCGTCTTATCGGATCAACAAGCACCAACTATTTGACTCCGTTCGACTTCACGAATCATTAAGGCTTGTATTTGAACCCAATTGACTTCTCAGATCAACAAGTCTTTCAATTGACCCAATTCGGCTTCACGGATCAACAAGTATCCATAACTTGATCCGTTTCTTTTACCAAGTCACCAAGTACGCACAATGTGACCTAATTCGGCTTCTGGGATCAACAACCACCAATTATTTGACTCCGTTCGACTTCACGAATCATTAAGGCTTGTATTTGAACCCAATTGACTTCTCGGATAAACAAGTCTTTCAATTGACCCAATTCGGCTTCACGGATCAACAAGTATCCATAACTTGATCCGTTTGTTTTACCAAGTCACCAAGTACGCACAATGTGACCCAATTCGCCTTATCGGATCAACAAGCACCAACTATTTGACTCCGTTCGACTTCACGAATCATTAAGGCTTGTATTTGAACCCAATTGACTTCTCAGATCAACAAGTCTTTCAGTTGACCCAATTCGGCTTCACGGATCAACAAGTATCCATAACTTGATCCGTTTGATTTACCAAGTCACCAAGTACGCACAATGTGACCCAATATGCCTTCTGGGATCAACAAGCACCAACTATTTGACTCCGTTCGACTTCACGAATCATTAAGGCTTGTATTTGAACCCAATTGACTTCTCGGATCAACAAGTCTTTCAATTGACCCAATTCGGCTTCTAGGATCAACATGTATCCATAACTTGATCCGTTTCTTTTACCAAGTCACCAAGTACGCACAATGTGACCTAATTCGGCTTCTCGGATCAACAACCACCAACTATTTGACTCCGTTCGACTTCACGAATCATTAAGGCTTGTATTTGAACCCAATTGACTTCTCGGATCAACAAGTCTTTCAATTGACCCAATTCGGCTTCTCGGATCAACAAGTATCCATAACTTGATCCGTTTCTTTTACCAAGTCACCAAGTACGCACAATGTGACCCAATTCGCCTTATCGGATCAACAAGCACCAACTATTTGACTCCGTTCGACTTCACGAATCATTAAGGCTTGTATTTGAACCCAATTGACTTCTCAGATCAACAAGTCTTTCAGTTGACCCAATTCGGCTTCACGGATCAACAAGTATCCATAACTTGATCCGTTTGATTTACCAAGTCACCAAGTACGCACAATATGACCCAATATGCCTTCTGGGATCAACAAGCACCAACTATTTGACTCCGTTCGACTTCACGAATCATTAAGGCTTGTATTTGAACCCAATTGACTTCTCGGAGCAACAAGTCTTTCAATTGACCCAATTCGGCTTCTAGGATCAACATGTATCCATAACTTGATCCGTTTCTTTTACCAAGTCACCAAGTACGCACAATGTGACCTAATTCGGCTTCTCGGATCAACAACCACCAACTATTTGACTCCGTTCGACTTCACGAATCACTAAGGCTTGTATTTGAACCCAATTGACTTCTCGGATCAACAAGTCTTTCAATTGACCCAATTCGGCTTCTCGGATCAACAAGTATCCATAACTTGATCCGTTTCTTTTACCAAGTCACCAAGTACGCACAATGTGACCTAATTCGGCTTCTCGGATCAACAACCACCAACTATTTGACTCCGTTCGACTTCACGAATCATTAAGGCTTGTATTTGAACCCAATTGACTTCTCAGATCAACAAGTCTTTCAATTGACCCAATTCGGCTTCACGGATCAACAAGTATCCATAACTTGATCCGTTTCTTTTACCAAGTCACCAAGTACGCACAATGTGACCTAATTTGGCTTCTCGGATCAACAACCACCAATTATTTGACTCCGTTCGACTTCACGAATCATTAAGGCTTGTATTTGAACCCAATTGACTTCTCGGATAAACAAGTCTTTCAATTGACCCAATTCGGCTTCACGGATCAACAAGTATCCATAACTTGATCCGTTTGTTTTACCAAGTCACCAAGTACGCACAATGTGACCCAATTCGCCTTATCGGATCAACAAGCACCAACTATTTGACTCCGTTCGACTTCACGAATCATTAAGGCTTGTATTTGAACCCAATTGACTTCTTAGATCAACAAGTCTTTCAATTGACCCAATTCGGCTTCACGGATCAACAAGTATCCATAACTTGATCCGTTTCTTTTACCAAGTCACCAAGTACGCACAATGTGACCCAATATGCCTTCTCGGATCAACAAGCACCAATTATTTGACTCCGTTCGACTTCACGAATCATTAAGGCTTGTATTTGAACCCAATTAACTTCTTGGATCAACAAGTCTTTCAATTGACCCAATTCGGCTTCTCGGATCAACAAGTATCCATAACTTGATCCGTTTCTTTTACCAAGTCACCAAGTACGCACAATGTGACCTAATTCGGCTTCTCGGATCAACAACCACCAACTATTTGACTCCGTTCGACTTCACGAATCATTAAGGCTTGTATTTGAACCCAATTGACTTCTCAGATCAACAAGTCTTTCAATTGACCCAATTCGGCTTCACGGATCAACAAGTATCCATAACTTGATCCGTTTCTTTTACCAAGTCACCAAGTACGCACAATGTGACCTAATTCGGCTTCTGGGATCAACAACCACCAATTATTTGACTCCGTTCGACTTCACGAATCATTAAGGCTTGTATTTGAACCCAATTGACTTCTCGGATAAACAAGTCTTTCAATTGACCCAATTTGGCTTCACGGATCAACAAGTATCCATAACTTGATCCGTTTGTTTTACCAAGTCACCAAGTACGCACAATGTGACCCAATTCGCCTTATCGGATCAACAAGCACCAACTATTTGACTCCGTTCGACTTCACGAATCATTAAGGCTTGTATTTGAACCCAATTGACTTCTCGGATCAACAAGTCTTTCAATTGACCCAATTCAGCTTCTAGGATCAACATGTATCCATAAATTGATCCGTTTCTTTTACCAAGTCACCAAGTACGCACAATGTGACCTAATTCGGCTTCTCGGATCGACAAGCACCAACTATTTGACTCCGTTCGACTTCACGAATCATTAAGGCTTGTATTTGACCACAATTGACTTCTCAGATCAACAAGTCTTTCAATTGACCCAATTCGGCTTCACGGATCAACAAGTATCCATAACTTGATCCGTTTCTTTTACCAAGTCACCAAGTACGCACAATGTGACCTAATTCGGCTTCTGGGATCAACAACCACCAATTATTTGACTCCGTTCGACTTCACGAATCATTAAGGCTTGTATTTAAACACAATTGACTTCTCGGATCAACAAGTCTTTCAATTGACCCAATTCGGTTTCACGGATCAACAAGTATCCATAACTTGATCCGTTTCTTTTACCATGTCACCAAGTACGCACAATGTGACCCAATTCGCCTTATCGGATCAACAAGCACCAACTATTTGACTCCGTTCGACTTCACGAATCATTAAGGCTTGTATTTGAACCCAATTGACTTCTCAGATCAACAAGTCTTTCAATTGACCCAATTCGGCTTCACGGATCAACAAGTATCCATAACTTGATCCGTTTCTTTTACCAAGTCACCAAGTACGCACAATGTGACCCAATATGCCTTCTCGGATCAACAAGCACCAACTATTTGACTCCGTTTGACTTCACGAATCATTAAGGCTTGTATTTGAACCCAATTGACTTCTCAGATCAACAAGTCTTTCAATTGACCCAATTCGGCTTCACGGATCAACAAGTATCCATAACTTGATCCGTTTGATTTACCAAGTCACCAAGTACGCACAATGTGACCCAATATGCCTTCTGGGATCAACAAGCACCAACTATTTGACTCCGTTCGACTTCACGAATCATTAAGGCTTGTATTTGAACCCAATTGACTTCTCGGATCAACAAGTCTTTCAATTGACCCAATTCGGCTTCTAGGATCAACATGTATCCATAACTTGATCCGTTTCTTTTACCAAGTCACCAAGTACGCACAATGTGACCTAATTCGGCTTCTCGGATCAACAACCACCAACTATTTGACTCCGTTCGACTTCACGAATCATTAAGGCTTGTATTTGAACCCAATTGACTTCTCGGATCAACAAGTCTTTCAATTGACCCAATTCGGCTTCTCGGATCAACAAGTATCCATAACTTGATCCGTTTCTTTTACCAAGTCACCAAGTACGCACAATGTGACCTAATTCGGCTTCTCGGATCAACAAACACCAACTATTTGACCTCGTTCGACTTCACGAATCATTAAGGCTTGTATTTGAACCCAATTGACTTCTCAGATCAACAAGTCTTTCAATTGACCCAATTCGGCTTCACGGATCAACAAGTATCCATAACTTGATCCGTTTCTTTAACCAAGTCACCAAGTACGCACAATGTGACCTAATTCGGCTTCTCGGATCAACAACCACCAACTATTTGACTCCGTTCGACTTCACGAATCATTAAGGCTTGTATTTGAACCCAATTGACTTCTCGGATAAACAAGTCTTTCAATTGACCCAATTCGGCTTCACGGATCAACAAGTATCCATAACTTGATCCGTTTGTTTTACCAAGTCACCAAGTACGCACAATGTGACCCAATTCGCCTTATCGGATCAACAAGCACCAACTACTTGACTCCGTTCGACTTCACGAATCATTAAGGCTTGTATTTGAACCCAATTGACTTCTCAGATCAACAAGTCTTTCAATTGACCCAATTCGGCTTCACGGATCAACAAGTATCCATAACTTGATCCGTTTCTTTTACCAAGTCACCAAGTACGCACAATGTGACCCAATATGCCTTCTCGGATCAACAAGCACCAATTATTTGACTCCGTTCGACTTCACGAATCATTAAGGCTTGTATTTGAACCCAATTAACTTCTTGGATCAACAAGTCTTTCAATTGACCCAATTCGGCTTCTCGGATCAACAAGTATCCATAACTTGATCCGTTTCTTTTACCAAGTGACCAAGTACGCACAATGTGACCTAATTCGGCTTCTCGGATCAACAAGCACCAACTGTTTGACTCCGTTCGACTTCACGAATCATTAAGGCTTGTATTTGACCACAATTGGCTTCTCAGATCTACAAGTCTTTCAATTGACCCAATTCGGTTCACGGATCAACATGTATCCATAACTTGATCCGTTTGTTTTACCAAGTCACCAAGTACGCACAATGTGACCCAATATGCCTTCTAGGGTCAAAAAGCACCAACTATTTGACTCCGTTCGACTTCACGAATCATTAAGGCTTGTATTTAAACACAATTGACTTCTCGGATCAACAAGTCTTTCAATTGACCCAATTCGGCTTCACGGATCAACAAGTATCCATAACTTGATCCGTTTCTTTTAGCAAGTCACCAAGTACGCACAATGTGACCTAATTCGGCTTCTCGGATAAACAAGCACCAACTATTTGACTCCGTTCGACTTCACGAATCATTAAGGCTTGTATTTGAACCCAATTGACTTCTCGGATCAACAAGTCTTTTAATTGACCCAATTCGGCTTCTCGGATCAACAAGTATCCATAACTTGATCCGTTTCTTTTACCAAGTCACCAAGTACGCACAATGTGACCTAATTCGGCTTCTCGGATCAACAACCACCAACTATTTGACTCCGTTCGACTTCACGAATCATTAAGGCTTGTATTTGAACCCAATTGACTTCTCAGATCAACAAGTCTTTCAATTGACCCAATTCGGCTTCACGGATCAACAAGTATCCATAACTTGATCCGTTTGATTTACCAAGTCACCAAGTACGCACAATGTGACTCAATATGCCTTCTGGGATCAACAAGCACCAACTATTTGACTCCGTTTGACTTCACGAATCATTAAGGCTTGTATTTGAACCCAATTGACTTCTCGGATCAACAAGTCTTTCAATTGACCTAATTCGGCTTCTAGGATCAACATGTATCCATAACTTGATCCGTTTCTTTTACCAAGTCACCAAGTACGCACAATGTGACCTAATTCGGCTTCTCGGATCAACAACCACCAACTATTTGACTCCGTTCGACTTCACGAATCATTAAGGCTTGTATTTGAACCCAATTGACTTCTCGGATCAACAAGTCTTTCAATTGATCCAATTCGGCTTCTCGGATCAACAAGTATCCATAACTTGATCCGTTTCTTTTACCAAGTCACCAAGTACGCACAATGTGACCTAATTCGGCTTCTAGGATCAACAACCACCAACTATTTGACTCCGTTCGACTTCACGAATCATTAAGGCTTGTATTTGAACCCAATTGACTTCTCAGATCAACAAGTCTTTCAATTGACCCAATTCGGCTTCACGGATCAACAAGTATCCATAACTTGATCCGTTTCTTTTACCAAGTCACCAAGTACGCACAATGTGACCTAATTCGGGTTCTCGGATCAACAACCACCAACTATTTGACTCCGTTCGACTTCACGAATCATTAAGGCTTGTATTTGAACCCAATTGACTTCTCGGATAAACAAGTCTTTCAATTGACCCAATTCGGCTTCACGGATCAACAAGTATCCATAACTTGATCCGTTTGTTTTACCAAGTCACCAAGTACGCACAATGTGACCCAATTCGCCTTATCGGATCAACAAGCACCAACTATTTGACTCCGTTCGACTTCACGAATCATTAAGGCTTGTATTTGAACCCAATTGACTTCTCAGATCAACAAGTCTTTCAATTGACCCAATTCGGCTTCACGGATCAACAAGTATCCATAACTTGATCCGTTTCTTTTACCAAGTCACCAAGTACGCACAATGTGACCCAATATGCCTTCTCGGATCAACAAGCACCAATTATTTGACTCCGTTCGACTTCACGAATCATTAAGGCTTGTATTTGAACCCAATTAACTTCTTGGATCAACAAGTCTTTCAATTGACCCAATTTGGCTTCTCGGATCAACAAGTATCCATAACTTGAGCCGTTTCTTTTACCAAGTGACCAAGTACGCACAATGTGACCTAATTCGGCTTCTCGGATCAACAAGCACCAACTATTTGACTCCGTTCGACTTCACGAATCATTAAGGCTTGTATTTAAACACAATTGACTTCTCGGATCAACAAGTCTTTCAATTGACCCAATTCGGCTTCACGGATCAACAAGTATCCATAACTTGATCCGTTTCTTTTACCAAGTCACCAAGTACGCACAATGTGACCTAATTCGGCTTCTCGGATAAACAAGCACCAACTATTTGACTCCGTTCGACCTTTCGAATCATTAAGGCTTGTATTTGACCACAATTGACTTCTCGGATCAACAAGTCTTTCAATTGACCCAATTCGGCTTCTCGGATCAACAAGTATCCATAACTTGATCCGTTTCTTTTACCAAGTCACCAAGTACGCACAATGTGACCTAATTCGGCTTATCGGATCAACAACCACCGACTATTTGACTCCGTTCGACTTCACGAATCATTAAGGCTTGTATTCGAACCCAATTGACTTCTCGGATGAACAAGTCTTTCAATTGACCCAATTCGGCTTCACGGATCAACAAGTATCCATAACTTGATCCGTTTGTTTTACCAAGTCACCAAGTACGCACAATGTGACCCAATATGCCTTCTCGGATCAACAAGCACCAACTATTTGACTCCGTTCGACTTCACGAATCATTAAGGCTTGTATTTGTACCCAATCGACTTCTCGGATCAACAAGTCTTTCAATTGACCCAATTCGGCTTCTGGGATCAACAAGTATCCATAACTTGATCCGTTTCTTTTACCAAGTCACCAAGTACGCACAATGTGACCTAATTCGGCTTCTCGGATCAACAAGCACCAACTATTTGACTCCGTTCGACTTCACGAATCATTAAGGCTTGTATTTGACCACAATTGACTTCTCGGATCAACAAGTCTTTCAATTGACCTAATTCGGCTTCACGGATCAACAAGTATCCATAACTTGATCCGTTTGTTTTACCAAGTCACCAAGTACGCACAATGTGACCCAATATGCCTTCTGGGATCAACAAGCACCAACTATTTGACTCCGTTCGACTTCACGAATCATTAAGGCTTGTATTTGAACCCAATTGACTTCTCGGATCAACAAGTCTTTTAATTGACCCAATTCGGCTTCTCGGATCAACAAGTATCCATAACTTGATCCGTTTCTTTTACCAAGTCACCAAGTACGCACAATGTGACCTAATTCGGCTTCTCGGATCAACAACCACCAACTATTTGACTCCGTTCGACTTCACGAATCATTAAGGCTTGTATTTGAACCCAATTGACTTCTCAGATCAACAAGTCTTTCAATTGACCCAATTCGGCTTCACGGATCAACATGTATCCATAACTTGATCCGTTTCGTTTACCAAGTCACCAAGTACGCACAATGTGACCTAATTCGGCTTCTCGGATCAATAACCACCAACTATTTGACTCCGTTCGACTTCACGAATCATTAAGGCTTGTATTTGAACCCAATTGACTTCTCGGATCAACAAGTCTTTCAATTGACCCAATTCGGCTTCTCGGATCAACAAGTATCCATAACTTGATCCGTTTCTTTTACCAAGTGACCAAGTACGCACAATGTGACCTAATTCGGCTTCTCGGATCAACAAGCACCAACTATTTGACTCCGTTCGACTTCACGAATCATTAAGGCTTGTATTTGACCACAATTGGGTTCTCAGATCAACAAGTCTTTCAATTGACCCAATTCGGTTCACGGATCAACAAGTATCCATAACTTGATCCGTTTGTTTTACCAAGTCACCAAGTACGCACAATGTGACCCAATATGCCTTCTAGGGTCAAAAAGCACCAACTATTTGACTCCGTTCGACTTCACGAATCATTAAGGCTTGTATTTGAACCCAATTAACTTCTTGGATCAACAAGTCTTTCAATTGACCCAATTTGGCTTCTCGGATCAACAAGTATCCATAACTTGAGCCGTTTCTTTTACCAAGTGACCAAGTACGCACAATGTGACCTAATTCGGCTTCTCGGATCAACAAGCACCAACTATTTGACTCCGTTCGACTTCACGAATCATTAAGGCTTGTATTTAAACACAATTGACTTCTCGGATCAACAAGTCTTTCAATTGACCCAATTCGGCTTCACGGATCAACAAGTATCCATAACTTGATCCGTTTCTTTTACCAAGTCACCAAGTACGCACAATGTGACCTAATTCGGCTTCTCGGATAAACAAGCACCAACTATTTGACTCCGTTCGACCTTTCGAATCATTAAGGCTTGTATTTGACCACAATTGACTTCTCGGATCAACAAGTCTTTCAATTGACCCAATTCGGCTTCTCGGATCAACAAGTATCCATAACTTGATCCGTTTCTTTTACCAAGTCACCAAGTACGCACAATGTGACCTAATTCGGCTTATCGGATCAACAACCACCGACTATTTGACTCCGTTCGACTTCACGAATCATTAAGGCTTGTATTCGAACCCAATTGACTTCTCGGATGAACAAGTCTTTCAATTGACCCAATTCGGCTTCACGGATCAACAAGTATCCATAACTTGATCCGTTTGTTTTACCAAGTCACCAAGTACGCACAATGTGACCCAATATGCCTTCTCGGATCAACAAGCACCAACTATTTGACTCCGTTCGACTTCACGAATCATTAAGGCTTGTATTTGTACCCAATCGACTTCTCGGATCAACAAGTCTTTCAATTGACCCAATTCGGCTTCTGGGATCAACAAGTATCCATAACTTGATCCGTTTGTTTTACCAAGTCACCAAGTACGCACAATGTGACCTAATTCGGCTTCTCGGATCAACAAGCACCAACTATTTGACTCCGTTCGACTTCACGAATCATTAAGGCTTGTATTTGACCACAATTGACTTCTCGGATCAACAAGTCTTTCAATTGACCTAATTCGGCTTCACGGATCAACAAGTATCCATAACTTGATCCGTTTGTTTTACCAAGTCACCAAGTACGCACAATGTGACCCAATATGCCTTCTGGGATCAACAAGCACCAACTATTTGACTCCGTTCGACTTCACGAATCATTAAGGCTTGTATTTGAACCCAATTGACTTCTCGGATCAACAAGTCTTTTAATTGACCCAATTCGGCTTCTCGGATCAACAAGTATCCATAACTTGATCCGTTTCTTTTACCAAGTCACCAAGTACGCACAATGTGACCTAATTCGGCTTCTCGGATCAACAACCACCAACTATTTGACTCCGTTCGACTTCACGAATCATTAAGGCTTGTATTTGAACCCAATTGACTTCTCAGATCAACAAGTCTTTCAATTGACCCAATTCGGCTTCACGGATCAACATGTATCCATAACTTGATCCGTTTCGTTTACCAAGTCACCAAGTACGCACAATGTGACCTAATTCGGCTTCTCGGATCAATAACCACCAACTATTTGACTCCGTTCGACTTCACGAATCATTAAGGCTTGTATTTGAACCCAATTGACTTCTCGGATCAACAAGTCTTTCAATTGACCCAATTCGGCTTCTCGGATCAACAAGTATCCATAACTTGATCCGTTTCTTTTACCAAGTGACCAAGTACGCACAATGTGACCTAATTCGGCTTCTCGGATCAACAAGCACCAACTATTTGACTCCGTTCGACTTCACGAATCATTAAGGCTTGTATTTGACCACAATTGGGTTCTCAGATCAACAAGTCTTTCAATTGACCCAATTCGGTTCACGGATCAACAAGTATCCATAACTTGATCCGTTTGTTTTACCAAGTCACCAAGTACGCACAATGTGACCCAATATGCCTTCTAGGGTCAAAAAGCACCAACTATTTGACTCCGTTCGACTTCACGAATCATTAAGGCTTGTATTTAAACACAATTGACTTCTCGGATCAACCAGTCTTTCAATTGACCCAATTCGGTTTCACGGATCAACAAGTATCCATAACTTGATCCGTTTCTTTTACCATGTCACCAAGTACGCACAATGTGACCTAATTCGGCTTCTCGGATAAACAAGCACCAACTATTTGACTCCGTTCGACCTTTCGAATCATTAAGGCTTTTATTTGACCACAATTGACTTCTCGGATCAACAAGTCTTTCAATTGACACAATTCGGCTTCACGGATCAACAAGTATCCATAACTTGATCCGATTGTTTTACCAAGTCACCAAGTACGCACAATGTGACCCAATATGCCTTCTAGGGTCAAAAAGCACCAACTATTTGACTCCGTTCGACTTCACGAATCATTAAGACTTGTATTTGAACCCAATTGAGTTCTCAGATCAACAAGTCTTTCAATTGACCCAATTCGGCTTCACGGATCAACAAGTATCCATAACTTGATCCGTTTCTTTTACCAAGTCACCAAGTACGCACAATGTGACCCAATATGCCTTCTCGGATCAACAAGCACCAATTATTTGACTCCGTTCGACTTCACGAATCATTAAGGCTTGTATTTCAACACAATTGACTTCTCGGATCAACAAGTCTTTCAATTGACCCAATTCGGTTTCACGGATCAACAAGTATCCATAACTTGATCCGTTTCTTTTACCATGTCACCAAGTACGCACAATGTGACCTAATTCGGCTTCTCGGATAAACAAGCACCAACTGTTTGACTCCGTTCGACTTCACGAATCATTAAGGCTTGTATTTGACCACAATTGGCTTCTCAGATCAACAAGTCTTTCAATTGACCCAATTCGGTTCATGGATCAACAAGTATCCATAACTTGATCCGTTTGTTTTACCAAGTCACCAAGTACGCACAATGTGACCCAATATGCCTTCTAGGGTCAAAAAGCACCAACTATTTGACTCCGTTCGACTTCACGAATCATTAAGGCTTGTATTTAAACACAATTGACTTCTCGGATCAACAAGTCTTTCAATTGACCCAATTCGGCTTCACGGATCAACAAGTATCCATAACTTGATCCGTTTCTTTTACCATGTCACCAAGTACGCACAATGTGACCTAATTCGGCTTCTCGGATAAACAAGCACCAACTATTTGACTCCGTTCGACCTTTCGAATCATTAAGGCTTTTATTTGACCACAATTGACTTCTCGGATCAACAAGTCTTTCAATTGACCCAATTCGGCTTCACGGATCAACAAGTATCCATAACTTGATCCGATTGTTTTACCAAGTCACCAAGTACGCACAATGTGACCCAATATGCCTTCTGGGATCAACAAGCACCAACTATTTGACTCCGTTCGACTTCACGAATCATTAAGGCTTGTATTTGAACCCAATTGACTTCTCGGATCAACAAGTCTTTCAATTGACCCAATTCGGCTTCTAGGATCAACATGTATCCATAACTTGATCCGTTTCTTTTACCAAGTCACCAAGTACGCACAATGTGACCTAATTCGGCTTCTCGGATCAACAACCACCAACTATTTGACTCCGTTCGACTTCACGAATCATTAAGGCTTGTATTTGAACCCAATTGACTTCTCGGATCAACAAGTCTTTCAATTGACCCAATTCGGCTTCTCGGATCAACAAGTATCCATAACTTGATCCGTTTCTTTTACCAAGTGACCAAGTACGCACAATGTGACCTAATTCGGCTTCTCGGATCAACAAGCACCAACTGTTTGACTCCGTTCGACTTCACGAATCATTAAGGCTTGTATTTGAACCCAATTGACTTCTCAGATCAACAAGTCTTTCAATTGACCCAATTCGGCTTCACGGATCAACAAGTATCCATAACTTGATCCGTTTCTTTTACCAAGTCACCAAGTACGCACAATGTGACCTAATTTGGCTTCTCGGATCAACAACCACCAATTATTTGACTCCGTTCGACTTCACGAATCATTAAGGCTTGTATTTGAACCCAATTGACTTCTCGGATAAACAAGTCTTTCAATTGACCCAATTCGGCTTCACGGATCAACAAGTATCCATAACTTGATCCGTTTGTTTTACCAAGTCACCAAGTACGCACAATGTGACCCAATTCGCCTTATCGGATCAACAAGCACCAACTATTTGACTCCGTTCGACTTCACGAATCATTAAGGCTT
The DNA here is from genome assembly GCA_958295605.1 of Ajuga chamaepitys. Classification (NCBI taxonomy): domain Eukaryota; kingdom Viridiplantae; phylum Streptophyta; class Magnoliopsida; order Lamiales; family Lamiaceae; genus Ajuga; species Ajuga chamaepitys. Next base: position 27,051,812 of record OY282507.1, read on the forward strand.
GTATTTGAACTCAATTGACTTCTCAGATCAACAAGTCTTTCAATTGACCCAATTCGGCTTCACGGATCAACATGTATCCATAACTTGATCCGTTTCGTTTACCAAGTCACCAAGTACGCACAATGTGACCTAATTCGGCTTCTCGGATCAACAACCACCAACTATTTGACTCCGTTCGACTTCACGAATCATTAAGGCTTGTATTTGAACCCAATTGACTTCTCGGATCAACAAGTCTTTCAATTGACCCAATTCGGCTTCTCGGATCAACAAGTATCCATAACTTGATCCGTTTCTTTTACCAAGTGACCAAGTACGCACAATGTGACCTAATTCGGCTTCTCGGATCAACAAGCACCAACTATTTGACTCCGTTCGACTTCACGAATCATTAAGGCTTGTATTTGACCACAATTGGGTTCTCAGATCAACAAGTCTTTCAATTGACCCAATTCGGTTCACGGATCAACAAGTATCCATAACTTGATCCGTTTGTTTTACCAAGTCACCAAGTACGCACAATGTGACCCAATATGCCTTCTAGGGTCAAAAAGCACCAACTATTTGACTCCGTTCGACTTCACGAATCATTAAGGCTTGTATTTAAACACAATTGACTTCTCGGATCAACCAGTCTTTCAATTGACCCAATTCGGTTTCACGGATCAACAAGTATCCATAACTTGATCCGTTTCTTTTACCATGTCACCAAGTACGCACAATGTGACCTAATTCGGCTTCTCGGATAAACAAGCACCAACTATTTGACTCCGTTCGACCTTTCGAATCATTAAGGCTTTTATTTGACCACAATTGACTTCTCGGATCAACAAGTCTTTCAATTGACACAATTCGGCTTCACGGATCAACAAGTATCCATAACTTGATCCGATTGTTTTACCAAGTCACCAAGTACGCACAATGTGACCCAATATGCCTTCTAGGGTCAAAAAGCACCAACTATTTGACTCCGTTCGACTTCACGAATCATTAAGACTTGTATTTGAACCCAATTGAGTTCTCAGATCAACAAGTCTTTCAATTGACCCAATTCGGCTTCACGGATCAACAAGTATCCATAACTTGATCCGTTTCTTTTACCAAGTCACCAAGTACGCACAATGTGACCCAATATGCCTTCTCGGATCAACAAGCACCAATTATTTGACTCCGTTCGACTTCACGAATCATTAAGGCTTGTATTTCAACACAATTGACTTCTCGGATCAACAAGTCTTTCAATTGACCCAATTCGGTTTCACGGATCAACAAGTATCCATAACTTGATCCGTTTCTTTTACCATGTCACCAAGTACGCACAATGTGACCTAATTCGGCTTCTCGGATAAACAAGCACCAACTGTTTGACTCCGTTCGACTTCACGAATCATTAAGGCTTGTATTTGACCACAATTGGCTTCTCAGATCAACAAGTCTTTCAATTGACCCAATTCGGTTCATGGATCAACAAGTATCCATAACTTGATCCGTTTGTTTTACCAAGTCACCAAGTACGCACAATGTGACCCAATATGCCTTCTAGGGTCAAAAAGCACCAACTATTTGACTCCGTTCGACTTCACGAATCATTAAGGCTTGTATTTAAACACAATTGACTTCTCGGATCAACAAGTCTTTCAATTGACCCAATTCGGCTTCACGGATCAACAAGTATCCATAACTTGATCCGTTTCTTTTACCATGTCACCAAGTACGCACAATGTGACCTAATTCGGCTTCTCGGATAAACAAGCACCAACTATTTGACTCCGTTCGACCTTTCGAATCATTAAGGCTTTTATTTGACCACAATTGACTTCTCGGATCAACAAGTCTTTCAATTGACCCAATTCGGCTTCACGGATCAACAAGTATCCATAACTTGATCCGATTGTTTTACCAAGTCACCAAGTACGCACAATGTGACCCAATATGCCTTCTGGGATCAACAAGCACCAACTATTTGACTCCGTTCGACTTCACGAATCATTAAGGCTTGTATTTGAACCCAATTGACTTCTCGGATCAACAAGTCTTTCAATTGACCCAATTCGGCTTCTAGGATCAACATGTATCCATAACTTGATCCGTTTCTTTTACCAAGTCACCAAGTACGCACAATGTGACCTAATTCGGCTTCTCGGATCAACAACCACCAACTATTTGACTCCGTTCGACTTCACGAATCATTAAGGCTTGTATTTGAACCCAATTGACTTCTCGGATCAACAAGTCTTTCAATTGACCCAATTCGGCTTCTCGGATCAACAAGTATCCATAACTTGATCCGTTTCTTTTACCAAGTGACCAAGTACGCACAATGTGACCTAATTCGGCTTCTCGGATCAACAAGCACCAACTGTTTGACTCCGTTCGACTTCACGAATCATTAAGGCTTGTATTTGAACCCAATTGACTTCTCAGATCAACAAGTCTTTCAATTGACCCAATTCGGCTTCACGGATCAACAAGTATCCATAACTTGATCCGTTTCTTTTACCAAGTCACCAAGTACGCACAATGTGACCTAATTTGGCTTCTCGGATCAACAACCACCAATTATTTGACTCCGTTCGACTTCACGAATCATTAAGGCTTGTATTTGAACCCAATTGACTTCTCGGATAAACAAGTCTTTCAATTGACCCAATTCGGCTTCACGGATCAACAAGTATCCATAACTTGATCCGTTTGTTTTACCAAGTCACCAAGTACGCACAATGTGACCCAATTCGCCTTATCGGATCAACAAGCACCAACTATTTGACTCCGTTCGACTTCACGAATCATTAAGGCTTGTATTTGAACTCAATTGACTTCTCAGATCAACAAGTCTTTCAATTGACCCAATTCGGCTTCACGGATCAACAAGTATCCATAACTTGATCCGTTTCTTTTACCAAGTCACCAAGTACGCACAATGTGACCCAATATGCCTTCTCGGATCAACAAGCACCAATTATTTGACTCCGTTCGACTTCACGAATCATTAAGGCTTGTATTTGAACCCAATTAACTTCTTGGATCAACAAGTCTTTCAATTGACCCAATTCGGCTTCTCGGATCAACAAGTATCCATAACTTGATCCGTTTCTTTTACCAAGTGACCAAGTACGCACAATGTGACCTAATTCGGCTTCTCGGATCAACAAGCACCAACTGTTTGACTCCGCTCGACTTCACGAATCATTAAGGCTTGTATTTGACCACAATTGGCTTCTCAGATCAACAAGTCTTTCAATTGACCCAATTCGGTTCACGGATCAACAAGTATCCATAACTTGATCCGTTTGTTTTACCAAGTCACCAAGTACGCACAATGTGACCCAATATGCCTTCTAGGGTCAAAAAGCACCAACTATTTGACTCCGTTCGACTTCACGAATCATTAAGGCTTGTATTTAAACACAATTGACTTCTCGGATCAACAAGTCTTTCAATTGACCCAATTCGGCTTCACGGATCAACAAGTATCCATAACTTGATCCGTTTCTTTTAGCAAGTCACCAAGTACGCACAATGTGACCTAATTCGGCTTCCCGGATAAACAAGCACCAACTATTTGACTCCGTTCGACCTTTTGAATCATTAAGGCTTGTATTTGACCACAATTGACTTCTCGGATCAACAAGTCTTTCAATTGACCCAATTCGGCTTCACGGATCAACAAGTATCCATAACTTGATCCGTTTGTTTTACCAAGTCACCAAGTACGCACAATGTGACCCAATATGCCTTCTCGGATCAACAAGCACCAACTATTTGACTCCGTTCGACTTCACGAATCATTAAGGCTTGTATTTGAACCCAATTGACTTCTCAGATCAACAAGTCTTTCAATTGACCCAATTCGGCTTCACGGATCAACAAGTATCCATAACTTGATCCGTTTGATTTACCAAGTCACCAAGTACGCACAATGTGACCCAATATGCCTTCTGGGATCAACAAGCACCAACTATTTGACTCCGTTCGACTTCACGAATCATTAAGGCTTGTATTTGAACCCAATTGACTTCTCGGATCAACAAGTCTTTCAATTGACCCAATTCGGCTTCTAGGATCAACATGTATCCATAACTTGATCCGTTTCTTTTACCAAGTCACCAAGTACGCACAATGTGACCTAATTCGGCTTCTCGGATCAACAACCACCAACTATTTGACTCCGTTCGACTTCACGAATCATTAAGGCTTGTATTTGAACCCAATTGACTTCTCGGATCAACAAGTCTTTCAATTGACCCAATTCGGCTTCTCGGATCAACAAGTATCCATAACTTGATCCGTTTCTTTTACCAAGTGACCAAGTACGCACAATGTGACCTAATTCGGCTTCTCGGATCAACAAGCACCAACTGTTTGACTCCGTTCGACTTCACGAATCATTAAGGCTTGTATTTGAACCCAATTGACTTCTCAGATCAACAAGTCTTTCAATTGACCCAATTCGGCTTCACGGATCAACAAGTATCCATAACTTGATCCGTTTCTTTTACCAAGTCACCAAGTACGCACAATGTGACCTAATTTGGCTTCTCGGATCAACAACCACCAATTATTTGACTCCGTTCGACTTCACGAATCATTAAGGCTTGTATTTGAACCCAATTGACTTCTCGGATAAACAAGTCTTTCAATTGACCCAATTCGGCTTCACGGATCAACAAGTATCCATAACTTGATCCGTTTGTTTTACCAAGTCACCAAGTACGCACAATATGACCCAATTCGCCTTATCGGATCAACAAGCACCAACTATTTGACTCCGTTCGACTTCACGAATCATTAAGGCTTGTATTTGAACCCAATTGACTTCTCAGATCAACAAGTCTTTCAATTGACCCAATTCGGCTTCACGGATCAACAAGTATCCATAACTTGATCCGTTTCTTTTACCAAGTGACCAAGTACGCACAATGTGACCTAATTCGGCTTCTCGGATCAACAAGCACCAACTGTTTGACTCCGCTCGACTTCACGAATCATTAAGGCTTGTATTTGACCACAATTGGCTTCTCAGATCAACAAGTCTTTCAATTGACCCAATTCGGTTCACGGATCAACAAGTATCCATAACTTGATCCGTTTGTTTTACCAAGTCACCAAGTACGCACAATGTGACCCAATATGCCTTCTAGGGTCAAAAAGCACCAACTATTTGACTCCGTTCGACTTCACGAATCATTAAGGCTTGTATTTAAACACAATTGACTTCTCGGATCAACAAGTCTTTCAATTGACCCAATTCGGCTTCACGGATCAACAAGTATCCATAACTTGATCCGTTTCTTTTAGCAAGTCACCAAGTACGCACAATGTGACCTAATTCGGCTTCCCGGATAAACAAGCACCAACTATTTGACTCCGTTCGACCTTTTGAATCATTAAGGCTTGTATTTGACCACAATTGACTTCTCGGATCAACAAGTCTTTCAATTGACCCAATTCGGCTTCACGGATCAACAAGTATCCATAACTTGATCCGTTTGTTTTACCAAGTCACCAAGTACGCACAATGTGACCCAATATGCCTTCTCGGATCAACAAGCACCAACTATTTGACTCCGTTCGACTTCACGAATCATTAAGGCTTGTATTTGAACCCAATTGACTTCTCAGATCAACAAGTCTTTCAATTGACCCAATTCGGCTTCACGGATCAACAAGTATCCATAACTTGATCCGTTTGATTTACCAAGTCACCAAGTACGCACAATGTGACCCAATATGCCTTCTGGGATCAACAAGCACCAACTATTTGACTCCGTTCGACTTCACGAATCATTAAGGCTTGTATTTGAACCCAATTGACTTCTCGGATCAACAAGTCTTTCAATTGACCCAATTCGGCTTCTAGGATCAACATGTATCCATAACTTGATCCGTTTCTTTTACCAAGTCACCAAGTACGCACAATGTGACCTAATTCGGCTTCTCGGATCAACAACCACCAACTATTTGACTCCGTTCGACTTCACGAATCATTAAGGCTTGTATTTGAACCCAATTGACTTCTCGGATCAACAAGTCTTTCAATTGACCCAATTCGGCTTCTCGGATCAACAAGTATCCATAACTTGATCCGTTTCTTTTACCAAGTGACCAAGTACGCACAATGTGACCTAATTCGGCTTCTCGGATCAACAAGCACCAACTGTTTGACTCCGTTCGACTTCACGAATCATTAAGGCTTGTATTTGAACCCAATTGACTTCTCAGATCAACAAGTCTTTCAATTGACCCAATTCGGCTTCACGGATCAACAAGTATCCATAACTTGATCCGTTTCTTTTACCAAGTCACCAAGTACGCACAATGTGACCTAATTTGGCTTCTCGGATGAACAACCACCAATTATTTGACTCCGTTCGACTTCACGAATCATTAAGGCTTGTATTTGAACCCAATTGACTTCTCGGATAAACAAGTCTTTCAATTGACCCAATTCGGCTTCACGGATCAACAAGTATCCATAACTTGATCCGTTTGTTTTACCAAGTCACCAAGTACGCACAATGTGACCCAATTCGCCTTATCGGATCAACAAGCACCAACTATTTGACTCCGTTCGACTTCACGAATCATTAAGGCTTGTATTTGAACCCAATTGACTTCTCAGATCAACAAGTCTTTCAATTGACCCAATTCGGCTTCACGGATCAACAAGTATCCATAACTTGATCCGTTTCTTTTACCAAGTCACCAAGTACGCACAATGTGACCCAATATGCCTTCTCGGATCAACAAGCACCAATTATTTGACTCCGTTCGACTTCACGAATCATTAAGGCTTGTATTTGAACCCAATTAACTTCTTGGATCAACAAGTCTTTCAATTGACCCAATTCGGCTTCTCGGATCAACAAGTATCCATAACTTGATCCGTTTCTTTTACCAAGTGACCAAGTACGCACAATGTGACCTAATTCGGCTTCTCGGATCAACAAGCACCAACTGTTTGACTCCGCTCGACTTCACGAATCATTAAGGCTTGTATTTGACCACAATTGGCTTCTCAGATCAACAAGTCTTTCAATTGACCCAATTCGGTTCACGGATCAACAAGTATCCATAACTTGATCCGTTTGTTTTACCAAGTCACCAAGTACGCACAATGTGACCCAATATGCCTTCTAGGGTCAAAAAGCACCAACTATTTGACTCCGTTCGACTTCACGAATCATTAAGGCTTGTATTTAAACACAATTGACTTCTCGGATCAACAAGTCTTTCAATTGACCCAATTCGGCTTCACGGATCAACAAGTATCCATAACTTGATCCGTTTCTTTTAGCAAGTCACCAAGTACGCACAATGTGACCTAATTCGGCTTCCCGGATAAACAAGCACCAACTATTTGACTCCGTTCGACCTTTTGAATCATTAAGGCTTGTATTTGACCACAATTGACTTCTCGGATCAACAAGTCTTTCAATTGACCCAATTCGGCTTCACGGATCAACAAGTATCCATAACTTGATCCGTTTGTTTTACCAAGTCACCAAGTACGCACAATGTGACCCAATATGCCTTCTCGGATCAACAAGCACCAACTATTTGACTCCGTTCGACTTCACGAATCATTAAGGCTTGTATTTGAACCCAATTGACTTCTCAGATCAACAAGTCTTTCAATTGACCCAATTCGGCTTCACGGATCAACAAGTATCCATAACTTGATCCGTTTGATTTACCAAGTCACCAAGTACGCACAATGTGACCCAATATGCCTTCTGGGATCAACAAGCACCAACTATTTGACTCCGTTCGACTTCACGAATCATTAAGGCTTGTATTTGAACCCAATTGACTTCTCGGATCAACAAGTCTTTCAATTGACCCAATTCGGCTTCTAGGATCAACATGTATCCATAACTTGATCCGTTTCTTTTACCAAGTCACCAAGTACGCACAATGTGACCTAATTCGGCTTCTCGGATCAACAACCACCAACTATTTGACTCCGTTCGACTTCACGAATCATTAAGGCTTGTATTTGAACCCAATTGACTTCTCGGATCAACAAGTCTTTCAATTGACCCAATTCGGCTTCTCGGATCAACAAGTATCCATAACTTGATCCGTTTCTTTTACCAAGTGACCAAGTACGCACAATGTGACCTAATTCGGCTTCTCGGATCAACAAGCACCAACTATTTGACTCCGTTCGACTTCACGAATCATTAAGGCTTGTATTTGACCACAATTGGCTTCTCAGATCAACAAGTCTTTCAATTGACCCAATTCGGTTCACGGATCAACAAGTATCCATAACTTGATCCGTTTGTTTTACCAAGTCACCAAGTACGCACAATGTGACCCAATATGCCTTCTAGGGTCAAAAAGCACCAACTATTTGACTCCGTTCGACTTCACGAATCATTAAGGCTTGTATTTGAACCCAATTGACTTCTCGGATAAACAAGTCTTTCAATTGACCCAATTCGGCTTCACGGATCAACAAGTATCCATAACTTGATCCGTTTGTTTTACCAAGTCACCAAGTACGCACAATGTGACCCAATTCGCCTTATCGGATCAACAAGCACCAACTATTTGACTCCGTTCGACTTCACGAATCATTAAGGCTTGTATTTGAACCCAATTGACTTCTCAGATCAACAAGTCTTTCAATTGACCCAATTCGGCTTCACGGATCAACAAGTATCCATAACTTGATCCGTTTCTTTTACCAAGTCACCAAGTACGCACAATGTGACCCAATATGCCTTCTCAGATCAACAAGCACCAATTATTTGACTCCGTTCGACTTCACGAATCATTAAGGCTTGTATTTGAACCCAATTAACTTCTTGGATCAACAAGTCTTTCAATTGACCCAATTTGGCTTCTCGGATCAACAAGTATCCATAACTTGAGCCGTTTCTTTTACCAAGTGACCAAGTACGCACAATGTGACCTAATTCGGCTTCTCGGATCAACAAGCACCAACTATTTGACTCCGTTCGACTTCACGAATCATTAAGGCTTGTATTTAAACACAATTGACTTCTCGGATCAACAAGTCTTTCAATTGACCCAATTCGGCTTCACGGATCAACAAGTATCCATAACTTGATCCGTTTCTTTTACCAAGTCACCAAGTACGCACAATGTGACCTAATTCGGCTTCTCGGATAAACAAGCACCAACTATTTGACTCCGTTCGACCTTTCGAATCATTAAGGCTTGTATTTGACCACAATTGACTTCTCGGATCAACAAGTCTTTCAATTGACCCAATTCGGCTTCTCGGATCAACAAGTATCCATAACTTGATCCGTTTCTTTTACCAAGTCACCAAGTACGCACAATGTGACCTAATTCGGCTTATCGGATCAACAACCACCGACTATTTGACTCCGTTCGACTTCACGAATCATTAAGGCTTGTATTTGAACCCAATTGACTTCTCGGATCAACAAGTCTTTCAATTGACCCAATTCGGCTTCACGGATCAACAAGTATCCATAACTTGATCCGTTTGTTTTACCAAGTCACCAAGTACGCACAATGTGACCCAATATGCCTTCTCGGATCAACAAGCACCAACTATTTGACTCCCTTCGACTTCACGAATCATTAAGGCTTGTATTTGTACCCAATTGACTTCTCGGATCAACAAGTCTTTCAATTGACCCAATTCGGCTTCTCGGATCAACAAGTATCCATAAATTGATCCGTTTCTTTTACCAAGTCACCAAGTACGCACAATGTGACCTAATTCGGGTTCTCGGATCAACAACCACCAACTATTTGACTCCGTTCGACTTCACGAATCATTAAGGCTTGTATTTGAACCCAATTGACTTCTCGGATAAACAAGTCTTTCAATTGACCCAATTCGGCTTCACGGATCAACAAGTATCCATAACTTGATCCGTTTGTTTTACCAAGTCACCAAGTACGCACAATGTGACCCAATTCGCCTTATCGGATCAACAAGCACCAACTATTTGACTCCGTTCGACTTCACGAATCATTAAGGCTTGTATTTGAACCCAATTGACTTCTCAGATCAACAAGTCTTTCAATTGACCCAATTCGGCTTCACGGATCAACAAGTATCCATAACTTGATCCGTTTCTTTTACCAAGTCACCAAGTACGCACAATGTGACCCAATATGCCTTCTCAGATCAACAAGCACCAATTATTTGACTCCGTTCGACTTCACGAATCATTAAGGCTTGTATTTGAACCCAATTAACTTCTTGGATCAACAAGTCTTTCAATTGACCCAATTTGGCTTCTCGGATCAACAAGTATCCATAACTTGAGCCGTTTCTTTTACCAAGTGACCAAGTACGCACAATGTGACCTAATTCGGCTTCTCGGATCAACAAGCACCAACTATTTGACTCCGTTCGACTTCACGAATCATTAAGGCTTGTATTTAAACACAATTGACTTCTCGGATCAACAAGTCTTTCAATTGACCCAATTCGGCTTCACGGATCAACAAGTATCCATAACTTGATCCGTTTCTTTTACCAAGTCACCAAGTACGCACAATGTGACCTAATTCGGCTTCTCGGATAAACAAGCACCAACTATTTGACTCCGTTCGACCTTTCGAATCATTAAGGCTTGTATTTGACCACAATTGACTTCTCGGATCAACAAGTCTTTCAATTGACCCAATTCGGCTTCTCGGATCAACAAGTATCCATAACTTGATCCGTTTCTTATACCAAGTCACCAAGTACGCACAATGTGACCTAATTCGGCTTATCGGATCAACAACCACCGACTATTTGACTCCGTTCGACTTCACGAATCATTAAGGCTTGTATTTGAACCCAATTGACTTCTCGGATCAACAAGTCTTTCAATTGACCCAATTCGGCTTCACGGATCAACAAGTATCCATAACTTGATCCGTTTGTTTTACCAAGTCACCAAGTACGCACAATGTGACCCAATATGCCTTCTCGGATCAACAAGCACCAACTATTTGACTCCCTTCGACTTCACGAATCATTAAGGCTTGTATTTGTACCCAATTGACTTCTCGGATCAACAAGTCTTTCAATTGACCCAATTCGGCTTCTCGGATCAACAAGTATCCATAAATTGATCCGTTTCTTTTACCAAGTCACCAAGTACGCACAATGTGACCTAATTCGCCTTATCGGATCAACAAGCACCAACTATTTGACTCCGTTCGACTTCACGAATCATTAAGGCTTGTATTTGAACCCAATTGACTTCTCAGATCAACAAGTCTTTCAATTGACCCAATTCGGCTTCACGGATCAACAAGTATCCATAACTTGATCCGTTTGTTTTACCAAGTCACCAAGTACGCACAATGTGACCCAATATGCCTTCTCGGATCAACAAGCACCAACTATTTGACTCCCTTCGACTTCACGAATCATTAAGGCTTGTATTTGTACCCAATTGACTTCTCGGATCAACAAGTCTTTCAATTGACCCAATTCGGCTTCACGGATCAACAAGTATCCATAACTTGATCCGTTTGTTTTACCAAGTCACCAAGTACGCACAATGTGACCCAATTCGCCTTATCGGATCAACAAGCACCAACTATTTGACTCCGTTCGACTTCACGAATCATTAAGGCTTGTATTTGAACCCAATTGACTTCTCAGATCAACAAGTCTTTCAATTGACCCAATTCGGCTTCACGGATCAACAAGTATCCATAACTTGATCCGTTTCTATTACCAAGTCACCAAGTACGCACAATGTGACCCAATATGCCTTCTCGGATCAACAAGCACCAATTATTTGACTCCGTTCGACTTCACGAATCATTAAGGCTTGTATTTGAACCCAATTAACTTCTTGGATCAACAAGTCTTTCAATTGACCCAATTCGGCTTCTCGGATCAACAAGTATCCATAACTTGATCCGTTTCTTTTACCAAGTGACCAAGTACGCACAATGTGACATAATTCGGCTTCTCGGATCAACAAGCACCAACTGTTTGACTCCGCTCGACTTCACGAATCATTAAGGCTTGTATTTGACCACAATTGGCTTCTCAGATCAACAAGTCTTTCAATTGACCCAATTCGGTTCACGGATCAACAAGTATCCATAACTTGATCCGTTTGTTTTACCAAGTCACCAAGTACGCACAATGTGACCCAATATGCCTTCTAGGGTCAAAAAGCACCAACTATTTGACTCCGTTCGACTTCACGAATCATTAAGGCTTGTATTTAAACACAATTGACTTCTCGGATCAACAAGTCTTTCAATTGACCCAATTCGGCTTCACGGATCAACAAGTATCCATAACTTGATCCGTTTCTTTTAGCAAGTCACCAAGTACGCACAATGTGACCTAATTCGGCTTCAGGGATAAACAAGCACCAACTATTTGACTCCGTTCGACCTTTTGAATCATTAAGGCTTGTATTTGACCACAATTGACTTCTCGGATCAACAAGTCTTTCAATTGACCCAATTCGGCTTCACGGATCAACAAGTATCCATAACTTGATCCGTTTGTTTTACCAAGTCACCAAGTACGCACAATGTGACCCAATATGCCTTCTCGGATCAACAAGCACCAACTATTTGACTCCGTTCGACTTCACGAATCATTAAGGCTTGTATTTGAACCCAATTGACTTCTCGGATAAACAAGTCTTTCAATTGACCCAATTCGGCTTCACGGATCAACAAGTATCCATAACTTGATCCGTTTGTTTTACCAAGTCACCAAGTACGCACAATGTGACCCAATTCGCCTTATCGGATCAACAAGCACCAACTATTTGACTCCGTTCGACTTCACGAATCATTAAGGCTTGTATTTGAACCCAATTGACTTCTCAGATCAACAAGTCTTTCAATTGACCCAATTCGGCTTCACGGATCAACAAGTATCCATAACTTGATCCGTTTCTTTTACCAAGTCACCAAGTACGCACAATGTGACCCAATATGCCTTCTCAGATCAACAAGCACCAATTATTTGACTCCGTTCGACTTCACGAATCATTAAGGCTTGTATTTGAACCCAATTAACTTCTTCGATCAACAAGTCTTTCAATTGACCCAATTTGGCTTCTCGGATCAACAAGTATCCATAACTTGAGCCGTTTCTTTTACCAAGTGACCAAGTACGCACAATGTAACCTAATTCGGCTTCTCGGATCAACAAGCACCAACTATTTGACTCCGTTCGACTTCACGAATCATTAAGGCTTGTATTTAAACACAATTGACTTCTCGGATCAACAAGTCTTTCAATTGACCCAATTCGGCTTCACGGATCAACAAGTATCCATAACTTGATCCGTTTCTTTTACCAAGTCACCAAGTACGCACAATGTGACCTAATTCGGCTTCTCGGATAAACAAGCACCAACTATTTGACTCCGTTCGACCTTTCGAATCATTAAGGCTTGTATTTGACCACAATTGACTTCTCGGATCAACAAGTCTTTCAATTGACCCAATTCGGCTTCTCGGATCAACAAGTATCCATAACTTGATCCGTTTCTTTTACCAAGTCACCAAGTACGCACAATGTGACCTAATTCGGCTTATCGGATCAACAACCACCGACTATTTGACTCCGTTCGACTTCACGAATCATTAAGGCTTGTATTTGAACCCAATTGACTTCTCGGATCAACAAGTCTTTCAATTGACCCAATTCGGCTTCACGGATCAACAAGTATCCATAACTTGATCCGTTTGTTTTACCAAGTCACCAAGTACGCACAATGTGACCCAATATGCCTTCTCGGATCAACAAGCACCAACTATTTGACTCCCTTCGACTTCACGAATCATTAAGGCTTGTATTTGTACCCAATTGACTTCTCGGATCAACAAGTCTTTCAATTGACCCAATTCGGCTTCTCGGATCAACAAGTATCCATAAATTGATCCGTTTCTTTTACCAAGTCACCAAGTACGCACAATGTGACCTAATTCGGCTTCTCGGATCAACAAGCACCAACTATTTGACTCCGTTCGACTTCACGAATCATTAAGGCTTGTATTTGACCACAATTGACTTCTCGGATCAACAAGTCTTTCAATTGACCCAATTCGGCTTCACGGATCAACAAGTATCCATAACTTGATTCGTTTGTTTTACCAAGTCACCAAGTACGCACAATGTGACCCAATATGCCTTCTGGGATCAACAAGCACCAACTATTTGACTCCGTTCGACTTCACGAATCATTAAGGCTTGTATTTGAACCCAATTGACTTCTCCGATCAACAAGTCTTTCAATTGACCCAATTCGGCTTCTCGGATCAACAAGTATCCATAACTTGATCCGTTTCTTTTACCAAGTCACCAAGTACGCACAATGTGACCTAATTCGGCTTCTCGGATCAACAACCACCAACTATTTGACTCCGTTCGACTTCACGAATCATTAAGGCTTGTATTTGAACCCAATTGACTTCTCAGATCAACAAGTCTTTCAATTGACCCAATTCGGCTTCACGGATCAACAAGTATCCATAACTTGATCCGTTTCGTTTACCAAGTCACCAAGTACGCACAATGTGACCTAATTCGGCTTCTCGGATCAACAACCACCAACTATTTGACTCCGTTCGACTTCACGAATCATTAAGGCTTGTATTTGAACCCAATTGACTTCTCGGATCAACAAGTCTTTCAATTGACCCAATTCGGCTTCTCGGATCAACAAGTATCCATAACTTGATCCGTTTCTTTTACCAAGTGACCAAGTACGCACAATGTGACCTAATTCGGCTTCTCGGATCAACAAGCACCAACTATTTGACTCCGTTCGACTTCACGAATCATTAAGGCTTGTATTTGACCACAATTGGCTTCTCAGATCAACAAGTCTTTCAATTGACCCAATTCGGTTCACGGATCAACAAGTATCCATAACTTGATCCGTTTGTTTTACCAAGTCAGCAAGTACGCACAATGTGACCCAATATGCCTTCTAGGGTCAAAAAGCACCAACTATTTGACTCCGTTCGACTTCACGAATCATTAAGGCTTGTATTTCAACACAATTGACTCCTCGGATCAACAAGTCTTTCAATTGACCCAATTCGGTTTCACGGATCAACAAGTATCCATAACTTGATCCGTTTCTTTTACCATGTCACCAAGTACGCACAATGTGACCTAATTCGGCTTCTCGGATAAACAAGCACCAACTGTTTGACTCCGTTCGACTTCACGAATCATTAAGGCTTGTATTTGACCACAATTGGCTTCTCAGATCAACAAGTCTTTCAATTGACCCAATTCGGTTCATGGATCAACAAGTATCCATAACTTGATCCGTTTGTTTTACCAAGTCACCAAGTACGCACAATGTGACCCAATATGCCTTCTAGGGTCAAAAAGCACCAACTATTTGACTCCGTTCGACTTCACGAATCATTAAGGCTTGTATTTAAACACAATTGACTTCTCGGATCAACAAGTCTTTCAATTGACCCAATTCGGCTTCACGGATCAACAAGTATCCATAACTTGATCCGTTTCTTTTACCAAGTCACCAAGTACGCACAATGTGACCTAATTCGGCTTCTCGGATAAACAAGCACCAACTATTTGACTCCGTTCGACCTTTCGAATCATTAAGGCTTGTATGTGACCACAATTGACTTCTCGGATCAACAAGTCTTTCAATTGACCCAATTCGGCTTCTCGGATCAACAAGTATCCATAAGTTGATCCGTTTCTTTTACCAAGTCACCAAGTACGCACAATGTGACCTAATTCGGCTTATCGGATCAACAACCACCGATTATTTGACTCCGTTCGACTTCACGAATCATTAAGGCTTGTATTTGAACCCAATTGACTTCTCGGATCAACAAGTCTTTCAATTGACCCAATTCGGCTTCACGGATCAACAAGTATCCATAACTTGATCCGTTTGTTTTACCAAGTCACCAAGTACGCACAATGTGACCCAATATGCCTTCTCGGATCAACAAGCACCAACTATTTGACTCCGTTCGACTTCACGAATCATTAAGGCTTGTATTTGTACCCAATTGACTTCTCGGATCAACAAGTCTTTCAATTGACCCAATTCGGCTTCTCGGATCAACAAGTATCCATAACTTGATCCGTTTCTTTTACCAAGTCACCAAGTACGCACAATGTGACCTAATTCGGCTTCTCGGATCAACAAGCACCAACTATTTGACTGCGCTCGACTTCACGAATCATTAAGGCTTGTATTTGACCACAATTAACTTCTCGGATCAACAAGTCTTTCAATTGACCCAATTCGGCTTCACGGATCAACAAGTATCCATAACTTGATCCGTTTGTTTGACCAAGTCACCAAGTACGCACAATGTGACCCAATATGCCTTCTGGGATCAACAAGCACCAACTATTTGACTCCGTTCGACTTCACGAATCATTAAGGCTTGTATTTGAACCCAATTGACTTCTCAGATCAACAAGTCTTTCAATTGACCCAATTCGGCTTCACGGATCAACAAGTATCCATAACTTGATCCGTTTCTTTTACCAAGTCACCAAGTACGCACAATGTGACCCAATATGCCTTCTCGGATCAACAAGCACCAATTATTTGACTCCGTTCGACTTCACGAATCATTAAGGCTTGTATTTGAACCCAATTAACTTCTTGGATCAACAAGTCTTTCAATTGACCCAATTCGGCTTCTCGGATCAACAAGTATCCATAACTTGATCCGTTTCTTTTACCAAGTGACCAAGTACGCACAATGTGACCTAATTCGGCTTCTCGGATCAACAAGCACCAACTGTTTGACTCCGCTCGACTTCACGAATCATTAAGGCTTGTATTTGACCACATTGGCTTCTCAGATCAACAAGTCTTTCAATTGACCCAATTCGGTTCACGGATCAACAAGTATCCATAACTTGATCCGTTTGTTTTACCAAGTCACCAAGTACGCACAATGTGACCCAATATGCCTTCTAGGGTCAAAAAGCACCAACTATTTGACTCGGTTCGACTTCACGAATCATTAAGGCTTGTATTTAAACACAATTGACTTCTCGGATCAACAAGTCTTTCAATTGACCCAATTCGGCTTCACGGATCAACAAGTATCCATAACTTGATCCGTTTCTTTTAGCAAGTCACCAAGTACGCACAATGTGACCTAATTCGGCTTCAGGGATAAACAAGCACCAACTATTTGACTCCGTTCGACCTTTTGAATCATTAAGGCTTGTATTTGACCACAATTGACTTCTCGGATCAACAAGTCTTTCAATTGACCCAATTCGGCTTCACGGATCAACAAGTATCCATAACTTGATCCGTTTGTTTTACCAAGTCACCAAGTACGCACAATGTGACCCAATATGCCTTCTCGGATCAACAAGCACCAACTATTTGACTCCGTTCGACTTCACGAATCATTAAGGCTTGTATTTGAACCCAATTGACTTCTCGGATAAACAAGTCTTTCAATTGACCCAATTCGGCTTCACGGATCAACAAGTATCCATAACTTGATCCGTTTGTTTTACCAAGTCACCAAGTACGCACAATGTGACCCAATTCGCCTTATCGGATCAACAAGCACCAACTATTTGACTCCGTTCGACTTTACGAATCATTAAGGCTTGTATTTGAACCCAATTGACTTCTCAGATCAACAAGTCTTTCAATTGACCCAATTCGGCTTCACGGATCAACAAGTATCCATAACTTGATCCGTTTCTTTTACCAAGTCACCAAGTACGCACAATGTGACCCAATATGCCTTCTCAGATCAACAAGCACCAATTATTTGACTCCGTTCGACTTCACGAATCATTAAGGCTTGTATTTGAACCCAATTAACTTCTTGGATCAACAAGTCTTTCAATTGACCCAATTTGGCTTCTCGGATCAACAAGTATCCATAACTTGATCCGTTTCGTTTACCAAGTCACCAAGTACGCACAATGTGACCTAATTCGGCTTCTCGGATCAACAACCACCAACTATTTGACTCCGTTCGACTTCACGAATCATTAAGGCTTGTATTTGAACCCAATTGACTTCTCGGATCAACAAGTCTTTCAATTGACCCAATTCGGCTTCTCGGATCAACAAGTATCCATAACTTGATCCGTTTCTTTTACCAAGTGACCAAGTACGCACAATGTGACCTAATTCGGCTTCTCGGATCAACAAGCACCAACTATTTGACTCCGTTCGACTTCACGAATCATTAAGGCTTGTATTTGACCACAATTGGGTTCTCAGATCAACAAGTCTTTCAATTGACCCAATTCGGTTCATGGATCAACAAGTATCCATAACTTGATCCGTTTGTTTTACCAAGTCACCAAGTACGCACAATGTGACCCAATATGCCTTCTAGGGTCAAAAAGCACCAACTATTTGACTCCGTTCGACTTCACGAATCATTAAGGCTTGTATTTAAACACAATTGACTTCTCGGATCAACAAGTCTTTCAATTGACCCAATTCGGTTTCACGGATCACCAAGTATCCATAACTTGATCCGTTTCTTTTACCATGTCACCAAGTACGCACAATGTGACCTAATTCGGCTTCTCGGATAAACAAGCACCAACTATTTGACTCCGTTCGACCTTTCGAATCATTAAGGCTTTTATTTGACCACAATTGACTTCTCGGATCAACAAGTCTTTCAATTGACCCAATTCGGCTTCACGGATCAACAAGTATCCATAACTTGATCCGATTGTTTTACCAAGTCACCAAGTACGCACAATGTGACCCAATATGCCTTCTAGGGTCAAAAAGCACCAACTATTTGACTCCGTTCGACTTCACGAATCATTAAGACTTGTATTTGAACCCAATTGACTTCTCAGATCAACAAGTCTTTCAATTGACCCAATTCGGCTTCACGGATCAACAAGTATCCATAACTTGATCCGTTTCTCTTACCAAGTCACCAAGTACGCACAATGTGACCCAATATGCCTTCTCGGATCAACAAGCACCAATTATTTGACTCCGTTCGACTTCACGAATCATTAAGGCTTGTATTTGAACCCAATTAACTTCTTGGATCAACAAGTCTTTCAATTGACCCAATTCGGCTTCTCGGGTCAACAAGTATCCATAACTTGATCCGTTTCTTTTACCAAGTGACCAAGTACGCACAATGTGACCTAATTCGGCTTCTCGGATCAACAAGCACCAACTGTTTGACTCCGTTCGACTTCACGAATCATTAAGGCTTGTATTTGACCACAATTGGCTTCTCAGATCAACAAGTCTTTCAATTGACCCAATTCGGCTTCACGGATCAACAAGTATCCATAACTTGATCCGTTTCTTTTACCAAGTCACCAAGTACGCACAATGTGACCCAATATGCCTTCTCGGATCAACAAGCACCAATTATTTGACTCCGTTCGACTTCACGAATCATTAAGGCTTGTATTTGAACCCAATTAACTTCTTGGATCAACAAGTCTTTCAATTGACCCAATTCGGCTTCTCGGATCAACAAGTATCCATAACTTGATCCGTTTCTTTTACCATGTGACCAAGTACGCACAATGTGACCTAATTCGGCTTCTCGGATCAACAAGCACAAACTATTTGACTCCGTTCGACTTCACGAATCATTAAGGCTTGTATTTGACCACAATTGACTTCTCGGATCAACAAGTCTTTCAATTGACCCAATTCGGCTTCACGGATCAACAAGTATCCATAACTTGATCCGTTTGTTTTACCAAGTCACCAAGTACGCACAATGTGACCCAATATGCCTTCTGGGATCAACAAGCACCAACTATTTGACTCCGTTCGACTTCACGAATCATTAAGGCTTGTATTTGAACCCAATTGACTTCTCCGATCAACAAGTCTTTCAATTGACCCAATTCGGCTTCTCGGATCAACAAGTATCCATAACTTGATCCGTTTCTTTTACCAAGTCACCAAGTACGCACAATGTGACCTAATTCGGCTTCTCGGATCAACAACCACCAACTATTTGACTCCGTTCGACTTCACGAATCATTAAGGCTTGTATTTGAACCCAATTGACTTCTCAGATCAACAAGTCTTTCAATTGACCCAATTCGGCTTCACGGATCAACAAGTATCCATAACTTGATCCGTTTCGTTTACCAAGTCACCAAGTACGCACAATGTGACCTAATTCGGCTTCTCGGATCAACAACCACCAACTATTTGACTCCGTTCGACTTCACGAATCATTAAGGCTTGTATTTGAACCCAATTGACTTCTCGGATCAACAAGTCTTTCAATTGACCCAATTCGGCTTCTCGGATCAACAAGTATCCATAACTTGATCCGTTTCTTTTACCAAGTGACCAAGTACGCACAATGTGACCTAATTCGGCTTCTCGGATCAACAAGCACCAACTATTTGACTCCGTTCGACTTCACGAATCATTAAGGCTTGTATTTGACCACAATTGGCTTCTCAGATCAACAAGTCTTTCAATTGACCCAATTCGGTTCACGGATCAACAAGTATCCATAACTTGATCCGTTTGTTTTACCAAGTCACCAAGTACGCACAATGTGACCCAATATGCCTTCTAGGGTCAAAAAGCACCAACTATTTGACTCCGTTCGACTTCATGAATCATTAAGGCTTGTATTTAAACACAATTGACTTCTCGGATCAACAAAGCTTTCAATTGACCCAATTCTTTTTCACGGATCAACAAGTATCCATAACTTGATCCGTTTCTTTTACCATGTCACCAAGTACGCACAATGTGACCTAATTCGGCTTCTCGGATAAACAAGCACCAACTGTTTTACTCCGTTCGACTTCACGAATCATTAAGGCTTGTATTTGACCACAATTGGCTTCTCAGATCAACAAGTCTTTCAATTGACCCAATTCGGTTCATGGATCAACAAGTATCCATAACTTGATCCGTTTGTTTTACCAAGTCACCAAGTACGCACAATGTGACCCAATATGCCTTCTAGGGTCAAAAAGCACCAACTATTTGACTCCGTTCGACTTCACGAATCATTAAGGCTTGTATTTAAACACAATTGACTTCTCGGATCAACAAGTCTTTCAATTGACCCAATTCGGCTTCACGGATCAACAAGTATCCATAACTTGATCCGTTTCTTTTACCAAGTCACCAAGTACGCACAATGTGACCTAATTCGGCTTCTCGGATAAACAAGCACCAACTATTTGACTCCGTTCGACCTTTCGAATCATTAAGGCTTGTATGTGACCACAATTGACTTCTCGGATCAACAAGTCTTTCAATTGACCCAATTCGGCTTCTCGGATCAACAAGTATCCATAAGTTGATCCGTTTCTTTTACCAAGTCACCAAGTACGCACAATGTGACCTAATTCGGCTTATCGGATCAACAACCACCGATTATTTGACTCCGTTCGACTTCACGAATCATTAAGGCTTGTATTTGAACCCAATTGACTTCTCGGATCAACAAGTCTTTCAATTGACCCAATTCGGCTTCACGGATCAACAAGTATCCATAACTTGATCCGTTTGTTTTACCAAGTCACCAAGTACGCACAATGTGACCCAATATGCCTTCTCGGATCAACAAGCACCAACTATTTGACTCCGTTCGACTTCACGAATCATTAAGGCTTGTATTTGTACCCAATTGACTTCTCGGATCAACAAGTCTTTCAATTGACCCAATTCGGCTTCTCGGATCAACAAGTATCCATAACTTGATCCGTTTCTTTTACCAAGTCACCAAGTACGCACAATGTGACCTAATTCGGCTTCTCGGATCAACAAGCACCAACTATTTGACTGCGTTCGACTTCACGAATCATTAAGGCTTGTATTTGACCACAATTGACTTCTCGGATCAACAAGTCTTTCAATTGACCCAATTCGGCTTCACGGATCAACAAGTATCCATAACTTGATCCGTTTGTTTGACCAAGTCACCAAGTACGCACAATGTGACCCAATATGCCTTCTGGGATCAACAAGCACCAACTATTTGACTCCGTTCGACTTCACGAATCATTAAGGCTTGTATTTGAACCCAATTGACTTCTCGGATCAACAAGTCTTTCAATTGACCCAATTCGGCTTCTCGGATCAACAAGTATCCATAACTTGATCCGTTTCTTTTACCAAGTCACCAAGTACGCACAATGTGACCTAATTCGGCTTCTCGGATCAACAACCACCAACTATTTGACTCCGTTCGACTTCACGAATCATTAAGGCTTGTATTTGAACCCAATTGACTTCTCGGATCAACAAGTCTTTCAATTGACCCAATTCGGCTTCTCGGATCAACAAGTATCCATAACTTGATCCGTTTCGTTTACCAAGTCACCAAGTACGCACAATGTGACCTAATTCGGCTTCTCGGATCAACAACCACCAACTATTTGACTCCGTTCGACTTCACGAATCATTAAGGCTTGTATTTGAACCCAATTGACTTCTCGGATCAACAAGTCTTTCAATTGACCCAATTCGGCTTCTCGGATCAACAAGTATCCATAACTTGATCCGTTTCTTTTACCAAGTGACCAAGTACGCACAATGTGACCTAATTCGGCTTCTCGGATCAACAAGCACCAACTATTTGACTCCGTTCGACTTCACGAATCATTAAGGCTTGTATTTGACCACAATTGGGTTCTCAGATCAACAAGTCTTTCAATTGACCCAATTCGGTTCATGGATCAACAAGTATCCATAACTTGATCCGTTTGTTTTACCAAGTCACCAAGTACGCACAATGTGACCCAATATGCCTTCTAGGGTAAAAAAGCACCAACTATTTGACTCCGTTCGACTTCACGAATCATTAAGGCTTGTGTTTAAACACAATTGACTTCTCGGATCAACAAGTCTTTCAATTGACCCAATTCGGTTTCACGGATCAACAAGTATCCATAACTTGATCCGTTTCTTTTACCATGTCACCAAGTACGCACAATGTGACCTAATTCGGCTTCTCGGATAAACAAGCACCAACTATTTGACTCCGTTCGACCTTTCGAATCATTAAGGCTTTTATTTGACCACAATTGACTTCTCGGATCAACAAGTCTTTCAATTGACCCAATTCGGCTTCACGGATCAACAAGTATCCATAACTTGATCCGATTGTTTTACCAAGTCACCAAGTACGCACAATGTGACCCAATATGCCTTCTAGGGTCAAAAAGCACCAACTATTTGACTCCGTTCGACTTCACGAATCATTAAGACTTGTATTTGAACCCAATTGACTTCTCAGATCAACAAGTCTTTCAATTGACCCAATTCGGCTTCACGGATCAACAAGTATCCATAACTTGATCCGTTTCTCTTACCAAGTCACCAAGTACGCACAATGTGACCCAATATGCCTTCTCGGATCAACAAGCACCAATTATTTGACTCCGTTCGACTTCACGAATCATTAAGGCTTGTATTTGAACCCAATTAACTTCTTGGATCAACAAGTCTTTCAATTGACCCAATTCGGCTTCTCGGGTCAACAAGTATCCATAACTTGATCCGTTTCTTTTACCAAGTGACCAAGTACGCACAATGTGACCTAATTCGGCTTCTCGGATCAACAAGCACCAACTGTTTGACTCCGTTCGACTTCACGAATCATTAAGGCTTGTATTTGACCACAATTGGCTTCTCAGATCAACAAGTCTTTCAATTGACCCAATTCGGCTTCACGGATCAACAAGTATCCATAACTTGATCCGTTTCTTTTACCAAGTCACCAAGTACGCACAATGTGACCCAATATGCCTTCTCGGATCAACAAGCACCAATTATTTGACTCCGTTCGACTTCACGAATCATTAAGGCTTGTATTTGAACCCAATTAACATCTTGGATCAACAAGTCTTTCAATTGACCCAATTCGGCTTCTCGGATCAACAAGTATCCATAACTTGATCCGTTTCTTTTACCATGTGACCAAGTACGCACAATGTGACCTAATTCGGCTTCTCGGATCAACAAGCACAAACTATTTGACTCCGTTCGACTTCACGAATCATTAAGGCTTGTATTTGACCACAATTGACTTCTCGGATCAACAAGTCTTTCAATTGACCCAATTCGGCTTCACGGATCAACAAGTATCCATAACTTGATCCGTTTGTTTTACCAAGTCACCAAGTACGCACAATGTGACCCAATATGCCTTCTGGGATCAACAAGCACCAACTATTTGACTCCGTTCGACTTCACGAATCATTAAGGCTTGTATTTGAACCCAATTGACTTCTCGGATCAACAAGTCTTTCAATTGACCCAATTCGGCTTCTCGGATCAACAAGTATCCATAACTTGATCCGTTTCTTTTACCAAGTCACCAAGTACGCACAATGTGACCTAATTCGGCTTCTCGGATCAACAACCACCAACTATTTGACTCCGTTCGACTTCACGAATCATTAAGGCTTGTATTTGAACCCAATTGACTTCTCAGATCAACAAGTCTTTCAATTGACCCAATTCGGCTTCACGGATCAACAAGTATCCATAACTTGATCCGTTTCGTTTACCAAGTCACCAAGTACGCACAATGTGACCTAATTCGGCTTCTCGGATCAACAACCACCAACTATTTGACTCCGTTCGACTTCACGAATCATTAAGGCTTGTATTTGAACCCAATTGACTTCTCGGATCAACAAGTCTTTCAATTGACCCAATTCGGCTTCTCGGATCAACAAGTATCCATAACTTGATCCGTTTCTTTTACCAAGTGACCAAGTACGCACAATGTGACCTAATTCGGCTTCTCGGATCAACAAGCACCAACTATTTGACTCCGTTCGACTTCACGAATCATTAAGGCTTGTATTTGACCACAATTGGCTTCTCAGATCAACAAGTCTTTCAATTGACCCAATTCGGTTCACGGATCAACAAGTATCCATAACTTGATCCGTTTGTTTTACCAAGTCACCAAGTACGCACAATGTGACCCAATATGCCTTCTAGGGTCAAAAAGCACCAACTATTTGACTCCGTTCGACTTCACGAATCATTAAGGCTTGTATTTAAACACAATTGACTTCTCGGATCAACAAAGCTTTCAATTGACCCAATTCTTTTTCACGGATCAACAAGTATCCATAACTTGATCCGTTTCTTTTACCATGTCACCAAGTACGCACAATGTGACCTAATTCGGCTTCTCGGATAAACAAGCACCAACTGTTTTACTCCGTTCGACTTCACGAATCATTAAGGCTTGTATTTGACCACAATTGGCTTCTCAGATCAACAAGTCTTTCAATTGACCCAATTCGGTTCATGGATCAACAAGTATCCATAACTTGATCCGTTTGTTTTACCAAGTCACCAAGTACGCACAATGTGACCCAATATGCCTTCTGGGATCAACAAGCACCAACTATTTGACTCCGTTCGACTTCACGAATCATTAAGGCTTGTATTTGAACCCAATTGACTTCTCGGATCAACAAGTCTTTCAATTGACCCAATTCGGCTTCTCGGATCAACAAGTATCCATAACTTGATCCGTTTCTTTTACCAAGTCACCAAGTACGCACAATGTGACCTAATTCGGCTTCTCGGATCAACAACCACCAACTATTTGACTCCGTTCGACTTCACGAATCATTAAGGCTTGTATTTGAACCCAATTGACTTCTCAGATCAACAAGTCTTTCAATTGACCCAATTCGGCTTCACGGATCAACAAGTATCCATAACTTGATCCGTTTCGTTTACCAAGTCACCAAGTACGCACAATGTGACCTAATTCGGCTTCTCGGATCAACAACCACCAACTATTTGACTCCGTTCGACTTCACGAATCATTAAGGCTTGTATTTGAACCCAATTGACTTCTCGGATCAACAAGTCTTTCAATTGACCCAATTCGGCTTCTCGGATCAACAAGTATCCATAACTTGATCCGTTTCTTTTACCAAGTGACCAAGTACGCACAATGTGACCTAATTCGGCTTCTCGGATCAACAAGCACCAACTATTTGACTCCGTTCGACTTCACGAATCATTAAGGCTTGTATTTGACCACAATTGGCTTCTCAGATCAACAAGTCTTTCAATTGACCCAATTCGGTTCACGGATCAACAAGTATCCATAACTTGATCCGTTTGTTTTACCAAGTCACCAAGTACGCACAATGTGACCCAATATGCCTTCTAGGGTCAAAAAGCACCAACTATTTGACTCCGTTCGACTTCACGAATCATTAAGGCTTGTATTTAAACACAATTGACTTCTCGGATCAACAAAGCTTTCAATTGACCCAATTCGGTTTCACTGATCAACAAGTATCCATAACTTGATCCGTTTCTTTTACCATGTCACCAAGTACGCACAATGTGACCTAATTCGGCTTCTCGGATAAACAAGCACCAACTGTTTTACTCCGTTCGACTTCACGAATCATTAAGGCTTGTATTTGACCACAATTGGCTTCTCAGATCAACAAGTCTTTCAATTGACCCAATTCGGTTCATGGATCAACAAGTATCCATAACTTGATCCGTTTGTTTTACCAAGTCACCAAGTACGCACAATGTGACCCAATATGCCTTCTGGGATCAACAAGCACCAACTATTTGACTCCGTTCGACTTCACGAATCATTAAGGCTTGTATTTGAACCCAATTGACTTCTCGGATCAACAAGTCTTTCAATTGACCCAATTCGGCTTCTCGGATCAACAAGTATCCATAACTTGATCCGTTTCTTTTACCAAGTCACCAAGTACGCACAATGTGACCTAATTCGGCTTCTCGGATCAACAACCACCAACTATTTGACTCCGTTCGACTTCACGAATCATTAAGGCTTGTATTTGAACCCAATTGACTTCTCGGATCAACAAGTCTTTCAATTGACCCAATTCGGCTTCTCGGATCAACAAGTATCCATAACTTGATCCGTTTCTTTTACCAAGTCACCAAGTACGCACAATGTGACCTAATTCGGCTTCTCGGATCAACAACCACCGACTATTTGACTCCGTTCGACTTCACGAATCATTAAGGCTTGTATTTGAACCCAATTGACTTCTCGGATCAACAAGTCTTTCAATTGACCCAATTCGGCTTCTCGGATCAACAAGTATCCATAACTTGATCCGTTTCTTTTACCAAGTGACCAAGTACGCACAATGTGACCTAATTCGGCTTCTCGGATCAACAAGCACCAACTATTTGACTCCGTTCGACTTCACGAATCATTAAGGCTTGTATTTGACCACAATTGGCTTCTCGGATCAACAAGTCTTTCAATTGACCCAATTCGGTTCACGGATCAACAAGTATCCATAACTTGATCCGTTTGTTTTACCAAGTCACCAAGTACGCACAATGTGACCCAATATGCCTTCTAGGGTCAAAAAGCACCAACTATTTGACTCCGTTCGACTTCACGAATCATTAAGGCTTGTATTTAAACACAATTGACTTCTCGGATCAACAAGTCTTTCAATTGACCCAATTCGGTTTCACGGATCAACAAGTATCCATAACTTGATCCGTTTCTTTTACCATGTCACCAAGTACGCACAATGTGACCTAATTCGGCTTCTCGGATAAACAAGCACCAACTGTTTGACTCCGTTCGACTTCATGAATCATTAAGGCTTGTATTTGACCACAATTGGCTTCTCAGATCAACAAGTCTTTCAATTGACCCAATTCGGTTCATGGATCAACAAGTATCCATAACTTGATCCGTTTGTTTTACCAAGTCACCAAGTACGCACAATGTGACCCAATATGCCTTCTAGGGTCAAAAAGCACCAACTATTTGACTCCGTTCGACTTCACGAATCATTAAGGCTTGTATTTAAACACAATTGACTTCTCGGATCAACAAGTCTTTCAATTGACCCAATTCGGCTTCACGGATCAACAAGTATCCATAACTTGATCCGTTTCTTTTACCAAGTCACCAAGTACGCACAATGTGACCTAATTCGGCTTCTCGGATAAACAAGCACCAACTATTTGACTCCGTTCGACCTTTCGAATCATTAAGGCTTGTATTTGACCACAATTGACTTCTCGGATCAACAAGTCTTTCAATTGACCCAATTCGGCTTCTCGGATCAACAAGTATCCATAACTTGATCCGTTTCTTTTACCAAGTCACCAAGTACGCACAATGTGACCTAATTCGGCTTATCGGATCAACAACCACCGACTATTTGACTCCGTTCGACTTCACGAATCATTAAGGCTTGTATTTGAACCCAATTGACTTCTCGGATCAACAAGTCTTTCAATTGACCCAATTCGGCTTCACGGATCAACAAGTATCCATAACTTGATCCGTTTGTTTTACCAAGTCACCAAGTACGCACAATGTGACCCAATATGCCTTCTCGGATCAACAAGCACCAACTATTTGACTCCGTTCGACTTCACGAATAATTAAGGCTTGTATTTGTACCCAATTGACTTCTCGGATCAACAAGTCTTTCAATTGACCCAATTCGGCTTCTCAGATCAACAAGTATCCATAACTTGATCCGTTTCTTTTACCAAGTCACCAAGTACGCACAATGTGACCTAATTCGGCTTCTCGGATCAACAAGCACCAACTATTTGACTCCGTTCGACTTCACGAATCATTAAGGCTTGTATTTGACCATAATTGACTTCTCGGATCAACAAGTCTTTCAATTGACCCAATTCGGCTTCACGGATCAACAAGTATCCATAACTTGATCCGTTTGTTTTACCAAGTCACCAAGTACGCACAATGTGACCCAATATGCCTTCTGGGATCAACAAGCACCAACTATTTGACTCCGTTCGACTTCACGAATCATTAAGGCTTGTATTTGAACCCAATTGACTTCTCGGATCAACAAGTCTTTCAATTGACCCAATTCGGCTTCTCGGATCAACAAGTATCCATAACTTGATCCGTTTCTTTTACCAAGTCACCAAGTACGCACAATGTGACCTAATTCGGCTTCTCGGATCAACAACCACCAACTATTTGACTCCGATCGACTTCACGAATCATTAAGGCTTGTATTTGAACCCAATTGACTTCTCAGATCAACAAGTCTTTCAATTGACCCAATTCGGCTTCACGGATCAACAAGTATCCATAACTTGATCCGTTTCGTTTACCAAGTCACCAAGTACGCACAATGTGACCTAATTCGGCTTCTCGGATCAACAACCACCAACTATTTGACTCCGTTCGACTTCACGAATCATTAAGGCTTGTATTTGAACCCAATTGACTTCTCGGATCAACAAGTCTTTCAATTGACCCAATTCTGCTTCTCGGGTCAACAAGTATCCATAACTTGATCCGTTTCTTTTATCAAGTGACCAAGTACGCACAATGTGACCTAATTCGGCTTCTCGGATCAACAAGCACCAACTGTTTGACTCCGTTCGACTTCACGAATCATTAAGGCTTGTATTTGACCACAATTGGCTTCTCAGATCAACAAGTCTTTCAATTGACCCAATTCGGCTTCACGGATCAACAAGTAACCATAACTTGATCCGTTTCTTTTACCAAGTCACCAAGTACGCACAATGTAACCCAATATGCCTTCTCAGATCAACAAGCACCAATTATTTGACTCCGTTCGACTTCAAGAATCATTAAGGCTTGTATTTGAACCCAATTAACTTCTTGGATCAACAAGTCTTTCAATTGACCCAATTCGGCTTCTCGGATCAACAAGTATCCATAACTTGATCCGTTTCTTTTACCAAGTCACCAAGTACGAACAATGTGACCTAATTCGGCTTCTCGGATCAACAAGCACCAACTATTTGACTCCGTTCGACTTCACGAATCATTAAGGCTTGTATTTGACCACAATTGACTTCTCGGATCAACAAGTCTTTCAATTGACCCAATTCGGCTTCGCGGATCAACAAGTATCCATAACTTGATCCGTTTGTTTTACCAAGTCACCAAGTACGCACAATGTGACCCAATATGCCTTCTGGGATCAACAAGCACCAACTATTTGACTCCGTTCGACTTCACGAATCATTAAGGCTTGTATTTGAACCCAATTGACTTCTCGGATCAACAAGTCTTTCAATTGACCCAATTCGGCTTCTCGGATCAACAAGTATCCATAACTTGATCCGTTTCTTTTACCAAGTCACCAAGTACGCACAATGTGACCTAATTCGGCTTCTCGGATCAACAACCACCAACTATTTGACTCCGTTCGACTTCACGAATCATTAAGGCTTGTATTTGAACCCAATTGACTTCTCAGATCAACAAGTCTTTCAATTGACCCAATTCGGCTTCACGGATCAACAAGTATCCATAACTTGATCCGTTTCGTTTACCAAGTCACCAAGTACGCACAATGTGACCTAATTCGGCTTCTCGGATCAACAACCACCAACTATTTGACTCCGTTCGACTTCACGAATCATTAAGGCTTGTATTTGAACCCAATTGACTTCTCGGATCAACAAGTCTTTCAATTGACCCAATTCGGCTTCTCGGATCAACAAGTATCCATAACTTGATCCGTTTCTTTTACCAAGTGACCAAGTACGCACAATGTGACCTAATTCGGCTTCTCGGATCAACAAGCACCAACTATTTGACTCCGTTCGACTTCACGAATCATTAAGGCTTGTATTTGACCACAATTGGCTTCTCAGATCAACAAGTCTTTCAATTGACCCAATTCGGTTCACGGATCAACAAGTATCCATAACTTGATCCGTTTGTTTTACCAAGTCACCAAGTACGCACAATGTGACCCAATATGCCTTCTAGGGTCAAAAAGCACCAACTATTTGACTCCGTTCGACTTCACGAATCATTAAGGCTTGTATTTAAACACAATTGACTTCTCGGATCAACAAGTCTTTCAATTGACCCAATTCGGTTTCACGGATCAACAAGTATCCATAACTTGATCCGTTTCTTTTACCATGTCACCAAGTACGCACAATGTGACCTAATTCGGCTTCTCGGATAAACAAGCACCAACTGTTTGACTCCGTTCGACTTCACGAATCATTAAGGCTTGTATTTGACCACAATTGGCTTCTCAGATCAACAAGTCTTTCAATTGACCCAATTCGGTTCATGGATCAACAAGTATCCATAACTTGATCCGTTTGTTTTACCAAGTCACCAAGTACGCACAATGTGACCCAATATGCCTTCTGGGATCAACAAGCACCAACTATTTGACTCCGTTCGACTTCACGAATCATTAAGGCTTGTATTTGAACCCAATTGACTTCTCGGATCAACAAGTCTTTCAATTGACCCAATTCGGCTTCTCGGATCAACAAGTATCCATAACTTGATCCGTTTCTTTTACCAAGTCACCAAGTACGCACAATGTGACCTAATTCGGCTTCTCGGATCAACAACCACCAACTATTTGACTCCGTTCGACTTCACGAATCATTAAGGCTTGTATTTGAACCCAATTGACTTCTCGGATCAACAAGTCTTTCAATTGACCCAATTCGGCTTCTCGGATCAACAAGTATCCATAACTTGATCCGTTTCTTTTACCAAGTCACCAAGTACGCACAATGTGACCTAATTCGGCTTCTCGGATCAACAACCACCGACTATTTGACTCCGTTCGACTTCACGAATCATTAAGGCTTGTATTTGAACCCAATTGACTTCTCGGATCAACAAGTCTTTCAATTGACCCAATTCGGTTCACGGATCAACAAGTATCCATAACTTGATCCGTTTGTTTTACCAAGTCACCAAGTACGCACAATGTGACCCAATATGCCTTCTAGGGTCAAAAAGCACCAACTATTTGACTCCGTTCGACTTCACGAATCATTAAGGCTTGTATTTGAACCCAATTGACTTCTCGGATCAACAAGTCTTTCAATTGACCCAATTCGGCTTCTCGGATAAACAAGTATCCATAACTTGATCCGTTTGTTTTACCAAGTCACCAAGTACGCACAATGTGACCCAATATGCCTTCTAGGGTCAAAAAGCACCAACTATTTGACTCCGTTCGACTTCACGAATCATTAAGGCTTGTATTTAAACACAATTGACTTCTCGGATCAACAAGTCTTTCAATTGACCCAATTCGGCTTCACGGATCAACAAGTATCCATAACTTGATCCGTTTCGTTTACCAAGTCACCAAGTACGCACAATGTGACCTAATTCGGCTTCTCGGATCAACAACCACCAACTATTTGACTCCGTTCGACTTCACGAATCATTAAGGCTTGTATTTGAACCCAATTGACTTCTCGGATCAACAAGTCTTTCAATTGACCCAATTCGGCTTCTCGGATCAACAAGTATCCATAACTTGATCCGTTTCTTTTACCAAGTGACCAAGTACGCACAATGTGACCTAATTCGGCTTCTCGGATCAACAAGCACCAACTATTTGACTCCGTTCGACTTCACGAATCATTAAGGCTTGTATTTGACCACAATTGGCTTCTCAGATCAACAAGTCTTTCAATTGACCCAATTCGGTTCACGGATCAACAAGTATCCATAACTTGATCCGTTTGTTTTACCAAGTCACCAAGTACGCACAATGTGACCCAATATGCCTTCTAGGGTCAAAAAGCACCAACTATTTGACTCCGTTCGACTTCACGAATCATTAAGGCTTGTATTTAAACACAATTGACTTCTCGGATCAACAAGTCTTTCAATTGACCCAATTCGGTTTCACGGATCAACAAGTATCCATAACTTGATCCGTTTCTTTTACCATGTCACCAAGTACGCACAATGTGACCTAATTCGGCTTCTCGGATAAACAAGCACCAACTGTTTGACTCCGTTCGACTTCACGAATCATTAAGGCTTGTATTTGACCACAATTGGCTTCTCAGATCAACAAGTCTTTCAATTGACCCAATTCGGTTCATGGATCAACAAGTATCCATAACTTGATCCGTTTGTTTTACCAAGTCACCAAGTACGCACAATGTGACCAAATATGCCTTCTAGGGTAAAAAAGCACCGACTATTTGACTCTGTTCGACTTCACGAATCATTATGGCTTGTATTTGAACCCAATTGACTTCTCGGATCAACAAGTCTTTCAATTGACCCAATTCGGCTTCACGGATCAACAAGTATCCATAACTTGATCCGTTTGTTTTACCAAGTCACCAAGTACGCACAATGTGACCCAATATGCCTTCTCGGATCAACAAGCACCAACTATTTGACTCCGTTCGACTTCACGAATCATTAAGGCTTGTATTTGTACCCAATTGACTTCTCAGATCAACAAGTCTTTCAATTGACCCAATTCGGCTTCTCGGATCAACAAGTATCCATAACTTGATCCGTTTCTTTTACCAAGTCACCAAGTACGCACAATGTGACCTAATTCGGCTTCTCGGATCAACAACCACCAACTATTTGACTCCGTTCGACTTCACGAATCATTAAGGCTTGTATTTGAACCCAATTGACTTCTCGGATCAACAAGTCTTTCAATTGACCCAATTCGGCTTCTCGGATCAACAAGTATCCATAACTTGATCCGTTTCTTTTACCAAGTCACCAAGTACGCACAATGTGACCTAATTCGGCTTCTCGGATCAACAACCACCGACTATTTGACTCCGTTCGACTTCACGAATCATTAAGGCTTGTATTTGAACCCAATTGACTTCTCGGATCAACAAGTCTTTCAATTGACCCAATTCGGCTTCTCGGATAAACAAGTATCCATAACTTGATCCGTTTCTTTTACCAAGTGACCAAGTACGCACAATGTGACCAAATTCGGCTTCTCGGATCAACAAGCACCAACTATTTGACTCCGTTCGACTTCACGAATCATTAAGGCTTGTATTTGACCACAATTGGCTTCTCGGATCAACAAGTCTTTCAATTGACCCAATTCGGTTCACGGATCAACAAGTATCCATAACTTGATCCGTTTGTTTTACCAAGTCACCAAATACGCACAATGTGACCCAATATGCCTTCTAGGGTCAAAAAGCACCAACTATTTGACTCCGTTCGACTTCACGAATCATTAAGGCTTGTATTTAAACACAATTGACTTCTCGGATCAACAAGTCTTTCAATTGACCCAATTCGGTTTCACGGATCAACAAGTATCCATAACTTGATCCGTTTCTTTTACCATGTCACCAAGTACGCACAATGTGACCTAATTCGGCTTCTCGGATAAACAAGCACCAACTGTTTGACTTCGTCGACTTCACGAATCATTAAGGCTTGTATTTGACCACAATTGGCTTCTCAGATCAACAAGTCTTTCAATTGACCCAATTCGGTTCATGGATCAACAAGTATCCATAACTTGATCCGTTTGTTTTACCAAGTCACCAAGTACGCACAATGTGACCCAATATGCCTTCTAGGGTCAAAAAGCACCAACTATTTGACTCCGTTCGACTTCACGAATCATTAAGGCTTGTATTTAAACACAATTGACTTCTCGGATCAACAAGTCTTTCAATTGACCCAATTCGGCTTCACGGATCAACAAGTATCCATAACTTGATCCGTTTCTTTTACCAAGTCACCAAGTACGCACAATGTGACCTAATTCGGCTTCTCGGATAAACAAGCACCAACTATTTGACTCCGTTCGACCTTTCGAATCATTAAGGCTTGTATTTGACAACAATTGACTTCGCGGATCAACAAGTCTTTCAATTGACCCAATTCGGCTTCTCGGATCAACAAGTATCCATAACTTGATCCGTTTCTTTTACCAAGTCACCAAGTACGCACAATGGGACCTAATTCGGCTTATCGGATCAACAACCACCGACTATTTGACTCCGTTCGACTTCACGAATCATTAAGGCTTGTATTTGAACCCAATTGACTTCTCGGATCAACAAGTCTTTCAATTGACCCAATTCGGCTTCACGGATCAACAAGTATCCATAACTTGATCCGTTTGTTTTACCAAGTCACCAAGTACGCACAATGTGACCCAATATGCCGTCTCGGATCAACAAGCACCAACTATTTGACTCCGTTCGACTTCACGAATCATTAAGGCTTGTATTTGTACCCAATTGACTTCTCGGATCAACAAGTCTTTCAATTGACCCAATTCGGCTTCTCGGATCAACAAGTATCCATAACTTGATCCGTTTCTTTTACCAAGTAACCAAGTACGCACAATGTGACCTAATTCGGCTTCTTGGATCAACAAGCACCAACTATTTGACTCCGTTCGACTTCACGAATCATTAAGGCTTGTATTTGACCACAATTGACTTCTCGGATCAACAAGTCTTTCAATTGACCCAATTCGGCTTCACGGATCAACAAGTATCCATAACTTGATCCGTTTGTTTTACCAAGTCACCAAGTACGCACAATGTGACCCAATATGCCTTCTGGGATCAACAAGCACCAACTATTTGACTCCGTTCGACTTCACGAATCATTAAGGCTTGTATTTGAACCCAATTGACTTCTCAGATCAACAAGTCTTTCAATTGACCCAATTCGGCTTCACGGATCAACAAGTATCCATAACTTGATCCGTTTCGTTTACCAAGTCACCCAGTACGCACAATGTGACCTAATTCGGCTTCTCGGATCAACAACCACCAACTATTTGACTCCGTTCGACTTCACGAATCATTAAGGCTTGTATTTGAACCCAATTGACTTCTCGGATCAACAAGTCTTTCAATTGACCCAATTCGGCTTCTCGGATCAACAAGTATCCATAACTTGATCCGTTTCTTTTACCAAGTGACCAAGTACGCACAATGTGACCTAATTCGGCTTCTCGGATCAACAAGCACCAACTATTTGACTCCGTTCGACTTCACGAATCATTAAGGCTTGTATTTGACCACAATTGGCTTCTCAGATCAACAAGTCTTTCAATTGACCCAATTCGGTTCACGGATCAACAAGTATCCATAACTTGATCCGTTTGTTTTACCAAGTCACCAAGTACGCACAATGTGACCCAATATGCCTTCTAGGGTCAAAAAGCACCAACTATTTGACTCCGTTCGACTTCACGAATCATTAAGGCTTGTATTTAAACACAATTGACTTCTCGGATCAACAAGTCTTTCAATTGACCCAATTCGGTTTCACGGATCAACAAGTATCCATAACTTGATCCGTTTCTTTTACCATGTCACCAAGTACGCACAATGTGACCTAATTCGGCTTCTCGGATAAACAAGCACCAACTATTTGACTCCGTTCGACCTTTCGAATCATTAAGGCTTTTATTTGACCCCAATTGACTTCTCGGATCAACAAGTCTTTCAATTGACCCAATTCGGCTTCACGGATCAACAAGTATCTATAACTTGATCCGATTGTTTTACCAAGTCACCAAGTACGCACAATGTGACCGAATATGCCTTCTAGGGTCAAAAAGCACCAACTATTTGACTCCGTTCGACTTCACGAATCATTAAGACTTGTATTTGAACCCAATTGACTTCTCAGATCAACAAGTCTTTCAATTGACCCAATTCGGCTTCACGGATCAACAAGTATCCATAACTTGATCCGTTTCTTTTACCAAGTCACCAAGTACGCACAATGTGACCCAATATGCCTTCTCGGATCAACAAGCACCAATTATTTGACTCCGTTCGACTTCACGAATCATTAAGGCTTGTATTTGAACCCAATTAACTTCTTGGATCAACAAGTCTTTCAATTGACCCAATTCGGCTTCTCGGATCAACAAGTATCCATAACTTGATCCGTTTCTTTTACCAAGTGACCAAGTACGCACAATGTGACCTAATTCGGCTTCTCGGATCAACAAGCACCAACTGTTTGACTCCGTTCGACTTCACGAATCATTAAGGCTTGTATTTGACCACAATTGGCTTTTCAGATCAACAAGTCTTTCAATTGACCCAATTCGGCTTCACGGATCAACAAGTATCCATAACTTGATCCGTTTCTTTTACCAAGTCACCAAGTACGCACAATGTGACCCAATATGCCTTCTCGGATCAACAAGCACCAATTATTTGACTCCGTTCGACTTCACGAATCATTAAGGCTTGTATTTGAACCCAATTAACTTCTTGGATCAACAAGTCTTTCAATTGACCCAATTCGGCTTCTCGGATCAACAAGTATCCATAACTTGATCCGTTTCTTTTACCAAGTGACCAAGTACGCACAATGTGACCTAATTCGGCTTCTCGGATCAGCAAGCACCAACTGTTTGACTCCGTTCGACTTCACGAATCATTAAGGCTTGTATTTGACCACAATTGGCTTCTCAGATCTACAAGTCTTTCAATTGACCCAATTCGGTTCACGGATCAACATGTATCCATAACTTGATCCGTTTGTTTTACCAAGTCACCAAGTACGCACAATGTGACCCAATATGCCTTCTAGGGTCAAAAAGCACCAACTATTTGACTCCGTTCGACTTCACGAATCATTAAGGCTTGTATTTAAACACAATTGACTTCTCGGATCAACAAGTCTTTCAATTGACCCAATTCGGCTTCACGGATCAACAAGTATCCATAACTTGATCCGTTTGTTTTACCAAGTCACCAAGTACGCACAATGTGACCCAATTCGCCTTATCGGATCAACAAGCACCAACTATTTGACTCCGTTCGACTTCACGAATCATTAAGGCTTGTATTTGAACCCAATTGACTTCTCAGATCAACAAGTCTTTCAATTGACCCAATTCAGCTTCACGGATCAACAAGTATCCATAACTTGATCCGTTTCTTTTACCAAGTCACCAAGTACGCACAATGTGACCTAATATGCCTTCTCGGATCAACAAGCACCAATTATTTGACTCCGTTCGACTTCACGAATCATTAAGGCTCGTATTTGAACCCAATTAACTTCTTGGATCAACAAGTCTTTCAATAGACCCAATTCGGCTTCTCGGATCAACAAGTATCCATAACTTGATCCGTTTGTTTTACCAAGTGACCAAGTACGCACAATGTGACCTAATTCGGCTTCTCGGATCAACAAGCACCAACTGTTTGACTCCGTTCGACTTCACGAATCATTAAGGCTTGTATTTGACCACAATTGGCTTCTCAGATCTACAAGTCTTTCAATTGACCCAATTCGGTTCACGGATCAACATGTATCCATAACTTGATCCGTTTGTTTTACCAAGTCACCAAGTACGCACAATGTGACCCAATATGCCTTCTAGGGTCAAAAAGCACCAACTATTTGACTCCGTTCGACTTCACGAATCATTAATGCTTGTATTTAAACACAATTGACTTCTCGGATCAACAAGTCTTTCAATTGACCCAATTCGGCTTCACGGATCAACAAGTATCCATAACTTGATCCGTTTCTTTTAGCAAGTCACCAAGTACGCACAATGTGACCTAATTCGGCTTCTCGGATAAACAAGCACCAACTATTTGACTCCGTTCGACCTTTCGAATCATTAAGGCTTGTATTTGACCACAATTGACTTCTCGGATCAACAAGTCTTTCAATTGACCCAATTCGGCTTCTCGGATCAACAAGTATCCATAACATGATCCGTTTCTTTTACCAAGTCACCAAGTACGCACAATGTGACCTAATTCGGCTTATCGGATCAACAACCACCGACTATTTGACTCTGTTCGACTTCACGAATCATTAAGGCTTGTATTTGAACCCAATTGACTTCTCGGATCAACAAGTCTTTCAATTGACCCAATTCGGCTTCACGGATCAACAAGTATCCATAACTTGATCCGTTTGTTTTACCAAGTCACCAAGTACGCACAATGTGACCCAATATGCCTTCTCGGATCAACAAGCACCAACTATTTGACTCCGTTCGACTTCACGAATCATTAAGGCTTGTATTTGTACCCAATTGACTTCTCAGATCAACAAGTCTTTCAATTGACCCAATTCGGCTTCTCGGATCAACAAGTATCCATAACTTGATCCGTTTCTTTTACCAAGTCACCAAGTACGCACAATGTGACCTAATTCGGCTTCTCGGATCAACAAGCACCAACTATTTGACTCCGTTCGACTTCACGAATCATTAAGGCTTGTATTTGACCACAATTGACTTCTCGGATCAACAAGTCTTTCAATTGACCCAATTCGGCTTCACGGATCAACAAGTATCCATAACTTGATCCGTTTCTTTTACCAAGTCACCAAGTACGCACAATGTGACCCAATATGCCTTCTGGGATCAACAAGCACCAACTATTTGACTCCGTTCGACTTCACGAATCATTAAGGCTTGTATTTGAACCCAATTGACTTCTCGGATCAACAAGTCTTTCAAATGACCCAATTCGGCTTCTCGGATCAACAAGTATCCATAACTTGATCCGTTTCTTTTACCAAGTCACCAAGTACGCACAATGTGACCCAATATGCCTTCTAGGGTCAAAAAGCACCAACTATTTGACTCCGTTCGACTTCACGAATCATTAAGGCTTGTATTTGAACCCAATTGACTTCTCAGATCAACAAGTCTTTCAATTGACCCAATTCGGCTTCACGGATCATCAAGTATCCATAACTTGATCCGTTTCTTTTACCAAGTCACCAAGTACGCACAATGTGACCCAATATGCCTTCTCAGATCAACAAGCACCAATTATTTGACTCCGTTCGACTTCACGAATCATTAAGGCTTGTATTTGAACCCAATTAACTTCTTGGATCAACAAGTCTTTCAATTGACCCAATTCGGCTTCTCGGATCAACAAGTATCCATAACTTGATCCGTTTCTTTTACCAAGTGACCAAGTACGCACAATGTGACCTAATTCGGCTTCTCGGATCAACAATCACCATCTGTTTGACTCCGTTCGACTTCACGAATCATTAAGGCTTGTATTTGACCACAATTGGCTTCTCAGATCAACAAGTCTTTCAATTGACCCAATTCGGTTCATGGATCAACAAGTATCCATAACTTGATCCGTTGGTTTTACCAAGTCACCAAGTACGCACAATGTGACCCAATATGCCTTCTAGGGTCAAAAAGCACCAACTATTTGACTCCGTTCGACTTCACGAATCATTAAGGCTTGTATTTAAACACAATTGACTTCTCGGATCAACAAGTCTTTCAATTGACCCAATTCGGCTTCACGGATCAACAAGTATCCATAACTTGATCCGTTTCTTTTACCAAGTCACCAAGTACGCACAATGTGACCTAATTCGGCTTCTCGGATAAACAAGCACCAACTATTTGACTCCGTTCGACCTTTCGAATCATTAAGGCTTGTATTTGACCACAATTGACTTCTCGGATCAACAAGTCTTTCAATTGACCCTATTCGGCTTCACGGATCAACAAGTATCCATAACTTGATCCGTTTGTTTTACCAAGTCACCAAGTACGCACAATGTGACCCAATATGCCTTTTCGGATCAACAAGCACTAACTATTTGACTCGGTTCGACTTCACGAATCATTAAGGCTTGTATTTGAACCCAATTGACTTCTCAGATCAACAAGTCTTTCAATTGACCTAATTCGGCTTCACGGATCAACAAGTATCCATAACTTGATCCGTTTATTTTACCAAGTCACCAAGTACGCACAATGTGACCCAATATGCCTTCTGGGATCAACAAGCACCAACTATTTGACTCCGTTCGACTTCACGAATCATTAAGGCTTGTATTTGAACCCAATTGACTTCTCGGATCAACAAGTCTTTCAATTGACCCAATTCGGCTTCTCGGATCAACAAGTATCCATAACTTGATCCGTTTCTTTTACCAAGTCACCAAGTACGCACAATGTGACCTAATTCGGCTTCTCGGATCAACAACCACCAACTATTTGACTCCGTTCGACTTCACGAATCCTTAAGGCTTGTATTTGAACCCAATTGACTTCTCGGATCAACAAGTCTTTCAATTGACCCAATTCGGCTTCTCGGATCAACAAGTATCCATAACTTGATCTGTTTCTTTTACCAAGTCACCAAGTACGCACAATGTGACCTAATTCGGCTTCTCGGATCAACAACCACCAACTATTTGACTCCGTTCGACTTCACGAATCATTAAGGCTTGTATTTGAACCCAATTGACTTCTCGGATCAACAAGTCTTTCAATTGACCCAATTCGGCTTCACGGATCAACAAGTATCCATAACTTGATCCGTTTGTTTTACCAAGTCACCAAGTACGCACAATGTGACCTAATTCGGCTTCTCGGATCAACAACCACCAACTATTTGACTCCGTTCGACTTCACGAATCATTAAGGCTTGTATTTGAACCCAATTGACTTCTCGGATCAACAAGTCTTTCAATTGACCTAATTCGGCTTCTCGGATCAACAAGTATCCATAACTTGATCCGTTTCTTTTACCAAGTCACCAAGTACGCACAATGTGACCTAATTCGGCTTCTCGGATCAACAACCACCAACTATTTGACTCCGTTCGACTTCACGACTCATTAGGGCTTGTATTTGAACCCAATTGACTTCTCAGATAAACAAGTCTTTCAATTGACCCAATTCGGCTTCACGGATCAACAAGTATCCATAACTTGATCCGTTTCTTTTACCAC
Source organism: Ajuga chamaepitys (assembly GCA_958295605.1). Lineage (NCBI taxonomy): Eukaryota > Viridiplantae > Streptophyta > Magnoliopsida > Lamiales > Lamiaceae > Ajuga > Ajuga chamaepitys. Next base: position 27,093,284 of record OY282507.1, read on the forward strand.
GTCACCAAGTACGCACAATGTGACCTAATTCGGCTTCTCGGATCAACAACCACCAACTATTCGACTCCGTTCGACTTCACGAATCATTAAGGCTTGTATTTGAACCCAATTGACTTCTCGGATCAACAAGTCTTTCAATTGACCCAATTCGGCTTCACGGATCAACAAGTATCCATAACTTGATCCGTTTGTTTTACCAAGTCACCAAGTACGCACAATGTGACCCAATTCGCCTTATCGGATCAACAAGCACCAACTATTTGACTCCGTTCGACTTCACGAATCATTAAGGCTTGTATTTGAACCCAATTGACTTCTCAGATCAACAAGTCTTTCCATTGACCCAATTCGGCTTCACGGATCAACAAGTATCCATAACTTGATCCGTTTCTTTTACCAAGTGACCAAGTACGCACAATGTGACCTAATTCGGCTTCTCGGATCAACAAGCACCAACTATTTAACTCCGTTCGACCTCACGAATCATTAAGGCTTGTATTTGACCACAATTGACTTCTCGGATCAACAAGTCTTTCAATTGACCCAATTCGGCTTCACGGATCAACAAGTATCCATAACTTGATCCGTTTGTTTTACCAAGTCACCAAGTACGCACAATATGACCCAATATGCCTTCTCGTATCAACAAGCACCAATTATTTGACTCCGTTCGACTTCACGAATCATTAAGGCTTGTATTTGAACCCAGGTGACTTCTTGGATCAACAAGTCTTTCAATTGACCCAATTCGGCTTCTCGGATCAACAAGTATCCATAACTTGATCCGTTTCTTTTACCAAGTGACCAAGTACGCACAATGTGACCTAATTCGGCTTCTCGTATCAACAAGCACCAACTATTTGACTCCGTTCGACTTCACGAATCATTAAGGCTTGTATTTGACCACAATTGGCTTCTCAGATCAACAAGTCTTTCAATTAACCCAATTCGGTTCACGGATCAACAAGTATCCATAACTTGATCCGTTTGTTTTACCAAGTCACCAAGTACGCACAATGTGACCCAATATGCCTTCTAGGGTCAAAAAGCACCAACTATTTGACTCCGTTCGACTTCACGAATCATTAAGACTTGTATTTAAACACAATTGACTTCTCGGATCAACAAGTCTTTCAATTGACCCAATTCGGCTTCACGGATCAACAAGTATCCATAACTTGATCCGTTTCTTTTACCATGTCACCATGTACGCACAATGTGACCTAATTCGGCTTCTCGGATAAACAAGCACCAACTCTTTGACTCCGTTCGACCTTTCGAATCATTAAGGCTTTTATTTGACCACAATTGACTTCTCGGATCAACAAGTCTTTCAATTGACCCAATTCGGCTTCACGGATCAACAAGTATCCATAACTTGATCCGATTGTTTTACCAAGTCACCAAGTACGCACAATGTGACCCAATATGCTTTCTAGGGTCAAAAAGCACCAACTATTTGACTCCGTTCGACTTCACGAATCATTAAGGCTTATATTTGAACCCAATTGACTTCTCAGATCAACAAGTCTTTCAATTGACCCAATTCGGCTTCACGGATCAACAAGTATCCATAACTTGATCCGTCTGTTTTACCAAGTCACAAAGTACGCACAATGTGACCCAATATGCCTTCTCGGATCAACAATCACCAACTATTTGACTCCGTTCGACTTCACGAATCATTAAGGCTTGTATTTGACCACAATTGACTTCTCGGATCAACAAGTCTTTCAATTGACCCAATTCGGCTTCACGGATCAAGAAGTATCCATAACTTGATCCGTTTGTTTTACCAAGTCACCAAGTACGCACAATGTGACCCAATATGCCTTTTCGGATCAACAAGCACCAACTATTTGACTCCGTTCGACTTCACGAATCATTAAGGCTTGTATTTGAACCCAATTGACTTCTCAGATCAACAAGTCTTTCAATTGACCTAATTCGGCTTCACGGATCAACAAGTATCCATAACTTGATCCGTTTATTTTACCAAGTCACCAAGTACGCACAATGTGACCCAATATGCCTTCTGGGATCAACAAGCACCAACTATTTGACTCGGTTCGACTTCACGAATCATTAAGGCTTGTATTTGAACCCAATTGACTTCTCGGATCAACAAGTCTTTCAATTGACCCAATTCGGCTTCTCGGATCAACAAGTATCCATAACTTGGTCCGTTTCTTTTACCAAGACACCAAGTACGCACAATGTGACCTAATTCGGCTTCTCGGATCAACAACCACCAACTATTTGACTCCGTTCGGCTTCACGAATCATTAAGGCTTGTATTTGAACCCAATTGACTTCTCAGATCAACAAGTCTTTCAATTGACCCAATTCGGTTCACGGATCAACAAGTATCCATAACTTGATCCCTTTGTTTTACCAAGTCACCAAGTACGCACAATGTGACCCAATATGCCTTCTAGGGTCAAAAAGCACCAACTATTTGACTCCGTTCGACTTCACGAAACATTAAGGCTTGTATTTAAACACAATTGACTTCTCGGATCAACAAGTCTTTCAATTGACCCAATTCGGCTTCACGGATCAACAAGTATCCATAACTTGATCCGTTTCTTTTACCATGTCACCAAGTACGCACAATGTGACCTAATTCGGGTTCTCGGATAAACAAGCACCAACTATTTGACTCCGTTCGACCTTTCGCATCATTAAGGCTTTTATTTGACCACAATTGACTTCTCGGATCAACAAGTCTTTCAATTGACCCAATTCGGCTTCACGGATCAACAAGTATCCATAACTTGATCCGATTGTTTTACCAAGTCACCAAGTACGCACAATGTGACCCAATATGCCTTCTAGGGTCAAAAAGCACCAACTATTTGACTCCGTTCGACTTCACGAATCATTAAGGCTTGTATTTGAACCCAATTGACTTCTCAGATCAACAAGTCTTTCAATTGACCCAATTCGGCTTCACGGATCAACAAGTATCCATAACTTGATCCGTTTGTTTTACAAAGTCACAAAGTACGCACAATGTGACCCAATATGCCTTCTCGGATCAACAATCACCAACTATTTGACTCCGTTCGACTTCACGAATCATTAAGGCTTGTATTTGAACACAATTGACTTCTCGGATCAACAAGTCTTTCAATTGACCCAATTCGGCTTCACGGATCAACAAGTATCCATAACTTGATCCGTTTGTTTTACCAAGTCACCAAGTACGCACAATGTGACCTAATTCGGCTTCTCGGATCAACAACCACCAACTATTTGACTCCGTTCGACTTCACGAATCATTAAGTCTTGTATTTGAACCCAATTGACTTCTCGGATCAACAAGTCTTTCAATTGACCCAATTCGGCTTCTCGGATCAACAAGTATCCATAACTTGATCTGTTTCTTTTACCAAGTCACCAAGTACGCACAATGTGACCTAATTCGGCTTCTCGGATCAACAACCACCAACTATTTGACTCCGTTCGACTTCACGAATCATTAAGGCTTGTATTTGAACCCAATTGACTTCTCGGATCAACAAGTCTTTCAATTGACCCAATTCGGCTTCACGGATCAACAAGTATCCATAACTTGATCCGTTTGTTTTACCAAGTCACCAAGTACGCACAATGTGACCTAATTCGGCTTCTCGGATCAACAACCACCAACTATTTGACTCCGTTCGACTTCACGAATCATTAAGTCTTGTATTTGAACCCAATTGACTTCTCGGATCAACAAGTCTTTCAATTGACCCAATTCGGCTTCACGGATCAACAAGTATCCATAACTTGATCCGTTTGTTTTACCAAGTCACCAAGTACGCACAATGTGACCCAATTCGCCTTATCGGATCAACAAGCACCAACTATTTGACTCCGTTCGACTTCACGAATCATTAAGGCTTGTATTTGAACCCAATTGACTTCTCAGATCAACAAGTCTTTCCATTGACCCAATTCGGCTTCACGGATCAACAAGTATCCATAACTTGATCCGTTTCTTTTACCAAGTGACCAAGTACGCACAATGTGACCTAATTCGGCTTCTCGGATCAACAAGCACCAACTATTTAACTCCGTTCGACCTCACGAATCATTAAGGCTTGTATTTGACCACAATTGACTTCTCGGATCAACAAGTCTTTCAATTGACCCAATTCGGCTTCACGGATCAACAAGTATCCATAACTTGATCCGTTTGTTTTACCAAGTCACCAAGTACGCACAATATGACCCAATATGCCTTCTCGTATCAACAAGCACCAATTATTTGACTCCGTTCGACTTCACGAATCATTAAGGCTTGTATTTGAACCCAGGTGACTTCTTGGATCAACAAGTCTTTCAATTGACCCAATTCGGCTTCTCGGATCAACAAGTATCCATAACTTGATCCGTTTCTTTTACCAAGTGACCAAGTACGCACAATGTGACCTAATTCGGCTTCTCGTATCAACAAGCACCAACTATTTGACTCCGTTCGACTTCACGAATCATTAAGGCTTGTATTTGACCACAATTGGCTTCTCAGATCAACAAGTCTTTCAATTAACCCAATTCGGTTCACGGATCAACAAGTATCCATAACTTGATCCGTTTGTTTTACCAAGTCACCAAGTACGCACAATGTGACCCAATATGCCTTCTAGGGTCAAAAAGCACCAACTATTTGACTCCGTTCGACTTCACGAATCATTAAGACTTGTATTTAAACACAATTGACTTCTCGGATCAACAAGTCTTTCAATTGACCCAATTCGGCTTCACGGATCAACAAGTATCCATAACTTGATCCGTTTCTTTTACCATGTCACCAAGTACGCACAATGTGACCTAATTCGGCTTCTCGGATAAACAAGCACCAACTCTTTGACTCCGTTCGACCTTTCGAATCATTAAGGCTTTTATTTGACCACAATTGACTTCTCGGATCAACAAGTCTTTCAATTGACCCAATTCGGCTTCACGGATCAACAAGTATCCATAACTTGATCCGATTGTTTTACCAAGTCACCAAGTACGCACAATGTGACCCAATATGCTTTCTAGGGTCAAAAAGCACCAACTATTTGACTCCGTTCGACTTTACGAATCATTAAGGCTTATATTTGAACCCAATTGACTTCTCAGATCAACAAGTCTTTCAATTGACCCAATTCGGCTTCACGGATCAACAAGTATCCATAACTTGATCCGTCTGTTTTACCAAGTCACAAAGTACGCACAATGTGACCCAATATGCCTTCTCGGATCAACAATCACCAACTATTTGACTCCGTTCGACTTCACGAATCATTAAGGCTTGTATTTGACCACAATTGACTTCTCGGATCAACAAGTCTTTCAATTGACCCAATTCGGCTTCACGGATCAAGAAGTATCCATAACTTGATCCGTTTGTTTTACCAAGTCACCAAGTACGCACAATGTGACCCAATATGCCTTTTCGGATCAACAAGCACCAACTATTTGACTCCGTTCGACTTCACGAATCATTAAGGCTTGTATTTGAACCCAATTGACTTCTCAGATCAACAAGTCTTTCAATTGACCTAATTCGGCTTCACGGATCAACAAGTATCCATAACTTGATCCGTTTATTTTACCAAGTCACCAAGTACGCACAATGTGACCCAATATGCCTTCTGGGATCAACAAGCACCAACTATTTGACTCGGTTCGACTTCACGAATCATTAAGGCTTGTATTTGAACCCAATTGACTTCTCGGATCAACAAGTCTTTCAATTGACCCAATTCGGCTTCTCGGATCAACAAGTATCCATAACTTGGTCCGTTTCTTTTACCAAGACACCAAGTACGCACAATGTGACCTAATTCGGCTTCTCGGATCAACAACCACCAACTATTTGACTCCGTTCGGCTTCACGAATCATTAAGGCTTGTATTTGAACCCAATTGACTTCTCAGATCAACAAGTCTTTCAATTGACCCAATTCGGTTCACGGATCAACAAGTATCCATAACTTGATCCCTTTGTTTTACCAAGTCACCAAGTACGCACAATGTGACCCAATATGCCTTCTAGGGTCAAAAAGCACCAACTATTTGACTCCGTTCGACTTCACGAATCATTAAGGCTTGTATTTAAACACAATTGACTTCTCGGATCAACAAGTCTTTCAATTGACCCAATTCGGCTTCACGGATCAACAAGTATCCATAACTTGATCCGTTTCTTTTACCATGTCACCAAGTACGCACAATGTGACCTAATTCGGGTTCTCGGATAAACAAGCACCAACTATTTGACTCCGTTCGACCTTTCGCATCATTAAGGCTTTTATTTGACCACAATTGACTTCTCGGATCAACAAGTCTTTCAATTGACCCAATTCGGCTTCACGGATCAACAAGTATCCATAACTTGATCCGATTGTTTTACCAAGTCACCAAGTACGCACAATGTGACCCAATATGCCTTCTAGGGTAAAAAAGCACCAACTATTTGACTCCGTTCGACTTCACGAATCATTAAGGCTTGTATTTGAACCCAATTGACTTCTCAGATCAACAAGTCTTTCAATTGACCCAATTCGGCTTCACGGATCAACAAGTATCCATAACTTGATCCGTTTGTTTTACAAAGTCACAAAGTACGCACAATGTGACCCAATATGCCTTCTCGGATCAACAATCACCAACTATTTGACTCCGTTCGACTTCACGAATCATTAAGGCTTGTATTTGAACACAATTGACTTCTCGGATCAACAAGTCTTTCAATTGACCCAATTCGGCTTCACGGATCAACAAGTATCCATAACTTGATCCGTTTGTTTTACCAAGTCACCAAGTACGCACAATGTGACCTAATTCGGCTTCTCGGATCAACAAACACCAACTATTTGACTCCGTTCGACTTCACGAATCATTAAGTCTTGTATTTGAACCCAATTGACTTCTCGGATCAACAAGTCTTTCAATTGACCCAATTCGGCTTCTCGGATCAACAAGTATCCATAACTTGATCTGTTTCTTTTACCAAGTCACCAAGTACGCACAATGTGACCTAATTCGGCTTCTCGGATCAACAACCACCAACTATTTGACTCCGTTCGACTTCACGAATCATTAAGGCTTGTATTTGAACCCAATTGACTTCTCGGATCAACAAGTCTTTCAATTGACCCAATTCGGCTTCACGGATCAACAAGTATCCATAACTTGATCCGTTTGTTTTACCAAGTCACCAAGTACGCACAATGTGACCTAATTCGGCTTCTCGGATCAACAACCACCAACTATTTGACTCCGTTCGACTTCACGAATCATTAAGGCTTGTATTTGAACCCAATTGACTTCTCGGATCAACAAGTCTTTCAATTGACCTAATTCGGCTTCTCGGATCAACAAGTATCCATAACTTGATCCGTTTCTTTTACCAAGTCACCAAGTACGCACAATGTGACCTAATTCGGCTTCTCGGATCAACAAACACCAACTATTTGACTCCGTTCGACTTCACGAATCATTAAGGCTTGTATTTGAACCCAATTGACTTCTCAGATAAACAAGTCTTTCAATTGACCCAATTCGGCTTCACGGATCAACAAGTATCCATAACTTGATCCGTTTCTTTTACCACGTCACCGAGTACGCACAATGTGACCTAATTCGGCTTCTCGGATCAACAACCACCAACTATTTGACTCCGTTCGACTTCACGAATCATTAAGGCTTGTATTTGAACCCAATTGACTTCTCGGATCAACAAGTCTTTCAATTGACCCAATTCGGCTTCACGGATCAACAAGTATCCATAACTTGATCCGTTTGTTTTACCAAGTCACCAAGCACGCACAATGTGACCCAATTCGCCTTATCGGATCAACAAGCACCAACTATTTGACTCCGTTCGACTTCACGAATCATTAAGGCTTGTATTTGAACCCAATTGACTTCTCAGATCAACAAGTCTTTCCATTGACCCAATTCGGCTTCACGGATCAACAAGTATCCATAACTTGATCCGTTTGTTTTACCAAGTCACCAAGTACGCACAATATGACCCAATATGCCTTCTCGGATCAACAAGCACCAATTATTTGACTCCGTTCGACTTCACGAATCATTAAGGCTTGTATTTGAACCCAGGTGACTTCTTGGATCAACAAGTCTTTCAATTGACCCAATTCGGCTTCTCGGATCAACAAGTATCCATAACTTGATCCGTTTCTTTTACCAAGTGACCAAGTACGCACAATGTGACCTAATTCGGCTTCTCGGATCAACAAGCACCAACTATTTGACTCCGTTCGACTTCACGAATCATTAAGGCTTGTATTTGACCACAATTGGCTTCTCAGATCAACAAGTCTTTCAATTAACCCAATTCGGTTCACGGATCAACAAGTATCCATAACTTGATCCGTTTATTTTACCAAGTCACCAAGTACGCACAATGTGACCCAATATGCCTTCTAGGGTCAAAAAGCACCAACTATTTGACTCCGTTCGACTTCACGAATCATTAAGACTTGTATTTAAACACAATTGACTTCTCGGATCAACAAGTCTTTCAATTGACCCAATTCGGCTTCACGGATCAACAAGTATCCATAACTTGATCCGTTTCTTTTACCATGTCACCAAGTACGCACAATGTGACCTAATTCGGCTTCTCGGATAAACAAGCACCAACTCTTTGACTCCGTTCGACCTTTCGAATCATTAAGGCTTTTATTTGACCACAATTGACTTCTCGGATCAACAAGTCTTTCAATTGACCCAATTCGGCTTCACGGATCAACAAGTATCCATAACTTGATCCGATTGTTTTACCATGTCACCAAGTACGCACAATGTGACCCAATATGCTTTCTAGGGTCAAAAAGCACCAACTATTTGACTCCGTTCGACTTCACGAATCATTAAGGCTTATATTTGAACCCAATTGACTTCTCAGATCAACTAGTCTTTCAATTGACCCAATTCGGCTTCACGGATCAACAAGTATCCATAACTTGATCCGTTTGTTTTACCAAGTCACAAAGTACGCACAATGTGACCCAATATGCCTTCTCGGATCAACAATCCCCAACTATTTGACTCCGTTCGATTTCACGAATCATTAAGGCTTGTATTTGAACACAATTGACTTCTCGGATCAACAAGTCTTTCAATTGACCCAATTCGGCTTCACGGATCAACAAGTATCCATAACTTGATCCGTTTGTTTTACCAAGTCACCAAGTACGCACAATGTGACCCAATATGCCTTCTCGGATCAACAAGCACCAACTATTTGACTCCGTTCGACTTCACGAATCATTAAGGCTTGTATTTGAACCCAATTGACTTCTCAGATCAACAAGTCTTTCAATTGACCCAATTCGGCTTCACGGATCAACAAGTATCCATAACTTGATCCGTTTGTTTTACAAAGTCACCAAGTACGCACAATGTGACCCAATATGCCTTCTGGGATCAACAAGCACCAACTATTTGACTCCGTTCGACTTCACGAATCATTAAGGCTTGTATTTAAACACAATTGACTTCTCGGATCAACAAGTCTTTCAATTGACCCAATTCGGCTTCACGGATCAACAAGTATCCATAACTTGATCCGTTTCTTTTACCAAGTCACCAAGTACGCACAATGTGACCTAATTCGGCTTCTCGGATAAACAAGCACCAACTATTTGACTCCGTTCGACCTTTCGAATCATTAAGGCTTGTATTTGACCACAATTGACTTCTCGGATCAACAAGTCTTTCAATTGACCCTATTCGGCTTCACGGATCAACAAGTATCCATAACTTGATCCGTTTGTTTTACCAAGTCACCAAGTACGCACAATGTGACCCAATATGCCTTTTCGGATCAACAAGCACCAACTATTTGACTCCGTTCGACTTCACGAATCATTAAGGCTTGTATTTGAACCCAATTGACTTCTCAGATCAACAAGTCTTTCAATTGACCTAATTCGGCTTCACGGATCAACAAGTATCCATAACTTGATCCGTTTATTTTACCAAGTCACCAGGTACGCACAATGTGACCCAATATGCCTTCTGGGATCAACAAGCACCAACTATTTGACTCCGTTCGACTTCACGAATCATTAAGGCTTGTATTTGAACCCAATTGACTTCTCGGATCAACAAGTCTTTCAATTGACCCAATTCGGCTTCTCGGATCAACAAGTATCCATAACTTGATCCGTTTCTTTTACCAAGTCACCAAGTACGCACAATGTGACCTAATTCGGCTTCTCGGATCAACAACCACCAACTATATGACTCCGTTCGACTTCACGAATCATTAAGGCTTGTATTTGAACCCAATTGACTTCTCGGATCAACAAGTCTTTCAATTGACCCAATTCGGCTTCACGGATCAACAAGTATCCATAACTTGATCCGTTTCTTTTATCATGTCACCAAGTACGCACAATGTGACCTAATTCGGCTTCTCGGATAAACAAGCACCAACTCTTTGACTCCGTTCGACCTTTCGAATCATTAAGGCTTTTATTTGACCACAATTGACTTCTCGGATCAACAAGTCTTTCAATTGACCCAATTCGGCTTCACGGATCAACAAGTATCCATAACTTGATCTGATTGTTTTACCAAGTCACCAAGTACGCACAATGTGACCCAATATGCTTTCTAGGGTCAAAAAGCACCAACTATTTGTCTCCGTTCGACTTCACGAATCATTAAGACTTGTATTTAAACACAATTGACTTCTCGGATCAACAAGTCTTTCAATTGACCCAATTCGGCTTCACGGATCAACAAGTATCCATAACTTGATCCGTTTCTTTTACCATGTCACCAAGTACGCACAATGTGACCTAATTCGGCTTCTCGGATAAACAAGCACCAACTCTTTGACTCCGTTCGACCTTTCGAATCATTAAGGCTTTTATTTGACCACAATTGACTTCTCGGATCAACAAGTCTTTCAATTGACCCAATTCGGCTTCACGGATCAACAAGTATCCATAACTTGATCCGATTGTTTTACCAAGTCACCAAGTACGCACAATGTGACCCAATATGCTTTCTAGGGTCAAAAAGCACCAACTATTTGACTCCGTTCGACTTCACGAATCATTAAGGCTTATATTTGAACCCAATTGACTTCTCAGATCAACTAGTCTTTCAATTGACCCAATTCGGCTTCACGGATCAACAAGTATCCATAACTTGATCCGTTTGTTTTACCAAGTCACAAAGTACGCACAATGTGACCCAATATGCCTTCTCGGATCAACAATCACCAACTATTTGACTCCGTTCGACTTCACGAATCATTAAGGCTTGTATTTGAACACAATTGACTTCTCGGATCAACAAGTCTTTCAATTGACCCAATTCGGCTTCACGGATCAACAAGTATCCATAACTTGATCCGTTTGTTTTACCAAGTCACCAAGTACGCACAATGTGACCCAATATGCCTTCTCGGATCAACAAGCACCAACTATTTGACTCCGTTCGACTTCACGAATCATTAAGGCTTGTATTTGAACCCAATTGACTTCTCAGATCAATAAGTCTTTCAATTGACCCAATTCGGCTTCACGGATCAACAAGTATCCATAACTTGATCCGTTTGTTTTACAAAGTCACCAAGTACGCACAATGTGACCCAATATGCCTTCTGGGATCAACAAGCACCAACTATTTGACTCCGTTCGACTTCACGAATCATTAAGGCTTGTATTTAAACACAATTGACTTCTCGGATCAACAAGTCTTTCAATTGACCCAATTCGGCTTCACGGATCAACAAGTATCCATAACTTGATCCGTTTCTTTTACCAAGTCACCAAGTACGCACAATGTGACCTAATTCGGCTTCTCGGATAAACAAGCACCAACTATTTGACTCCGTTCGACCTTTCGAATCATTAAGGCTTGTATTTGACCACAATTGACTTCTCGGATCAACAAGTCTTTCAATTGACCCTATTCGGCTTCACGGATCAACAAGTATCCATAACTTGATCCGTTTGTTTTACCAAGTCACCAAGTACGCACAATGTGACCCAATATGCCTTTTCGGATCAACAAGCACCAACTATTTGACTCCGTTCGACTTCACGAATCATTAAGGCTTGTATTTGAACCCAATTGACTTCTCAGATCAACAAGTCTTTCAATTGACCTAATTCGGCTTCACGGATCAACAAGTATCCATAACTTGATCCGTTTATTTTACCAAGTCACCAAGTACGCACAATGTGACCCAATATGCCTTCTGGGATCAACAAGCACCAACTATTTGACTCCGTTCGACTTCACGAATCATTAAGGCTTGTATTTGAACCCAATTGACTTCTCGGATCAACAAGTCTTTCAATTGACCCAATTCAGCTTCTCGGATCAACAAGTATCCATAACTTGATCCGTTTCTTTTACCAAGTCACCAAGTACGCACAATGTGACCTAATTCGGCTTCTCGGATCAACAACCACCAACTATTTGACTCCGTTCGACTTCACGAATCATTAAGGCTTGTATTTGAACCCAATTGACTTCTCGGATCAACAAGTCTTTCAATTGACCCAATTCGGCTTCTCGGATCAACAAGTATCCATAACTTGATCCGTTTCTTTTACCAAGTCACCAAGTACGCACAATGTGACCTAATTCGGCTTCTCGGATCAACAACCACCAACTATTTGACTCCGTTCGACTTCACGAATCATTAAGGCTTGTATTTGAACCCAATTGACTTCTCGGATCAACAAGTCTTTCAATTGACCCAATTCGGCTTCTCGGATCAACAAGTATCCATAACTTGATCCGTTTCTTTTACCAAGTCACCAAGTACGCACAATGTGACCTAATTCGGCTTCTCGGATCTACAACCACCAACTATTTGACTCCGTTCGACTTCACGAATCATTAAGGCTTGTATTTGAACCCAATTGACTTCTCAGATCAACAAGTCTTTCAATTGACCCAATTCGGCTTCACGGATCAACAAGTATCCATAACTTGATCCGTTTCTTTTACCAAGTCACCAAGTACGCACAATGTGACCTAATTCGACTTCTCGGATCAACAACCACCAACTATTTGACTCCGTTCGACTTCACGAATCATTAAGGCTTGTATTTGAACCCAATTGACTTCTCGGATCAACAAGTCTTTCAATTGACCCAATTCGGCTTCACGGATCAACAAGTATCCATAACTTGATCCGTTTGTTTTACCAAGTCACCAAGTACGCACAATGTGACCCAATATGCCTTCTCGGATCAACAAGCACCAATTATTTGACTCCGTTCGACTTCACGAATCATTAAGGCTTGTATTTGAACCCAATTGACTTCTTGGATCAACAAGTCTTTCAATTGACCCAATTCGGCTTCTCGGATCAACAAGTATCCATAACTTGATCCGTTTCTTTTACCAAGTGACCAAGTACGCACAATGTGACCTAATTCGGCTTCTCGGATCAACAAGCACCAACTATTTGACTCCGTTCGACTTCATGAATCATTAAGGCTTGTATTTGACCACAATTGGCTTCTCAGATCAACAAGTCTTTCAATTGACCCAATTCGGTTCACGGATCAACAAGTATCCATAACTTGATCCGTTTGTTTTACCAAGTCACCAAGTACGCACAATGTGACCCAATATGCCTTCTAGGGTCAAAAAGCACCAACTATTTGACTCCGTTCGACTTCACGAATCATTAAGGCTTGTATTTAAACACAATTGACTTCTCGGATCAACAAGTCTTTCAATTGACCCAATTCGGCTTCACGGATCAACAAGTATCCATAACTTGATCCGTTTCTTTTACCAAGTCACCAAGTACGCACAATGTGACCTAATTCGGCTTCTCGGACAAACAAGCACCAACTATTTGACTCCGTTCGACCTTTCGAATCATTAAGGCTTGTATTTGACCACAATTGACTTCTCGGATCAACAAGTCTTTCAATTGACCCAATTCGGCTTCACGGATCAACAAGTATCCATAACTTGATCCGTTTGTTTTACCAAGTCACCAAGTACGCACAATGTGACCCAATATGCCTTTTCGGATCAACAAGCACCAACTATTTGACTCCGTTCGACTTCACGAATCATTAAGGCTTGTATTTGAACCCAATTGACTTCTCAGATCAACAAGTCTTTCAATTGACCTAATTCGGCTTCACGGATCAACAAGTATCCATAACTTGATCCGTTTATTTTACCAAGTCACCAAGTACGCACAATGTGACCCAATATGCCTTCTGGGATCAACAAGCACCAACTATTTGACTCCGTTCGACTTCACGAATCATTAAGGCTTGTATTTGAACCCAATTGACTTCTCGGATCAACAAGTCTTTCAATTGACCCAATTCGGCTTCTCGGATCAACAAGTATCCATAACTTGATCCGTTTCTTTTACCAAGTCACCAAGTACGCACAATGTGACCTAATTCGGCTTCTCGGATCAACAACCACCAACTATTTGACTCTGTTCGGCTTCACGAATCATTAAGGCTTGTATTTGAACCCAATTGACTTCTCAGATCAACAAGTCTTTCAATTGACCCAATTCGGTTCACGGATCAACAAGTATCCATAACTTGATCCGTTTGTTTTACCAAGTCACCAAGTACGCACAATGTGACCCAATATGCCTTCTAGGGTCAAAAAGCACCAACTATTTGACTTCGTTCGACTTCACGAATCATTAAGGCTTGTATTTAAACACAATTGACTTCTCGGATCAACAAGACTTTCAATTGACCCAATTCGGCTTCACGGATCAACAAGTATCCATAACTTGATCCGTTTCTTTTACCATGTCACCAAGTACGCACAATGTGACCTAATTCGGCTTCTCGGATAAATAAGCACCAACTATTTGACTCCGTTCGACCTTTCGAATCATTAAGGCTTTTATTTGACCACAATTGACTTCTCGGATCAACAAGTCTTTCAATTGACCCAATTCGGCTTCACGGATCAACAAGTATCCATAACTTGATCCGTTTGTTTTACCAAGTCACCAAGTACGCACAATGTGACCCAATATGCCTTCTCGGATCAACAAGCACCAACTATTTGACTCCGTTCGACTTCACGAATCATTAAGGCTTGTATTTGAACCCAATTGACTTCTCAGATCAACAAGTCTTTCAATTGACCCAATTCGGCTTCACGAATCAACAAGTATCCATAACTTGATCCGTTTGTTTTACAAAGTCACAAAGTACGCACAATGTGACCCAATATGCCTTCTCGGATCAACAATCACCAACTATTTGACTCCGTTCGACTTCACGAATCATTAAGGCTTGTATTTGAACACAATTGACTTCTCAGATCAACAAGTCTTTCAATTGACCCAATTCGGCTTCACGGATCAACAAGTATCCATAACTTGATCCGTTTGTTTTACCAAGTCACCAAGTACGCACAATGTGACCCAATATGCCTTCTCGGATCAACAAGCACCAACTATTTGACTCCGTTCGACTTCACGAATCATTAAGGCTTGTATTTGAACCCAATTGACTTCTCAGATCAACAAGTCTTTCAATTGACCCAATTCGGCTTCACGGATCAACAAGTATCCATAACTTGATCCGTTTGTTTTACCAAGTCACCAAGTACGCACAATGTGACCCAATATGCCTTCTGGGATCAACAAGCACCAACTATTTGACTCCGTTCGACTTCACGAATCATTAAGGCTTGTATTTGAACCCAATTGACTTCTCGGATCAACAAGTCTTTCAATTGACCCAATTCGGCTTCTCGGATCAACAAGTATCCATAACTTGATCCGTTTCTTTTACCAAGTCACCAAGTACGCACAATGTGACCTAATTCGGCTTCTCGGATCAACAACCACCAACTATTTGACTCCGTTCGACTTCACGAATCATTAAGGCTTGTATTTGAACCCAATTGACTTCTCGGATCAACAAGTCTTTCAATTGACCCAATTCGGCTTCTCGGATCAACAAGTATCCATAACTTGATCCGTTTCTTTTACCAAGTCACCAAGTACGCACAATGTGACCCAATATGCTTTCTAGGGTCAAAAAGCACCAACTATTTGACTCCGTTCGACTTCACGAATCATTAAGGCTTATATTTGAACCCAATTGACTTCTCAGATCAACAAGTCTTTCAATTGACCCAATTCGGCTTCACGGATCAACAAGTATCCATAACTTGATCCGTTTGTTTTACCAAGTCACATAGTACGCACAATGTGACCCAATATGCCTTCTCGGATCAACAATCACCAACTATTTGACTCCGTTCGACTTCACGAATCATTAAGGCTTGTATTTGAACACAATTGACTTCTCGGATCAACAAGTCTTTCAATTGACCCAATTCGGCTTCACGGATCAACAAGTATCCATAACTTGATCCGTTTGTTTTACCAAGTCACCAAGTACGCACAATGTGACCCAATATGCCTTCTCGGATCAACAAGCACCAACTATTTGACTCCGTTCGACTTCACGAATCATTAAGGCTTGTATTTGAACCCAATTGACTTCTCAGATCAACAAGTCTTTCAATTGACCAGATTCGGCTTCACGGATCAACAAGTATCCATAACTTGATCCGTTTGTTTTACAAAGTCACCAAGTACGCACAATGTGACCCAATATGCCTTCTCGGATCAACAAGCACCAATTATTTGACTCCGTTCGACTTCACGAATCATTAAGGTTTGTATTTGAACCCAATTGACTTCTTGGATCAACAAGTCTTTCAATTGACCCAATTCGGCTTCTCGGATCAACAAGTATCCATAACTTGATCCGTTTCTTTTACCAAGTGACGAAGTACGCACAATGTGACCTAATTCGGCTTCTCGGATCAACAAGCACCAACTATTTGACTCCGTTCGACTTCATGAATCATTAAGGCTTGTATTTGACCACAATTGGCTTCTCAGATCAACAAGTCTTTCAATTGACCCAATTCGGTTCACGGATCAACAAGTATCCATAACTTGATCCGTTTGTTTTACCAAGTCACCAAGTACGCACAATGTGACCCAATATGCCTTCTAGGGTCAAAAAGCACCAACTATTTGACTCCGTTCGACTTCACGAATCATTAAGGCTTGTATTTAAACACAATTGACTTCTCAGATCAACAAGTCTTTCAATTGACCCAATTCGGCTTCACGGATCAACAAGTATCCATAACTTGATCCGTTTGTTTTACAAAGTCACAAAGTACGCACAATGTGACCCAATATGCCTTCTCGGATCAACAATCACCAACTATTTGACTCCGTTCGACTTCACGAATCATTAAGGCTTGTATTTGAACACAATTGACTTCTCGGATCAACAAGTCTTTCAATTGACCCAATTCGGCTTCACGGATCAACAAGTATCCATAACTTGATCCGTTTGTTTTACCATGTCACCAAGTACGCACAATGTGACCCAATATGCCTTTTCGGATCAACAAGCACCAACTATTTGACTCCGTTCGACTTCACGAATCATTAAGGCTTGTATTTGAACCCAATTGACTTCTCAGATCAACAAGTCTTTCAATTGACCTAATTCGGCTTCACGGATCAACAAGTATCCATAACTTGATCCGTTTATTTTACCAAGTCACCAAGTACGCACAATGTGACCCAATATGCCTTCTGGGATCAACAAGCACCAACTATTTGACTCCGTTCAACTTCACGAATCATTAAGGCTTGTATTTGAACCCAATTGACTTCTCGGATCAACAAGTCTTTCAATTGACCCAATTCGGCTTCTCGGATAACCAAGTATCCATAACTTGATCCGTTTCTTTTACCAAGTCACCAAGTACGCACAATGTGACCTAATTCGGCTTCTCGGATCAACAACCACCAACTATTTGACTCCGTTCGGCTTCACGAATCATTAAGGCTTGTATTTGAACCCAATTGACTTCTCAGATCAACAAGTCTTTCAATTGACCCAATTCGGTTCACGGATCAACAAGTATCCATAACTTGATCCGTTTGTTTTACCAAGTCACCAAGTACGCACAATGTGACCCAATATGCCTTCTAGGGTCAAAAAGCACCAACTATTTGACTTCGTTCGACTTCACGAATCATTAAGGCTTGTATTTAAACACAATTGACTTCTCGGATCAACAAGTCTTTCAATTGACCCAATTCGGCTTCACGGATCAACAAGTATCCATAACTTGATCCGTTTCTTTTACCATGTCACCAAGTACGCACAATGTGACCTAATTCGGCTTCTCGGATAAATAAGCACCAACTATTTGACTCCGTTCGACCTTTCGAATCATTATGGCTTTTATTTGACCACAATTGACTTCTCGGATCAACAAGTCTTTCAATTGACCCAATTCGGCTTCACGGATCAACAAGTATCCATAACTTGATCCGTTTGTTTTACCAAGTCACCAAGTACGCACAATGTGACCCAATATGCCTTCTCGGATCAACAAGCACCAACTATTTGACTCCGTTCGACTTCACGAATCATTAAGGCTTGTATTTGAACCCAATTGACTTCTCAGATCAACAAGTCTTTCAATTGACCCAATTCGGCTTCACGGATCAACAAGTATCCATAACTTGATCCGTTTGTTTTACCAAGTCACCAAGTACGCACAATGTGACCCAATATGCCTTCTGGGATCAACAAGCACCAACTATTTGACTCCGTTCGACTTCACGAATCATTAAGGCTTGTATTTGAACCCAATTGACTTCTCGGATCAACAAGTCTTTCAATTGACCCAATTCGGCTTCTCGGATCAACAAGTATCCATAACTTGATCCGTTTCTTTTGCCAAGTCACCAAGTACGCACAATGTGACCTAATTCGGCTTCTCGGATCAACAACCACCAACTATTTGACTCCGTTCGACTTCACGAATCATTAAGGCTTGTATTTGAACCCAATTGACTTCTCGGATCAACAAGTCTTTCAATTGACCCAATTCGGCTTCTCGGATCAACAAGTATCCATAACTTGATCCGTTTCTTTTACCAAGTCACCAAGTACGCACAATGTGACCCAATATGCTTTCTAGGGTCAAAAAGCACCAACTATTTGACTCCGTTCGACTTCACGAATCATTAAGGCTTATATTTGAACCCAATTGACTTCTCAGATCAACAAGTCTTTCAATTGACCCAATTCGGCTTCACGGATCAACAAGTATCCATAACTTGATCCGTTTGTTTTACCAAGTCACAAAGTACGCACAATGTGACCCAATATGCCTTCTCGGATCAACAATCACCAACTATTTGACTCCGTTCGACTTCACGAATCATTAAGGCTTGTATTTGAACACAATTGACTTCTCGGATCAACAAGTCTTTCAATTGACCCAATTCGGCTTCACGGATCAACAAGTATCCATAACTTGATCCGTTTGTTTTACCAAGTCACCAAGTACGCACAATGTGACCCAATATGCCTTCTCGGATCAACAAGCACCAACTATTTGACTCCGTTCGACTTCACGAATCATTAAGGCTTGTATTTGAACCCAATTGACTTCTCAGATCAACAAGTCTTTCAATTGACCCAATTCGGCTTCACGGATCAACAAGTATCCATAACTTGATCCGTTTGTTTTACAAAGTCACCAAGTACGCACAATGTGACCCAATATGCCTTCTCGGATCAACAAGCACCAATTATTTGACTCCGTTCGACTTCACGAATCATTAAGGCTTGTATTTGAACCCAATTGACTTCTTGGATCAACAAGTCTTTCAATTGACCCAATTCGGCTTCTCGGATCAACAAGTATCCATAACTTGATCCGTTTCTTTTACCAAGTGACGAAGTACGCACAATGTGACCTAATTCGGCTTCTCGGATCAACAAGCACCAACTATTTGACTCCGTTCGACTTCATGAATCATTAAGGCTTGTATTTGACCACAATTGGCTTCTCAGATCAACAAGTCTTTCAATTGACCCAATTCGGTTCACGGATCAACAAGTATCCATAACTTGATCCGTTTGTTTTACCAAGTCACCAAGTACGCACAATGTGACCCAATATGCCTTCTAGGGTCAAAAAGCACCAACTATTTGACTCCGTTCGACTTCACGAATCATTAAGGCTTGTATTTAAACACAATTGACTTCTCGGATCAACAAGTCTTTCAATTGACCCAATTCGGCTTCACGGATCAACAAGTATCCATAACTTGATCCGTTTGTTTTACAAAGTCACAAAGTACGCACAATGTGACCCAATATGCCTTCTCGGATCAACAATCACCAACTATTTGACTCCGTTCGACTTCACGAATCATTAAGGCTTGTATTTGAACACAATTGACTTCTCGGATCAACAAGTCTTTCACATTGACCCAATTCGGCTTCACGGATCAACAAGTATCCATAACTTGATCCGTTTGTTTTACCAAGTCACCAAGTACGCACAATGTGACCCAATATGCCTTTTCGGATCAACAAGCACCAACTATTTGACTCCGTTCGACTTCACGAATCATTAAGGCTTGTATTTGAACCCAATTGACTTCTCAGATCAACAAGTCTTTCAATTGACCTAATTCGGCTTCACGGATCAACAAGTATCCATAACTTGATCCGTTTATTTTACCAAGTCAACAAGTACGCACAATGTGACCCAATATGCCTTCTGGGATCAACAAGCACCAACTATTTGACTCCGTTCAACTTCACGAATCATTAAGGCTTGTATTTGAACCCAATTGACTTCTCGGATCAACAAGTCTTTCAATTGACCCAATTCGGCTTCTCGGATAACCAAGTATCCATAACTTGATCCGTTTCATTTACCAAGTCACCAAGTACGCACAATGTGACCTAATTCGGCTTCTCGGATCAACAACCACCAACTATTTGACTCCGTTCGGCTTCACGAATCATTAAGGCTTGTATTTGAACCCAATTGACTTCTCAGATCAACAAGTCTTTCAATTGACCCAATTCGGTTCACGGATCAACAAGTATCCATAACTTGATCCGTTTGTTTTACCAAGTCACCAAGTACGCACAATGTGACCCAATATGCCTTCTAGGGTCAAAAAGCACCAACTATTTGACTCCGTTCGACTTCACGAATCATTAAGGCTTGTATTTAAACACAATTGACTTCTCGGATCAACAAGTCTTTCAATTGACCCAATTCGGCTTCACGGATCAACAAGTATCCATAACTTGATCCGTTTCTTTTACCATGTCACCAAGTACGCACAATGTGACCTAATTCGGCTTCTCGGATAAACAAGCACCAACTATTTGACTCCGTTCGACCTTTCGAATCATTAAGGCTTTTATTTGACCACAATTGACTTCTCGGATCAACAAGTCTTTCAATTGACCCAATTCGGCTTCACGGATCAACAAGTATCCATAACTTGATCCGATTGTTTTACCAAGTCACCAAGTACGCACAATGTGACCCAATATGCCTTCTAGGATCAAAAAGCACCAACTATTTGACTCCGTTCGACTTCACGAATCATTAAGGCTTGTATTTGAACCCAATTGACTTCTCAGATCAACAAGTCTTTCAATTGACCCAATTCGGCTTCACGGATCAACAAGTATCCATAACTTGATCCGTTTGTTTTACAAAGTCACACAGTACGCACAATGTGACCCAATATGCCTTCTCGGATCAACACTCACCAACTATTTGACTCCGTTCGACTTCACGAATCATTAAGGCTTGTATTTGAACACCAATGACTTCTCGGATCAACAAGTCTTTCAATTGACCCAATTCGGCTTCACGGATCAACAAGTATCCATAACTTGATCCGTTTGTTTTACCAAGTCACCAAGTACGCACAATGTGACCCAATATGCCTTCTCGGATCAACAAGCACCAACTATTTGACTCCGTTCGACTTCACGAATCATTAAGGCTTGTATTTGAACCCAATTGACTTCTCAGATCAACAAGTCTTTCAATTGACCCAATTCGCCTTCTCGGATCAACAAGTATCCATAACTTGATCCGTTTGTTTTACCAAGTCACCAAGTACGCACAATGTGACCCAATATGCCTTCTGGGATCAACAAGCACCAACTATTTGACTCCGTTCGACTTCACGAATCATTAAGGCTTGTATTTGAACCCAATTGACTTCTCGGATCAACAAGTCTTTCAATTGACCCAATTCGGCTTCTCGGATCAACAAGTATCCATAACTTGATCCGTTTCTTTTACCAAGTCACCAAGTACGCACAATGTGACCTAATTCGGCTTCTCGGATCAACAACCACCAACTATTTGACTCCGTTCGACTTCACGAATCATTAAGGCTTGTTTTTGAACCGAATTGACTACTCGGATCAACAAGTCTTTCAATTGACCCAATTCGCCTTCTCGGATCAACAAGTATCCATAACTTGATCCGTTTCTTTTACCAGGTCACCAAGTACGCACAATGTGACCTAATTCGGCTTCTCGGATCAACAACCATCAACTATTTGACTCCGTTCGACTTCACGAATCATTAAGGCTTGTATTTGAACCCAATTGACTTCTCAGATCAACAAGTCTTTCAATTGACCCAATTCGGCTTCACGGATCAACAAGTATCCATAACTTGATCCGTTTCTTTTACCAAGTCACCAAGTACGCACAATGTGACCTAATTCGGCTTCTCGGATCAACAACCACCAACTATTTGACTCCGTTCGACTTCACGAATCATTAAGGCTTGTATTTGAACCCAATTGACTTCTCGGATCAACAAGTCTTTCAATTGACCCAATTCGGCTTCACGGATCAACAAGTATCCATAACTTGATCCGTTTGTTTTACCAAGTCACCAAGTACGCACAATGTGACCCAATTCGCCTTATCGGATCAACAAGCACCAACTATTTGACTCCGTTCGACTTCACGAATCATGAAGGCTTGTATTTGAACCTAATTGACTTCTCGGATCAACAAGTCTTTCAATTGACCCAATTCGGCTTCTCGGATCAACAAGTATCCATAACTTGATCCGTTTCTTTTACCAAGTCACGAAGTACGCACAATGTGACCTAATTCGGCTTCTCGGATCAACAACCACCAACTATTTGACTCCGTTCGACTTCACGAATCATTAAGGCTTGTATTTGAACCCAATTGACTTCTCGGATCAACAAGTCTTTCAATTGACCCAATTCGGCTTCTCGGATCAACAAGTATCCATAACTTGATCCGTTTCTTTTACCAAGTCACCAAGTACGCACAATGTGACCTAATTCGGCTTCTCGGATCAACAACCACCAACTATTTGACTCCGTTCGACTTCACGAATCATTAAGGCTTGTATTTGAACCCAATTGACTACTCGGATCAACAAGTCTTTCAATTGACCCAATTCGGCTTCTCGGATCAACAAGTATCCATAACTTGATCCGTTTCTTTTACCAAGTCACCAAGTACGCACAATGTGACCTAATTCGGCTTCTCGGATCAACAACCATCAACTATTTGACTCCGTTCGACTTCACGAATCATTAAGGCTTGTATTTGAACCCAATTGACTTCTCAGATCAACAAGTCTTTCAATTGACCCAATTCGGCTTCACGGATCAACAAGTATCCATAACTTGATCCGTTTCTTTTACCAAGTCACCAAGTACGCACAATGTGACCTAATTCGGCTTCTCGGATCAACAACCACCAACTATTTGACTCCGTTCGACTTCACGAATCATTAAGGCTTGTATTTGAACCCAATTGACTTCTCGGATCAACAAGTCTTTCAATTGACCCAATTCGGCTTCACGGATCAACAAGTATCCATAACTTGATCCGTTTGTTTTACCAAGTCACCAAGTACGCACAATGTGACCCAATTCGCCTTATCGGATCAACAAGCACCAACTATTTGACTCCGTTCGACTTCACGAATCATTAAGGCTTGTATTTGAACCTAATTGACTTCTCGGATCAACAAGTCTTTCAATTGACCCAATTCGGCTTCTCGGATCAACAAGTATCCATAACTTGATCCGTTTCTTTTACCAAGTCACGAAGTACGCACAATGTGACCTAATTCGGCCACTCGGATCAACAACCACCAACTACTTGACTCCGTTCGACTTCACGAATCATTAAGGCTTGTATTTGAACCCAATTGACTTCTCGGATCAACAAGTCTTTCAATTGACCCAATTCGGCTTCTCGGATCAATAAGTATCCATAACTTGATCCGTTTCTTTTACCAAGTCACCAAGTACGCACAATGTGACCTAATTCGGCTTCTCGGATCAACAACCACCAACTATTTGACTCCGTTCGACTTCACGAATCATTAAGGCTTGTATTTGAACCCAATTGACTACTCGGATCAACAAGTCTTTCAATTGACCCAATTCGGCTTCTCGGATAAACAAGCACCAACTATTTGACTCTGTTCGACCTTTCGAATCATTAAGGCTTGTATTTGACCACAATTGACTTCTCGGATCAACAAGTCTTTCAATTGACCCAATTCGGCTTCACGGATCAACAAGTATCCATAACTTGATCCGTTTGTTTTACCAAGTCACCAAGTACGCACAATGTGACCCAATATGCCTTTTCGGATCAACAAGCACCAACTATTTGACTCCGTTCGACTTCACGAATCATTAAGGCTTGTATTTGAACCCAATTGACTTCTCAGATCAACAAGTCTTTCAATTGACCTAATTCGGCTTCACGGATCAACAAGTATCCATAACTTGATCCGTTTATTTTACCAAGTCACCAAGTACGCACAATGTGACCCAATATGCCTTCTGGGATCAACAAGCACCAACTATTTGACTCCGTTCGACTTCACGAATCATTAAGGCTTGTATTTGAACCCAATTGACTTCTCGGATCAACAAGTCTTTCAATTGACCCAATTCGGCTTCTCGGATCAACAAGTATCCATAACTTGATCCGTTTGTTTTACAAAGTCACAAAGTACGCACAATGTGACCCAATATGCCTTCTCGGATCAACAATCACCAACTATTTGACTCCGTTCGACTTCACGAATCATTAAGGCTTGTATTTGAACCCAATTGACTTCTCGGATCAACAAGTCTTTCAATTGACCCAATTCGGCTTCTCGGATCAACAAGTATCCATAACTTGATCCGTTTCTTTTACCAAGTCACCAAGTACGCACAATGTGACCTAATTCGGCTTCTCGGATCAACAACCACCAACTATTTGACTCCGTTCGACTTCACGAATCATTAAGGCT
The DNA here is from genome assembly GCA_958295605.1 of Ajuga chamaepitys. Taxonomy (NCBI): domain Eukaryota; kingdom Viridiplantae; phylum Streptophyta; class Magnoliopsida; order Lamiales; family Lamiaceae; genus Ajuga; species Ajuga chamaepitys. The sequence goes on from OY282507.1 coordinate 27,118,487, forward strand.
TGTATTTGAACCCAATTGACTACTCGGATCAACAAGTCTTTCAATTGACCCAATTCGGCTTCTCGGATCAACAAGTATCCATAACTTGATCCGTTTCTTTTACCAAGTCACCAAGTACGCACAATGTGACCTAATTCGGCTTCTCGGATCAACAACCATCAACTATTTGACTCCGTTCGACTTCACGAATCATTAAGGCTTGTATTTGAACCCAATTGACTTCTCAGATCAACAAGTCTTTCAATTGACCCAATTCGGCTTCACGGATCAACAAGTATCCATAACTTGATCCGTTTCTTTTACCAAGTCACCAAGTACGCACAATGTGACCTAATTCGGCTTCTCGGATCAACAACCACCAACTATTTGACTCCGTTCGACTTCACGAATCATTAAGGCTTGTATTTGAACCCAATTGACTTCTCGGATCAACAAGTCTTTCAATTGACCCAATTCGGCTTCACGGATCAACAAGTATCCATAACTTGATCCGTTTGTTTTACCAAGTCACCAAGTACGCACAATGTGACCCAATTCGCCTTATCGGATCAACAAGCACCAACTATTTGACTCCGTTCGACTTCACGAATCATTAAGGCTTGTATTTGAACCTAATTGACTTCTCGGATCAACAAGTCTTTCAATTGACCCAATTCGGCTTCTCGGATCAACAAGTATCCATAACTTGATCCGTTTCTTTTACCAAGTCACGAAGTACGCACAATGTGACCTAATTCGGCTTCTCGGATCAACAACCACCAACTATTTGACTCCGTTCGACTTCACGAATTATTAAGGCTTGTATTTGAACCCAATTGACTTCTCGGATCAACAAGTCTTTCAATTGGCCCAATTCGGCTTCTCGGATCAACAAGTATCCATAACTTGATCCGTTTCTTTTACCAAGTCACCAAGTACGCACAATGTGACCTAATTCGGCTTCTCGGATCAACAACCACCAACTATTTGACTCCGTTCGACTTCACGAATCATTAAGGCTTGTATTTGAACCCAATTGACTACTCGGATCAACAAGTCTTTCAATTGACCCAATTCGGCTTCTCGGATCAACAAGTATCCATAACTTGATCCGTTTCTTTTACCAAGTCACCAAGTACGCACAATGTGACCTAATTAGGCTTCTCGGATCAACAAACATCAACTATTTGACTCCGTTCGACTTCACGAATCATTAAGGCTTGTATTTGAACCCAATTGACTTCTCAGATCAACAAGTCTTTCAATTCACCCAATTCGGCTTCACGGATCAACAAGTATCCATAACTTGATCCGTTTCTTTTACCAAGTCACCAAGTACGCACAATGTGACCTAATTCGGCTTCTCGGATCAACAACCACCAACTATTTGACTCCGTTCGACTTCACGAATCATTAAGGCTTGTATTTGAACCCAATTGACTTCTCGGATCAACAAGTCTTTCAATTGACCCAATTCGGCTTCACGGATCAACAAGTATCCATAACTTGATCCGTTTGTTTTACCAAGTCACCAAGTACGCACAATGTGACCCAATTCGCCTTATCGGATCAACAAGCACCAACTATTTGACTCCGTTCGACTTCACGAATCATTAAGGCTTGTATTTGAACCTAATTGACTTCTCGGATCAACAAGTCTTTCAATTGACCCAATTCGGCTTCTCGGATCAACAAGTATCCATAACTTGATCCGTTTCTTTTACCAAGTCACGAAGTACGCACAATGTGACCTAATTCGGCTTCTCGGATCAACAACCACCAACTATTTGACTCCGTTCGACTTCACGAATCATTAAGGCTTGTATTTGAACCCAATTGACTTCTCGGATCAACAAGTCTTTCAATTGACCCAATTCGGCTTCTCGGATCAACAAGTATCCATAACTTGATCCGTTTCTTTTACCAAGTCACCAAGTACGCACAATGTGACCTAATTCGGCTTCTCGGATCAACAACCACCAACTATTTGACTCCGTTCGACTTCACGAATCATTAAGGCTTGTATTTGAACCCAATTGACTACTCGGATCAACAAGTCTTTCAATTGACCCAATTCGGCTTCTCGGATAAACAAGCACCAACTATTTGACTCTGTTCGACCTTTCGAATCATTAAGGCTTGTATTTGACCACAATTGACTTCTCGGATCAACAAGTCTTTCAATTGACCCAATTCGGCTTCACGGATCAACAAGTATCCATAACTTGATCCGTTTGTTTTACCAAGTCACCAAGTACGCACAATGTGACCCAATATGCCTTTTCGGATCAACAAGCACCAACTATTTGACTCCGTTCGACTTCACGAATCATTAAGGCTTGTATTTGAACCCAATTGACTTCTCAGATCAACAAGTCTTTCAATTGACCTAATTCGGCTTCTCGGATCAACAAGTATCCATAACTTGATCCGTTTGTTTTACAAAGTCACCAAGTACGCACAATGTGACCCAATATGCCTTTTCGGATCAACAAGCACCAACTATTTGACTCCGTTCGACTTCACGAATCATTAAGGCTTGTATTTGAACCCAATTGACTTCTCAGATCAACAAGTCTTTCAATTGACCTAATTCGGCTTCACGGATCAACAAGTATCCATAACTTGATCCGTTTATTTTACCAAGTCACCAAGTACGCACAATGTGACCCAATATGCCTTCTGGGATCAACAAGCACCAACTATTTGACTCCGTTCGACTTCACGAATCATTAAGGCTTGTATTTGAACCCAATTGACTTCTTGGATCAACAAGTCTTTCAATTGACCCAATTCGGCTTCTCGGATCAACAAGTATCCATAACTTGATCCGTTTCTTTTACCAAGTCACCAAGTACGCACAATGTGACCTAATTCGGCTTCTCGGATCAACAACCACCAACTATTTGACTCCGTTCGGCTTCACGAATCATTAAGGCTTGTATTTGAACCCAATTGACTTCTCAGATCAACAAGTCTTTCAATTGACCCAATTCGGTTCACGGATCAACAAGTATCCATAACTTGATCCGTTTGTTTTACCAAGTCACCAAGTACGCACAATGTGACCCAATATGCCTTCTAGGGTCAAAAAGCACCAACTATTTGACTCCGTTCGACTTCACGAATCATTAAGGCTTGTATTTAAACACAATTGACTACTCGGATCAACAAGTCTTTCAATTGACCCAATTCGGCTTCACGGATCAACAAGTATCCATAACTTGATTCGTTTCTTTTACCATGTCACCAAGTACGCACAATGTGACCTAATTCGGCTTCTCGGATAAACAAGCACCAACTATTTGACTCCGTTCGACCTTTCGAATCATTAAGGCTTTTATTTGACCACCATTGACTTCTCGGATCAACAAGTCTTTCAATTGACCCAATTCGGCTTCACGGATCAACAAGTATCCATAACTTGATCCGATTGTTTTACCAAGTCACCAAGTACGCACAATGTGACCCAATATGCCTTCTAGAGTCAAAAAGCACCAACTATTTGACTCCGTTCGACTTCACGAATCAATAAGGCTTGTATTTGAACCCAATTGACTTCTCAGATCAACAAGTCTTTCAATTGACCCAATTCGGCTTCACGGATCAACAAGTATCCATAACTTGATCCGTTTGTTTTACAAAGTCACAAAGTACGCAAAATGTGACCCAATATGCCTTCTCGGATCAACAATCACCAACTATTTGACTCCGTTCGACTTCACGAATCATTAAGGCTTGTATTTGAACACAATTGACTTCTCGGATCAACAAGTCTTTCAATTGACCCAATTCGGCTTCACGGATCAACAAGTATCCATAACTTGATCCGTTTGTTTTACCAAGTCACCAAGTACGCACAATGTGACCCAATATGCCTTCTGGGATCAACAAGCACCAACTATTTGACTCCGTTCGACTTCACGAATCATTAAGGCTTGTATTTGAACCCAATTGACTTCTCGGATCAACAAGTCTTTCAATTGACCCAATTCGGCTTCTCGGATCAACAAGTATCCATAACTTGATCCGTTTCTTTTACCAAGTCACCAAGTACGCACAATGTGACCTAATTCGGCTTCTCGGATCAACAACCACCAACTATTTGACTCCGTTCGACTTCACGAATCATTAAGGCTTGTATTTGAACCCAATTGACTACTCGGATCAACAAGTCTTTCAATTGACCCAATTCGGCTTCTCGGATCAACAAGTATCCATAACTTGATCCGTTTCTTTTACCAAGTCACCAAGTACGCACAATGTGACCTAATTCGGCTTCTCGGATCAACAACCACCAACTATTTGACTCCGTTCGACTTCACGAATCATTAAGGCTTGTATTTGAACCCAATTGACTTCTCAGATCAACAAGTCTTTCAATTGACCCAATTCGGCTTCACGGATCAACAAGTATCCATAACTTGATCCGTTTCTTTTACCAAGTCACCAAGTACGCACAATGTGACCTAATTCGGCTTCTCGGATCAACAACCACCAACTATTTGACTCCGTTCGACTTCACGAATCATTAAGGCTTGTATTTGAACCAAATTGACTTCTCGGATCAACAAGTCTTTCAATTGACCCAATTCGGCTTCACGGATCAACAAGTATCCATAACTTGATCCGTTTGTTTTACCAAGTCACCAAGTACGCACAATGTGACCCAATTCGCCTTATCGGATCAACAAGCACCAACTATTTGACTCCGTTCGACTTCACGAATCATTAAGGCTTGTATTTGAACCTAATTGACTTCTCGGATCAACAAGTCTTTCAATTGACCCAATTCGGCTTCTCGGATCAACAAGTATCCATAACTTGATCCGTTTCTTTTACCAAGTCACCAAGTACGCACAATGTGACCTAATTCGGCTTCTCGGATCAACAACCACCAACTATTTGACTCCGTTCGACTTCACGAATCATTAAGGCTTGTATTTGAACCCAATTGACTTCTCGGATCAACAAGTCTTTCAATTGACCCAATTCGGCTTCTCGGATCAACAAGTATCCATAACTTGATCCGTTTCTTTTACCAAGTCACCAAGTACGCACAAGGTGACCTAATTCGGCTTCTCGGATCAACAACCACCAACTATTTGACTCCGTTCGACTTCATGAATCATTAAGGCTTGTATTTGACCACAATTGGCTTCTCCGATCAACAAGTCTTTCAATTGACCCAATTCGGTTCACGGATCAACAAGTATCCATAACTTGATCCGTTTGTTTTGCCAAGTCACCAAGTACGCACAATGTGACCCAATATGCCTTCTAGGGTCAAAAAGCACCAACTATTTGACTCCGTTCGACTTCACGAATCATTAAGGCTTGTATTTAAACACAATTGACTTCTCGGATCAACAAGTCTTTCAATTGACCCAATTCGGCTTCACGGATCAACAAGTATCCATAACTTGATCCGTTTCTTTTACCAAGTCACCAAGTACGCACAATGTGACCTAATTCGGCTTCTCGGATAAACAAGCACCAACTATTTGACTCTGTTCGACCTTTCGAATCATTAAGGCTTGTATTTGACCACAATTGACTTCTCGGATCAACAAGTCTTTCAATTGACCCAATTCGGCTTCACGGATCAACAAGTATCCATAACTTGATCCGTTTGTTTTACCAAGTCACCAAGTACGCACAATGTGACCCAATATGCCTTTTCGGATCAACAAGCACCAACTATTTGACTCCGTTCGACTTCACGAATCATTAAGGCTTGTATTTGAACCCAATTGACTTCTCAGATCAACAAGTCTTTCAATTGACCTAATTCGGCTTCACGGATCAACAAGTATCCATAACTTGATCCGTTTATTTTACCAAGTCACCAAGTACGCACAATGTGACCCAATATGCCTTCTGGGATCAACAAGCACCAACTATTTGACTCCGTTCGACTTCACGAATCATTAAGGCTTGTATTTGAACCCAATTGACTTCTCGGATCAACAAGTCTTTCAATTGACCCAATTCGGCTTCTCGGATCAACAAGTATCCATAACTTGATCCGTTTCTTTTACCAAGTCACCAAGTACGCACAATGTGACCTAATTCGGCTTCTCGGATCAACAACCACCAACTATTTGACTCCGTTCGGCTTCACGAATCATTAAGGCTTGTATTTGAACCCAATTGACTTCTCAGATCAACAAGTCTTTCAATTGACCCAATTCGGTTCACGGATCAACAAGTATCCATAACTTGATCCGTTTGTTTTACCAAGTCACCAAGTACGCACAATGTGACCCAATATGCCTTCTAGGGTCAAAAAGCACCAACTATTTGACTCCGTTCGACTTCACGAATCATTAAGGCTTGTATTTAAACACAATTGACTACTCGGATCAACAAGTCTTTCAATTGACCCAATTCGGCTTCACGGATCAACAAGTATCCATAACTTGATCCGTCTCTTTTACCATGTCACCAAGTACGCACAATGTGACCTAATTCGGCTTCTCGGATAAACAAGCACCAACTATTTGACTCCGTTCGACCTTTCGAATCATTAAGGCTTTTATTTGACCACCATTGACTTCTCGGATCAACAAGTCTTTCAATTGACCCAATTCGGCTTCACGGATCAACAAGTATGCATAACTTGATCCGATTGTTTTACCAAGTCACCAAGTACGCACAATGTGACCCAATATGCCTTCTAGAGTCAAAAAGCACCAACTATTTGACTCCGTTCGACTTCACGAATCATTAAGGCTTGTATTTGAACCCAATTGACTTCTCAGATCAACAAGTCTTTCAATTGACCCAATTCGGCTTCACGGATCAACAAGTATCCATAACTTGATCCGTTTGTTTTACAAAGTCACAAAGTACGCAAAATGTGACCCAATATGCCTTCTCGGATCAACAATCACCAACTATTTGACTCCGTTCGACTTCACGAATCATTAAGGCTTGTATTTGAACACAATTGACTTCTCGGATCAACAAGTCTTTCAATTGACCCAATTTGGCTTCACGGATCAACAAGTATCCATAACTTGATCCGTTTGTTTTACCAAGTCACCAAGTACGCACAATGTGACCCAATATGCCTTCTCGGATCAACAAGCACCAACTATTTGACTCCGTTCGACTTCACGAATCATTAAGGCTTGTATTTGAACCCAATTGACTTCTCAGATCAACAAGTCTTTCAATTGACCCAATTCGGCTTCACGGATCAACAAGTATCCATAACTTGATCCGTTTGTTTTACCAAGTCACCAAGTACGCACAATGTGACCCAATATGCCTTCTGGGATCAACAAGCACCAACTATTTGACTCCGTTCGACTTCACGAATCATTAAGGCTTGTATTTGAACCCAATTGACTTCTCGGATCAACAAGTCTTTCAATTGACCCAATTCGGCTTCTCGGATCAACAAGTATCCATAACTTGATCCGTTTCTTTTACCAAGTCACCAAGTACGCACAATGTGACCTAATTCGGCTTCTCGGATCAACAACCACCAACTATTTGACTCCGTTCGACTTCACGAATCATTAAGGCTTGTATTTGAACCCAATTGACTTCTCAGATCAACAAGTCTTTCAATTGACCCAATTCGGCTTCTCGGATCAACAAGTATCCATAACTTGATCCGTTTCTTTTACCAAGTCACCAAGTACGCACAATGTGACCTAATTCGGCTTCTCGGATCAACAACCACCAACTATTTGACTCTGTTCGACTTCACGAATCATTAAGGCTTGTATTTGAACCCAATTGACTTCTCAGATCAACAAGTCTTTCAATTGACCCAATTCGGCTTCACGGATCAACAAGTATCCATAACTTGATCCGTTTCTTTTACCAAGTGACCAAGTACGCACAATGTGACCTAATTCGGCTTCTCGGATCAACAAGCACCAACTATTTGACTCCGTTCGACTTCATGAATCATTAAGGCTTGTATTTGACCACAATTGGCTTCTCAGATCAACAAGTCTTTCAATTGACCCAATTCGGTTCACGGATCAACAAGTATCCATAACTTGATCCGTTTGTTTTACCAAGTCACCAAGTACGCACAATGTGACCCAATATGCCTTCTAGGGTCAAAAAGCACCAACTATTTGACTCCGTTCGACTTCACGAATCATTAAGGCTTGTATTTAAACACAATTGACTTCTCGGATCGACAAGTCTTTCAATTGACCCAATTCGGCTTCACGGATCAACAAGTATCCATAACTTGATCCGTTTCTTTTACCAAGTCACCAAGTACGCACAATGTGACCTAATTCGGCTTCTCGGATAAACAAGCACCAACTATTTGACTCTGTTCGACCTTTCGAATCATTAAGGCTTGTATTTGACCACAATTGACTTCTCGGATCAACAAGTCTTTCAATTGACCCAATTCGGCTTCACGGATCAACAAGTATCCATAACTTGATCCGTTTGTTTTACCAAGTCACCAAGTACGCACAATGTGACCCAATATGCCTTTTCGGATCAACAAGCACCAACTATTTGACTCCGTTCGACTTCACGAATCATTAAGGCTTGTATTTGAACCCAATTGACTTCTCAGATCAACAAGTCTTTCAATTGACCTAATTCGGCTTCACGGATCAACAAGTATCCATAACTTGATCCGTTTATTTTACCAAGTCACCAAGTACGCACAATGTGACCCAATATGCCTTCTGGGATCAACAAGCACCAACTATTTAACTCCGTTCAACTTCACGAATCATTAAGGCTTGTATTTGAACCCAATTGACTTCTCGGATCAACAAGTCTTTCAATTGACCCAATTCGGCTTCTCGGATAACCAAGTATCCATAACTTGATCCGTTTCTTTTACCAAGTCACCAAGTACGCACAATGTGACCTAATTCGGCTTCTCGGATCAACAACCACCAACTATTTGACTCCGTTCGGCTTCACGAATCATTAAGGCTTGTATTTGAACCCAATTGACTTCTCAGATCAACAAGTCTTTCAATTGACCCAATTCGGTTCACGGATCAACAAGTATCCATAACTTGATCCGTTTGTTTTACCAAGTCACCAAGTACGCACAATGTGACCCAATATGCCTTCTAGGGTCAAAAAGCACCAACTATTTGACTCCGTTCGACTTCACGAATCATTAAGGCTTGTATTTAAACACAATTGACTTCTCGGATCAACAAATCTTTCAATTGACCCAATTCGGCTTCACGGATCAACAAGTATCCATAACTTGATCCGTTTCTTTTACCATGTCACCAAGTACGCACAATGTGACCTAATTCGGCTTCTCGGATAAACAAGCACCAACTATTTGACTCCGTTCGACCTTTCGAATCATTAAGGCTTTTATTTGACCACAATTGACTTCTCGGATCAACAAGTCTTTCAATTGACCCAATTCGGCTTCACGGATCAACAAGTATCCATAACTTGATCCGATTATTTTACCAAGTCACCAAGTACGCACAATGTGACCCAATATGCCTTCTAGGGTCAAAAAGCACCAACTATTTGACTCCGTTCGACTTCACGAATCATTAAGGCTTGTATTTGAACCCAATTGACTTCTCAGATCAACAAGTCTTTCAATTGACCCAATTCGGCTTCACGGATCAACAAGTATCCATAACTTGATCCGTTTGTTTTACAAAGTCACAAAGTACGCACAATGTGACCCAATATGCCTTCTCGGATCAACAATCACCAACTATTTGACTCCGTTCGACTTCACGAATCATTAAGGCTTGTATTTGAACACCATTGACTTCTCGGATCAACAAGTCTTTCAATTGACCCAATTCGGCTTCACGGATCAACAAGTATCCATAACTTGATCCGTTTGTTTTACCAAGTCACCAAGTACGCACAATGTGACCCAATATGCCTTCTCGGATCAACAAGCACCAACTATTTGACTCCGTTCGACTTCACGAATCATTAAGGCTTGTATTTGAACCCAATTGACTTCTCAGATCAACAAGTCTTTCAATTGACCCAATTCGGCTTCACGGATCAACAAGTATCCATAACTTGATCCGTTTGTTTTACCAAGTCACAAAGTACGCACAATGTGACCCAATATGCCTTCTCGGATCAACAATCACCAACTATTTGACTCCGTTCGACTTCACGAATCATTAAGGCTTGTATTTGAACACAATTGACTTCTCGGATCAACAAGTCTTTCAATTGACCCAATTCGGCTTCTCGGATCAACAAGTATCCATAACTTGATCCGTTTCTTTTACCAAGTGACGAAGTACGCACAATGTGACCTAATTCGGCTTCTCGGATCAACAAGCACCAACTATTTGACTACGTTCGACTTCATGAATCATTAAGGCTTGTATTTGACCACAATTGGCTTCTCAGATCAACAAGTCTTTCAATTGACCCAATTCGGTTCACGGATCAACAAGTATCCATAACTTGATCCGTTTGTTTTACCAAGTCACCAAGTACGCACAATGTGACCCAATATGCCTTCTAGGGTCAAAAAGCACCAACTATTTGACTCCGTTCGACTGCACGAATCATTAAGGCTTGTATTTAAACACAATTGACTTCTCGGATCAACAAGTCTTTCAATTGACCCAATTCGGCTTCACGGATCAACAAGTATCCATAACTTGATCCGTTTCTTTTGCCAAGTCACCAAGTACGCACAATGTGACCTAATTCGGCTTCTCGGATAAACAAGCACCAACTATTTGACTCTGTTCGACCTTTCGAATCGTTAAGGCTTGTATTTGACCACAATTGACTTCTCGGATCAACAAGTCTTTCAATTGACCCAATTCGGCTTCACGGATCAACAAGTATCCATAACTTGATCCGTTTGTTTTACCAAGTCACCAAGTACGCACAATGTGACCCAATATGCCTTTTCGGATCAACAAGCACCAACTATTTGACTCCGTTCGACTTCACGAATCATTAAGGCTTGTATTTGAACCCAATTGACTTCTCAGATCAACAAGTCTTTCAATTGACCTAATTCGGCTTCACGGATCAACAAGTATCCATAACTTGATCCGTTTATTTTACCAAGTCACCAAGTACGCACAATGTGACCCAATATGCCTTCTGGGATCAACAAGCACCAACTATTTGACTCCGTTCAACTTCACGAATCATTAAGGCTTGTATTTGAACCCAATTGACTTCTCGGATCAACAAGTCTTTCAATTGACCCAATTCGGCTTCTCGGATAACCAAGTATCCATAACTTGATCCGTTTCTTTTACCAAGTCACCAAGTACGCACAATGTGACCTAATTCGGCTTCTCGGATCAACAACCACCAACTATTTGACTCCGTTCGGCTTCACGAATCATTAAGGCTTGTATTTGAACCCAATTGACTTCTCAGATCAACAAGTCTTTCAATTGACCCAATTCGGTTCACGGATCAACAAGTATCCATAACTTGATCCGTTTGTTTTACCAAGTCACCAAGTACGCACAATGTGACCCAATATGCCTTCTAGGGTCAAAAAGCACCAACTATTTGACTCCGTTCGACTTCACGAATCATTAAGGCTTGTATTTAAACACAATTGACTTCTCGGATCAACAAGTCTTTCAATTGACCCAATTCGGCTTCACGGATCAACAAGTATCCATAACTTGATCCGTTTCTTTTACCATGTCACCAAGTACGCACAATGTGACCTAATTCAGCTTCTCGGATAAACAAGCACCAACTATTTGACTCCGTTCGACCTTTCGAATCATTAAGGCTTTTATTTGACCACAATTGACTTCTCGGATCAACAAGTCTTTCAATTGACCCAATTCGGCTTCACGGATCAACAAGTATCCATAACTTGATCCGATTGTTTTACCAAGTCACCAAGTACGCACAATGTGACCCAATATGCCTTCTAGGGTCAAAAAGCACCAACTATTTGACTCCGTTCGACTTCACGAATCATTAAGGCTTGTATTTGAACCCAATTGACTTCTCAGATCAACAAGTCTTTCAATTGACCCAATTCGGCTTCACGGATCAACAAGTATCCATAACTTGATCCGTTTGTTTTACAAAGTCACAAAGTACGCACAATGTGACCCAATATGCCTTCTCGGATCAACAATCACAAACTATTTGACTCCGTTCGACTTCACGAATCATTAAGGCTTGTATTTGAACACCATTGACTTCTCGGATCAACAAGTCTTTCAATTGACCCAATTCGGCTTCACGGATCAACAAGTATCCATAACTTGATCCGTTTGTTTTACCAAGTCACCAAGTACGCACAATGTGACCCAATATGCCTTCTCGGATCAACAAGCACCAACTATTTGACTCCGTTCGACTTCACGAATCATTAAGGCTTGTATTTGAACCCAATTGACTTCTCAGATCAACAAGTCTTTCAATTGACCCAATTCGGCTTCACGGATCAACAAGTATCCATAACTTGATCCGTTTGTTTTACCAAGTCACCAAGTACGCACAATGTGACCCAATATGCCTTCTGGGATCAACAAGCACCAACTATTTGACTCCGTTCGACTTCACGAATCATTAAGGCTTGTATTTGAACCCAATTGACTTCTCGGATCAACAAGTCTTTCAATTGACCCAATTCGGCTTCTCGGATCAACAAGTATCCATAACTTGATCCGTTTCTTTTACCAAGTCACCAAGTACGCACAATGTGACCTAATTCGGCTTCTCGGATCAACAACCACCAACTATTTGACTCCGTTCGACTTCACGAATCATTAAGGCTTGTATTTGAACCCAATTGACTACTCGGATCAACAAGTCTTTCAATTGACCCAATTCGGCTTCTCGGATCAACAAGTATCCATAACTTGATCCGTTTCTTTTACCAAGTCACCAAGTACGCACAATGTGACCTAATTCGGCTTCTCGGATCAACAACCATCAACTATTTGACTCCGTTTGACTTCACGAATCATTAAGGCTTGTATTTGAACCCAATTGACTTCTCAGATCAACAAGTCTTTCAATTGACCCAATTCGGCTTCACGGATCAACAAGTATCCATAACTTGATCCGTTTCTTTTACCAAGTCACCAAGTACGCACAATGTGACCTAATTCGGCTTCTCGGATCAACAACCACCAACTATTTGACTCCGTTCGACTTCACGAATCATTAAGGCTTGTATTTGAACCCAATTGACTTCTCGGATCAACAAGTCTTTCAATTGACCCAATTCGGCTTCACGGATCAACAAGTATCCATAACTTGATCCGTTTGTTTTACCAAGTCACCAAGTACGCACAATGTGACCCAATTCGCCTTATCGGATCAACAAGCACCAACTATTTGACTGCGTTCGACTTCACGAATCATTAAGGCTTGTATTTGAACCTAATTGACTTCTCGGATCAACAAGTCTTTCAATTGACCCAATTCGGCTTCTCGGATCAACAAGTATCCATAACTTGATCCGTTTCTTTTACCAAGTCACGAAGTACGCACAATGTGACCTAATTCGGCTTCTCGGATCAACAACCACCAACTATTTGACTCCGTTCGACTTCACGAATCATTAAGGCTTGTATTTGAACCCAATTGACTTCTCGGATCAACAAGTCTTTCAATTGACCCAATTCGGCTTCTCGGATCAACAAGTATCCATAACTTGATCCGTTTCTTTTACCAAGTCACCAAGTACGCACAATGTGACCTAATTCGGCTTCTCGGATCAACAACCACCAACTATTTGACTCCGTTCGACTTCACGAATCATTAAGGCTTGTATTTGAACCCAATTGACTACTCGGATCAACAAGTCTTTCAATTGACCCAATTCGGCTTCTCGGATAAACAAGCACCAACTATTTGACTCTGTTCGACCTTTCGAATCATTAAGGCTTGTATTTGACCACAATTGACTTCTCGGATCAACAAGTCTTTCAATTGACCCAATTCGGCTTCACGGATCAACAAGTATCCATAACTTGATCCGTTTGTTTTACCAAGTCACCAAGTACGCACAATGTGACCCAATATGCCTTTTCGGATCAACAAGCACCAACTATTTGACTCCGTTCGACTTCACGAATCATTAAGGCTTGTATTTGAACCCAATTGACTTCTCAGATCAACAAGTCTTTCAATTGACCTAATTCGGCTTCACGGATCAACAAGTATCCATAACTTGATCCGTTTATTTTACCAAGTCACCAAGTACGCACAATGTGACCCAATATGCCTTCTGGGATCAACAAGCACCAACTATTTGACTCTGTTCGACTTCACGAATCATTAAGGCTTGTATTTGAACCCAATTGACTTCTCGGATCAACAAGTCTTTCAATTGACCCAATTCGGCTTCTCGGATCAACAAGTATCCATAACTTGATCCGTTTGTTTTACAAAGTCACAAAGTACGCACAATGTGACCCAATATGCCTTCTCGGATCAACAATCACCAACTATTTGACTCCGTTCGACTTCACGAATCATTAAGGCTTGTATTTGAACACAATTGACTTCTCGGATCAACAAGTCTTTCAATTGACCCAATTCGGCTTCACGGATCAACAAGTATCCATAACTTGATCCGTTTATTTTACCAAGTCACCAAGTACGCACAATGTGACCCAATATGCCTTCTCGGATCAACAAGCACCAACTATTTGACTCCGTTCGACTTCACGAATCATTAAGGCTTGTATTTGAACCCAATTGACTTCTCAGATCAACAAGTCTTTCAATTGACCCAATTCGGCTTCACGGATCAACAAGTATCCATAACTTGATCCGTTTGTTTTACCAAGTCACCAAGTACGCACAATGTGACCCAATATGCCTTCTGGGATCAACAAGCACCAACTATTTGACTCCGTTCGACTTCACGAATCATTAAGGCTTGTATTTGAACCCAATTGACTTCTCGGATCAACAAGTCTTTCAATTGACCCAATTCGGCTTCACGGATCAACAAGTATCCATAACTTGATCCGTTTGTTTTACCAAGTCACCAAGTACGCACAATGTGACCCAATATGCCTTCTGGGATCAACAAGCACCAACTATTTGACTCCGTTCGACTTCACGAATCATTAAGGCTTGTATTTGAACCCAATTGACTTCTCGGATCAACAAGTCTTTCAATTGACCCAATTCGGCTTCTCGGATCAACAAGTATCCATAACTTGATCCGTTTCTTTTACCAAGTCACCAAGTACGCACAATGTGACCTAATTCGGCTTCTCGGATCAACAACCACCAACTATTTGACTCCGTTCGACTTCACGAATCATTAAGGCTTGTATTTGAACCCAATTGACTACTCGGATCAACAAGTCTTTCAATTGACCCAATTCGGCTTCTCGGATCAACAAGTATCCATAACTTGATCCGTTTCTTTTACCAAGTCACCAAGTACGCACAATGTGACCTAATTCGGCTTCTCGGATCAACAACCACCAACTATTTGACTCCGTTCGACTTCACGAATCATTAAGGCTTGTATTTGAACCCAATTGACTTCTCAGATCAACAAGTCTTTCAATTGACCCAATTCGGCTTCACGGATCAACAAGTATCCATAACTTGATCCGTTTCTTTTACCAAGTCACCAAGTACGCACAATGTGACCTAATTCGGCTTCTCGGATCAACAACCACCAACTATTTGACTCCGTTCGACTTCACGAATCATTAAGGCTTGTATTTGAACCCAATTGACTTCTCGGATCAACAAGTCTTTCAATTGACCCAATTCGGCTTCACGGATCAACAAGTATCCATAACTTGATCCGTTTGTTTTACCAAGTCACCAAGTACGCACAATGTGACCCAATTCGCCTTATCGGATCAACAAGCACCAACTATTTGACTCCGTTCGACTTCACGAATCATTAAGGCTTGTATTTGAACCTAATTGACTTCTCGGATCAACAAGTCTTTCAATTGACCCAATTCGGCTTCTCGGATCAACAAGTATCCATAACTTGATCCGTTTCTTTTACCAAGTCACCAAGTACGCACAATGTGACCTAATTCGGCTTCTCGGATCAACAACCACCAACTATTTGACTCCGTTCGACTTCACGAATCATTAAGGCTTGTATTTGAACCCAATTGACTTCTCGGATCAACAAGTCTTTCAATTGACCCAATTCGGCTTCTCGGATCAACAAGTATCCATAACTTGATCCGTTTGTTTTACAAAGTCACAAAGTACGCACAATGTGACCCAATATGCCTTCTCGGATCAACAATCACCAACTATTTGACTCCGTTCGACTTCACGAATCATTAAGGCTTGTATTTGAACACAATTGACTTCTCGGATCAACAAGTCTTTCAATTGACCCAATTCGGCTTCACGGATCAACAAGTATCCATAACTTGATCCGTTTGTTTTACCAAGTCACCAAGTACGCACAATGTGACCCAATATGCCTTCTCGGATCAACAAGCACCAACTATTTGACTCCGTTCGACTTCACGAATCATTAAGGCTTGTATTTGAACCCAATTGACTTCTCAGATCAACAAGTCTTTCAATTGACCCAATTCGGCTTCACGGATCAACAAGTATCCATAACTTGATCCGTTTGTTTTACCAAGTCACCAAGTACGCACAATGTGACCCAATATGCCTTCTGGGATCAACAAGCACCAACTATTTGACTCCGTTCGACTTCACGAATCATTAAGGCTTGTATTTGAACCCAATTGACTTCTCGGATCAACAAGTCTTTCAATTGACCCAATTCGGCTTCTCGGATCAACAAGTATCCATAACTTGATCCGTTTCTTTTACCAAGTCACCAAGTACGCACAATGTGACCTAATTCGGCTTCTCGGATCAACAACCACCAACTATTTGACTCCGTTCGACTTCACGAATCATTAAGGCTTGTATTTGAACCCAATTGACTACTCGGATCAACAAGTCTTTCAATTGACCCAATTCGGCTTCTCGGATCAACAAGTATCCATAACTTGATCCGTTTCTTTTACCAAGTCACCAAGTACGCACAATGTGACCTAATTCGGCTTCTCGGATCAACAACCACCAACTATTTGACTCCGTTCGACTTCACGAATCATTAAGGCTTGTATTTGAACCCAATTGACTTCTCAGATCAACAAGTCTTTCAATTGACCCAATTCGGCTTCACGGATCAACAAGTATCCATAACTTGATCCGTTTCTTTTACCAAGTCACCAAGTACGCACAATGTGACCTAATTCGGCTTCTCGGATCAACAACCACCAACTATTTGACTCCGTTCGACTTCACGAATCATTAAGGCTTGTATTTGAACCCAATTGACTTCTCGGATCAACAAGTCTTTCAATTGACCCAATTCGGCTTCACGGATCAACAAGTATCCATAACTTGATCCGTTTGTTTTACCAAGTCACCAAGTACGCACAATGTGACCCAATTCGCCTTATCGGATCAACAAGCACCAACTATTTGACTCCGTTCGACTTCACGAATCATTAAGGCTTGTATTTGAACCTAATTGACTTCTCGGATCAACAAGTCTTTCAATTGACCCAATTCGGCTTCTCGGATCAACAAGTATCCATAACTTGATCCGTTTCTTTTACCAAGTCACCAAGTACGCACAATGTGACCTAATTCGGCTTCTCGGATCAACAACCACCAACTATTTGACTCCGTTCGACTTCACGAATCATTAAGGCTTGTATTTGAACCCAATTGACTTCTCGGATCAACAAGTCTTTCAATTGACCCAATTCGGCTTCTCGGATCAACAAGTATCCATAACTTGATCCGTTTCTTTTACCAAGTCACCAAGTACGCACAATGTGACCTAATTCGGCTTCTCGGATCAACAACCACCAACTATTTGACTCCGTTCGACTTCATGAATCATTAAGGCTTGTATTTGACCACAATTGGCTTCTCAGATCAACAAGTCTTTCAATTGACCCAATTCGGTTCACGGATCAACAAGTATCCATAACTTGATCCGTTTGTTTTACCAAGTCACCAAGTACGCACAATGTGACCCAATATGCCTTCTAGGGTCAAAAAGCACCAACTATTTGACTCCGTTCGACTTCACGAATCATTAAGGCTTGTATTTAAACACAATTGACTTCTCGGATCAACAAGTCTTTCAATTGACCCAATTCGGCTTCACGGATCAACAAGTATCCATAACTTGATCCGTTACTTTTACCAAGTCACCAAGTACGCACAATGTGACCTAATTCGGCTTCTCGGATAAACAAGCACCAACTATTTGACTCTGTTCGACCTTTCGAATCATTAAGGCTTGTATTTGACCACAATTGACTTCTCGGATCAACAAGTCTTTCAATTGACCCAATTCGGCTTCACGGATCAACAAGTTTCCATAACTTGATCCGTTTGTTTTACCAAGTCACCAAGTACGCACAATGTGACCCAATATGCCTTTTCGGATCAACAAGCACCAACTATTTGACTCCGTTCGACTTCACGAATCATTAAGGCTTGTATTTGAACCCAATTGACTTCTCAGATCAACAAGTCTTTCAATTGACCTAATTCGGCTTCACGGATCAACAAGTATCCATAACTTGATCCGTTTATTTTACCAAGTCACCAAGTACGCACAATGTGACCCAATATGCCTTCTGGGATCAACAAGCACCAACTATTTGACTCCGTTCGACTTCACGAATCATTAAGGCTTGTATTTGAACCCAATTGACTTCTCGGATCAACAAGTCTTTCAATTGACCCAATTCGGCTTCTCGGATCAACAAGTATCCATAACTTGATCCGTTTCTTTTACCAAGTCACCAAGTACGCACAATGTGACCTAATTCGGCTTCTCGGATCAACAACCACCAACTATTTGACTCCGTTCGACTTCACGAATCATTAAGGCTTGTATTTGAACCCAATTGACTACTCGGATCAACAAGTCTTTCAATTGACCCAATTCGGCTTCTCGGATCAACAAGTATCCATAACTTGATCCGTTTCTTTTACCAAGTCACCAAGTACGCACAATGTGACCTAATTCGGCTTCTCGGATCAACAACCATCAACTATTTGACTCCGTTTGACTTCACGAATCATTAAGGCTTGTATTTGAACCCAATTGACTTCTCAGATCAACAAGTCTTTCAATTGACCCAATTCGGCTTCACGGATCAACAAGTATCCATAACTTGATCCGTTTCTTTTACCAAGTCACCAAGTACGCACAATGTGACCTAATTCGGCTTCTCGGATCAACAACCACCAACTATTTGACTCCGTTCGACTTCACGAATCATTAAGGCTTGTATTTGAACCCAATTGACTTCTCGGATCAACAAGTCTTTCAATTGACCCAATTCGGCTTCACGGATCAACAAGTATCCATAACTTGATCCGTTTGTTTTACCAAGTCACCAAGTACGCACAATGTGACCCAATTCGCCTTATCGGATCAACAAGCACCAACTATTTGACTGCGTTCGACTTCACGAATCATTAAGGCTTGTATTTGAACCTAATTGACTTCTCGGATCAACAAGTCTTTCAATTGACCCAATTCGGCTTCTCGGATCAACAAGTATCCATAACTTGATCCGTTTCTTTTACCAAGTCACGAAGTACGCACAATGTGACCTAATTCGGCTTCTCGGATCAACAACCACCAACTATTTGACTCCGTTCGACTTCACGAATCATTAAGGCTTGTATTTGAACCCAATTGACTTCTCGGATCAACAAGTCTTTCAATTGACCCAATTCGGCTTCTCGGATCAACAAGTATCCATAACTTGATCCGTTTCTTTTACCAAGTCACCAAGTACGCACAATGTGACCTAATTCGGCTTCTCGGATCAACAACCACCAACTATTTGACTCCGTTCGACTTCACGAATCATTAAGGCTTGTATTTGAACCCAATTGACTACTCGGATCAACAAGTCTTTCAATTGACCCAATTCGGCTTCTCGGATAAACAAGCACGAACTATTTGACTCTGTTCGACCTTTCGAATCATTAAGGCTTGTATTTGACCACAATTGACTTCTCGGATCAACAAGTCTTTCAATTGACCCAATTCGGCTTCACGGATCAACAAGTATCCATAACTTGATCCGTTTGTTTTACCAAGTCACCAAGTACGCACAATGTGACCCAATATGCCTTTTCGGATCAACAAGCACCAACTATTTGACTCCGTTCGACTTCACGAATCATTAAGGCTTGTATTTGAACCCAATTGACTTCTCAGATCAACAAGTCTTTCAATTGACCTAATTCGGCTTCACGGATCAACAAGTATCCATAACTTGATCCGTTTATTTTACCAAGTCACCAAGTACGCACAATGTGACCCAATATGCCTTCTGGGATCAACAAGCACCAACTATTTGACTCCGTTCGACTTCACGAATCATTAAGGCTTGTATTTGAACCCAATTGACTTCTCGGATCAACAAGTCTTTCAATTGACCCAATTCGGCTTCTCGGATCAACAAGTATCCATAACTTGATCCGTTTGTTTTACAAAGTCACAAAGTACGCACAATGTGACCCAATATGCCTTCTCGGATCAACAATCACCAACTATTTGACTCCGTTCGACTTCACGAATCATTAAGGCTTGTATTTGAACACAATTGACTTCTCGGATCAACAAGTCTTTCAATTGACCCAATTCGGCTTCACGGATCAACAAGTATCCATAACTTGATCCGTTTGTTTTACCAAGTCACCAAGTACGCACAATGTGACCCAATATGCCTTCTCGGATCAACAAGCACCAACTATTTGACTCCGTTCGACTTCACGAATCATTAAGGCTTGTATTTGAACCCAATTGACTTCTCAGATCAACAAGTCTTTCAATTGACCCAATTCGGCTTCACGGATCAACAAGTATCCATAACTTGATCCGTTTGTTTTACCAAGTCACCAAGTACGCACAATGTGACCCAATATGCCTTCTGGGATCAACAAGCACCAACTATTTGACTCCGTTCGACTTCACGAATCATTAAGGCTTGTATTTGAACCCAATTGACTTCTCGGATCAACAAGTCTTTCAATTGACCCAATTCGGCTTCTCGGATCAACAAGTATCCATAACTTGATCCGTTTCTTTTACCAAGTCACCAAGTACGCACAATGTGACCTAATTCGGCTTCTCGGATCAACAACCACCAACTATTTGACTCCGTTCGACTTCACGAATCATTAAGGCTTGTATTTGAACCCAATTGACTACTCGGATCAACAAGTCTTTCAATTGACCCAATTCGGCTTCTCGGATCAACAAGTATCCATAACTTGATCCGTTTCTTTTACCAAGTCACCAAGTACGCACAATGTGACCTAATTCGGCTTCTCGGATCAACAACCACCAACTATTTGACTCCGTTCGACTTCACGAATCATTAAGGCTTGTATTTGAACCCAATTGACTTCTCAGATCAACAAGTCTTTCAATTGACCCAATTCGGCTTCACGGATCAACAAGTATCCATAACTTGATCCGTTTCTTTTACCAAGTCACCAAGTACGCACAATGTGACCTAATTCGGCTTCTCGGATCAACAACCACCAACTATTTGACTCCGTTCGACTTCACGAATCATTAAGGCTTGTATTTGAACCCAATTGACTTCTCGGATCAACAAGTCTTTCAATTGACCCAATTCGGCTTCACGGATCAACAAGTACCCATAACTTGATCCGTTTGTTTTACCAAGTCACCAAGTACGCACAATGTGACCCAATTCGCCTTATCGGATCAACAAGCACCAACTATTTGACTCCGTTCGACTTCACGAATCATTAAGGCTTGTATTTGAACCTAATTGACTTCTCGGATCAACAAGTCTTTCAATTGACCCAATTCGGCTTCTCGGATCAACAAGTATCCATAACTTGATCCGTTTTTTTTACCAAGTCACCAAGTACGCACAATGTGACCTAATTCGGCTTCTCGGATCAACAACCACCAACTATTTGACTCCGTTCGACTTCACGAATCATTAAGGCTTGTATTTGAACCCAATTGACTTCTCGGATCAACAAGTCTTTCAATTGACCCAATTCGGCTTCTCGGATCAACAAGTATCCATAACTTGATCCGTTTGTTTTACAAAGTCACAAGTACGCACAATGTGACCCAATATGCCTTCTCGGATCAACAATCACCAACTATTTGACTCCGTTCGACTTCACGAATCATTAAGGCTTGTATTTGAACACAATTGACTTCTCGGATCAACAAGTCTTTCAATTGACCCAATTCGGCTTCACGGATCAACAAGTATCCATAACTTGATCCGTTTGTTTTACCAAGTCACCAAGTACGCACAATGTGACCCAATATGCCTTCTCGGATCAACAAGCACCAACTATTTGACTCCGTTCGACTTCACGAATCATTAAGGCTTGTATTTGAACCCAATTGACTTCTCAGATCAACAAGTCTTTCAATTGACCCAATTCGGCTTCACGGATCAACAAGTATCCATAACTTGATCCGTTTGTTTTACCAAGTCACCAAGTACGCACAATGAGACCCAATATGCCTTCTGGGATCAACAAGCACCAACTATTTGACTCCGTTCGACTTCACGAATCATTAAGGCTTGTATTTGAACCCAATTGACTTCTCGGATCAACAAGTCTTTCAATTGACCCAATTCGGCTTCTCGGATCAACAAGTATCCATAACTTGATCCGTTTCTTTTACCAAGTCACCAAGTACGCACAATGTGACCTAATTCGGCTTCTCGGATCAACAACCACCAACTATTTGACTCCGTTCGACTTCACGAATCATTAAGGCTTGTATTTGAACCCAATTGACTACTCGGATCAACAAGTCTTTCAATTGACCCAATTCGGCTTCTCGGATCAACAAGTATCCATAACTTGATCCGTTTCTTTTACCAAGTCACCAAGTACGCACAATGTGACCTAATTCGGCTTCTCGGATCAACAACCACCAACTATTTGACTCCGTTCGACTTCACGAATCATTAAGGCTTGTATTTGAACCCAATTGACTTCTCAGATCAACAAGTCTTTCAATTGACCCAATTCGGCTTCACGGATCAACAAGTATCCATAACTTGATCCGTTTCTTTTACCAAGTCACCAAGTACGCACAATGTGACCTAATTCGGCTTCTCGGATCAACAACCACCAACTATTTGACTCCGTTCGACTTCACGAATCATTAAGGCTTGTATTTGAACCCAATTGACTTCTCGGATCAACAAGTCTTTCAATTGACCCAATTCGGCTTCACGGATCAACAAGTATCCATAACTTGATCCGTTTGTTTTACCAAGTCACCAAGTACGCACAATGTGACCCAATTCGCCTTATCGGATCAACAAGCACCAACTATTTGACTCCGTTCGACTTCACGAATCATTAAGGCTTGTATTTGAACCTAATTGACTTCTCGGATCAACAAGTCTTTCAATTGACCCAATTCGGCTTCTCGGATCAACAAGTATCCATAACTTGATCCGTTTCTTTTACCAAGTCACCAAGTACGCACAATGTGACCTAATTCGGCTTCTCGGATCAACAACCACCAACTATTTGACTCCGTTCGACTTCACGAATCATTAAGGCTTGTATTTGAACCCAATTGACTTCTCGGATCAACAAGTCTTTCAATTGACCCAATTCGGCTTCTCGGATCAACAAGTATCCATAACTTGATCCGTTTCTTTTACCAAGTCACCAAGTACGCACAATGTGACCTAATTCGGCTTCTCGGATCAACAACCACCAACTATTTGACTCCGTTCGACTTCATGAATCATTAAGGCTTGTATTTGACCACAATTGGCTTCTCAGATCAACAAGTCTTTCAATTGACCCAATTCGGTTCACGGATCAACAAGTATCCATAACTTGATCCGTTTGTTTTACCAAGTCACCAAGTACGCACAATGTGACCCAATATGCCTTCTAGGGTCAAAAAGCACCAACTATTTGACTCCGTTCGACTTCACGAATCATTAAGGCTTGTATTTAAACACAATTGACTTCTCGGATCAACAAGTCTTTCAATTGACCCAATTCGGCTTCACGGATCAACAAGTATCCATAACTTGATCCGTTACTTTTACCAAGTCACCAAGTACGCACAATGTGACCTAATTCGGCTTCTCGGATAAACAAGCACCAACTATTTGACTCTGTTCGACCTTTCGAATCATTAAGGCTTGTATTTGACCACAATTGACTTCTCGGATCAACAAGTCTTTCAATTGACCTAATTCGGCTTCACGGATCAACAAGTATCCATAACTTGATCCGTTTATTTTACCAAGTCACCAAGTACGCACAATGTGACCCAATATGCCTTCTGGGATCAACAAGCACCAACTATTTGACTCCGTTCGACTTCACGAATCATTAAGGCTTGTATTTGAACCCAATTGACTTCTCGGATCAACAAGTCTTTCAATTGACCCAATTCAGCTTCTCGGATCAACAAGTATCCATAACTTGATCCGTTTCTTTTACCAAGTCACCAAGTACGCACAATGTGACCTAATTCGGCTTCTCGGATCAACAACCACCAACTATTTGACTCCGTTCGGCTTCACGAATCATTAAGGCTTGTATTTGAACCCAATTGACTTCTCAGATCAACAAGTCTTTCAATTGACCCAATTCGGTTCACGGATCAACAAGTATCCATAACTTGATCCGTTTGTTTTACCAAGTCACCAAGTACGCACAATGTGACCCAATATGCCTTCTAGGGTCAAAAAGCACCAACTATTTGACTCCGTTCGACTTCACGAATCATTAAGGCTTGTATTTAAACACAATTGACTTCTCGGATCAACAAGTCTTTCAATTGACCCAATTCGGCTTCACGGATCAACAAGTATCCATAACTTGATCCGTTTCTTTTACCATGTCACCAAGTACGCACAATGTGACCTAATTCGGCTTCTCGGATAAACAAGCACCAACTATTTGACTCCGTTCGACCTTTCGAATCATTAAGGCTTTTATTTGACCACCATTGACTTCTCGGATCAACAAGTCTTTCAATTGACCCAATTCGGCTTCACGGATCAACAAGTATCCATAACTTGATCCGATTGTTTTACCTAGTCACCAAGTACGCACAATGTGACCCAATATGCCTTCTAGAGTCAAAAAGCACCAACTATTTGACTCCGTTCGACTTCACGAATCATTAAGGCTTGTATTTGAACCCAATTGACTTCTCAGATCAACAAGTCTTTCAATTGACCCAATTCGGCTTCACGGATCAACAAGTATCCATAACTTGATCCGTTTGTTTTACAAAGTCACAAAGTACGCACAATGTGACCCAATATGCCTTCTCGGATCAACAATCACCAACTATTTGACTCCGTTCGACTTCACGAATCATTAAGGCTTGTATTTGAACACAATTGACTTCTCGGATCAACAAGTCTTTCAATTGACCCAATTCGGCTTCACGGATCAACAAGTATCCATAACTTGATCCGTTTGTTTTACCAAGTCACCAAGTACGCACAATGTGACCCAATATGCCTTCTCGGATCAACAAGCACCAACTATTTGACTCCGTTCGACTTCACGAATCATTAAGGCTTGTATTTGAACCCAATTGACTTCTCAGATCAACAAGTCTTTCAATTGACCCAATTCGGCTTCACGGATCAACAAGTATCCATAACTTGATCCGTTTGTTTTACCAAGTCACCAAGTACGCACAATGTGACCCAATATGCCTTCTCGGATCAACAAGCACCAATTATTTGACTCCGTTCGACTTCACGAATCATTAAGGCTTGTATTTGAACCCAATTGACTTCTTGGATCAACAAGTCTTTCAATTGACCCAATTCAGCTTCTCGGATCAACAAGTGTCCATAACTTGATCCGTTTCTTTTACCAAGTGACCAAGTACGCACAATGTGACCTAATTCGGCTTCTCGGATCAACAAGCACCAACTATTTGACTCCGTTCGACTTCATGAATCATTAAGGCTTGTATTTGACCACAATTGGCTTCTCAGATCAACAAGTCTTTCAATTGACCCAATTCGGTTCACGGATCAACAAGTATCCATAACTTGATCCGTTTGTTTTACCAAGTCACCAAGTACGCACAATGTGACCCAATATGCCTTCTAGGGTCAAAAAGCACCAACTATTTGACTCCGTTCGACTTCACGAATCATTAAGGCTTGTATTTAAACACAATTGACTTCTCGGATCAACAAGTCTTTCAATTGACCCAATTCGGCTTCACGGATCAACAAGTATCCATAACTTGATCCGTTTCTTTTACCAAGTCACCAACTACGCACAATGTGACCTAATTCGGCTTCTCGGATAAACAAGCACCAACTATTTGACTCCGTTCGACCTTTCGAATCATTAAGGCTTGTAATTGACCCAATTCGGCTTCTCGGATCAACAAGTATCCATAACTTGATCCGTTTGTTTTACCAAGTCACCAAGTACGCACAATGTGACCCAATATGCCTTTTCGGATCAACAAGCACCAACTATTTGACTCCGTTCGACTTCACGAATCATTAAGGCTTGTATTTGAACCCAATTGACTTCTCAGATCAACAAGTGTTTCAATTGACCTAATTCGGCTTCACGGATCAACAAGTATCCATAACTTGATCCGTTTATTTTACCAAGTCACCAAGTACGCACAATGTGACCCAATATGCCTTCTGGGATCAACAAGCACCAACTATTTGACTCCGTTCGACTTCACGAATCATTAAGGCTTGTATTTGAACCCAATTGACTTCTCGGATCAACAAGTCTTTCAATTGACCCAATTCGGCTTCTCGGATCAACAAGTATCCATAACTTGATCCGTTTCTTTTACCAAGTCACCAAGTACGCACAATGTGACCTAATTCGGCTTCTCGGATCAACAACCACCAACTATTTGACTCCGTTCGACTTCACGAATCATTAAGGCTTGTATTTGAACCCAATTGACTTCTCGGATCAACAAGTCTTTCAATTGACCCAATTCGGCTTCTCGGATCAACAAGTATCCATAACTTGATCCGTTTCTTTTACCAAGTCACCAAGTACGCACAATGTGACCTAATTCGGCTTCTCGGATCAACAACCACCAACTATTTGACTCCGTTCGACTTCACGAATCATTAAGGCTTGTATTTGAACCCAATTGACTTCTCGGATCAACAAGTCTTTCAATTGACCCAATTCGGCTTCACGGATCAACAAGTATCCATAACTTGATCCGTTTGTTTTACCAAGTCACCAAGTACGCACAATGTGACCCAATTCGCCTTATCGGATCAACAAGCACCAACTATTTGACTCCGTTCGACTTCACGAATCATTAAGGCTTGTATTTGAACCCAATTGACTTCTCAGATCAACAAGTCTTTCAATTGACCCAATTCGGCTTCACGGATCAACAAGTATCCATAACTTGATCCGTTTGTTTTACCAAGTCACCAAGTACGCACAATGTGACCCAATATGCCTTCTCGGATCAACAAGCACCAATTATTTGACTCCGTTCGACTTCACGAATCATTAGGGCTTGTATTTTAACCCAATTGACTTCTTGGATCAACAAGTCTTTCAATTGACCCAATTCGGCTTCTCGGATCAACAAGTATCCATAACTTGATCCGTTTCTTTTACCAAGTGACCAATTACGCACAATGTGACCTAATTCGGCTTCTCGGATCAACAAGCACCAACTATTTGACTCCGTTCGACTTCACGAATCATTAAGGCTTGTATTTAACCACAATGGACTTCTCGGATCAACAAGTCTTTCAATTGACCCAATTCGGCTTCACGGATAAACAAGTATCCATAACTTGATCCGTTTGTTTTACCAAGTGACCAAGTACGCACAATGTACCCAATATGCCTTCTAGGATCAAAAAGCACCAACTATTTGACTCCGTTCGACTTCACGAATCATTAAGGCTTGTATTTAAACACAATTGACTTCTCGGATCAACAAGTCTTTCAATTGAGCCAATTCGGCTTCACGGATCAACAAGTATCCATAACTTGATCCGTTTGTTTTACCAAGTCACCAAGTACGCACAATGTGACCCAATATGCCTTCTCGGATCAACAAGCACCAACTATTTGACTCCGTTCGACTTCACGAATCATTAAGGCTTATATTTGAACCCAATTGACTTCTCAGATCAACAAGTCTTTCAATTAACCCAATTCGGCTTCACGGATCAACAAATATCCATAACTTGATCCGTTTGTTTTACCAAGTCACAAAGTACGCAGAATGTGACCCAATATGCCTTCTCGGATCAACAATCACCAACTATTTGACTCCGTTCGACTTCACGAATCATTAAGGCTTGTATTTGAACACAATTGACTTCTCGGATCAACAAGTCTTTCAATTGACCCAATTCGGCTTCACGGATCAACAAGTATCCATAACTTGATCCGTTTGTTTTACCAAGTCACCAAGTACGCACAATGTGACCCAATATGCCTTCTCGGATCAACAAGCACCAACTATTTGACTCCGTTCGACTTCACGAATCATTAAGGCTTGTATTTGAACCCAATTGACTTCTCGGATCAACAAGTCTTTCAATTGACCCAATTCGGCTTCACGGATCAACAAGTATCCATAACTTGATCCGTTTGTTTTACCAAGTCACCAAGTACGCACAATGTGACCCAATATGCCTTCTGGGATCAACAAGCACCAACTATATGACTCCGTTCGACTTCACGAATCATTAAGGCTTGTATTTGAACCCAATTGACTTCTCGGATCAACAAGTCTTTCAATTGACCCAATTCGGCTTCTCGGATCAACAAGTATCCATAACTTGATCCGTTTCTTTTACCAAGTCACCAAGTACATCTTTCAATTGACCCAATTCGGCTTCACGGATCAACAAGTATCCATAACTTGATCCGTTTGTTTTACCAAGTCACCAAGTACGCACAATGTGACCCAATATGCCTTCTGGGATCAACAAGCACCAACTATTTGACTCCGTTCGACTTCACGAATCATTAAGGCTTGTATTTGAACCCAATTGACTTCTCGGATCAACAAGTCTTTCAATTGACCCAATTCGGCTTCTCGGATCAACAAGTATCCATAACTTGATCCGTTTCTTTTACCAAGTCACCAAGTACGCACAATGTGACCCAATATGCCTTCTGGGATCAACAAGCACCAACTATTTGACTCCGTTCGACTTCACGAATCATTAAGGCTTGTATTTGAACCCAATTGACTTCTCGGATCAACAAGTCTTTCAATTGACCCAATTCAGCTTCTCGGATCAACAAGTATCCATAACTTGATCCGTTTATTTTACCAAGTCACCAAGTACGCACAATGTGACCTAATTCGGCTTCTCGGATCAACAACCACCAACTATTTGACTCCGTTCGACTTCACGAATCATTAAGGCTTGTATTTGAACCCAATTGACTTCTCGGATCAACAAGTCTTTCAATTGACCCAATTCGGCTTCTCGGATCAACAAGTATCCATAACTTGATCCGTTTCTTTTACCAAGTCACCAAGTACGCACAATGTGACCTAATTCGGCTTCTCGGATCAACAACCACCAACTATTTGACTCCGTTCGACTTCACGAATCATTAAGGCTTGTATTTGAACCCAATTGACTTCTCGGATCAACAAGTC